>JAYRBT010000181.1:4556944-4603020 GCA_036023395.1 Myiotriccus ornatus
TTCTTCTATCTTAAAACTTAAAAGGTTTCTACCTCGGGTTTGCGCCACTGTTGCCTTCTGTACCATTTTCTGACAGTTAAAAGGTTCAGCAGGCACTGATAGGTAGGTACAACATTTCTCCTCCAGATCCACAGGAACTTTAGCAGCTAATACTCCCCTGGGCTGTCTCAGCGTGTCAGATCTGATAACTATTATGTTTCAGCAAATATCTACCATTCCCGTACATAATTGCATTACTAACATTATTATTACTTTGCAGTAAGCAAAGAAAACAGAGGTGCAGAGGTAAACAGCACTTACAGACTGGTGCCTGCCTCCGAGTTGTGTTGCCTCTCTCCCGCACAACAGGAAAGTGACTTTCAGCTACTGTTTGGTTTATGCTTGGTTCTTGATCTGCAGTGTAACTATTCTTAATAGCTCTGGTGCACTAGGTTTTGTGGCCATTCTCTTGATGCTTTTTTTTACTCAGGATGTAGTTAAATTATCCCTACAATTCAAAAAAAAAAAGAAAGAAAAAAAGTATAAGTAGGTTCAGGAAAGAGATTAGGTCGCATTCCTGGTGGTGCTATTGATCAGTGGCTATTACACCCGCTCCAGCCATCAGTTTGAGATGTTCACTGGTCCCTGGCTGTCAGTTCATGGGAAGATAAACCAGAGGAAAGATGACTCTGCACATGTCTTGCTGGTAGTATATTTTCCTAAGCATTTGCTCCTGGCAGTTTTCAGAGAAAGGACACTGCACTGATGGATTTTGTGACTGTGCCAATACAGTATTACATACATCTCCCTGAGCTTTTTCACTACTTTTTGTTTTTCTTATTTCACAAACTGTTGATATTTGTTCAGGAGTGTCACGGAGCAGATGAGAACACCCTGTCCCATGGACATCTTGGACATCAGGATGTATGGGGAACTACTGCAAACAGCTTTCTTTCCCTGCCCTCCTAGAGGCCTTCCTCTCCTGTTTATCACTCCAAATTCCATGACAAATTTCACGAGGTGTATAAAGCGGGTCATCGTTTCTGGTTTATCCTAGAAGCAATTAATCCGTTATGCCAAGAAGACAACTCTCCCAAGATTCTCCATCAGCCTGCATAGAATTTCTTCTTTATATCTTTTTTTAGCTTTCAATCTGTCCCTGGCAAATGACTGGAATGAAACCTTGTAAAAAGACCACACACTGAACTAGGATAACTGAGTCATATTACTGATAGAAGTTCTAAGTTCTTTAGCACTTTTTGTTGGTTGCTGGAATTAGGTTTGGGCACTTTTTTTCTGTCAATATTCCAAATATCACCAAATAATCACTCTGCAGCCTTTCCAGCCCCCTCTCAGGTACTGAACTCTTTGCTGCAGTTCTTTTCTGTTAAGAAATTATGAGTATCCTTTAACTTCTCTACCTTTTTACAATGATAAATATTTTTGTCAGTAGTAATTGCATTACTAGTCACTTTGTTCTGATTTTTCTTATCACTGAGAGACGAATGGACTTCATAATCTGTCTAGACAGTCTGGTTGTTACTTTAACAGATGTTTGATCTCCAAAGGCAAGACATCCCTCAGCTGTTTTCCAGAAACCTTTCAGACACAGCTTTAATTCATTTTTATGTGTCCAACCTTTGTTTTAAATCATACTTTTCATTTTTTCTGAGACATGTGTGAGCTATGAAAGTACCTACACTGTTTGTTCCATCATGGATCATCATCAGGACCAGTTCCTAGCTACTTCCCTAGGAAACTGGATTCCAAATGTAACATTTACATGTTACACCTTTTTCTTTGAAGCTGCTAACTGGATTCAGGCTCTTGAAGTTCATTTCAGGTAGGAAGAAAAATATGATGCTGTAAATAATTTTGTTTTGTTTTGTTTTTACACAGTCCTGCTTAGTCACAGAGAACATCCAAAGCTCTTTTGCCTCACCCAGGAATTGTAACATAGATGATGTCTCTGTCTCTCCAGCATTCAGCCCAGCAGCTTTCCTGCTTAGTTTTGCTTTTGCTTTTTAAGGAGAGAACTTCCAGAACCTCCTTGGCTGTGCCCCAGGCTTATTTGAAGCTTTTTTAATCTGCTTCAACGCTCTTTCTACTTCTTTCTCTTCAAAAGCAAAATGGTCACAAAATAATACTCAGTGAAACTCCCGTTCCCAAATGTCCTGTGCATATCCTATCAGGCTGAATAGTGATGGTTGCCAGAGTTTGAAGGAAGTTTCAAATTGTTTCAGCTACCTGGTTCCACCAAGGAGCTTCTTACCAGTATCTGTAATGAATTCACAGAGAGTTAATTCTAAGAACTATCATGGACTCGAGGAGCAGAACGTGGCAAGTTCATAACCAAAGCAGCTCACTTTTGGATTGTTGGGCATTTAACTCCACTATAAATAGGCTACAGACAAAGAATTCTTAAAAGACATTAGAGAAAAAATTTAAAAGAGAGATGGTTATTTTGGAAAGTTGGAATTAGCTTCATTCTTGATGTATATTTACAACAGATTTTTTTTTCCCTTCTAATTTTAGCTATAGAGAAAAAAAGATTTGTCTTACAAAAAAAAAAAAAAAAAAGACTTTCTGCTGAGATTTCCTTTCTTAACACTCTTTATTCTCCAGAAGGATTCAACTGTTTTTAAATTTGATGTGTTAGTGTATCTTTTTATTTCTTGGTATTTTTCCCCTATGAAAAAAAAAAAAATTGTATGCCTTCACATTTCTTTAGCAGGAGCTGTGTACGTGAATATTTTCCCAATTCTTTTGATAAGTGAATATTTTTGCACATTTCAGTTATTTAGCAATATTCACTCCATGTTCTGTTAGTAGGTAAATATACTTTTTTTTTTTATTATTAGTATTAGCATGAGTTCAGTATTGTGGAATTCATAATTATACAATTTGGAAAGATTTAATAATTAAATATAGAATTAATTAAATATGGGCTAAATCCATTATTTGGTGGTTCACACTTTACAAGTTGAAAGCTCTCTGAATTTTCATTTGTCCATTTTTTCTAAAGCTATATATGCTTGAATACCCATATCTTTATTACTTTCCTGTTTTCCTCGGTTTCTGAACAGACTAAAGACTTGTGGAAAATATGAAAAACAGGAAGAATAATGTCTGAAAAAGAGAGGGGAATGTTTTATTCATAGAGAGAGCTGTTTAGGTCCCGGAACCAAACCATTAAATATTCTATACATTGTTATCAGAGGATGTTTGCTTTCATTCCTTGTCAGTTCTATATCTTTTTCTGTTCTTAACATAGTTCCTTGTTCCTCCCTACCGATCCCAGCTCTGGTTACCTGCCTACTGAGATTTTTTTTTCCTTTTTTCTTTCACTCAGACTCCAGATCTGAGCCTGGTCTTTGACTCTCTTGCCCCTGAGGCTGGAAGAGTACCAGAACAGAAGAAACCCTCAGCAAATGCAATGATGTATCTGTTTCATATCTTGCTCTCCAATGACATTGCAGAAAGATTGCAAACCACTGTCACGCACATAATTTTAGTAGTCCAAGTGAACATGGGTTTTGGTTAAACCATCTGGCGTTTTTAGTGACAGAAATGCTTATGGAAACTAAGAAAATTTTGCTTTAGATGCACCAATTTAATATTCACATCAGGAAATAATTATAGTTACTTCAGCCATCCAAATACATGATAGAAACATAATATGGGATCTGTGGTTTCAGACAATTATCTCAGCCTGTAAATGCTGAGTAACAAATCCTCCAGAGAATCTCTAACACAACTAGAAACTACAGACCAAGAAATATTTACAGAAATAGTTCACAGGGTGTTTCCAAAGGCAATAATGAAAATATTTGAAAAAAAGAAATATAATCTTGCTATGAGTAAAAATTAGATCTTAAGTCGTCTAGTAAATTGTTAATTATTTATCTGTCTCTGCTTGGGAGTTCAAGTGAGTATAATTGGTTGGTCCCTAATGAGATGTGGTGAAGACTCACATTTTTCCTGTTGAGTTGATAAAAATCAAATTAGGAGAACATCTTAGTATGTCTGTCAGTGATGTGTGTGCAGACAGACTAATTCCAGCAGTGCTGAGGAAAGGTCTGTAAGGGAGAGGAAAAGAAGGATGGGAGCAGAAGGAGGTGCTAAATTGGTGTCAGTGTTCTTGTCTTTTCCTCTTTTGATAGAAATGCAAATTGGCCACTTACCATGTGAATTAATGTCTTGTCTCCAAACAGATAAAGTGCCCCTGACTTGAGCTATCCCGTTTTCTGAAGGATCACTAAGAAAGAAAACTCAAATAAAACTAGATTGAATAATTTGTGGAATAGTGAATACAAAAACAAAGTAAAATGTGACATGAGATAGGAATTCTAATCCAAAGCCATGTATAAGTATTCAGGGTTACACTGAGGCATCCTTAGGTTACTGTGCTTTGATCCAGTGCCAGTTCTCTGCATGCTGTGCTATAGGAAAAAAAAAACAACAAAACAACCAACAATTAGGATTTGAAGTGCCTCAGATAAATTTACTTTTCTACTGCATTACGATGATTTTCATTGTAAAAAAAATAGGGCCGTTTTAATGAATTTTAAAAACCTAAACTTTAGGGGCCCTCATGTCTTTAATATTTTGCTCTGTATGCCTCACAAGTGACAGTTGATTAGGGGAATGTTACCCCTGTGTTTTCTTTACCTTCTTTCTTTGCTTTCCTTGTCTTTAGCTTTTACAGCTCGTGATTCAGTGGTTTTTAGCAGTGGTCTTTAGCAATACTTTCCAGTTTCAAGTTTGACAGTAAACACATCTTCATTTCAAAACAGGGACTAAAATCAGACACATAATTCTGAAAAGGCGCTGCTGAAATGTACATATTTGACTTGTGCTGTGCCGGTTTAATGCCACGGACAGAAGTGAGGACGAAGGGCTGCCCTTGCCCTCAAAACACCTCAGAGACAGACACTCACAAAACCCAACAGGTGTGATTAATGGCTTGTGGCGAAAAAAGAGGAGAAGTCTTTCTGCTGTTTGATCCGTTTGCTGATCACTCTGTGCTGCCCTCCGTGCCCTGGCTCTCTGCTGACAGCCTGGGGTTGCCTGCCTCCTCCCACCCAGCCTTTGCTCCTGCTGGGAATGCACCTCCCAGGTGGATCAGACACAGCCACCTTCTTAACAAGTCCTGGGTTTGGAGCAGGGAATAGTGATTTCCTTCCCCTTGAGCTGCACTGACAGTACAATCTCAGTGGGAACAGCACATCTCTTCTTTCCCCCTTTATAGCTGTGATCAGCAAACCTTGAAAATACCGGTGGCAATAATATTAAAATATCTGTATTTTTAACGTGATTATTTAGATTTTAGTGCAAACAGCCTGTCCTAGTTCAAATCCTCGAGCCCAAACACCCAGGCATAGCGTTTCAGTGTTTCAAATGTCACTTCAGAGGTTTAGGCGTTGTTTGTGTTGGGAGCTAGCAGATGTAAGAAATTAAAAGACCTCTTATGCCACAGTCAAGAGTCAGATTATTCACTATGGAAGGCAACTGCCCCAAATGCTGTATCTCAGCAGAGCTGGTGAACATGTGATGAGGAGAGCTCTGGCAGAGGGTTGAGCCAGGCCAGGCTGTTATGAGAACATTCACCTAAAAATCTGTGCAATTACATACAATTGCATAAGGTATTTTCGTTACACATCTATGTGCTCTACTTAACAATTCAGTTCTCAAAGGGCATTTTGAGGCATTGAGAACAAACAATGAGGACCTTGATTTCTTTATTGTGTCATGGAAATGTTTTGGTCAGGGGGTTTTTTAGGTGTATATGGAAATGCTTAGTGTTTATTGAAAACTATAAATTACACGTAGAAGACTTTGACATGTACAGTGGAGTCTAAATTAACTCCATTCAGGAAGCACATCATCAAAATATAAAGCAGAAAAACAATGTTTTCTGTATTGTAGTATAAATCCAAAGAATTAATCTTGATATATAACAATCTAAATTAATAGAATTTGATCCAAAGTCACTGTCTCATTACAGTATTTGTTATTTTGTCCTTGATAAATGTATCGGAAGATATTTCTCACTGTGGAAGCTCTACTATAATTACTGTCAAATCCAAGTAAATAAAAGATTAGAGTTGACTGATAATAATGAGATTTATTTAGTTTTCTGTGGCCTTAAATTAAAGCTGTATTAACTACATGGCCTTGTAGAAACACAGCAATCAGGCCTGCTGCGTCTGAGAAAGATCAGTTCACCTCACACATTTCTTTTAACACATGCATAGAAAAACAGACCTCAGAGAATAAAATAATTGGATATGTATGTGTGGAGCACTTGTCATTAAATTTTCTTCTTTAATACAAATAGTTGTCTACTCAAGGTAAGAATAGAGAGAGCAAATAATCATGTTCCCCGCTGTAGCTTCTCCTAGAAAAAGGTCTTTTTCTTACCTGTTTGTTGAACATGAAAATTACAACAGTTCCTTCAGTTTTTGCAGTTTGGTTGAGTATGCTTTTGACTGGAAAATCAGTTGTACCTGGGAGTTTGTTAACGGCTGCAATTAAAATCTGGATACTTGTGGATTGAAACCCCAGTGCAACTTCCTGTTTCGTATCATCCTTTCCTAATGTTGCCTGTTATTGCATTATTTACTGTAGCATCAAAAGTGATGGAAATTTAGGCTTCGAAAGCCTGAGGGGAATGTATGGTGACTTCCCCAAGTACTGCACGTCAGAGCGAGTCAAGTCCTGCACAACAGGAGTTGTAACTTCCACTAAAAGTAAGTGGAAGGGCAAAGGGGACTTTGGTGAATTTTGTGGGTGTGCTGCTGCCAAGGCCTTTCAGAGGAGCTCTGATAGACTAAAGCTGCCTCGGTGAGGTGATCTTTAAAAAGAAAGGGAAATAGTTACAACATAGCTCTTTCTCTTCAGGGAAAGTCAGCGAAAGGTCCACTTTTTTCCCCTATGTTCAAGAGAAATCCCTTCATTCTACCAACCAGTGCAGAAAAAAATATCACTCCAGTCTTTCCATGTTTAACTGCCAACAATCTAGTAAAATATCAGATGGAACATCCCTGTTAGTCAGAACTTCCTTTTATATCTGTAAAACTTCACCTAATTGTGATAATGGTTCCCCCCCCGTGACTGTACAGTTCTAATAATCAGTATGCAAGACACCAGTTTTTAAAGTAGTAGTGAAAATATTCAGCTGTGTCTGATTTTATCCCCTGACTGCAAGATCCACTGCCTGTAATTTTTTTTCTTCTTTGTTCCAGCCAATCCTATATGGATATCTTTATTCCCTCCTTTACTTTGGCAGCAAGGCATTTTCATCAGCTGCTCTAATAGTAGAGTCAAACTCATTTTCATCAAATTATGGGATTTTGGAAATACTGCTCAATAGTTCATCCAATAATAGTTCATCCATATGAAAAACGAAGCTTGACCCTGCTCCGTATCAGGTACTGGATACTTAATGCTTGCCTTGTGTAACTGGGAACTGCAGATGGGAACACTATCTCCTCACTCCTCTGACCCCCATTAGAAGTTCAGATACAACCCTTTCAGCTTCAAGAGATGCCAGGCTGCTGCCCATCTGTCAAGGCAGAGGCTTATTTAACTAAAAATGTGTGAGATCTGAGCAACCAAATCATAATTACCCAAACTCCTTCCCCATCAATTAGCCACTCCTCTGATCAGCTGGGCACTGCAGACGTGGGGGATCTCTCCCTGCAGCAGCCTTTCCACTGCAGTGCAGGGAAACCCACAGACCTTGCCTTGATCTCCTTCAGGTACAAACCTTTGTGCCTCCTTGGATGCATGGGAGGATCTCTTTCAGCTACTTGATTGCTGACTTTGTTTGCTAATTTTGCTAAGTATATGCTCCTTATGTAAGCTGCAGCAGTCTGATTGCTAAATTCAAACAAAACAAAAAGCTTTTTATCCCATTCCTTGATTAACATACTAATGGAAGTAAGCAGCACCTTGACTGCTTCCCTACTTCTCTCTTTCCTACAGGCTTTTTCAGATGGTTTCCATGACTAAAATTTAAGCCTGTACATCAGCTAGGCACAGATTCAGGCCTACACTCAGCATCTATATAACAACTCTCTTGGGGATAAAACTTTCTTGTTTCAGTTCAGTGGGTTTCTGCTGATCTGCATTCTCATGCAATGAGGCTGAAATCTGTAATTGCCCTGTGTGAAGAGGGAGATTTATGTTGGTTTGTAGTTGTTTATGAAATATCGGAGGTGTGTGTAATTGGGGAAGGGGAATTTGGTTGGGCAGTGTATCTGTAGTACAGGTTGGAGTTTGTTACTCTGTTACATCATCTTGCTGGATGGTGTTTAGACCATCACGGAAATGCAACGCAGAAAGACAATTTGGCCAAAATGCTATATTGTGCAGTTTTAGCTGCCATAAGAGCCAGGAATTTCCTACATTTAAGGCCATGTGAGTTAATGAAAAATTAAGTATCAAGTCAGAAACCACTGCAGAGCCACAACACTAGAACTGTCTTCTTCATTGCTTAAGCCCCTGGAATACCGATAGCTGTAAAAGCAGAAGTGTTTAAACGAGAATGGGGCTAACAATAAGCACCCTGTTTTAGTGGTGGGGCAAGAGGATGATTCTGTTTGGCAATGAAAGTATGGGGTGTCTTTCCGTATGTGGTTTTGGATGCTCAGGATTGATCAGAAACTGTCAGCTCTGAGGGAAGGTGCTGCATTTCTAAAAGCTCCTCGGAGATGAAAGATTCTGGTTTTTACAGATGGCAGTGCTGAATCTGGATAGCCAGAGAGACAGGTTTTAAACGTTATCACAGCCAAGTTTAGGAGGTGATGATACCTTTTCTTAATAAATCAGCATTCTAACAAGATCTCACCACACGAAACAACAATGTTCACAGCACACTATAAATCATTCTTAGCAGTACAATAAGTTTTCATGGGGCATCCTGATGGGTGTCAGGTCTCAGCAGAATGCTTCATACATCTGAGAGAGAAAGACCTGACTACCAGATTTCTGCTTGTCTGTTTATGTGAAGTGATAAACAAAATGTAATATCTTTTTGACCAGCTTATGTTGCACAGAATTAATGTTCTGAGTTTCAGCTTAAAGGACTAGAATTTGCATCTTAATTGTAAGGAATATTTGCACTTTGTAGTAATTTTTAAGTATTTTTTTTCCCTTGAAAAATATCGATAATAATCTGTCAACACAATTTATTTTTTTCTTTTAATTGGGGTTTGGATTTGTGCAATACAACATAAGAGAGAGATAAGAATTAACAGTTTCAAATAGGGAAAACCAGAACCATTCACTAAGAAGATTTTGTTAAAAGGAAGCTGGTAGCTGGATAATAGGCTATCACAAACAAGACATGATTATAACTCTTTTTTAAAGGAGAATATATGGGAGAAATTATCAATAGCTGAAAAAGAGGATTTTGCCATTATTCCCACTGATTTTTATGATAGAGAGATTGATTCTTAACATTTCATTTTCAAACACTTTACAAATATCGACTGAGCTTCACAACATCCTTCTGGAGTTTCTGCAAGTTAATAACTTGCATGTTAAATCTCTGACATTCCTGATCTCATCTTGGACTTGGAAATCAGACTTTCCCCTTCACAGCTTGTCTCTTCCTGAGAAGCACAGAGCCATTACCCTTCTACAAACTTTGCCTCACCTGTGTAGTTCCTCCAGTTTGATTTGCAGTTAATCTTTCCGCTCTGCTTCTCATGCTCATCGTACCAGAGGCAATCGAGTAAGGTCTGTACAATTCTGGAACCTGACAGTTGTAATGCAAACACAACAAACTGTCACTCCTTAATAGCACCAGGTCTATTGCTACTATTGCAGCAGAGCCTGTTCATAAAGCAAGCTGATATTCTTTATATACTCATAGTTAATGCTGAGATATATGTGCTGTCAGTTGAAACACGGTTAATATTTTTAGCGCTTCTCAGGTTTTTATCAGGCCACCACAGTCTACAAGCAGAGACATATAGATCCCTGAACAAAGACAGCCATCAGAGACATCAAATACACATTTGCCTTTTGGTATAGCAGAGAAATATCTGATTCCAAGCCATTCAGGCTGAAGGGAATTGTATTCACTTTAACACCTCAAGATGTTTGTAAAATCAGCTGAAAAAGTGCTGCAGGCTATTCAAGAAGTTTGATGACAGGCAAAGTCCTGGAGGTGGCTCTAAACTGCAGTTAGACAAAGAGACAAGGGGCACTGTTGGTCCCATCTCTCCTTTCATGCTGCAGAGCAGAAGGACAGAAATAAGAATAAGAGTGGAAGAGGCAGAAAACCTGTATGCCTGGTCTTTGCAGAAGGTAGGAAAATGTCTTGGATAGGAATTAGAGGAGGATATGGGGCTAGGACTTTGGAAACCAGAGAGGGGGATGCAAGATGTGAATCAAAGCACTGTAGGAGGATTGGAGAGATTAAAGGCAGGAGTCAGCAAGAACTACTGCTCTTGAATTCTCAAAATAAGGCAAGAATGATGAAGCCTCCTGGAAAGAGGAAAATGAGAGGTTCAGCTATTGGAAACAGGGCAAAGACCAGAGAAGCAATGAGTCAGAGAGTGAAAAGATCCTTATTCACCAAGGACCAAGAGCCGTTTCATAAGCATAAATTATATTAAAAAATGTAATAGTATCTTTTGTCCTCCTTCACCCCTCCCCCCCCCCCAAAAAAAACCAAACAGGTTACTCTAATCTTCCCTGAAACCCATGAGTGTACCTTTCCCTTTCCTGTGCCAATCCAGGATTTCCTTCCAGACCTGACTGTGCTGCCATCCTTCCCTTCACAGTCTTCCTTTCCCCATCCTTGCTCTCCAGCTCCCTGCCTGCCTCCCTGCAGTGCTCCCCAAGCCCCTCCTTGTCCCCCTGCTGTTCACCCCTGCCTGGGGCACCCTAACAGTGCTGCCCCGAGGTTCAGTGGCAGGGAGAAAAGTTTTTCACAGTTTCCCTGGAACGAGGCAGGAAATAAGTTTCTCGCATACCAAGCTCTTGATTTGCACAAATCTTATCAGGATTTAATATCTTTAAAACTCTCAGCCTTCAGTTAGATTGAAATAGTCGAACAACTTTGAGGATTGTAAACTGTCTGTTCAAGTGCACAAACACACTTGAAAAACGTAGCGATGTTTTTAAGAGGAATGCTGTTCTTTTTTTTTTTTTTTTTTTAACATTATTGCTAAATTCTTCATTATTGGGAGTGCTTAACTGCACACACAGTGTGTTCCTTTCAGGTTGAATTCCCACTCTGAATTATACATGACCAGAAATGAATGTCCAATGGCTTTGCCATGAAGCGATTATCATGTCAAGTCCCAGCATTTCCCTTGCACATTTTTTCTCAATGCCTTCTGATTTTGGAGCTCAGAGGACACACAACATTTGCTGTGTTATTAGAGAGGACAAGAGCATCTCTGCGGGACTCAGGGACAGGAGGTTGACCTGAGCACGTGGATGCAGACAAAGCTGACTTTACATCCAATAGAGACTGGTGCAAAGTATATGGGATACCTTATACACACACCTATGTGCATTTATATGTGTATATGAATATGTATTAGCTCAGTCCCACATAAAAACCTGCCCAGCAGAACAGCACAACCAGAGCAGATAAGCAAATTGAAGTCTGCATGGACATTCTGCCTATTGGCAGATTATTTTTAAGCCACCCCTGTATTCCCAGAGTGCTGTTTATTTTCATGGATACTTGCTGCACCTGCTGAGGGGAACAGAGGAGCTGGATGCCAGTTGTTTTGCTGCTCCTCCTCTTAAGCTGCACACATAATTATCCGTGTGGCTCCCGCATCCTTTATCAGTGCTGCTGCTCCTGCTTTCTCCTACGTGTCAGTGCCACCTGGTCCCATGGCAGGGTGATAGACAGTAGCAGCCTGCCTGAGAGGAAAGGCAGAAGAGAGAAGGTGAATATGAAAAAAATATGGAAACAAAGCACAGAAAAAGATAGCCAAGCATATATTTACAGCCTTACTGAGCTTATTTGCATTGTGGTTCAAAAGAATCATGTATCCACTTCCTCTTGTGCTGCTTTCTTCTCATGCAGTTTCTGCCATGTCTTTCAAACCTGCTAAGGACAGGAACAAGGTCACTTTTCCCTTGGCCAGGAGAAGAGCTGATGCACAGAGCTCCTAGCTGGCTCCCTTGCCTGCAGACAGAGCACTCCAAATCTGCAATGCCTGCACTTTCCCCAGGGATGGGAAACTTAACAACTGGCCTGCATTTGCAATCCATAATCCAAAGCTTTAGTGAGATCCACTGAATGTGACAATTCCAGAGCCCTGAATCGTACAAAGGACTCTCGAGTCTACATTCAGATCTGTGTGTAAATGGAATTACATACTGAATTATTGCTGCCTACCTGTTTCCTAACAGAATCACAATAAAAAAAAATGCTGTAGTACTCCTGCTTTATCTCAGAAAGCATTTTAAAACCTACTGCTTTAAGTAGTCATTCTCATTCGGCTCTTACAGAAAATGGATGGGCCTGGGGTTCCCTCCTGGAGCTTTTGTTCCCTTGGGTGTATCTGTTGATACCGTACTTGTTTGTATGAAAATAAAATAACCTCCAGCACCCAGATCAATTCTAAATTGTAAATATGCAGAAGAAAAATACTGAATTCTGAGTAACTGTTGTACAAAAGCATGTAAAGCCTGTGCTAATGATATCCTTGGGAGCCATCTGATCAAAAAGGTTCAGAGTGGTAATGGCTTCAGCCCAAGTTTAGGTTGTTTCTTTACTTTTGAGGAGCATTCTCGTTAGTGCTCACATAGGACCAAAGCTCACACAGGACCCAGAGCAGGAAACTGCAGGCTTACAGTGACATTACTACTCCATAAAGTTTTTAGGATCTTTGTTTGTCAAGTGTCCTGGATGTTCTCCTGTTACATTACCAAAAAATACCACCCAACCACTGAAAGTCATGTTGGTGTTAAGTGTGGGGAAATGGATTTTTACTTTAACTGAAGACAACACAGGTAGCATTTGCTGCAGTTGAGCATCTTGGAAACAGTAATGGAAGAGGCTTTTTCTCAACTCTTTGTTCCTGTTGTTCTATTTTCTTCTAATTTCTTTTATTGCTACACAACATACTTCGTTTATTAAAAATCAAGTGACAGACCTGTTATGTTCATACTAATTTCAACCCACAGCTATTTATGTATTTCTACTTATGTCCCTTTTGGCTTCTATTCAGTCTTTCTAAGAACAAGCTTAATTATTCCTATAAGGAGATAAACATAAAAACCCATTTAAAGATACAAGCCCCATACCTGTGGTAATCATTGTCATTCAGTTTTAATCCTTAACACCATGAATTTCCCCCAGCACAGTCTGTAGCGATACTGCTGTGAATTAAGCCTGTATTACTCACCAAATTGTTAGCAAAAATAGTGTTAGATTAGGCCCACTGGGCTCTACATAGTATGAATGTGTGGAAGAATTCAAGAAACCAAAATTAGGATAATTTTGGCTGGTTGATAAGTTATTTTAAGGAATGGTAGCGACACAGTTCAGGATAGCATGATTGTTAGAATACAAATTACAGCTTGCTGATGACTTTTTCAAATCATCAATAAAATACTGCACTTTCTCTCTGCTTCTCTGTCAAAGAAATATAAGTTATCTTGGTCTTTATAAGACACCTGGGAGGATTGTTTTTAGATGAAAGAATTAAAATAGCCTCCTATGTTAAGGATTTTAAGCCACAGGGCTCATGTTAGAAAACATACTGCCACGTAATGGTGGTTGTACAGCCCTGTGCAAGAGCTGTGTTTCCAAATCAGGCTGTAAACTTGCTCAGAGAGCAGGAGTGGCAACCATTTGTCATCTGTGTGTGTTGTCTCCCCTATTGTTTGAATTCAGACTAAATTCTTCTTGTGCATATACTGTAGGGGCACATTAGGGAATTTCATGCCCTAACTTGGCCTAATAGTGTAAATTATGTGGTTCAGAATAACCATTTCCACATATAAATTGGGACAACTGTATCTCATTTAATGACTATAGGAACTATAATAGAAAAAAAAGAGAGAAAGACACATTAATCAATAAAACTAGAGAAGCCTTCCACATTTGTCATTCTCTGAAAAAATCCTGCACAAACAATTCAGTGATTTTAGGATTTTTTTTTTCAAATAGTTCAATTTCCTTATGAGTAAAAGCATTTTTTAAGTTAAGTAAATTAAGAAAATTTCCAAAGAGTTTTAATAGCATGTTCACATATTGCAAGTATCCATTTTTTGCTGAATGAAGGATTACTTTTTTTTTTTTTTAAGCTGGTATGGTTGGCTTCTTTTCATCTAGCTACATCTGTTACTTTTTATAAATAAGCCTTTTCTACCCCTAAGGATCAAGCAGAACTTCTTCCAAGCCTTCTATTCTCAAGTGTAACTTCAGAAGTGCAGAAATAATAGCTTTAATACTTGGCCTTTATTGGCTAATTCAATAGCTTTATGTACTGTAACTGAGAAAGGTAAATGTAAGGGGGATTATAAGACAACGGGAGAAACTTTTTCTTCTCATTCTGACCCCAAAAGAACTTCTCTGCAAAGGTCCTTCTGGCCAAGGATGTGGTCTCTGCCAGGAGCCAGGCACCAGTGCTTGGGAAAATTATTAGAAATAGGGCTGGAGGGAAGATTAGGAGCATGTGCCCTTTGCTTTTGGGGAGATCAGCATCTCCCACAGTGTTGCACTTGGATCTCCCTTTTCTGCCTAATTTTTATGAACTTGGTTCATCCATTTTGAAACATTTGATGCTTTTTCCTCCATAGCAGTATGGCCTTGCTCTTTTTTTTAGCCCCTACTAACACAATCCATGATTACAAGCAGAACAGGCACAGAAGGGATCCACACTAAATGTCTTTTTTTCACAGCTGGAGGATCCAAAACCTCCGTCAGACTTTGTGTTTCGTGACACGAGACTGTTCAACCTGATAGATGGAGTTTGATGAGTGAGATCAAGCCTCGTGCTCTGCCCTGGTGTCATCCCTGAGGTCAGGGAGGATTTATGGAAGGTCCCAGAGGAGCTGGCAGTAGTTCACTGTGAGCCAGAGGGAAAATCATCCTCCTCCATTTGCACTGTCCTTACTTGGTGCCCCCTGTGAAGGAGTGGATTTTAGCAGCCCTTAGAAGGGTTGCACAGCTTATTATTTCTGCCTAATTCAGGGGCTGACACAGGGTAGGTTTGACTCTTTTCAACGAGGGAAACAGCTGTTTTAGCAAACAGCCATATATTTTGCCATATTCTTTGAGATTTCTAGCAGTGAGTCTAAAATTAGCTGTAGTTTATCATACAGAAAAATATCATTTATTTATTTTCATTTTCCACTTACTAATTCCTCCTGAAGGCTGTAAATTTGAGCTTATTTAGTGTCACACCTCTAGAGTGTGTGACAGAGAGCAGCACAAGTTCCCTGGAGTTACACGGTAAAAAACCCTTTTGGGAATGACTGGCGGTTTTTATCAGTGACCCGAATTCTTTTAGGATTTCAAACATAAAAGTGAAATCTAACAAAGCAATGATGTACCATTAAATGCCAGTGTATCCACATTTGTTCCTTTCTTAAGCAAGCACATTTGCTGATTGCTGTTTATGACATCTCAGTAATGTAAAAGGTTTGTGGTGAGGTCAGAGAAAATCATCCATCAAATTCAAGTCTTATTAACACAACGTTCTGAAAGATCCAAGTTTTATTATTGGTTGTCAAAGCCACTTTTCTCTGACTTCAGATAAAGTAGTTTGTTGAATTAAATGGTCTAAGTCAGTCTTGAAAAGATCTCTTTGCTTCGCAGTGCTGTAGTACTTATATTTTCTTTCTTTATATTTCAAAATGCACAGAAAATGTCTTTTCAAATAGGACGATAAATCAAAAAACAGAATATTCTAAAGAAAATTCAGTCTAAAATTCAGTCTCCCACTCACCCTGCAACTTTAGTTTGCTTTTTTTTTTTTTTTTTTTTTTTTAAATTTCTGTCAGATGTGTCACACACTGGTGTGAGAAATATAATCCCAGATTTGCAATGTGCTGGTGGGTGGCCTCATGCACAGCACCAGTGGGAGGGAGTCCTGCTGCTGCTCTGAACCCAAGAGTTCATTTTCTCTTCTGGTCTCTGTTATTTCACTGTCCTTCAAAATGGTGTGAGATGATGCTGATATCGAACGAGCATGAGCTATTGAAAGAATAAATGTTTTATTTTTACCCAATAGAAATCTGTGCAATCAAAGCTGTGAAAGTGGCTGCAAAATGAGAGTGATTGTGACAATTATAGCAATACAGATGTGGCCCTCTCCACTGAATTCTTCTGTGTGTAAGAAGCCTCATATCAATAAGGAAAAATTTAATTCTACCACCTGTTAATGCATTCTAAGGACAAATTCACAGATTGTGAGGTTTTTCCACAGTGCATCATATGAAAAGTTAGATAAAAAATCACATGGGGACGAACTTTGGAGGGCTAATTCACATTCACTGAATTAATAATTCACATTCAGGGCATCCATCATTCACTGCTGGTGAAAACTGGGCTTTATATTCTATTGTGAATTATGTGGGGGAAGGAAAATGTAAACTTATGTTGTACATTGAAAAAGATCTTTATGGCTTTTAATTTATGATAATATGTATCTTGATCTAAAAAATTTCAAATAACTACCTTTCCTAGGTAAACCAGAGCTTTGGTCATTTTAGGTTCAGAAAAGTCTGGCTTTTTGAGGTTGTTTTTCACATTCCCAGTGAGTTCAAAAAGTGTCTTTGTTAGAAGTTGTAGGCCTTGTGCTTTGAAAGTCCAGATGTGTACTAAGCAACAGAACTGGCTATATATTCGTGTTTGCATCCTTTGTTAGTAGGAGCTTGATGGAATTTCAGAGTGCCAAAATAAAAATGGAGAATTAATACGCATAGAAGTTGTAAATTTAATTAGCCAGTGTTATCAATTAGGCACACTCAGTAGAACTCCAGTAGGAATTTTGATTTAATATATCTGCCAAAGAGTTGGACAAAATGCAAAATGAATATTCAATTAAAAACTGAAATTAATCAAATATTCTTTTTTTTTTTTGCATCCAGTAATCTACTGGAACCAGTACAGAGGTAAATATTTTATTCAATCAAAATATAGTGACCATTTTTGAACAAATAGGGTAGGATCCTGTAGTTCTCCACTAATTATTGTTAAGCATAAAGCTTAATTTCTGGGTCTTGATCTAAAAGTAGAGAATTTTTTACTAGAATATTATGGTCACAGTGCTGCTGAACCTTCTATTTCTCATTTTTAAAGCACACTTTTAACAATTACTATGGTCAACTCATGGACATACTTATCAATTAATCTGAGAAATTAGAGATGAAATATTTATGTTATATCTTCTGGTCATCCCTGTTTTAGTTCAGGATTGCTCCCGGCAGGATAATTTCGATGAGGCTTCCACCATTTCCATTTGAAAATGAAATAACCATTAATGGCATGCTAAAATATTCCTTTGGATTGTAAAGATACGGGCAGAAATTTTAGCAGATGGAAAAGGGAACTTGCTGAAGTGGTTTCACTTTCCAGTGCTTCTTATGGACCAAATAAAAACCAAGATCAATCCCTGCAACCTTTCTAAAGAGTGTCCTCAGACAATCCTCTTCCAGTTCAATGAAATGAAACTGAAATGCTTTACATTTGCTCATTTGTCCCAAATTTAGACGGTCTCCTTCCTCAGAAGTAACAAGGACCCTTTATTGTAATGATTTCTTTTTATGTCACAGTGGGAATTTGTGAATGGGAGGAAAGAAGAGGGGAAAATGTGCACCTTGTGTCCTTTCCTGGTAGGATTTCCTGTGCTTGGGCCTGTTTTACTCGTTCATCTTTACTCCCAACCATTGGGAGCTTTGGCCAAGCTTCTCAGTCTCCAGGGTGCAAACACTAAACTAGAAAGGAACTTCTAATTTAAGTAACATTTAAAAAAAAAAAAGGATAAGAAATGGTGTTTTCTGACTGGATATAAGGTACACATTAAGCTGCTCTCAGAAATTCAGGCAAGCAGAAGGGAAATTTTAAAGTATAGCACAAATTTATGTAATATTGTCAAGCATGATCAAAAAATTAGCTGAAAGTCATTTTCTTTATCATTAAGCTGCTAGAATGTTTATATTTTGATAACATCACCTCTGTTAATTAACACTTTATACTTCAATTTTTTGGTACATCCAATATGCATCATCAGAGAGTACCAACTTAAAAAGAGTGCTTCTTCTAAAATCCAAGTCTGTAAAAGAGAATTCAGTTTACATGTTAAATCTGCCCCCTACCTACATTCAATAGTCAAGGAAAAAATACCTGCTGCTTTTTTTAATAGAGGTGCATCTCTACTATTTTTCAGGCATGAGTCAGTAGGAGAAATGGAGTTATTCATGCATCACCAAGAAAATGGATAAATTACAGTTATAGGGAAATCTGCCCTGTGTTACTGGAAAAAAAAAAATAATTTGTATAATAAGCTTATATCTATGTTGCGTAGCCACAGGGTAACACACATTACACATTTTAAAATATTTACTCTAAAGAATTAGGTTTTTTTTTTTCAAAGGGTTTATTGCTGAACTAGAAGCTAACATTTAGAGAAGTAGAGATAATGAGATATAATATTCTTATACAGGAAAATGTATTTTGTGCTGTTGAGTTTCCTGCACTAACCACCACAGTACCTGAGTCCGTAATGCAAGGTCCTTAAACTATGTGACCTGCATATTCACAGTTCATTAATTATTGAACCTCAACCCAAAATACCATCTCATAACAAAGGACAGTTGTCTTATTAGAAGATAATTATTCTAGTGACACCAGCAGGGAAAATATTTTACCAGAAGAAAAAATATAAGCAGAATATTGTTTTGTAAAAAGAGTTCTAACATGATGGAGTGTAGAATCACGAAAACACTAGGACTGGAAAAGAACTCCAAGACTATAGAATCCCAGAAAATTTCTGTGTGGTTTTTTAAGCTTAAATATCAATTAAACATAGACCTTTACAATAAATATGCCAAAATCAAATTTTAAATAATAATAAAAAAAAGATTATTATTCATAGTATTTAGTGATTTAGCCTTCTGGCTTTGGAATCCACTGACAAAGAGCAACCTGTAGAGGCAACAGACTTTCCTGGTAAAAGCTGGGTCTCAGCACCCATCTCAGCTTGCCTGTGCTTGAGCTGGTTATGCCCCTTTTTGCACAGTGAGTGAGCAAATAATGCTTGGCCTGTCTTAACCTTGGCTTTTCTGTGTTAATTATTTAATTTGAACTAGTGGAATTTTATTCTACAAGCAAAAATTGAACTAACAACAAAATTCTTTTTTCCATGTGTATGGTGTGGTCCTTTCTGCTCAGAGCATGACTTGGAGCATGACCTTGCAAACTCTCATGGTCTCATTCCTGTGGGCAAGTCAACAGAACATCCCTATCCACTCCCTCCAGGACTGCTGATAGAACTAATTTAGGCCCAACTTTGCTGCACACAACACTTTGATTTAGTGCTCTTAAATACTACAACCTAATTTCCCAATCCTTCAAACTGTAGAAAAAGAATTAAATCATCTGGGAATATATTTTCCTAGCTTTATTCACCTTTAATTTTCTATAGTGTTTCAAAATTAGACTTGTAAGGAACTGTTTTCCTGCTTTCCTGAATCAAAACGTGCATTTTGAACATCTTAAATTATAGACATCAGGGCTATCTGCTGCTTCTTTACAGGGCGGGTGTGTTTATTTGTTCCATGATTTCACATGCCAAGCGTGAATTATGGATGCTCCTATTTAAAGAACTCTTGCTCTGCATAGAAGAAATGAGAACTAGGATGAAAGTTGTTGGAAAAGAGGGACTGAGTCCAGGTTGGAGCCAAGTGCAACAGGAGCCAAATGAAGAAACAATGAACTGTGCAGAAAGATGTAACATTAGGATGCAATCCTTAGGACGGCAGCAAGGCAGGGAAAGACTTGTCATTCAGAACGCCTGAAATACACAGGGAAAAAACAATAACAGCTTGGAATGAGGAGCGTAATAGTTCTCATCAAGATGAGTGACAATCACCACTGAGATCCACTCTGCAGGAAGGTGGTTTTGAGCGTAATTTGCCCTATGGAGCCTGTCTGGCTTTGCAGGTGGGCCCAGAAACCTCCTGTCCCTGCTGAGGTTTTGCCTTTTGCACAGCTCCCAGAGGATCAAAGCTCTCATACATGACATTGCTACTGTCCCAAACATGAAAATCCTAAAAATGGGGAGTCCTATAAGGATTCTTGATGGTGGTTTTGTGTTATCCAGAGGCACTGGAGCAACAGCACACTGTAGGGTACACAGATATTCCACATATATATAAAGAGTCCTTTGCCAGCTGCATTTTGTCTGACTATTCAAGCTGTCCATTCCATCCTCTAAATCTCTTTCCCATTCCATCCTCTAAATCTCTTTCCCATTCCAGCCACGAATGGCAGGGTGTTTTGTTCTGTTCGACAACAAAACCCACATTCCGATCTTAATCTCAATCTCAATCTCATAATGTAATATTGAAATTACAGCCTTTCTGGAAAACCCAGGCTGTCTGCCTTGACTCATGACGAGTGCAATGCAGAACCTTCAAATTCTCTTTTACGGGAAAAGCTCAGGAGCCAACACACTTCCTAACAGAGGGAAGCTGCTGGCTGTGAAATCGTACTTTTTATTCCTCTGATTTAACAACTCAGTTGTACAGAGGTGTAAAAAAGCAGATTTATACCAACAATAGACACTGCTTTAACAGTAAGTTTTTCATGGGAAGTGGCTGAAGAGTCACCAAAACAGTAGTTTTCCCACTAGAACTCAAACTGTGTGCTAGATCTTCCCAGAGAGTCCTCTTTTGCCTTTCCTTATTTCTGTTCCTCTTCCAGGGCCACTACTGTATCTTCAACAATAATTACTATTCTGTGGTATTTGATAGCTCTTCTGATGTGATCTTGGAGTTCAATAATTGATGTTTAAGCAAGTGAAGGACGATCTAAAGGTACCTGTGGAAGACCAAAGAGTGAGGAAGGGGGTGGGCACACGAAGCAGGATACACACACAGGTTATATGTGGGGAGTGATTTAATTTTAACAGTAAATGGTTTTCGAATGCACAGTCACAGGAAGGTATACAGAGGTGAAACAGCTCTGATGGGGTAAGATGCTGTCACTCTCTACCAGCAGATAAGCATTTGATTGACCCCACAGAGATCAGTAACAAATAAATGAAATAATCATAGTCATCTAGTATTTTCTCTCCTACTTATTTGCTGGGTTAATGTGCCTCCACACTCCAAAGGGTTCAAAGTTCTCCTTCTGCAGAGCCTTACATGTTAACTGAAGGGCACTTGGCCATTATCGGTCCTAGTCTGACTTTGATAGCTGAGCTGGACAACTATATTCAATTTCCTTAGAATTTTTCTCTGATTTAGAAGCTTTTTTTACCATATGTAGACATATTCTCCACCTATAAATACAGAACCTTTGAAACCTAGCTATCCGAACTTACATTATTTCTGCAGCTACTTTTGTTCTTCCCTTTGGTTTTCTGTATAATATTTTCCTGATTTTCTTTGCTGCTCACAGAAAGTTGTACATGTGTTGTTTGCAGTATGATTCAGATGTAAGAGAGTAAAAATCATTACGAGAGAAAAGATATGGTTATATGAAGAGAGCTGCTTAAAGTTATTCAGTAGTCTTAAAGATTTTTACCAGAGATAATAACTAATTTCTAAAAAGACATTTTTATCCTGAAACATTATATTATATAGGGGTTTTTGTTTGGCTTGTTGGAGATTTTTATTGGTGGTTTTTGTTTGGTTTTTTTTTGGGGGGGAGTATTTTTTCCCCCTGTACTTAAGGTATAACTTGTTACAAACAGTTTAGAGTTGACAAATAAATATCGCATCATAGCATGGAAAGGGTGAGGGATTTAAGCGTTTTTTTCCTGTAAGGATGAAATATTGGTCATAGTAGTTCTGCTTCCAAAGTGTTAGATCTAAGTAACAGGTGTCTACACCTTATCCGTGCCCAGGTACTGTAACTATCTTCATTTGCTTTCATTTTTGTAGATATGCAGTGGTGTTTTCCACTCAGTCACTCCTTCCATTTTAATATCTCATTTTCTTTTCTTGTTCTTTATTATGTGGATTTTGCTCATGCAACACTTTTGTGTAATTCTTTACAACATTATTTGTTCTTTTGTTTAGTTCAAATCCAAAGTATAAGTAGATAATTTCTGTAATTATTACAGTTCTTATTTGCTTGACATGTTGACTTTTGACACTCTGCTTTGGGATGCAGAGAACATTGACTGGTAGATTTTTCAAGTGCAACATATTCACTTTAAAAAAGTTTTATAAAAATGCATAATAGAATTTTTTTTTTTAAAAAACTCAGAAGATGTGGTAATAAAAGACTCATAGAAAGTCAAAATAATGAGGGGACCTAGAAATTATGTAGTAACTACAAAGCACTGAAGCTTAAGAAGTGAACAAAAAATAAAACTAAGAAGAAAAATAAAACTAAGAAAAAATTACTGAATTGCAAAGCTGGAGAGAGAGGAGAGAGAAACTGGTGGTAGATTTTCCTTGTTAAGTTGGAGATGGGAAAATAAAAAACCCCAAGATGTTCGACTAATTGGAATTAGAAAGTCTTCTGGACAAAATTTGTCTCTCTTTGGTTTATTTTATTTTTTTTAATTGAGTAGCCTAAGAACTAAATAACTCTGTTGATTCCTCTCGTGTTCAAAGTATGGCATGGAAGGGATAGAACAGGTCAGACAAAGAAGTGCAGTTGAAGAAGAGCAGGATGCCAAAAGACAGGGCAGGAGATGCTCAGAGCTAGAAAAAGTTGTCACTGAGGGAAGCGAGTGGGAGATGTTCTGGCAGGAGATACAGACTCAGAGTCGAGACAGAACTTTCCTCGGTGACATTGAGAACACTCTGGGAGGCATTTGGAAGTAATTCACTGTATTGATTCTGTGCTCAGTGTGGAAATGATTATTGTGTTTGTGCAGCAGCTACTAAACATGCTAAGCTGTTTTATCAGCATCTTTTAATGTCCTGAACGATAGCCCTTGGCCACTGTAGTCCCACACAGAAAGAGGAATCTTAATCCCCCCCTTGCACCTGAGTTGATTTTATTAACACATTTTCTTTCTGACTGACAGGCTCCAGTCATTAAATTACAAAACCCAAATTAACCCCAGGCTCTGTGTTCTGTGCTGTTCCTTGTCAGAGCTATGGGAAATTAGCCCAAATTATCCACTTTTCTTTTTTCTTTTCCCTGCAGATTATAGTATCTGAAATAGGGATTGAACTAAATATCTCACTCATTTTGAAATACTTTGATGGCTCATTAGAAAAAAATTTGAACAGATGAAAATACAGGTTTATTAATACTGTAGAATTAGGAGAACTGGCCAGTTTGAGAAGAGCCCATGGATAACCACACGTATTCGTTTCCTGCAGGAAAGATACTGAGTTCTCCTTCTTCTGCACAATAAACCCAATATGACTATGAAGAGCTTCTGCAGCGTTAGTCAGCCTATTTTGCAGCCTCTTCTATTCACAAGGGGAAATAAAAAAGCATCCAACTTCTAAATTCTCTAAATGAGGTCTACCTCCCTTTCTGTGGAAGAAAATAGAGAGCTTGTTGCCTGGTAGAGCTCAGCTGGGACCTCTTACCTGAGAGTGATTAGGAGAATATGCTTTGTGCCCACTCTTTTCTCAGTCAGGGAGCACTTCTCTCCTTTGAAAAAAAAATAAAAAAAAAAAGATGGGACAAAGCTATTGTTGCTGACCAGCATTTTTCAATCAGGTCATCTCATCCTTTTTTAAAAATCTAAAGAATATTGCAGCTGGTACCAGTTGTTCTTCTTGAAGGGCTTTTGAATGTCATTTCATTAAAGAAATCAAAAAGGGATTTTATCTGGTGATATAGACATTCTTACAAGAGAGGGGAGATCATGAAAATACATTAGCTTTTGATTTTTCAGCTGTAATTGTCATCTGATCAGGTCTCTTAACTTGGGGTTTTTGCTGTTCTGCTTGTTGTTTTTTTCCCAGTTTTCAGTTGTTTTTGCACAGATTTTTATCAATACCCACCTCTTGTATTTGCTGTCTCCATCTTTGAAGAATGAAAGCAAATCATTTAATCTGAACTTAAATCAGTTAAATATGGAATTAAATGGTAAATGTAGCTAATAAATACACAGTGCACACAGTAGGTGTCCATTTTTGTGGAAAATACAAACAAAGGTGAAGTGATTGCTGGAAGTCTGGGAGACATCACTATCTTTAATATGGAACTAGGCATTTCTGTTTTCTTTTTTTTTTTTTTCCAGCTTGAATTAGGTTTTGGGTATAAATAGCCATCTTTTTATAGTCTGTGTGGTTCAAAAATCCATTGTATTATATTATATTAATTAACCTGCCTGACTACCAGCAGTACCTGGACTGTTGTTCCTCCTCAGGGAAAACAAGAATTCTGAGTTCAGGTCAGTCTGTCCCTTATGACTATGCCTCTGTTGGTTAATTTACTTTGTGCATTCTGTTTATGAGTTAAGTCAGTGATCTGCCATTTCTGGGAGCCCTGCTTTCCCACATCAAGCACTATTCATGTCACTGGGAAGGAATTTTTTATGTGAGCTGTTTTATGCTGAAAGTTGATAGCGAGTCCCTTGAATTTTTCAGAAACGTTTTCAAGAGCAACTATAAATTTTCCGTCTGTAGAAGATGAAATACACAGCAGACACCCATCCTGTAACACACAGTGCCATCTGAAAATGAGAAGTTATGATTGTCATATTTTAAACTGCACGAATTTACGCCGAGTTGGGAGCTGCACAAATTGGGTGGCTGTGGATGGGTGTGTGTGCCATACCTCAGGTTGTCCATGACGTTTTGCTCTGAAAACTCCTTTACATCGTCCTCCTGCTACATTGCAGTGGCTGACGGAGGTTGGAATTTGCTGCAGCTACCTGGGTGGAGCATAGGAGCGTTCCTGGGGTTTAATAGCAGAGCTTTCCTGTATTAGACACTTATCTTGCTAACTATAAAGACAGGGCATTTGCATAGTCACTATTTTCTAAACAATCTTTCTTCTTCTGAATTACCTGGTGCACCTAAAGCTGCCCAGACTCATGACCTTCCAGCGCTGCCTTCTTGATGTTTGACAATGCAGATCTGAGTTCATCAGGCTGCCTCAACTGTGGAGCAGCAGCCGCCAAAGAGCAACTCGACGCAGCGGTATCAGCCTCATTAGCAGCAATAATGGGCTCTTAGTGCACTCTTGATTCTCCTACGATTTTAATGGCACAGCTTTCCCTGTCATTTTTTTTTTTGTATGGAGAAAGCACGAAGTCAGAGAACTTTTGTCGCCGATGAAATATGGAGGGTTGCAGATGCACATTTCTTATTCTCAAGGTGTCGTTCCCTTTGTTCCGAAGAGCGAACCATTGTCAATAAAGAAGTGTTTGATGGGAGATTTTCATTAGGAAGCTGAATTTGAAATATTCAGGTCAGGGAGAGCACACTGTGATAGTCAGCATTTGGTTTGAACTTCAGAACGGCGGAAGGGTTTTTGGAGGTGCTGCTTGAAAGGATGTAAATCTCTGATCTTGGATGGTCTCTCAATTTATTAAAACCCTGAATGAACCAATAAAGACACTTCAGAGAGCATTATACCTTGTAAAAAGTTAGCAAAAATAATACTGGTCCCTTAGAAGTTCTCCATACGAATTTTTGGAAATAGTTTTGGATGTAGTTGTATTTTTCTGATAGTTAAGCCTGGTAGGCAACCTGGGTCTGCAGAACAATTGGACTTCTTACTGGTTGACACATTGCTGGATTTTGCTGGCGTAATTTTAATTGGGAGTCTTGTTACTGGTCTTTACATCCAAGTATAATCGCAGTTTTGTTCTCATTTGTATTGAAATAGAGATCTGGTTTTGCTTTTAAAATATAAAGTCTGAATTTTGGCACATCACTGCTTGACAATGTACCTTATTCTCAAAAGGAAATTAACTTTACTTTCCATTTTATCCTTACTCCAAGGAGCCAAGATTATTATAATTATTAAAAATTTGTTTAAGTGTGTTAGAATGAATCCTAGAGGCCAACCAAGGTCTGCTTCCTCACAACTGAGTGGATTGCAATAGTGCAGGCACAGATGGTAGTAGCGATGTAATGTAGATGCATTATTGGTAGTAGATGTAGTAGTAAAGTAGATGTAATTCTTTACAATCCTTCTCCATGCCTGTGTAGCTATCATGAAACTTGCTCTGCTTATCAGAGACAAGAATTGCTCTACCAAGAGAAAAGAACCTTTATTATGTAGGAAGATGTGCTTTTTCACTAAAAAAATGATGGGACCCCAAACCTTATATTTTTGGGCTCCCACCTAACGCCCTTATCTTTCACTAAAATGATGAAGGGGAAGTGGTAATCTTCTGCTGTATATATATTAGGGGACAGAAAGTAACTAACAATATCATATTCCCAGGTCTATAAAGCACAGAAGGTATTGCAATCTGACCTCAGAGTGAACAGACATAATGTTAATACCATATCATATCAGCACAGCATAAAGAAATATTCATTTGCACAAGCAGTGGGATGTTTTCCCTTCATCACTGCAGTGCTTGGACCCCCTCAGAACAATCTGTACATTTTGGTTTTATACCAACCGTGTCAGAAACAAAGAACTCGGTCATCTGTGATTGTAATCAACTTTAGCATCAGAATTGGGAGGATATGTGTGAATCCCACTTCAGTCACAGGATATGAAGATAACCTCTTTTTTTTTTTTTTTTTTTTTGCCAAACAAATCCATTATTAACTGCCCTAAACTTAAATCAGCGAGAAACAAAAAAACTTGTAGGTTTCACATTTTAATAAGCATTTCCATTATCTCAAAAGAACACTGCAACTTTGTACTGGGGGGGACTTATGGTAGGATCAGAGTTTTGTTTTGTTAATACAGAAGACTGGTTTTCAAGGAAAGCCAGAATTTCTGTTTCCTGATTATTTTTTCAAGCTTCTTTTTAAAATGTAAATTTTCCATAATTGCACTAAAAGCTATTAAAAAATGCTATTTCTCTCCCTGCAAAAATGGTAGGAGGTGGGATATGCTGATACTACTTAATTTACACAACTCCTTTCTTATTAATTTAACAATTCAGAGGTGTTTTCTTCCCCCATGTTTTATCATAATGGTTGTGTATGTGAAAGGAATCTGAAGCATTGTAGTAAAACCGTGGAAATACTTCTTATACCAATAGCTAACACCCTGCAGCTCATCTGCATCCTGTAGCTGAATCACCTACTGCAGTGACAAGTGGAGCAAGTGGAAGTGAAATAAAATCTAAAATAAAAGAAGCTTTTCACTGCAGTTGATAGTACGACCTAAAATTAGCATCACTTTTAGGTCCCGCAACAACTTTTATGTCACCTGAATAATATAATAATAATAATAATTCAATAGGATTTTAATTTTTTACTGATAGCCAGATATTATTCCTCAAAATCTAAATCAGGTCTGGAGCCTCAGCTGTGCGAAGAGGTACAAATCAGAGCAGCAGTGTATGATCACTGTCCTGAAAAGCCAATTTTTAGCAGACACTGCAATAAAATCTGATGATGGTGTTGAGAGTTTGAAAATGAGTCTAAGGTGGCTTCAGATTAGCTCACAAACAGGCTGATATCTCTGTGCCTGTGCTGGGAGAAGGTCTCAGAAGGTTGGATCTGTCACTCCTGCTTATTTTTTGGGCAGGTTTTGATGCTGTGAGGAGCTGCCACACTCTGGACGAGCAGGTTGGAGATGGGTATTGCCTGTTTGGAAATAACCATCCCAGGTTGGGCACAGCCTCCCTCCAGAGAGGTTTCCACAGCATTTCTCTGAGTCTGCTTTCACTGTCTCCTCTGTTTCAGTCAGTGTAGGAATGGTTTTGGGAAAGGCAGCTGGTGAGAAAGCACTTCTTCACTGACCACCCAAAGACTTGTGGGCATAAGGTTGCGTGTAAATAACTTTACGTATTGTTGCCCTCCAAAAATTGAACACACAGGTGAAAGCTCTTTTGTGAGTAGCTGTGCTAACATCTGTTCATTAGCTGCTTCATGTGAAGCTGTGTGGGAAATGGTCACATTTTTGCTTCTTTTATTAAATGATATTTTTGGTTGGAATATTTACTTTCTTGGACTTAGACACTTCTTTTCTTATGGGATAACATCGTGGTGTACAATACTGGTCTCCCTCTCTTTGATTTCCAGATTCCTTTTTAGGATCAAATTGGCTGTTTTATGGATATCTTTCACATTCATATAATAATGAGGTTTTTCAAGCAAGCTCCACGCATAACCATATGTTAAAAGTATTCTCCAAACCTAAAAACTTCCTGTAAAATAGGAAAAGGATACCAAGTAGGAAAAGGAATACAAGAAATGAATTTGCAGTAGTGCTGTAAAGATGGCTTATATACTCCTGCAGCTCCTTCTGCAACTCGTGACATCTTTTATAGAAGTGTCACCTTTAGGGGGCTATTTTTGGCAGTGATGCTTCAGCATGGGATTTTAAGGGTAACAGTGGGTATTGGGTATATTCTCAAGAGATCACCTTCACAGTCCCTCAGATATTTCCAGGCGTATTAAAAAGTGAGCAGTATAAGTTGCTGAATGGCTCTGCACACTTGTTTTATCCTTCCTCATAAAATCAGATTCAGCAAAAACCTGGCCAGAATCATGGCATAATTTCTGTCAGGATTCAAAGCCATTACTTTCTTTGGATAAACAGCACTTAGTACAAATCTTAAATATACATGTAGGGAAATATTCAGGCTCTGTAACATTTGTCACTTGCAGAACAGCTAAAGCAGCAGAGAGGCATAGCCTGTGCTAGGAAAAACCTTTATACCCAGAGAGTCTGGAATTAGCCAACTGTCACTTTCTTTAAGAAGGAATAGGTGGGATGGAGAGATTTATAAAACTTAACTGACTCTTAGTTTTATTTCTTCCTTCAAAGAGAATGAAGCTGTTCCATGTTTTAGGAACCTGCAGGTGCCTGAGGGCTGGCTGTGCACGAGCTGTTCAAGGGAGCTCTGCAAACGCTGCTGGCAGAGGCTTTGACGTTTCCGTGGCTTGTGGAGAAGTCAGTCATTACAGGCAGGCTGCTAAATTATGGAGACGATTTTTATCTGCCAGTTCTTTGCTTCTATTGCTTCCTATAAGCTTTGAGAATATTCGAGGAAAAAGTATTGGTGCACTTGGTTGGCTGAGTGGCTCCCAGAGTTACTTACAGCCCTTCATTCCTAGGCTGTTCAAGGATTTCTTATGTTGGCCTGGGCCCTTTTTGGCCACTCCAGCAGGTAGGCTGATCTCCAGCTTGTTTTACAGCCAGTTCTAGGAGGCTGCAGAGAAAAGAAATCTTCTTTTGCCGTTCCTCGTGCCAAATCCATTCTGAAGATTCCTTAGAGAGCTCTGCCTCAGTCTTTTCAGTGCTCTCTGTGCACAGACTCCAGTAATGGAGCAGATAAAAAAGAATGGAGAGACAGAAAGAATTTTTAAATAGGGGAGGCAAACACTGTGACTTTCTGCTTTGCTGCTTTCTTGGTACGTTCCCTGACAGAAATTGACTCAGTAAATAACTTTGTAAATCTATATTTAGAAGGGTAAGTATTTTAGGAAGGAATAAGACTCAGCACAACCAAATCTATTTAAATGCAGCATAATTGAAATGTCAACATAGTCATGAAGTGCCTCAAGGTGTTTCTTTGGTGAAGGCTGGATATGACACAGAATAGTTGCCTGAATACTTTGGTACAGAGAATTCTTTGTGCACTCAGATCTAATCTCACGCTCACCTTACGGAATGTTTGCAAACGCTTGGCTGAAGCTGCCTCTGTGGTCCCTGCTCTTCCCTTCTCTCAGGGAATCTGACAGTTCAGAGAAGGTTTCGGGCTCAGAGGAGAGAGAAGTTCAACAGCTCTTGGTGTTCTCAAGCATGGAGTGTTTCCTGCAGGGACACCCGGTGTTAGCCTGGAGCTCCTGCCCCACTTGGCACTACAAGTCTTGTACCTCCTCAGCGAGTTCTAGGGGCAAGCTTTGCTTGGAAAATGTATTGGGAATCTTGTTTTTCTCGGAGTGAGGGTTGATTCTTCATTCAGCTGCTGGTGGAGTGACTTGAAAGAAGACAGCACCATTGTACAGCAGCTCCTCTCCTTCCCTCCCTCCTCCACAAGAAACAGAGAACAGAAAGTACCATTAAAACATCTTTTCAGCTCTCAGATTTTGGAAAATTAAAAGAGTTACTACGTATTACTCTTTTCTTAAGCAGGTCTCTACTTGGTGCCCCATAACATGTCCCTTGAAGCACGATGCCTTCTGGCCTTCCTGTTGAAATAAAACATCCATCATAAAGGGCAGTTACAAGCAAAATGCCCTTCCTGGTCCCTCCAGCCTCCGGCGGGTGCTGCTGCAGGAGGATGGGCCATGGGCACAGGGCCAATTGCAGTTATAGTTATACCAAGTTTAATTTATATGTGTATCCTAGTCAGCACTCTGGCTCTAGATTTCAGTCTGTCTGTGTGACACATCTTTTTTTAGCAGTTGATAGGCAGAGAAGACTAATCCAGCCGACTCTTGCTTTATAAAGCAACACAAGGGTTTTTTTTTTAAGAGGTTAAGTTCAGCTTGATCTTTATCAGCAAACTGTGATTTCAGAAGGAAAATGAACTTGACAACTGTTTCAACGACCTGAATGTTTATGTATGTCTTCGGTTAATGCCTAAAGTCAATATTTGTTAAGTCTGATTGATAAAAATATGTGCCTTTCATCAAGGTCAAATTAATTTGTGGAAATTTGCTTTTGCTTACCATGCTGCTCTTGCACAGAATCACTTGTCAGACTTTGCTAAAACTATGCGGGCATTTTCTCATTTAAATTATGATTATCTCCACTATGAACTTCCCCGTTCACACCCTACCTCATCTGAATGTGTCTCTTTTTAAAGGATGCTGCAGATTGGATTCCAATTCAGACAGGTGATAAATTACCTGACTTGACCTAATTCATTAATTTTAATGGTATTTGAAGTCTTTATTTTGTTCAGGCTTCTCTGATAGACTTGTCTTATAGACATCTTTATAATAATGTCCATTCATCAGCTACTTAAAGGACATCACTTGAAACTGCATGTGACTGCGAGGATACACACTATTTGCTGGGTTGTGTTCTGGCTTAGGATTCCTTGGATGTTGCAGGTTCCATCAGGCAAATGTAAGGCTGACTTTGCATGAGATAGTAAAGCTTGGAAAGGAGTTCTGAAACTGTGTGTTAAATATGTATGGATGAATTTATGTATATTCAAATGTTCATCTAATTAAACTGTGTTGAAACTGCTGCTTTCACACAGTACAACCACACCATATGTTGTACCATAGATCTGAAGTTACACTGTGTAGTGCAGGACTTAGCAAATGACATTCCTTTTGTAATTGAGGTCATTAGAGTATGGCTTTGTGGTATACAGGGATGAGGATTTCCTCCAGATATTGTAAGGGTTATTACAAATATAAAAGCCATGCTATGCCACAAGTCAATTCAGGAAACAAACAGACAAATCAAAAAAACACAAAACCCCAAACCCACATAAGGAAAACCCAAACAACCCTATTTCTGTCTTCCTAATACAGATTAATCTTGTGATCTACTGTATTCAGTTAAAATTTGGGTCTGATATCAGGTGATTCCTATCACATATTCCTGAAAATGGTACATGCCTGGATTATAGGATACTACATAAATATCTTTAGATAGATAGATAGATAGATAGATAGATGGATAGATGGATGGATGAATAGATGGAGCATATAACTAACTGTGAGGGAAAAAATCCCATGAACACAAAACAACAGGCAGGAGGGATCAGTTCAGGAAAGTGAAACATGCAGAAAAAGCAGGTTAGCACCCAAACCGGAGTTGGAAACCAGCAACTTTTTCTTGCCATCCACAGAACAAATTTTCTCATGTTCAAAGAAGGACACATACAACAAGTAGTAATGCTACATCAAAGAAACAACCAAAGCTGCTTGTGAACTGAAGTCTAACCCCTGCAGGCTGCTGGATTTACCTCCTCCTCTTGAGTTTGGTGAGAGCTGGGGAGAGATGTGTGGAAGGACTGCGAAAGAGCTGCTGCAGGAGATGGTAGTTAATGCCTCATTGCTCTGAAATGTCACTGTCACTTACATTCCAAGAAAACTCTGGCAATTGCAAAGCCTTAGATGAGGGCAGGATGGAACTATTTGGTGGTTCCATTTGTCTTGAAGGGATGAGGTCCCACAGCTGCTAGAGGAAGGCCAGCAGTAGGAATGGAGTTCAATCATAGTAGTCAGTAAAGCACGGAACAAAAAAATACACTATAGACTTAATGTATGTCAAATTGCTTCAATTAACTGTACAGGTGTAGACAGGTAACAGTAAGGCATTTTCAATAATGAATTTTCTATTTTGACTTGCCCTCATCAACAAAAATGAAAAAGGAAAAATGCTGCAATATAATATATTTCTGCCTTCTGAAACTTCTTTTAAATGTGATAGTGGAATTGTTTTTCACAGCTATGCAAGTAAGGGTATTATTTTTTTAGTTGGAGAAACCATGTCTGGTAGAGGCAGTTGAAAGAAAAACCTTTTGTTTCTAATATTCTTTATTCTGTATGTTGGGCTGAGAGCAGCGAAAAAGTTTGGAAGAAGTAGAATATGGTGCTTTTTGAAGAATAATTGAGCATGTTCAGAATGGAGAGCTTTTGGTAGTGTGCTGCAGGGAGAGAAAATGAGCATCCACCAAAATTAAAACCTTGGGAGATATGAAAAAGAGGACAAAACTTTCCTATGGCAAGGGCAAGACCCAGGAAGTTAAAAGGAAAAGGACAAACCTCCCCTAGACGGAGTTATTAGAGTTTCATCAACCCAAAGACAGTTGAAAGTTGACGGGGCTGCAAAAGAAGCCTGAATAACCATGAACTTTGCTTGTTTCAGCAGGCCATAATTTTTTGTTTGTGGATATAGTAGCTAAATTAATCACTGAAATTCAGATTTAGGTGCAAAAATGAAATGTATTCCTGAGCTATGGTGAACTGCTGTAACTCCCATTGAGTCAGTTCCTTCCAGCAGCTGAAGAATGGTCAGTTCTCCTGAAATTCAACTACTTAATTTAGGAACTAGGTCACATGAAATATTTCTTTAGAAATAAATTATTTCTTTAGAAATAAATTATTACCTAAAAAAACCTGAAACCCCTCAGGTCTATCAGTGTTTGTTTATATCTGTTTTGGCACCTGACTGTTGCTGAAAACAAATAGTAGCTGACTCTGTATCAGAAGTTGACTTTATAAGTTTTTAGACTCCATTCCCAATTCTGAGCTGAAATCAAGGCCTGTCTATTGACACACACGCAGAAAACAGAGGTCCAGGTAATGTCCGTGAGGCTCAATATAGACATATAATGTATAATGTGCAACATGTAACATATTACATGTAGTGTTATATGTCCTGTGCAGGGCCAGGAGTTGGACTCTGATGCTCCTTGTGAGTCTTTTCCAACTCATGATGTTCTGTGACTTCATATAAATATAACCAACCCAAAATAATTCAGTTACTGGTCTGTCTTCAGCAGCTGCCATGGGTAGCTGAAGAAAAACATGACCCTCAGCCAAAAGAAACCATGAGCAAACGAAAGCAGGAGGTAAAAAGGTGCTGCAGGAACAATTAGATCCAGGTGCAGAGACGAAACTCAAAATGCTTAAGAGTCAATCTTCTGCTCAGAAGCAGTATCAGAAAGTTAAGTTGCCTAGAAATGCTAAACATCACTTAATCCCTCCAAAGTTGTGTGTTTTGGGCTTCTTTGCTGTTGACATGGACAGTCTCCTTCATTTGCCTGGCAGTTGTGATGGACTGATCAGTTCTGGCACCTTCTGTGTAGTCTCAAGGCAGTCCAGTACTTTGGAACAGGGGGGGAAATCAGTCTGTGCTGATAGACTTTGCAAAATAAAGCCATGTTTTTTCTAAATTTAAGTAGAATTATTGTATTTCAGTTGCTAGAAAAAATGAAAGTGAAGTGTACATATTTAAACTGAGCTGTTGCTGCAAATGCTTTCCCAATTTAATTTTCAACTTCTCTTTTCTTCATGGAGAATTTAATTATACTGCAACTATTCTAAATCATTCCCTCTTTAATTGCCTTTTTATTTTCAAAGTAATCATCTGTTCAGATTTTTTTCTTTACAGATCATTCCGATATTCATGTACTTAATGGCTTTTATTAAAAGCCACTAAGTAAATAAAAAAAAAGAACTCTTTTCTCTCCTTTTTTTTTTTTTTTTTGTTTTGTTTTGTTTTGTTTTGTTTTTTTATTATTTTGGGGTTTTTTGTTTGTTTGGTTTTTGGTTTTTTTTGTTGGCTACTCTAATCTCGTCTTTAACTTTGGGAATACATAAGCTTTTGCTAGGCTTAGTAACATGGAGCAGCAAGAAGATAATTAAGACCTAAGTTTGTTTCATGGATATTTCATAAACACATTTTAATGTGTCTCTTCCCATGAGTCCATAAGCAGTAGCTATCACCACTGTGTAAACAGTATCATTTTCCAGGCACAAGTCTAGTAGTAATAAAACAAATATACTGTAGGAAAGATGCCTGTATCCTGTTTTTATTTTAATATTACTTTCGGAGGAAGAAAAGGTGATTTTATAACAGTGTCTTTCTTGTAATTGCTCTTCAAACCCCTGACTGAAATTTCTAGAAATGATGGGAGAAAGAGTCCCTTTTGAAGTCTGAGCATCCTCTAAGAAGTTCTGCTACTGAGTCAAGCAAAAAGAACATCTAATCCCAACTAAAGATGTTCCACAGTTGCAAAAGGCTTCCTGCCTTCAGAGAGCTCTTCCACTGAAAGATTTCTGTTAGTCAGTGATAAAAGCTGCTACAGATTTCTTTGACTGCATAGCCAGTAACCTACCAACAAACAAATGTGATTCAGGAGGAAGGTTTGCTTCTTGTTCTTTGATCTGGTCAAAACTACACAAGAAGAAATAATAATGAGGCATTTTGTCCAATTTCAAAACCATGTTTTATGAGGGAAAAACACAACTCTTTATGAAAGTCTTCAAATGACACAAAATTTACAGCAGGCTGAAAGCAGTCTCTTGTAAGAAGCCTTTACAGAGAAGTAAATGAACCTGTTCTTCATTTTTCCTAATGAATGTTTTATCTTCTGATGAGTAACTTCTGATATTCTGATGAGAAACCTGTAACTTAGATCTTCAGAAAATAGTTTATATTATACAGTATTTATTCTGGTATTCACACATAGAATATAATTAAGATGTATACATAATTAAAGGTATTTTAACAATATTTTTTATGAAAAAATTGTTGCAAATAGTTATTTGAAACTGTTAACTATAAATCTAAATTTCACTTAGATAGGACACAGAGATAACAGTACTGCAATAATGTCAATGCTACACTGTTATAGTGACTAATTTTATTTCTAAGGAATCTTAATCTTGCAGAAATCCATTCTGTAAAAAATAGCTACAAATATAAACAAGGGTGATGCATTTCTTTATTACCTTCATAAGTTGGATGTAGGTGGCTCTGCTTCTGAGTCCTACGAAGGTGGAGCATAATAGTTTCTGAAGGAGAAAATATCGAGGTTCTCTGCCAAACTTGGAATGAGTCAACTCATTCCACGCAACTGGTGTTGCACCCATCTCCTGAGTTTCTACTTGAAGAAGTTGTGAAAAGCTGCACTGAGAGATACTAGAAATTTCCCATACTTTGTGGAGAGGATATATCAAAGCAGAGTTTGAGAGGAGCAGTGATCCTTACCAAATCTGTGCAGTTTTCATTGTCTTAAGCCAAGCCCTCAGCACAGTTCGACTGTTCTCTGAAATAATCAGAAGCTTTAGAACAGGATACTGGAGAAAAAGGAAACAGATGCTTTTTTTTTTTTTTTCCCCTCTTCTTTTCCTTTTTTCTCCCTTGAGAAATGAGGGAAGAGCCAGGTAAACTTTTAGTGTGCCAGAATGTAGTAGCCAAACGTTGAAGCAATACATGAAGCCTTTGTGTAAATACCATAATAATCCCATATTTATTCACAGGAGCTACAAATAGGGCTGATGTTTTTGGTAGAGTTTAACCTCTGAAGAACATCTCAGGCTCTGGAATGCTGGAATTGGCACTGAAAATTTTAACATCGTGTTTTATTAACTTATCAGGCTTTTCTGCTTGTGCCCTGGAGAATGAAGGTAAAGGGGCAGGATATGCGAATGACATTTGTTTATGTTATCCCCACTAGAAAAATTGTCAATGGCATCTCCTGTGAAAAAAAACTGCATTTCTCTTTTCCTGTACATGCAAAGGTACCTACAGCTACATAAAAATATAAGTAACTGTTACCTGACCATAAAAACCATAAGATTCATCACTGGAGTTTTTTGCTTGCCAGTTTTTCAATTTACAGGATGAGCTAAAGGAAAGGGTTTTATTCTGGGCTCTAAAGGCTTTACAAAAAAGTCCTGAAACAACAGCTGGAGAATTTACAATTAAAAAATAACAAAATAAATCATCCTATGTAAAGTAATCAGTAAAATTAGGCTTTCCTATATATATTTTGTGTGCCTATGACACTAGCAAAAAGGATGCACAGCTTTGAGCTGCTGCACTGTGTAGATCACTGACTTTGAGCTAAATGAAGCAATGAATGCAAAGCAATCCCTGGGCTTCTGTTGTTTTCAAACTCAGCCACACTGAATCAATTATACATTGCCAAAGGCTAAAGGCTCGTTAGTTGGGTAAAAGATAGGAAAAGCAAAGAGGGAAGATGAGTCATGGCAAAGTGGCAGCAAATGTTACCAGAGTTTGCAGTGCTACTGCTGTCCGTGTTTTCAGCTGGTGCTCCAAGTGTATTTGGTTCTTCCAGGAAAGCTGCTGCCGAGCAGTCCTGGCTGGATGCAAGGGGAGATGGCATCAAATCACGAAGCATAAAATCATGTGTGTCATCCCAGACAGCGGGGGAGTAGGTCTGAATCACAGGTTAGGATTTGAGGGTTCTTATTTCCTGGATTCTCTGTAACACCCTGATCGATGAGTTGTTAAGGAAACCACTTCAGCACTGCTTTGAGAGCTGGCAGTTGTGAGTCTTTCCAAACACCAGCGGCAAAATACAACTCCAACTGGAATTTGTCTAGAATTGTGCACTTCCAGTGGGGCAAACACACTCCAGAAACCAACTTGCAATCCAACCCTGCTTGCTGCAGGGAAGAAAAATTAGTGTTCAGCCTCTTTAGCTGACTGAACATTTGCTTGTGAGGAATTGTATCACTTGTTCTAGCCACAGTTCCGAAGTACATACGTTTGTCTCAGGAAAAAAAAAAAATCAAGATTTGAATAAGAATTTTATTTTCCAGTATAATTTTCCCTTGCAACCAGTTTTTAATTCGTTTGTAGCCTAAAGTCTTTTCTCTTATCCTTCACTGGGTTTAGTTTGCACACGAACGAAGTTCAGTTGCTGAATTGCACGTTCAGTTCTCTGGTATCTGTTGTTATTCAATCCCTTTATGTAATTGATTCCAAGTCCTTGGCTGAGTTTCCAGGAAGGCACTGCCTCATGAGCCGAAGGTTTCTGCTTGGCAATTTTTTGAGGATTTTATCTGTCAAGTGAAGTCGTAATCATGGAGAGAAGCAATTTCTGAGGTACTACTTCCATGAAGAAGCATGAAATTGGGCGTTGGGAAAAGCTATTATAGGTGTCTTTTGTGATTTCAGAATTATTTAATTACGTTTTTCCACATAACTGAGAACTGAGGAAAGTAAATAAAGATGCCAGCTTTTATCTTTTATTCCCTCTTATTTTCCTTTTCTTTTTTTCCTTCTTTTTCCCTTTGGCATCAGGAAAAGAAAATTAGTAATCTTTTGGCCTCTCTGGAATGTTTTAAAACTTCCACACCCTTCCCATCTCTACTGCACCATTATATCTGCAGCACCAGTTGAGGCAACAGAACAAAAAGAGAGTGTCTAAACTTGCCATTTATCTCTGCAAACTGTCATTCCAGGCGAGGACAAAGACATCTTGGTGTGCCACATACAGGGAACAGGGCATTCCCACTGCCAGGCTACATCTGATTAAAGCAAAATTACTGGGCCATTGGACTGGACACTTGGTGTAAATCCATGTGTGAGAACACACAAATTCCTTGCTTTACATTGTCTGATTGTGCAGGGGCTTCTACACATGTCAGCTCTGAAACTCCACAGGGCACTCGTGGCCATGCTGGGAAAAACAGTGACAAGAGATGAGGAACAGGGTGAGGTACTTAATTCTTTCTTTGCCTCTGTCTTTAATGTGAAGACCAGTTGTCCTCAGGGTACCCATCCCTCTCAGCTGACAGACAGGGATGGGCTGCAGAATGAACTCCCACTAATCCACGGGGGAATCCAGTTGGGCATACACAAGTCTAGGGGGCAGGATGTTTTTTTCCTACCTCATAGGTTACATTATGCTATACAATAAATTCATATGAACTTTGTATTGCCTAATGTAGACAGACTTTAAAACAGTCGGTTTTGAATGAGATGACCTTAATGAGGAAATTACGTTTCAGTCCTCAACAAGAGACTGTTTTAAGAGAGACATTGAACAGTGATGATGCCATACTGTGAGCTGGCTTCCCATGAGTAGAACTGGAAAACATGTATAATACTACTGTGAGTATGACTTTTCCACTTAGAGGTCCTTGTTATCCGGTGACCAGATGAGCTGAGTGCAATTGTGCGTATGAGTGTGCGTCACTGGTGAACTTAGACTACTTACAGGTAACTATTAAAACAGGACACTGCAGGACTTCAATTATTAATTCATGTTTCCAGAGCACTCTGTGTGCTGTTTCTCCCCCTCTTGCTGCTTTTCACATCCAAAAGTTAACTGTACAGTCTGTCAACAGCATGTGCACGGCAGCACAGAACATCACCATGTGGGAGTTTACATTTGTGTGCCTGTTGATTATGAAATTTCAATCCCTTTTTTTCCTTCATTTGGTGAACATAGCATTAATTTCCCATCCCTGGTGTGTGACTTTGCCTTTTGTTGAATTGAGATACAAGAGCTGGCTCTATTTATGGCCTAGGTATATAGCTGACTAGTGCAATAGTCTCGAAGGTGACATGCCAAATGCTTTGCCTGAAGAAGTGGAGATTTACTGTGCAAGGATAAACAGCACCCTGTGTCCTGCCAGCTGTGTGACTGCTGAAGGGAATTTAGGGGTTAGAAGAGAGAGGGAGAGGGAGGAAAATGGCAGTTTTTACAGGGGGCAATCACTGCACAATCTGCCTTCCCATGACCAGGGGAAAGGAGAGGAAGGGAAAGCTCTTCCCCGGCTCTCCATTTGACCTTACTCTCCTTCCACTGTCACTTGCCCTCTGCAGATGATATTTAATCCTGCCCCTTCCCTGCTGTCCCATGCTGTCAGGATGGAGGGATGGTAGCAGGTCTTGGCAAGAAAGGGATGGCCTGTAGGGCCCAAAGAATCCCCGAGGATGGCAGGGACCACTGGAGACCATTTAAGTGATGAACACTCTCGTGAAATGAGGGTCACCTTAACGAGTTTCCCAGAGCCATGTCCAGTCATGTTTTGAGTATCTCCAAGGATAGACAATCTGTCTGGGCAACCTGTTTCAGTGTTCAGCCACCCCCTCAGTGAACAAGTGTTTTCTTAAGCTCAGATGGGAATCCTAGAAAGATTTTTTGGTGTAAGGGGATTAGAGTTCATACCTCTAAAAAAAGTGCAAGTCTTAGTGAGGGGATGACCCAGGAGAGGGGACCTGCCTCATCAGGGGCAGACTCCTCAAACATATTTAGATTTTCAGAGCTTCCCTTGAGAGGGTTCCCACCATCCTTAACCTCCACAAAATATTACTGAACTTTTTTCACACCAGACCTTGCTCTGCTCCTGCCACCAAATTACTGCTTTTGTCTCCAAGCATTCCTCCTGCACATTTGCTTATGAGGCTTAGAAATCGTGAGCTAATTCTGGAAATACATTTTATGCAACAAGGTCCAGGTCACTAAGATGCCCAGGTGATCTGTTCTTGTTGACTTCTGGACTTCTCTGTAGTTTATCCATTTTTCCAGTTGTTATCATCACCCTATTTTTGCCCCTACTTTAATTTCTGGGTTATTAATAGACACGTGCAATATTATCAGGTTTCATATCTCATTAGACACACTTAATTTAGTGATTATTCTCTGTATCTCAGTAAACATATGTTCAGTACTACGAAAATACCTAAAACTATAAACTGCTTTATATAAAATAAATGTGTATTCTTCTCATATGAAGGATAACCATTCTTTTAAATATGTATCTTGTATCCAGGTTAAACACCTGATAAATTACCCTCTTCAGTCATGAAATCACTTACCCAGTTTGTATTTTCCCATGTGAACTTTTCTTTAGCTTGTGCTTCTGTATGGCAGCCAAGGTATAACTAAAACAGCAAAAGGTCGGAATAATGAGCCATTTCCACAGGTGAAGCTAATATTTCACAACACGACTCCTACCTGCTGATCTCATCTTTTAAAGTGTTTTGTGATGCTATGGTTGAAGAACACCACACAACACAAATTGTTTTGAAGCGCAGCCAAATATTGTAGGTCACGATGTAGGCAGGAAGAAATTTCAATAGTACATCCTTGAAAAATAAATTTATCCATGAACTGGGTAGGGAGATACTGTTAGGTAATATTTTGAAGATGGATATGCTCACATCTGAAAGGAAGAGCTGAATGGGGTATGGTTTTGGAAGATTCTGTTTGCTTATTTAAACTTTGTTTTTCTCCTTCAACATTCTTTCTTCTCTCTTACTTCATTATGTTACAAATGACAGAAAAAATTCTTTCTTTTCAAAATAATATCTTGTTACTCACAAGCAGCCTGAACTTTACTCAGCAAGATGTGCCCATTTTCCCTGAAAAGTAATCACAGTGAGACACTTCTGTTTTTGAGCAGACTGACAAGCAGATTAAACAAGATATGTAATTTTCTTGTAATCATAAAAATGGACAAATACTTTGTAATGTCTATTTAAAATATTAAGTTGTTCAGCAGCTGATTGCCAACATAGAGACAGTGATGGGTAGAAATATACAATAAAGAGTTGGGATAAATCAGGTAGAATCTGTGAAGTACAATCCACATGGCAGCACACTCAGAAGTGTTCCCCTTGAGCAGACACCCGCTCTATTCCACATAAAACTTTCTCCATGGCTTGGAGCTATGGACCAAGTTTTCCCACTGTGGAAACACCTGCTGGTGGGTATGAGCTCTGACACTGGATAGTTAAGGCCACTTTTTCTTGTAAATTATAATATGACAAAAAGCTGGTGCTCAGCTTTTACCCACCAGTGTTGTTGTCACAGCAATTGCTTAGGACATGAGCCCCAGGACTTCCCAGGTGTACTCTCAGCCTCGGGAGTGTTCACGCATCTTGTCCCATCAACCACAGAATTCACCGGTCACTCCATCAGGAGTTCTCATGTTGAATCAATACTCTGGGGGAAAAGGGAGTTTTGTGGGCTAAGAGTGTGCACATTAGAGTATGGCTCAGTTGCCTGATGATTACAGTAATGAAAAAGGGTGGAAATACAGCAATCTATTAATACATTTTATCCAGTAACTATTTTATGGAAAATTCAGGAGCAACCTGATACTCAGGACAAAGCACCATTCACAAGCATGTTTTCTCTGCTTCTGTCCTGGAAATACTACTGTAACACTCCAGCCTCTGAAAGAGATTCTGCAGTCAGGAGTTTAAGGAAATGGAGTTACCCAACAGCAGTCACAGCTTAGACACCTAAGCTCTGTGAAGGAAAAGCCTTGTGGTCATGCCTAGGACTTAAAATGTGCTTTGGCTTGCTGTAGGAGTTCAGGATGCAGAGTTTTAAGTTGTCATTCTGGGTTCTGGTTAGCCAGCCTGTGGATTATACAGAAATCCTGTGCTGGCTGTCAGATCCTGGGGCTGGGCAGTTGGGAGCTGCCTGCAGACCTGTCTGTAAATGTCTGAGTCGTTAACATATCTCGGTTGAAGCTTATTTTTCTGAGTGGATGGTTTATTTTAGGAGCTAGTAAAAAACATTTGACATGTATTTTCCAAGGACTTCTGGCCGTAAACTAGGAAGCAGCAGTGATTTGGATGGTGTGAGGAGGCAGAGGCTACGACTTGACCTGGGCCAGCCATGGCAAATGCAAAATAGGTGGAGTACGTTCATCTAAGCACTTGTCTAAGGGCAAAAAGCAATCTTTTTCTCTTGTCTAAGGTGTTGTTTCCCTCCCTTCTCACTGATTTAAGTAAAATGGTGAACATCTGTCATATATTCCATGGGTTTTTTTAAAATTTGACTCCTATTGCTTCTCTGCTGAATTGAGCTGAGGTGACCCATAGCAGGACTATACCATCATGAACTCTCTGATTTCCATTTATCCTTTTCAGGGGTGTATCTACCATGACAAAGTTACGAGCTGAAGTGTCTGACAAAGTTCATTTCAGTTTTGTCTTTCTTTTTTTATGGTATGATAGTCAAAACTAATAAAATGACCATCAAATGTAAGATAAATACATGCTGCATTATTTCAACACAGCAATTGAATTCTATCAATCAAGCCACCCTTTTCTGCCAGAGAAGCAAACCATAGAGCTTTATATTGTGTCTCTAACATCAACAATAACAAACAAACAAAAAACTAAGTGTAGATTACATTAAAGAGTCTAATCTGTTAAAGGATTGTGCTTCAAAAACTCAGAATGTAAACCAGAAGAGAAAAAGAAGGCTTACAGCATATGTGTGATAAGAATAGTCTAGACATCAGCATATGAATATTGAATCACAAAAACTGAATAACACAGTGATAAGATCAAGCAAATTTATGAAACACAAAGCTGCCAAAAAGAATACGAATATTTAAGAGAAGAGAAAAGCATATGCATGGAGTAAAATTAGAAGATTAGTTCAGTAACAAGCTCCCCTAAGTTCTTCTTTGGGAGTGTTTCATAGACAAAGAAAAAAAAGGATTAATCTTAGTTCCATAATGAAAAATTATGTTTAAGCACAAGTTAGTGTGTTGCTTGAGGAATATAGTAGAAGGAACCTCCTGGGTCATGAAGTGGTTTCTGGTATTCCAGAGGCATTTCCATATGCTATTTTTGTAGAACTATCATGATCCATGTCAAAAGCATGCACTTATTTTCTGTCCCTGTTGTTCCCTTTCAAAAAGGACTTCCAGAACCTGATTACGGTAATAGCTAAGAACCTTCTCATTTTCAGCCAGAATTTATTAATGGGCAATTTATACTCATTTGCAGTTCTGCCAATAGCCCTTTAGCTTAAATTGTCTCTTTCCCCGCTGTTGATCCTCTGATATATTCATAGACAGCACTCATAATTCCTCTTCATTTTCGTCTCCTGGCACTAATCAACACAAAAACTTGCAGTCTCCTCTCAGATTGCAGCTCTCCATTCCCCTGCTAATCCCTGAGGCTGTTCTCTGAGTCTGCTCAAATCTGAGTTTATCCCCCAGATATCCATCGGGTGTGCAGAGCTCCAAGCAGCTGCCTCTTGGAAGGGAAGTGCTCACCAGCATCCTGTGCCTTGACATCCACACTTTCTCTGTGGGAAATTCTTATCCCAATGCTCTCAGTGATGCGTTTCCCTTTTTCCCAGGCAACATTGCACTGGTAGCTCACAGTCACTCTCTGATGAACTATTTGACAAGGATCCTTTGTTGTTTCAAATTGTAAAGTCCTGAAGTGACAACACAAGCTCTGCTGTTATTCCCGTGCTATATTATCTTGCACTTCCAACTAGTAAACTTCAAACAATTTCTTTTATTTACAACAGCTCTGTATTATTTCAGGTTATCAACATTACCTAAAAATATCTCCAGTATATGTTGTCATTACAAGAAGAATAGGACAGGACTTATACGTTACAGATGTACCTATGAAACATAATTGGGAACCCACTGCAGCCAAAAAGCTTTACTATCATGCAAGTGGCTCAGAAATAAAGGCATTTTGCTGCACGTGCTTTCACATAATCATGCAAAACCAGAGAATCTCAGAAGGGTTTGGGTTGGAAGAAACCTTAAAGATCACATCATTCCAACCCCCCCTCCCCCCCGCCTCTGTGGGCAGGGACACCTTCCACTAGATGAGTTTGCTCAGGACCCCTGAGCAGTAGGGCTTCCAGACAACCTGTCCTTGGTTGTCTTTCCTGAGAAGAAAGACAAAAAAAATGCAGGTATATTGGTAAATCTGTTCTATTGTTCGACAATGCCTTAGAGCCAAAAAAAAAAAAAAAAAAAAGTTTTCAGTATAAAAAACTGCAAGCTGAACTGCTTTTCCTCCTAATAGAAACAGCCAAAACATCTAAGCATGAGAACCTGGTGTGAACCTATTGTGAACCTCGTGTCAGCTCAGGAGGAACTGACAAAAAGGATAGTCAGATCAATTGCTTAAAGCCTTTCATTAAAAAACCATTCAAGAGAAGGTAGTTCCTTACATCATTCATCTTGAATGAACTATGATAAGCGGTGTATTTCATTGAACACAGAAGGAATAAATGAAGCCAGGATGTTATTACTGTGAATTCCTGTGGGAGCAGTTTGTCCAGGAAGCTTACAGCTCCTCTGAGTCACTGTCAAAGGTGCATCACTTTAGGGGGATGAGATCAGCAGCATCTTTGCCTGATTGACTGCTCTCCCATGGGACTGGATGCCTGGGAGTTAGAGGAATATGAAAGTCAGGAAGCATAAGAGTGACATGGGTGCCTTTGAGAAAGCAGGGTGGCTTTTGTGGTAGATGTGTAGCACAGCTTTAGAGAGGCTCATTCATGGGGATGTAGGGAAGTGAAAAATGCAGCCCTTCATGTCTCCTGTGGAAGAAAGAAAACACGGAACAAAATGACCTAAATCAGAGCTGGATGAATTGTCACTACTCCCTGGGCTTGGAGAAAATAGATCATCCTAAAGGCACTCACAGCTACTTCTGCTACCCTGTATTTCTGCAAATCTCAAGGCTTGCTCTGCAGCTCCTTGTCTTGAACTGTGGGACTGCTTGAGAGCTATAAAGCTCTCTCCTGTTGTTTTCTTCAGTGCAGCTTCTTCCTTTAAATCTTGCAGCAGAAATACCATCCTTTGACAAATTCAGAGGTTTCTGTGGCTGTGATAAAAGCTCAGTGATGCTCATTCCTCACTGCCTGTGTACTTTGTAAACCATTTGGCGTCGAGAAAGGGAGACCAAAGTGGGTGCGGGATTTTAGAAAGGACAAGAAATGACAGTCCCTGGCTTTTATCTCTTTAAATATCCTATATGGAGCTTTAAAAATATCACTGTTCTGCTTCATGATTTTTCTCTGCCTCCTTACTTCCCAAGAAACCTGTTACAAATCTAACCAATCCATAAATGTATACACTGTTCTTCCACAGCATGTCCTTCAATATTTCAAACATTGCCAGAGGCAAGCAAACTCCTGTTTTCTTCCAAAGGTTTTCAGGATTACAGCTGGTAAAATAGAAAATAGATTTGCTATTTTACTTTTTAATTTTCTATTTATTAAAGGCACTTGGCAGCTGCCTTAATAACATGCCCTAAATTTTGGTCAGCCCTGAAGTGGTCAGGCAGTTGGACTAGATGATCATTGTAGGTACCTTCCAAATCAAATAGTTCTATTCTATTCCATTCTATTTTATTCTACTCTAATTTTTTACCCTCTACATTGTATTTTTTGATTTTCCACTTGAGGATTCCCCTGCAGATCAGTAATAGAGCAAAAATATTCTGAGGCCCAAATTTGGCAGCCAGCAGCGCTTTTTAAATGGTTTTATGGGGATGGTTGGTGGATTTGAAGAATTCCTGGCTGGCTGCTGTTAACCTCCAGTTAGAATCAGTATTACAGGCAAGTGATAGCTTGATTTTTTTCTCAGATGGCCAAAATGAGAGAAGATATTTCAGTTTTCTC
>JAYRBT010000181.1:4603120-4630476 GCA_036023395.1 Myiotriccus ornatus
GGGGCAGCCACAGCTTCTCTGGGCAACCTGTGCCAGGGCCTCCCCACCCTCACAGTGAAGAATTTTTCCGGCATCTAATCTAAACCTACCTTCTTTCAGTTTAAAATCATTCCCCTTGTCCTATCACTAAATGCCCTGGTCAAAGTATTTTTTAATACTTACAGTAAGGAAAATGCAACCATTTTTTTGTTAAGAGCCACCCCCATGATACTGCAATAATTTTAAATCAATGAAATGCAACAGTTCTTGTGAAAAATATGAGCAAATAGACTGTTATTTATTAACTTTCCCTCAAAGGATCTCGCTTGCCAATTAATTGTTGCTGTTCTCCAGCTTTACTGGCTGTGTGCAGGTCCCACTATCCTGGTTTAAGCTGCTGACTGTCTGCATCCATTGTGGAAAGAGTGAAAACAAACCAAGTCCCGTTTGTGAGTCAAATAGTTCTCATCCAGTGAGAGCTCCTGGCTGTACAGCACCAGACAAATATTTGAGGAAGAAAATTATGGGTTGTAAAGGATTGTTGATCCATGTTTGCTTAGAAAATGAAACATATATGTTGATTTTGTTCAGATAGACATTAAATAAACAGATAAAATAAAATAAAATAAACGTGGTCTGGCTCCAGCTCCACATCTCAGCATGCAGTCCCATTTCAGGGTGCCTTTAGGGAAGTTCTCTGGTTTACTTTCTTTGTGGGATTTGTTCTTGGAAAGGTGTAGCAGATTTAAGGACTGGACTAGGGACAGGAAACTAACAAAGCCAGCTACAGCCAGAAAATACATTATCTTCCTGTGCACAGGGGCAAAAAAGGCTGAGAAATATACCACAAACCACTGGGAAAATGGGCATGTTTAGACAGTGTGTGATTTATCAACCTCTAGGCAGTCTGTAGGCTGTGTGCTGCATGGAATCCTAAGGAATGCCCTGAGATAATTGCTAGAAACCACATTCTTTTTAGAATATTTGCATTGTAGTAAGTAACTTTGGGTACCAGCCACATCCACTTTTCTCCTGAAATTTCAGCTTTATTCTGACAGCAGTTGTTCCAGAATGGAAGCTCCAGGGCTCAGATGCTTATGCAAACTCTTCTTCATATTCATGTTCATTCTGCTCCCAAGTAGAACTTGATGAATAATGATCAGACAGATTAAAACTGCCCACATGTTAAAATACAGATTTCTCTTTTTCCTTAGGTCATAGCCAGTTACTTAAAGTCAATCCTGTAGCAGAAACTTTCTCTGCCCATTTGCAGGTTATTTTCTGATCCATCTGCATTCAGGTTTGAAAAATATCCTCAGAGCAACTCCTTGAGCTGTTTTTCTCTTTTTTTTTTTTTCTCTCATTTTCCTGGAGGGAAAAATAATGTTCATTAAAATACTGGCTTTTTTCATCAGCAAAATTATTGAAATGTGTCAGAAAGCTTGGGGCTGAGAAGTGTTGGAGGGGGTTTTGTTTGATTTTGTGCTGTTTCATGCTGGAAAACATTACAGTCTATATTTCTACAATATTTCTTCAGTTTGTTAGCATCATGCCTTGTGCTGATGATGTGTTTAAGCAACAGGTTCTATAGGGATGTCAGCACTAATGCCATCTATAGTGTCCACGGTTTATCCAGCATTACATGCCCAACGTTATGTTAGTGAGGCAGAATGTATTCCCATTGATTGCTGTGAAGGTTATGTGTGTTTCAGTAAATCAAAACAAGCTTTAAAAAGTTAGAAAATCAATTGATATGAGGAATAGGAAAGACTATAGGTTTTTTTCTTTATTCCAAATCATTGCTTTGATTGAAAATGACTGATGTGCAAATATGGATGTTTAAGCAGAGCAATAGTAAACTTCTATAATAAGCTTGTGAGCAACTTCTGATAGGAATAAAATGCTCATTTTCATTTATTAACTTTCTGAAATGCAATTTTCATAACGAGCATTTTACAGTGTGTTTATGTTATATTTCCAGCTAATGTAAATACTGGTGGTGCTCTTAAATATATATATATAAGAGTTAAAATATTTAGTAACATTTTTCTCTATTATTATTCACAGAGTTTCTCCCCAAATGCCAACAGATGAATTGCCAATACAAATGTGCCATTACCAGGAACGGCACCAGGTGTTACTGTGGGGAGGGATATGAAACAAGCAGTGATGGAAGAAGCTGCACAGGTAAACAAGAAATTCCCTGTAACATTAACACCCAGGTATCCTGATGGTTCCCTGGTGGCTGTCAGGGGCAGGGAGCTGGTGGTGGGCTGCCAGCTTGTTACAGGAGGGAGGGGAAGGCTTAGACAACATTTATTTAAAAAGTCTTAGCATTGAGTCACATGGTGCAGAAAGGACTCCTTTGCTTTCTAAACTTCCCAGAGAGGAGTCTAGGTGTGGCTGAATCCAATCTTAGCCTCGGATTAAATGTAAGGAATTACTGAGGTGTGACTGAACCACTTTTGTCCCGCAAGTTTTAATTACTGACAAAATGAGAATATTTATATAAAATGAATCATTTATTTTTACAAATGATCAGAGATAATTATTTACTAGGCAATATACAAGCTAAAACTACTAGTAGTATAGTATAAGATAGGACTATATTGAAGCAATTATATTAAAGCTAGCAAAAAAAAATAAATTATTAAGTAGAGGTTTGATGTAAGTCACCCATGCCAGTGATTGTGGGGAGCTCTCTTTCTCTCAGCCTTGGGGAGTGTCCCTGGAGGGCACCCTCACCCAAGGCAGGAATCTCCACACATACCCCCCTAGAAGGGTTATATCAGAAGAACCTGCCTGTATGAGTGGGGACTGGATTTCTGTAGTATAAAGTGATTGACTGCTAGTCACAGATTTACAGGCCAGCTACCAGCTTATCTGTCACATCCATCTTCAAAAAGCTGGATGTGTGTTTGAAGTTTGATGAACCAGGCTGGTTTTAACATAATTCAACCCCAAAACCAGCACAGTGGCCCCACTGGTAACTCCCCACGGAGAGCCTGTGTGATGGCTTGCACTGGTTGCATTCCCTGATCACATTTTAGGTCTTATTGGATGCCACACAGCTCTGCCCAAGGGCAGCACAGCAGCTTCCTCACCCTTCTTCAAAGGTGTTGGTCACGAGTGAGTGTGGGCTTGTGGGGCAGGGATCGGGAAAGAGCGGCCCCAAAATGTGAGTCAGGGCCTTCCTCCTGACTCTTTGATGCTCCTGTGCCCCAGCCAGGCTGCAGGAGGTGGGGAGCATCCCCCTGGCTGACAAGCTACAGCTCATCTCTGTCAGCCCCTCTCTCTCCAGACCTCACTACCAGGAGAGCCTGTAAAACTTGTAAAACATGTTTCACTTCACCCTCATAAAGTCACACTTAGATTAGAATTTGATAAATGAACACTCCCGAGGTCACACAACTTAGCTGGGAACGTTACTTTGGTGTAATTAGTTGTAGACTGAAACTGGTGTTCTTTTCCATTTTTGAAATGTATGGCTTGTTAAATTGTCCATCCAGGTATTTGTTTCCTGTTTTATTTTTTCTCTTTTAATAATCATATTGGAGTTCTATTGCCTCATGGATGTGCTCACTACCAATCACACTTCTCTCCAACTAGCAGTACTAAGCCAGATTATTCATAAACGTAATTTATTATAAGTTCTTGCACTCTATGGTTGTCATGTTTTGTGATTAAAAATATATCTCAGGAAATAATTTCAGCTGCAGTTTTTTAGGATATCAATTTATTACTTAAACCCTCAACCACTGTTAAATAGCATATCTTGATTTTATGGTATTATGCTTGTGCACCCTAGTTTCTTTATATTTATGAGAGGAATATACAGTTTTTGATGTAGTGGATGATAGCATAATGTAGAAGTGGTGACAGTTCATTTAAGGAACTATAAGACATTGCCAGAAAAAATAGGTTGAGAATGATAATCAATTATTTTCTCTCTTGAAATGTTGCTTCATTCGTCAACCCTGATAACTAGTGGTCTCTAGTACTAACAAGGACCCAAAATCTCCCTAACGTGATGGAGACTTTGGATACTACTTGAAATAATGAAGGTTTTATCTTTCAAAATTAAGAGCTGTTAAAGTGGAAAACTCCTACCCTTGTGTTTGGTTACTGGAGTAAGGTCAACAGCCAACATCCATGATAAAATCATATTTTGAGAAGGGGAAGCATCACACGTGGACCATCACACCATAATTACTTAATGACTTAAATGTCTCTCTTAGAATTCTGAGTTTTATTGAATTTCCTTTTTTTCCTAATCCCTAAACAAGATCTTGTTACTGTCCTTTTAGATATGAATGAATGTAACACGTATGGAAGCTGCAGCCAGACGTGTGTAAATACGGAAGGATCGTACACTTGCAGCTGTGTGGAGGGTTATGTACTTCAGCCTGATAACAAGTCCTGCAAGGCCAAAAATAGTAAGTTTTAACATCTTTTTACCTTGCTGAAAATATTCTGTGGTTTGATCCTGTCTGGAGGGTTCATGTGAAAAGACAAAGATGAACACGGGTGAGATGGACTTTCCTTCCCTCTGCTACAAAAGAGCCACTCAACAACCTTGGAAAAACTTTTTGCATATGAGGGCAATACTCCAAGGGCAATATTAGAAGTTATTATCTAGTTATTATTAATTAAAGTGAAATACTCAATTCAGCCAAGATTAGAAGAGTTCCCAGTTTCCCTGTTCATAAATAAATCAAAGATTTTCCTCACACAAACAATAACGGCTGTTTACTCTGGGAAGACAATGGAGACAGGGGAAATGATCATGAGGTAATTGTACCCTTAGGATAAAAAAAAGACATGAGGTTGCTTTGTCCTTGCATTATCCCAAGAGGTGAATTGCATGATCTACATATTAGCACAAGGCTTTTTGTTGCTTAGTGCATGTTTTCATTAGTTATAGTGAATTGGGAATCTGAGGAAATTAGTCAATTTTGTTTAATGAGGCAATATTTTACACAGTGTTTTCTTATTCAGCATATTGAATTAACAATGATTTTATATCAAAAAACCCAGAAAGTTCCTTAATGAATTATCAACATCCACAATGCTTCAGCTCCCAAGTTTATGCCACATTTGTTATCTATTTTTGAGTCTTCATTGTTGTAGCTATTTTGCCACCAGAAAATAAGAAGGACTGCTGGGCTTTTTTGAGGCTTCCTCACCTAAAAACCATTGCTAAATATGTTTTGACTGAGCACCACTGAGAGTTACAGAGTATTTTACTGCTTACACCATTTTGATCCACACCACATAGCTGAGCATTTTAAAAAAAAAGTCCACAGTGAAGTGGATAAGCAAGATAAGAAAGTCCTTTCATAAAGGACTTTTACAATGTAAAAATATTTTAATATTCTTCTTTCTCCACTACATGAAAATTAATAATGTAATTTTAGATCAGGAAATCCTCATGATTTCCTCAGGCCAGTACTGGGCTTGAGCTGAGCCATAGAGTTTTCCTTCTTAGACCAATAAGTACTTTTTACTACTTCATCATGTTTATTTTACCCTAGTTTTCACCTTTTCTGTTATTTTTGGAAAGGATTCGTCACTCATGAGAAACCCCTGCAGGACAATACAAGCCAAGATCATGGTGTTGTACAGACATGAATGTTGCTCATTTCATTATTTTTGTGTGTGTAAACACAACTTTTCCTAGAATTAATGCTGGATTAAATTATCAATATGATTAGTATTTTTGTCAAATATTTCATAGGACACAGAAGTTATAAAGGAACCTGAATGAGTAATGAAGGTGCTTTTATTGCACAGTTATGCAAGAGCTTGTAATAGTTGGTGTTCTTTCACTGGGCTCAACTTACAGGGTGGAAATTGGTGATTTTTCCATGTGCCAGATGCACATCACTTTACTATACCCTCACTGCTACAGTCATAATTTCCCTGGTCATACAGAACAACTTTCACAAGTTTCTCTCCTGTAGGATGAGGTTTTAGAAGGGACAAAAATGCGGCATGGCCCTGCACAAATAGATTGGGGGAAAAGTATGTAAAATCCAAACATCCAAAATGTCTAATGGATCACAGGTCAAAAATGAATCCATATCACCTCATTGCACAGAGGGAAAGGTGTGTATAAGGAGGGTTAGGGTCAGGTTAGGATTATTGCTTCGTTTGGGATATGACACCGAGTGAGGGGCATCAGACAGGGCAACTTCAGATCAGTAGAACAAAATCCAGGAAAAAAAGATGTCTAAGGGGAAAAAAAAAAAAACAAAAACAAAACAACCCAGCACTTAGAAAAAATATCAACTTTTTTCCTTAAACAATCTAAAGAAAATAAGGGTGGAAAGAGCAAGGTCCCTGCTTTGCCTACATTTGGCAAAAGTGGTGGTCACACAAACGAAGAAAATGAGCCAAAGGAATATTCCACTCTGCGTGTAAAAGCTGTGAAAGACAAGAAGCAGCCCTAGAGGTGCAGGTTAGGTTGGGCATTGTGGAAAATTTTCATTATTAATGACAGGAGGTCTGCTAAGAATGCAAACTGCCATCCACGTGGAGATCCTACGCACGGCAGAATCCCAAACACCAAACCACCAACCCTTTGCCTCTGCAAATGGAGAATATTTACAAGCAGTGAGGTGCAGGAGGTGCTGGAGGCCCCAGTTACAGAAGGTGCTGAGCAGGTGTCCCTTGTTTGGGTCTGGAGGAGCCCTGTTCTGGGTCAGGGGATGGTGTGGTGACCCTGTAGGTCTCCATGAGCTCTTTCATGGCCTCAGAGCCCATCCCCACCCAACCAACTCTCCACACGTTATGGTTCAATTAGCAAAGTTCTCAAAAACTGCTTTTTCCTGCCCCTCAGGCAGCCACACGCTCAGCTCTGAAGGTGGTGAGGTTTCTCCCTCATTAAATTCTGCATTTTTTTCCTCAGCACAATTAAATAACTTTGGAGCCAGAAGCTTTTAGCTGCCCAGTCCCTTCGGGGAAGGATGTTAAAATAGGTATCAAAACAGCTGGGAGCACACAGTGGGGTTTTTTTTCCAGACTTTTTAACCACGTTTTCTTTTATGAATAAAGAGGTAGTTAATGACTTCTTCTAAGGTGAAAATGAAACAAAATACAGCTTTGCTGAACAGAATTTTAGAACTTCTGTGTTTACCAAGTTTTTATGCCTATATTGCAAGGTCTGCATGTGATGAGAAGAGTATTTAAGTAAAGAAAATTACAAAATTGGGAGGCTTTAGCTGAGGAAATAAAATTCATCTGTTTTCCGAAAGATCGTGGTATGCTTTATGTCTTCAAAATCTATGTAGAGAAAAATGTCATGTGGTAAGAAATGTTTGTCATGGAGATACAGCAGGATGAAAATGATGAAATGAAACTTTTTTTTGGGGAGCATATGGAAAAAATTCAGCACTTTTAAACTGATTGGACAACACAGCTTTCTTGTATAATCTCACCGAACTAAGTCTTGAGGCTTTAGAGATAAAACAGCCCATTTGTGGGGCACGTTATGGTTAAACATAAAAAATAATGTCAAGACAAAATTGGCCTGCATTTAATTCCACACTGCTCAATAATATTTCAGTTTTTTATACCGTACATGTATTGGTGAGAGCAAAGTACTTATGATTTACAGTGCACACTCCAGCAGAAGGGCGTTTAAGCTGCTTATCAACACTGAATTCTGGATTTTATCCTTTTCATATCATTGTGGTGGGAGAAAAGCCCAACTTGCTGGCATTTCTGAAGCGTTTCTTCCAGAGAAGTAGGTCTGTTGGCAGAGCAAAACACCTTCATTTCTGATTTGTTGTGGCATCGCTTATTGATCTGTATTTTAGACAAGATCAGGGAGGAGGGAAATGTAGGTCTTTCATCTTTTCCACTACTCTATCTTAAACATAATTCAAAGGAAAATGCTTTCATTTTAGTCAAGAAGGATGAATCATAAAACTTCCCTGGATTAAAGAGCCATTCACTTCTTATCTTTCCCATAAAAAGAAAAAAAAAAAGAAAAGAAAAGAAAATACCTGTGAAAAAATAACATACATGAAGTCCACTTATTTGAAAAGCTGCTGCCAGCTCACTGTAACTCATCCCAGATCTGTCCACTCAACTTTTCAGCTTTTGTTCTTGAGGAACAAACAAGCAGCTTTTGTGAGGGAGAATACATGATTTCTTTAATATCTCCCTTTTCGTTTCTCATCAGCATTATGCTACATAGTAAGTTAATTTAAAAATTTCTGCAGGAACTTTTAATATTTTTATATCTATATATATAAAATAACTATGAAATCACCCTTATTTGAGCAGCACTGAAAGAAGCAGGTTACCTACCCTACTGTGAAAAACCATGATTATCTGATACAATCCATCGAATTATTTCATGTAGTTCTGCTTTAAAATTATTAATTCAAACTCAGTAATCTAGTTTCTGGATTTTTAATGTGTAATAGTGCCTGCTGAGCAGAACCTCTTGGCAGTGCCATGAGTCTTTACTGTGCCTTTGTTTGCAGCCAGGTTTGATTACAACTGGCGCTCAAGAGGTTTGAAGCTAATTCTTGTTAAGAATTCTCTCATGTCTTAGACATTAATACTAAAATACAACCTTTCTCTGGAGTTTAGTGAGGTATTAAATCCTCGTTAAAGTTTTCAACAGGTCAGTTCAAAACAGTGCAAGGAAAGATATGGTTCTCTCTTGCAGCCTGAAACCACCATGGTGGCTTTGGAACTGCAAATATCCCCTGAGCTGCCTTTTCTTTGAGGCTTTGTAGATTGCAGAGAGTGGAAATATCCAACTTAGCACAAAGTATAAGAGCAAAAATAATAATAAAGGTCTTTTCACACTCTTGGTAGTTGGGAAAAGAGTGATTGAATCCAGAATTAAGCAGCGGTATTATTCTGTGGGAAGAGAGAAGCTGAGCACAGAGCTGTCAGACGTAAAAATAAATCCCCAAACTCAGCAGGATGCAGATGGAAACACACCTTTTGTACCAGTCTGGAAAGCTGGGGTGAGTGGGTGATAGGGACAGAAGCTCTTAAGTCTGGCTCTCTTCTGATGGGTAGCAAAAGTTGATAAGAACAGGAGTGAAGAGAGATTTAGACTGACTGCAAATGGACCTACCTGGCAGATTTTAAAGAATATTGCTTAACAAGAACCACACTGCCTTCTCTTTTGGAAAAAAAAAAGAGAAAACAAGACTAGGGGGCTTCACTCATGGCTTACACCACAAGGGCTGTTTCACAAAGGGATTCAATGCCTGCAGTTGATATAGATCTTCTGAAATATAAAAATAATAAAAAAAAAAAATCTTATGTGTGGAACTGAGTCATGCATCGGTGGAAGTGAACATGAGGATGATGAGGACAGCTAGAAAGTCCCAAAAGGAATGCTACAGAAGTGTGGTTTTGCAGGTGTCACTGTGGGATTTACTGGAGAGAGACAAGGTGTGTTACAAGTTAGAATATGCATTATGAAATGGGAAGGAATAAGAAAAGACCAAATGCAATTAACTTTAGAAAGAATACTTGTTGATCCCTTATAGAAAAGAAGTACTTTACATGAAAAAAAAAAAAAAAAAGGAAAGAAAAAATATCATCAAGCAAGATTTTTAAATAAAAGCTGATAGTACCAAAGAACAGAATTTAACACCTACTGCTGTGGGTTTGAGCGAGACCACTGAGCACTGTATTCACTGAAGCATTTTTTTCTCTTTAATCAGACCTCCTGATGAAGTATTATTTGTTGAAACCTTTTATTTATGCACTTTTTTTTTTTTTTTCCCCACCATTTAGACAGCTGGAATTGCATACTGAAATTTTGAGTTAGGTAGACTGTTGATTGAAAGTGCTCCATGTCAACGCAGCGTTCAAACACCCCTTTGAATAGAAGCAGATTACACTGGGGTGAGAGCTCTTGACTTGGCAACACAAATATTTTTCACAAGTGCTTGAAACTGCAGTGAGAGTACCTGTGTTTTAAGGTAATTGTTTTTAAATCCGACATCCAAAAGTTTGCCCACTTGACAACATTATTTACTTTAGCAAAAGAACGGGGTGGATAGACACGTTGCAGTGATGTTGCACATGTTGCAAAGGACAGTTTTCTGTTAAGCGATTCTCATGAATGTAAATCATTGCAAAATTAGATCTCACTGTTATTCCTGGTAAGGCTGAGATGATTTTTAGGATTGTTGTATCTTCCTCTCTCAGAAAATCTTCTCATAATGTCCTGCATGAGCTCAATCTCACTTGGAGCAGGACTCTGGTTGCTGAACATCTTACAGGAAGGGGATTTTTTCAGAAAGCATTTTCCCTATCCTCTATCTTAAATACATACATCTGTTGGATGGAGTTTTTTCCAGCCAATTCACATAGTCAACAGCAGTTCATTATAAATTAAAGCAAAGCAATGTTACCCCACTGTTGCAAACAAAGGAGTTCTTCCCAGGGGAAAAAAACCTCCTCATCATTCAGAGACTGATATTTGTTTACAGTTGACTAAATCAGATGAAAATTTTGAAACCAGCCCTGAATAATCAATGGAGTAACATAAAGATACACCTAAAGCAAGAACAGCTGGTTCTGTGCCCAATAGGACTTGAGATAATCCTAAATATATTGTATCTCAGTGAGAGTTGTTTGTTCCTCTCTGTGGATAATGTAACTTTCTGAAGTTTAAACTTGAACAGGAACATTGTGTATTTTAAGATATATAATCTTCACTATTATTTTCTTCATTTTTCACACATTGCTGAAGTATTTTGATAAATTACTGGCATGGTTTCTAGGCAAAGTGATTATATTTTGTCTTCGTTTATTACAACAGTAATGGTAACCCAGTGGAAATGAGACACTCTCTTTTTCCCGTCAGGAATCTCCACTGCATGATTCTTTCTCATTTATAAAGGACAGTTGTAGGCCCATCATCTCTATGCTGTAGCCAGGTTTCAATGCATTAGTATTTTTTTGGTTGGTTTTAAGGTCTTTTAGCAGCATCCACTCCTCAGTTTATGTCTTATTTTACAGACTCTAATATGAAAAGCACCTTACCATTTTCTGTGTACTCGTGAGTTCTGCAGGTTTTCCTGGTCTTCATTCTTTTAAAAATTCCAGTAATCTGGATAGAAATAATTTGCATAAATTGTATTTCATTTTATGACTTAGGCATGAAAAATGTTCCAATAATGATACTTGGAATTAAACAGAAGCTGTGGGGCTAGGGTAATTAATTTTATTTAATGATGTGAACCATTAGAACAGCAGGATAAAATAGACTAGTAATTTGGAATATATGATAGTTATGAAAATAAAAACAAAACCAATTTATTGCATCTCTTACAACAAGCAGGTAAGAACATTAAAAACTACATTAGAACTCAGAAGATTAATATGGTACATACAGCCTGTCAATCCTTTCAACTCTCTCCGCTTTGTTTTTAGAGCCTGCTGATAGACCTCCTCTTCTTCTGATTGCAAGCTCTGAGACAATTGAGGTTTTGTATCTTAATGGAAGCAAAATGTCTGCACGAGCCCCCGTGAAAGGATCTGCGGTGCTGACACTGGACTACAGCTACAGGGAGGACACAGTTTGCTGGATTGAATCAAGAGATCTCTCAAGTCAGCTGAAGTGTTCCACGATAACCAAAGCTGGGAAGTTAACAGAGGAGTGGATAATAAACGTCGCTCAGTACCTTCACAGTAAGTATTCGACAGTGTTTTAGCAGAACAGTGGTGTCTGTCTCAGCAAACTGCTGCAGGAACATTCAGAAGGATTTTGGGGCTTGCTGTTGAAAACAGTCTTAACACATTAAATATTGTAACTCACAGAGAGGCACTTTTATGTTCCTCACTCATATATTCAGTGTGAGTTGCAGTATTTATACCTATGCAAAAGGTTTTTAAGATGTCCATTTTTACTGACTAACCAAAATGTGTGGAAGTTACAAAAACAGCAGTGCAGTGGAAGAAGAAATGTGAAATGCTTCCTTTTGTCTGGCAAAATAGTGCTGCACAACACTTGAGAGTGATTCTTTGCCACTGGGACAATATTAACATTGAAATAGGCACATCCTTAGCACAACTACCACAGGTATGTTAGCTCCTGAAAATACCAAAATATTTCCTGTCTTAGTGGAAACAAATTGCTGCCTTTTTTTTTTTTTTTTTTTTCAACAGTTAAGAAAATACATTTAAAAATGCATAAACCCATCTCTCACTGAATTAGACTTTGCATTAGAACGTTATTCCTCAGTCGGCTTTTCAATTTGTGGAATGTTGTTATCTTCTGAAGGAGCTGCTCATCCATAGACACATTAGTGTGAACAGACTGCTAATCAGTGTGCAGTCAGAAAATTTACAGTTTTCTTCATCTTTCACAGAAGAGATGTCACCAGATCAGCTCAGAAACCACAGCACTGAGGCGTTTAATGGTGGTGCTAATAACAGACTCCTAAAAACCCAAGAACAGAGCCTAAGCTCTGGACCTAAGCTTTTGAAAAATCCTTTTAAGGAGAGATGTGCATCAAAGAATAGATCTCAACAGATCTCAAACCCTCTGACCACCCAGCTCAGGAATATTCAGATCCCAAATTTGATTAGAACTCTTAGAGGTGCATTTCAAAGCAATGAATTCTTCATAGAGATTGTGCTTTGGACTATCAGGATAGCTTTTGTAAGATATGGTCATTTCTGCAGAGTAAGGGTTTTTTATCATTTTCTATTTTTATATTTACTAGAACAAAAAAATTAAATTTAAAAAGCTCTCAAAAAATAGGGTTTGGGTTTTTTCATTCACCACTCATTGTGACTATTCTACTTTTAGAGAACACTCTCATCCTAGACATAAAGTATATTTGTTTGAGTTTGTTTTTGTTTTTTTTCTTTTGCAGTCTTCCTGTTTTACTGAGGTTTCTTTTTTAATGTTGTATTTTAGAGGGCTTTTCATACTTTAGATACCTAAGTACCATAAAGATCATGGTGGTAGCATTTGATTATGCTTTTTCAGTTCGCTCTGCTATCAATATTTTGTTTTCCTTTTAGAAAGAACAATGAAATTAAGTACAGTCCTTGGCAAAATGTGTTTTGTATTGAACTGGACGTGTGTCTGTTCTGTCACTTGTCTTTATCATCAGAGTGGACCTGAACACTACGTTTTGCAGTCCTTCAGCAGTTGTGTCCTGCGTGCCTCTCTCTCTGTTCTCTGTGTGTGAAGGGAACTGATAATCTCTGTGGTGTTCAGATCTGCATTAGTGCACCTGTTTGTAAAATCAGGGCTGTGTGATGGGTTTGAACTTAATACAGTGCCTGGAATTAATGAGCTGCTCATTTTTCATAGTGCTAGCACACACCAGCCTGTGGTCTCTAATATTTTTTTTTTCCTGAAATTTCATGGTTATAATTCAATCTTATTTTGATAAAGAATAGTAATTCCCATGGACATGAACCAACTACAGAGACTTGGTCCAATTTCTTCTTTGATTCTGATTTGGGAAATAGTGCTTCGAGACTTAAAAAATTCTGCTCAGTCAGGTTTGGAGCTCTGACTGAAAAAATCCACCAGATTTAGCTGTGGGGGTGTATTTCCCAAACACACATCCCCAGACACTTTTCTTGTGTTGCTCCAGCAGAGTAGCATGAATTCCCAGGTCTGGGCATGTCTGCTCAGAGGGAAAGGCAGCATAAAACCTGCCTTGTCCTGCTCTGACCCGCAGCTCTGCACTGAATGATCTCTGCAGGTTCGGTGGGGCACTGGAGGTAGGAGACAGCAGGGACAAACAGTGGGCTACTCCTTGTGGGAATACCGTCTAAAAGTTCAATCAGAACTCATCTGGTGGAGAGCTGTTGCTTGTTTTCACCCCCAGTACTCACTGCAGAAATTATCCACCTGATTAATACCTCCTCTTGCAGACCTACACCTGGAGTTGTGCCTGCCAGGACATGGCAGGAACTTTGTGTTGCTCTATCTGTTATATTTGCCTGCACATGTTTTGTAGGTCCTTTTGTGGCTACTGCAAAATTGAGTTTTAATTTTAAATTCTTCCTTTTCTTCCCTCCACCTTGTATTACCCATCAGGTCATTTCTGCCCTTTCTCTTCAACGAATAGCACTACATCTGGTGAGGCAAATTAATTCACTTTAACTCTTTGTCAAGGGTTTCAGCCTGAGTGTTCTCAAGTGTAATTGCACTCCCTGGCAGCTCAAGCCAAATAAATGGTCATGACCATGGGGTTATCCACATAAAACTGTACATTCTGTTCTTAATAGGAAGCTTTTTTGTGTTTGTGTTTGTGTGACCAGAAAAAGGATATTCTTCAAAGTATTAGGGGGAAAATAATAGAAAAAGTTTTCTTAGCAGCGTTTGTGTAAATTTCATTAATTTTTTTTATCCTACTCTTCTAATCTGTCCTCTTTGTTAGTGTGAAAAAAATCCCTATCTTATCTGCATCTGACCAAAAAAATAGTAGAAAAGTCAGATATACAAAGTAATTGGAACTGCTTGAAGAGGATTTATTCAAAGTGTTTTCTTCAGTGAAGGCAAGTAAGTCTTGTAGTTAGGAACAAAGAACATAGATCATCTTTTAAGATGAAAGATTACATTCGGGAAAGCAGGGACTATGAAAATGACTTCATTTTTATGACAGGTCATACAGCACTAGCTCCAGGTAGTGAGTGTAAGCTTTGGATCCACAGAAGAAAGGAAATTACAGTCCTTTAGTTTCTAGCATTCTCCCTCAAAAGACAGTCCAATCTGACTTTATTTTGGAGTGTGTGTGTGTGTCCCAGATGGGTAGAATCAGATTCCTTTGAAGCACAGTGTAACTTGCTCTGCGTCTGGATGTTATTCTGGAGAGGCTGAGGAGAGGCTGATCCTGCACTCAGGTGGTGCTTCCTGTGGGAAAATGGGTTGCAACTCCAATGATGGCATTCCTTGTGTTTGTTTATTAAGCTAGTTTCAGGCTTATAAGATTTATTCTCTCATGGATAGGGTTTTGTTTGATAGGTTTACCCTTTTAAATAAGGATAAGTTTCTGTAGGCACAGTAGTATCAGCACAGGCATTTGTGTCTTAGCCAGGACCGGGCATTGGCATGTTGTTTCATCTTTGTCTTTTTAAGACCTAGAAGTTTTTGGAAGAGAAGCTGGAAAACATCCTCTTGGAATGATTTATGCAGAAAATGTCAGAGTCAAATAGGCTTTCAGAGAAGATTTTCCTATAAGGAGGCTGGTGCAACCACCGCCCATAGTAAGGGACATGCTCCTTGACACTTCACAGCTAGCTCACAGTCCATTTCCAGTTAGTACAGAGAGACTTTCAGGAACAATCATTTATTTAAAGTAATATCTCTTGGTCCAGACTAGCAAAAATTCTTTTTAGTGGCATGAATGTGGAAAATCTCTCACAATTTTCTGCCCTGCCAAAGCAATGATGTGCAATTTTATATTAACACTTCTGTGTGTTGGAGCTGAGGAATGGCAAGAGCAGCATCTTCTGGATGACAGAATCTCCTTCTCCCTCATTTTAAAAGGCATTTTGTGTCTTCATCATTACAAGCACCAAGCACCTCACATGCTCTCTCCAAACAAGCACTGGGCAGCACAGCCTGGGTTTTAGCTGCTGTTCTGCTACAGAATATAACAAAACCTCTTCTGGGATGATGCTTTAGAGCATGATATTTTCTGCTTGGCTGGTGTTAGTTTCAGGTTCCCTTGGCACTCAGTTATCTCAGTACACCAGTACCAATCCTGCAGGGCTCGTGTTTAGCTCTGCCACCTGTGTTTTATACCCACAGACAGATCATACCTCACCTGGGAAGGCACACAGGCTTTTCTCTTGGCAGGTGTGTTTGGACAGGACTGATCTGGATGAAAAGAAACATTTTGCTTCTTCTCTGCTAATTCAGTTTTAATCTGCCAAGGCTGGGAACAGGTGATGGGCATGGAGAGGTGACAGATTCCAATGGGAGAGGTGTTTGCCTCTCTACCTGTGGAACCCAAAACCTTCTACTTGACCTCCTGGTCACAAGCCAAACATGGCTTTTTGGCTCTCCCACTTTTTTGATGTGATTGATGTGAAGACCATCAGACAGGGAGCCCAGAGGATTTGACCAGTACCCAACAGTGTCTGTTTGGTTACATTATTGTTTTTTTCTCTGGTTTTGGTCCCCCTGATTGCTCCTTCACCCCCTGACCTAAACCACTTCTTAGTAGTGACTATCCACAACTATTAGTGCTGTGTTCAGAATAGCTGCAGCCTTTTCCTTTGGCACTGATGAGGCTCAGTCATTGAAGGAAACACTAAGCCCTGGAGATGGTGCTCCTTTCAGCTTTCCTGTGAATTCCTATGAATATTCATGGCAATCAAAGCAAAATTTGGCTTACTCAGGAGGAGAAAAACTGTGAAGATCTGGGGGAAAGTGTTTATTCCTACATGCAGTCTGCCCCAACTTGTCTCCAGACAGGCACTAAAAGCTGTCATACAGTTGTAGGATGTGTTTGCTTTTTTCTTCAGTGATAGAAGAAATGTTGCCCATGAGCCTGGAGGATGCACAGGATTGAGAAGGCTTTGTGTCAAAGGTCATTTAGACCTCATAGGGCACTTTAGTAGCGTTCAGAGCACCTCATACAGTAATGGGGGCAAACAGGAGGTGGGAAGAGTGTCCTAAAGAAATATCACTTCACACTTGTCCTGTATGTGGCATCCACTTGCCTAATTAGCCCTGGATGATCTCATACTGATGTTCTTGAACTTCTGGAAAGATTGCACAAGTGCTGTTTTTGGAATAGTGACTTTTCTTTCTTTGTTCAAAGGTGGGCTTTTGGGTTTTTTTGCCTTTTGGTGTTTTTTTTTGTGTATCAATATCTCACTCTTAAGTGCTTTAAACAAAGGCATCATTAAATATACACAACTAGGATACTTTTCTCATTAATTTATCCAGCTTGAATTTCCCACCTCCTTTTACTGTCCAGTCACTCAGTCTCCTGAGGTCCTGAAATTCTTCAAAACTGACCTTCCTCATTACTATTCTTTTTTTTTAATATTGGACCTTGTCACCTTATTATTCATGTCATCTTCCAGGCGACTTGTGTTATCTCACACGGGTTCCAGCACAGACCACTGTTGTAGAACTTGGTGATGCTTAACAGGGAAGCAGGTTTGACCCACCTCTTAGGTAGTTCCATGGGTCCATCACTGTCATTTATGCCAGGCTTCATCTTTCCTGAGTCTCCCCTCGTGTCTTCCTCAGTGTATGTTAGGATTTGCACATGTACCCCTGTTTATATTTTATTTTAATTTTCATGTGCTTTTAGGAATTTTAGCCACAAGTCCAAATCTTTAGTTGGATGTTCATACTCCATGATACGGGAAAGGCTTTCTTTACATCTGTCCATGCTTTTATTCTTCATTCTGGTATACCTGGACTTACAGAACCCTTGTTCCAGTATTTGACACAGCCTCGATGAGGTGCTTTCCTAGTACACTATTGACTTTTATTTAGTGCAGGAGATAGAGCTGTCTGATAATTGTCCCTTTAAGTACAGGTATTTTTCTCCCCTGTAATGACGAGATTCCTTTGGAGTCCCAGGCTACACAGAAGCTTCCTTTTATCAGGTGTTTCTCTCTTTAGCTCCTGGCTACTCTATTCTGATTATTGGCTATACACAACCTTTTTGATGATTATCAGGTTTACTAGAAGAGCAAGGGTAGCTCACATCTCTTCATTCAGCCTTTCTGTTCCAGCAAGCACTATCTGTTGGACCTCATCCTTTGACCATGGTGCATATTGAAAACCCATTATCCTTTTTATTGAATAAAATTCATATTATCAGGTCTGTATCTCAATGCTTGATGGTGTTTGCATGAAAGTTAAGTTGTAATCTGTATAGCAGAAATCCTAAGAGGATCTTCCATCTACTAGGTCATTCTAGGTGTTAGTTGGGAAGTATCTGTCTGCTTTTGGTGCATCTTTTGGGTACAGGCTATTCCATTTGACTTGAGGATTGTGCTACTGGTTTAATAGCATTGCTGTAACATTTCATTATGTCACTATGAGGCACAGGCTGCCACGACAGAGACTCTGAATTGGTGGCATTTCCCTCCAAAGTTGGGTTACCTGCACTTAATCCCTTCTGACACAAGAGCTATTTATTAACTGCTTGCTAATTGCCACAAATGGATTTTTTCAGTCGTTCAAAGATGTAATACCCCTATTTTTCGAGCTTTGTTACTCATCCAGCTTCCACAATTGATCTTGCATTGACTATGGTCAAAGCCCTGCCTCTGTCTTCTGCTCTTAGCAAAGCTGGTGTGCTGTCAGTTTACTTTATATCTACTTTTCAGTGGTTGTGCCCTGGACAGTTAATTCTCAGACTGAATACAGAAAATAAAAAGCCTTATCTCAATGGTATTTCTCAGTGCAATTTTTTTTTTCTTTCTTTTTCCCCTTCTCTAACTCCTAGGCTCTGCCTGGGACAGTCTCCTGAATGCTGTCCCTGCAAAGAAACAAATATTCTCAGTGCTGAATTGTCATATTCCCTTTTTCCTGTTTTTTCAGCTTCCTTACTGACCATTTTTGGACTTCCATCTTAATTAGCTTCATTATTGTCCTAAAGAGGGACATGACTGCATCTTTTTGTGTCTCCTTTACATCCCAACCCCTCCTTGGTATAAAAGCTCGTGCACCAGGGAGGAAATCCAAGAGCAAGGAAGAAAACTCCCTCAGAAGCAGAAAGGTTTTGTAAATAAGAACAGGACTTTCTGTTGTAGTGTCAGTATCCATGTAAATTTATCTTTATCAGGAAGAATGCCGAGGGACTCGTCCTCTCTGTCAAATTGAATTATTATGCTGCTTGTAAAACAGTAACATTTGTATTTTAACAGGGTTTTGAAGATAAAATGAAATAACTGTGGGGGCTATAAAGATGTAATGTATAGATAACTAGGTTGCTGCAAATATAAACCACACAGTTTTGTAGTGAATATTTTACAACGGCATTTTTATCCCTGGACAAATTAATAATGAAATAGAAGTAAAAATGAAGCCAAACCAAACAAAACCAAAAACCTCACAAGTAATTTTTTTTATTAGGTGTGGAATTAAGTGTTGCACGTTTTATGGGATTAGACACACATTTTCCCATAAACCTTTGACATCCATATGCAGTGTGTTGGCTTCGTTTTGGTTTTTACTTGGTAGTCACTGCAACTATTCTTTGTTATATGATTTTCACAAAAACTGAACTTGTTCTGCTTCTGTAAATCCACTGTGGACTTCAGTGAGAGGCAAATGTCCAGGGAGACAGAGACATTTGCATAGCACAGCCTTCTCGGAGATCAGGAGAGATGCTCCCTCAATCCTCTGATTCCAGCACTGGTTGAGTCGTTTTTTTGTTGGCTGATAAAACCAGAAAGTTCTTTGTGCTGCAAGTGAAACAAGAACAGAATCGTGTTGCCTTTTACAACCAAAATTTCTGCTCCTTTCTGATCCCATGCAGAATTTACAGCAATTAAGAGTCCTCTGATGGGTCTTCTGCAGTTTTTGGGCTCCTGACAGAACCTCAGTATTCACAGGAGCTTGTCTTGTGCCTTTTTTTCCAAGGAAGAGTTGTGTAGGAGATATATAGGAGACATACAGTTGTAACCTGCCCATTTCAGTGAAGTTTATAAATTTGAGGCTTCAGGTGCACACTCTTAGAAACTGTATTGAATGACAATAAAATATCTGGTTAATATTTCAGTATTAGGTACCATCAGCTAATTATATATGCAAGACCTTTTTTCACTTTCTACTAGTACTTTATATTGCCTTTCAAAAATTTCACACTTTTTATGGTTTAGCTAGTTTATCTTAAGTGGAGATACATCTCTGTAAATGCATGGCGCATAGGATGTTAATCAAGTTTGTTTCATTTAGACTAATTAACAGAAAATTTGTCACACACTTCCAATTATTAATAATGCAAATATTTCATTCAGACTTCAGACCTTTTTTTACATAATGCACTTTGGATTGTGTCATTAAAGTTGAATCTTCTGCCTCCTAAAGACTTTCCCCGAGACAAAGATCAACACTGCAGAAAACTTTTAAAAGTCTCTGTCTTCTTTGAAACTACTTTTGGAACAAAGGGGACATAAAAACTATAAAACCCAAAATACGGTTTGTTTACATCCAACACCGTTACTGGTACTATGCTCAGATATAAAAAATGAAGCACTTGAGCAATTACAGACCAGAGTCCATCCCAGACAGAGATTTGTCAGTGGCTAAAGCCATAAGGGAACAGTATGTTTTCAGCAATGAGCCTGAACTGTGTTAGGGATGCACTGAGCTGTCTCTGCTACAGATCTGAGTCTCCAGGGCATCAGGGAGGTTACCCATCAGGAATTTGCAGTATTTGCAAGGACTGAGTCACACATACTGCCTGGCTTTGGGAAGCAGCAGGAAATAAAAAATCTGCTTACGTAACTTGTGCAATTAAAAGAGTGATCGACTATAAACACAAATATTGCGAGTTGTGATCAGATTTGTGGTCTCTGCTAATTGCTGCATTTTGCAACTGATATTTTGATCTACAATGCTTTGTACTGCTGCAGGGAAAAGGGTAAATAAATATCATGCTTTTCAGAAATGAATAGGAAATTGCTCTTATCAAAGTGGATCTGAAATCAGAAGCTGAATTCTGAAATCAGAAGCTATGTATCTGATAAAATGAAAACCTTAAGCTCTTGGCTGGTCTTCCTGCACTCACCATAGCGTGGGTATTTCTGTGCTGGACTGGAGTCTATGATAGAGACACACGAAAAACCATGTGTGTATCAGGATAAAACAAAGGGCTTGTTCTTCACTTGGTACTTTATGGGAGCCCCTACAAAAAGATCAATTGCATGTTTGCAAAAATTGATAAAACTGTGATTATTATTTGCACTGTGGTGGACAGAACACGACAAATTAAAACAACCATCTGATTTGGGAGGTTTAATGCAGGATCACTTTCTTCAGTTTTTAACTTCTTTTATTGGCAAAAACAATGAATAGGAATAGTAGGAATATTATGGTGTTCTCAAGACATATAATTGTGGATTTCTACTTAAAATGAAGTGAATTTGAGTTAGAATTTTCTTTTGACTGAAGCTTTGGAGTAGAACTTGAAATGCTGGAAACTTTATGGATCGTGCCAAAATTATGAAGTAAATAAATTCCTTTTCAGTATTTGTCAGTTGAGTTGAATAAAATAAAACATTAGGTTAGCTTTCAAATTCTTAAATTTAGTTTGAATTAAGCACTTATTCAAAAACTGAAAAAATTGCATGTAACCAATGTTTTAACCTGGGAAAATCACTTTACTAAAGCCAGACTTCAGCTTTATAAATTTCTTCGTTCTGGAAAAAAAGTGTTTGAATGATTGTAAGTAATTAAATGAGAAGGACAGGACATGCAGAAGGGTTGATCTGCTGTGCAGAGCTGAATGCCCTGTGTTTTACCAGCATGTGACCAAACAGCTCCCGTTTGATGTGCTGGGTTTGACATTCACCATGGCAGTTCTGAGCTGATGGTGAAGTTGGGGTGGTCTTTGCACGTGTAATCACATAACATTTCTGTCACACTGTGTAGGCAAAAATAATGAGCTGACTGAGGAGCGTGTGGTATATGTGCCACAATTTGCAGTTCCAGCGACTCTCGCTCTTTTTGGAAATTTTGGGTTTGTTTTCATGTTGTTGCTATTTGCTTAAGTATATTATTCCATTTTTTTATTTATATTATTTTTATATTTTTATATTTATATATAAGGGGATAAGTGTTTTAAAAGATTAGTGCCATTTCTCTTCTAGTTATGAGTATATCGAAAATACTTATTTTCCTTTTAAGACTCAGAGATTATATTGTTTAGTCATTGAGTCTGTACAACTGGTTGCACAATTCAGATTTGTTTTAAACAGTCATAACCACTGCATTAGCTTCAGAAACAAACCCATTGGGAAAAGGCAACTCAAGATGAAGCAGTGAGAAAACATTTTATAACAGTCTGTGAATGCACTGTAATCCATGTTCTGTGTCCTAAAAAAATGTGCACAGTTTGAGTTTTTGTTGTGTTGTGCTGTTTGTTTTTTGTTTATTTTTTTTTCCTTTTGGAAACGTCTACTTGGAGAGACAATTAGTCTTTCATAAAGACAAAAAATATTATAGGCAGAAAGCATTGCTGTGAGGAAGACAAGAGCAGGCTTTGCAGAGGGGACCTGGAGGAGGATGCAGTGCATATTCAAATATTTCCTCTGAACTTTGAAAGAGTTGGGACAAGTTCTTTTCACTGTTTACATGAAAGGAGAGATGATTTAGGAATAAAGACAAAATGCTGGTAGTCAGGAGACCACTATTTTCCCTGAGATTTACAGGATGTCATTTAGCAAGTAATCTTATCTTTCCCTCTCTAAATGTAGAAGGAGAATAACAGTATTTCCACATGGCATAGGGATGCTGTGAGGTTTAAAACCTTAAATGCTAAAATGATGGGGCATACACAAGGTAGGAGTGGTCAGCACAAGGTACCAAGGTATTCTGTGGTTGACAAGACGTGGGATTATGGCCTCATATCTTCCTGAAGTGGCCAGTTTTGGAAAGGGCTGGAAGGTTTCTGAAAAGCAAAGGTCAAGTTCTGCGAATATAAGCTCATTGAGTGTGAGCCATATTTCTGGAAGCAACAGCTATTGGAGTGATTTATGAGGCTTGTAATGGAATCTGTGATGCTATTCTGTTCTAAGGTAGTGCTTGGGTAGACCAATAGCAGCAGCATAGTGATGATGATAGAAATAAATAAACAACGACAGCAAAAAAGCAGTGTTCTGATGTGTGGTTGAAAATGGATAGAAAAATAATTTATGCATAAATCTAAAGCCATGTTTTATTTTTATTTCTTTCATTACTGGAAAAAAAGCAAGAACAAAAATCTTTTTTTTTTTTCTTTTTTTTTTTTTTAAGTGCATCAACTGTGCCAATATTTTAAATCTGGGCAGTTATCTGCTTTGTGGGTTGGGTCACATAAAAAAAACCCCAGCCTTCTCCTCAAAGTTTACAATTTTAATATTGAAAAGATGTAATAAATGGATGAAAAAAAAGGACAGAGAGAATGAAAGGGAGGATGAGGCAGTGATTATATGGTATGTACTTGTTACAGTCACTTGTTTGTAGATGGGAAGGAGTTTATTTGTTTGTTTTGCTCAAACTGCTATATGAAGCAAATTATTTTTGTAGGTGCTGTACAGCGGTTTCAGTGTCTTGCAGAAGTTGCAGCATGCTGATGGCATCAGGTGGTGGCAATGATTCCTCTGTTAGAGGGAAGGGAAAAATTCAAGAAAACAGCTTAATGTCCCTAATATAAGAAGCAATTTCTTTTTCTCTCCTTAGCAACCCTAAAAAAGAGGCTATCTCATCTGGTAAGGTACATGATGTGGTTTTGTTTCTGAGCTATTATGTGGAACAATGAGGTGTATGTTTGCTAACAGTACAGGTTGTGTTTTATATTATTGAAGTTATTTTTAAATTTTCTAGTATTCTCTAAGTTCTCATTCTCAAGCTGGATTTAAATTTGACTTAGTATGCAGATTTTATTTCTTTTATAAGCAAGTTCAATTTATTTTAGCAGTGTGGCTTGTTTTCTGGGAGGGTTGTTTTGTTGTTTGTTTGTTTTTGAAAACACTTTTGTGCCCAATATGAATATGTCTGTATAACAGAATGAACTACTCCGTGGCCAGTATTATCTTCTGATTAAAACTGAATGTAATAATGCCCTTTGTGGAAAAGAAACAGATTGATTTATAGCATTAGGTCCTGTCATGTCCTGCATATTCCTGTTGTCTAGACCGCATATTCCTGTTTTCTAGACCACATATTCCTAATAGCAACTGTAGTGGGCTCCATGTGAAATTATCCTGCAAAATTATGACCTGCATTTTACCTGCAACAAGCTCTGGATCCCATGAATGACAAATGTTACCTTCTACAAAACATGTGCAGTATGAGTTTCCTTTGTTCCCCAACCCATTCTTTAGGAGTTGTCAAAGATAATTCACTTCTACATTATCCCCCGAAAAGCACCATTAAAGCACCATTGGTTACCTCTGCCATTAAACTGCTCAAACTTTCTCTGGAAGTCATTTTCCTTAAGTACTTTATATTGTGAAGGTAACTCTATTTATTGACATATCTTTAAAACTGTAATAATCTACTGCTTAGCATCTTGACAGGAAAGCGTTTAAGTGACCTTATTTTTGTGTGAGATGATGGTTTATGGAGTTCATAATCCATGCAGGGGGCGGTCCTAGGGAGGTGGGAGGTTGCACACTTCTGGTTCTGCTGGAAGGTGGTTAAATGAGGCAGGTGTCACAGCCTAATGCTGCCACGTGCAGCTCTCTTAGGCCACGTGCTTGATGGGATGCCTATTGTAGCTGAATTATGCTTTAATTTTAACAGTGGGTGACTTAACTGCTTTGAAGTAAATAACTGGGTTTGATTTACAGTCTCTGCAGATTTATAAGAAGCTTTTGAATGTGCAGCTAAAAAAAAAAATAGTACTGTTATAGCTATGTACCTCTATAAATCTGTCTTTATTGTTCAGCGTGTGCGTGGCTACTGGGACCCCATTACGAGTTTACAATCACCGGGCAATGTGCTTGAAGCTCAGTAATGCAGAAATTAGGAATGTTATGGTTTTCAACTATTCTTACTTGTTTTTGACATGAGAGTGATGTAAGAAAATTCACTCTCTATAAAAACTCTTAACAGTCAGGACTGAAAGATAGGGCCATTCATAAGGACCTTATTTCATTGTTTCAGGCTTTTTCGTTGCTCATTTAAGCTGTTGGCATCACAACCAGCTCTGTAACGCAAGACTCACTAACAGGAAACTTCATCCATCTTACTCATTCCAGAAACTTGATGCATGTTGTGATAGAATCATTCTATAACACAGGTAAACCAAGAAATATGCTAAAGACTCTAGGAGCAGAATTTGCCACCCTGCTGTAAAGTTCCAGGGAAAGACACAAGCAGACCAGGGGTCCACCATCATCATATTTCCTCTGAGTGCTCTGTGAACAGAGGGGCTTGTTAGAAGAGGAAAATGTGAGGCGTTTTTTCTCGGTTTTGTTGCTCTATAAATCCCAGGATTCACAATGGGAGGAGGAAGTTTATTGTTAAAGCCACATTTCTCTCTCATCGTCTGCTCAATATTCAACCTTAGCCAATGCAGACTCACAGAATCACAGAATGGTTTGGGTAGAGAGAGACATTAAAGTCCATGTCATTCCAACCCCCTGCCATGGGCAGGAACACCTTCCAGTAGCCCAGTTTGCTCAGAGCTTCATCCAACCTGGCCTTGAACACTTCCAGGGACGGGGCATCCACAGCTTCTCTGGTCAACCTGTGCCAGTGTTTTGCCACCCTCATTTTAAAAAGCTTCTTACTTGTATCTGTATTTTGATTTGAGCAGTAAATTTCCATGGGGATCTGCTGCACTGCTAAAGAGGCCCCAAAACTGGTGTCTGTGGCCTCACCTTGTGATTAGTGCTCAGATAGTAATTCACAGCTCTGAGGACTGGCAGGGAGCTTGTAGGACAGAACGTGTCATGGCCTTCATGGCATCCTTTGAAAGATAGTGCTAAATTTAAAAACTCCTCACAAGTAGGAAGCTACAGGCCTTGGATCTTCCTGATGGGTGGGGCTGCACCCAGTAGAAAGATAAAAGTCTGATTTTAAACAGTGAGGAGTGTTCATATAGAATAAATCATAGATTCATAGAATCACAGAATGGTTTGGGTTGGAAGGGACCTTAAAGCTCATCTCATTCCAACCCCCTGCCATGGGCAGGGACACCTTCCATTAGACCTGGTTGCTCCAATCCCCGTCCAGCCTGGCCTTGGACACTTGCAGGGATGGGGCAGCCACAGCTTCTCTGGAACCTGTGCCAGGGCCTCACCCAAACCCAAAGGTGTTCTCTTCTGTTCCTGTTTGGAAGCCAAAGTCCTGGATCTCTGAGTGAAAGCACAGATTACATCTCTGAGAGACTCAGTGTCGTTGTGAGCTATCAGGATGCTTTCATAAGTGCTCATAGTATTTAGATTAGCTTCATATTTTTGAAAATTCTTCAGCTTGGGGAGACTGCTGTTGTCTCAGTGTTCACATTTATAGGTTTTTAACACAGTATCTCCTAATATGCTGTGGGGTTGGAAGAAAGCCAACGATATTTTTGTCAGTAACCTAATTTGTTGAAATTTAAATTATGTTGCTCAGCAAAAAAGAGGGAAAGCTTTCTTTTCTTTAGAGGAACCTGAATTCTGGATGCTTTAAATTGCTTATTTAAATTTAGTATGTTTTAGGTTCTGCACTATACTTTTAAGAAACCATATCTGAGAAGGCTGATTTAATTCAGAGGAATCAGATATTCGAGGATGATTCACTTGAAAAAGATGGATGGATATTTTCCATTTGATTTTTCTATTTTCAACACATGCAATAATCACTCCGGACATGGCTGTTAAAAGTTTAGACAACAGTGTATCTAACTTATTGAATTGTGACACCTTTAATAAAAATCATAGTTTGTAAATGGCATTGCAGACATAATTATGGCAAATTGCTGTCAGCAGGAGGGACACAGAGAAATCTATGCCAGCTTAAGTTTCCCAAGCCACAGTGTCAGTGTAAGGTTGTCTGGGCTGCTAATTAGGAACATTACTCTCAGAAGAGGCACAGCAAAGGCAGTGCTGCAAGAAGATTTCACAGCCTGTCATTTATGTGTGTTTTAACCACCATTTACCTGGTCTCACTGGATATTGGAGAAAAAGAAAGGCTTGCTGCTCCTAGTCTTGTTCATAACTTGGCTTTTTACTCATGTGGAGGCAAAAAGTCTATCTCCTGTTACTGTTGTTCTTTGTAATAAATTTTATTATTCTTTTATAAATAGATAGCTTTATCTTCTTTTTGTTATAAATAAATAGTAAATTAAACTAAGTCTGGTTATGCCTAGCACTAATATTAGTTCTCTACCTTATACAGTTCACAAAGACTCATCTGCTAAAATCCCAGCTTTCAGTCAAAAAATTAAAGCAGCTTCCTAGTCATGAAGAGGTAAAATGGATATATGTGGAAAAAAAGAGAAACTCTGAAGATCGAGAAAATATAGGGAAAGGCAAGATGTCTCAAGTATCTCGGCCTATTTTTTATGTTATCTAATTTTTTATCATTTTGGCTTCCAGATATATATCTCTACAGATATATATATATATTGACCTTTGTTTCAGTCTCACCCTCTTTTGACTCATCAGGAAGCCCTTGAGCACCCTCTGTATTGCACCACCACTGGGGACTGTGCTGACACCTTCCCTGTGTGAGGATGCTCACTGCTGGA
>JAYRBT010000181.1:4630576-4667308 GCA_036023395.1 Myiotriccus ornatus
AGAACATGTCACTGCTTCTCCCTCTCTTCTGCTCTCTGAAGTCTTGTGCAAGTCTTGATTTGAAATGGAAATAAATGTAGCAATTCCTGCAGTACAAGATGTATGTTTGAAAATCAAAGTGACAGAAGACAATCATTCTCTGTGGCTCTGGTTTGTATAAAATACATTTTGGCCATAAGACCTATATTTCCAGTACCCTTTGAAGATTTAGCCACTCTCATATGAAATTGCTATTTTCTCTAAGGGTCTAATAATATTTGTGTGTATAAAAGAAATAGGAAAAGTTTACTTCCAGCCATACTTTTGCTAGTGCCCACAGTCTACATAATGTCATTAACTGGAGTAGAATTTAAACTATATGATGTCTTAACTGTTCTTTATGAAGTCCTTCAGAGGAAATCCTAGTTTTTAGAAAGTAATAAAGGAAGGATGATCACATTTGACAGAAATGCTCCAAGGAAACTGTTATTAATATAGGAAAGAACCCTCAAAAATTTATAGAAGATTGCTCAGAATAAATATGTGTGGGGAAACATCTCTTTTTAGGAACTTCTGAAACTGTGTGAATGAAAGAAAAAAATAGATTAATTACTTTTAAAGATGTGAGTGGACTAGACATCTGCACATAGTGGGATTTATATGTGAATTCAGAAATAGGCATGAAATTAATTCAGTAACTTCTTGAGTGCAAGAAATGATATATATATATAAAGTCCCCAGTGCAACCAAACCCTTATCTCCGTGGTATACAGCACATGCAACTTGTGTGATAACTGGAGAGCCATTCACAGCAGCTTAAAGCACAGCTGCCAGCAAACCCATGGAGATTAAAATGTGATTCATAGCACTTGTTATCTGCTGAGTGCATTTTTCATGCAGAATATAATTTGATGAGGGGAGTGGACTTGGACAATCCTTTCTAAACTCCCCCTGTGATAAAGTGGATGTGCCCAATGCACTGCACAGGGCAAGGTACAAAGAAGACAAAACCCAAACCAGATCAATGGTATCTACAGTCCTACAAATGCTACTGTGTGTTCAGTGTCCAGGTTAATTACTAGATGACAGTGATGTACTGCCCCAGAAGGTCTATTTTTCAGAGAAGTGTTCTTTGCATGGTAGGACATCTCTCTGAAGAAGTCTATTCTTCTTCTGAAGAAAAGTAATGTGAATTAATGTATTGTTTTTTTTCTGGAAACTCTGTGCTTAAGTCTTGAAACATGGCATGATTTGGAATGAGCAGCTTTACAAGGAATACAGTTGTAATGAGCCCAAGTCCCTCAAATAACCTGTGCTGCTGGGACCTCCATGCCCTTCCCAAAGGCATCCTGCTGGGAAAGGGAAATTGGGTAAATAAGTGTTAAGAGCTACCAATGCTTTTTGACACAAAGGTTATGCTGTGGTGTTGCTTTAGTATGTCTTGCCTTTCCTGGACTGATGAGCAATCTCAGTTTTAACTATTGGATGCAAATCCCTAATATGAGCTTGAATTAATTATTCTTGTTTTCTATTAAAAATCCCCCAACCTAATTATTCTTATTTTCCATAAAAAAACCTGTTTGTGCAATTCTTGTGATATGTTAATGAATAACTAAGAAAAGAATAGAGCAAACATTTTATAACTGTGAGTATTGTTATGTTAACAGATACAACAATCTGTGTGTGATATGCCTTTCATGTCTGTATCACATTTATCTAAAAATAGCTACTTTTCCCACACAGTAAGAAGAAAACAGCACCCTCCTCCAGCAGGCTGCTACTTAACCTTGCTCCTTTTCACCCACTTCCCAATGTACAGCAATCTTCTAGGGCTCTCGTTGCAGGAACTTAATTACTAGTTTTATTTCTACAAATGTTTAAAATTAAATCCCTTTTGCACCTTTCATTCTTTATAAATGATGCTTTCCAAAATGCTTCTATTACGTGGAAGCTTATCTGCAGTTTCCAAAAGTCTCACTGAATCGGTGAGCCATGAACTTTTCATTCCATGAATCCAACTTCAGAAAATGGTAAGCAGACACATTGAAAATGCTTAAACTGTTACTGATTTCCAGAGGCACAGAGTTTTGTTTTGTGTTTTTTTCCTGATATTTTTTAAAGCACGTCCTATGTTTTGTTTGGACGAAGAAAAAAAAATCCAAGTTTTCCTTACTATTGTCTAAAATATATCAGTGCTCACACATGTCTCTCAATGCACCTGACATTGGCCTCCTTCTTGAGGTTTGGTACAGGGATAAATGGAGCATTTCTTTATTCTGGCTCAGCAGATCTTTGTAATGAGAGATATCAGAAGGGAAAAGGCACAATATTCACTTTGAATTAAAAGGGAAATGAACAGTGGAAGAGCAGGAATCGAAGAGGGAAGAGACAGCAGTGACCTTTGTAATGGGCTGGCTGAGGTGGAATACACCTGGTATTCCTGGTATTTCATTGAGTAAATCTTGTTTACCTTCACTTTGAAGGATGAGTCTCCATGTCTGCTTCAAGTATTTAGCAGGTGCATGACTCACAAGCCCTCAGTTATTGTCAAAAACTTAATGACTCCAATCATTGCTCAATCAAGTTTACTTTGTATTCTCCAGTGCAGCATTGACATGATTTTGTGTTGGATTGTGGGAAACAAAGCTAAATATTCCACATTGGAGGGCTGATAGAAATACAGAAACTGAAAGTAAAAAAAACCCTTCTGTGTGACATGATAGTTTATCACATCTGGCTTCTCTCATCATGATAGAATCTTGAAACAAGAATCCTGTCAATAAGAATAGGAAGAAAAGGAATCTTAGTTAAATGAAATTGGTAAAGTTATGTGCTTTGCACTTCTTTATACTTTTGCTTACTGTGACAGCACAGCTGTGTATGGATGGGTCAGCTGACTTATAGGAAAAACATGGAATTTTTAAGTCATATACAAAAAATGTCTCCAGAATCCCACAAGAAAAAGAACTGACTGTCTGAAACAGTTGGTTTGGTGGCTGAGAAGCTGCCACAGCACACAGGGAAGGAAAAACTGCATAGCTGTTAGTAAATATCTCTGTATAAGTATCCTACAGATATTTACCTTGATGCTACTTATTGTGGTGGTTAAATCCGTAACCTGGTGGCAACCCCATGGGGTAAAAGACATCCTAGAACACCAACTTCAGAACTTGTGTGGCTTCAGAGATGCCTTCCCTCTGCAGTCTTCTACCATCACCATTTCAGACTCCTGTTTCCCAGGTGCACCATCATTCACTGAAGTTGCTTCTAAATATGCCCTGAAAAAACCCACAATGACAAACTTCAAAATATTTAAGAGAACTCCAAAAAAATGTGTATCCATCACGCCACCGAAGTTGCAATCAGACTTCCGTGCTTAAAAAGGAAAAAATCTCTCCAGCCTCTATTTGTGTATTGAGAATTGGATTCCTTATAATATACCATCTAATGCATGTAAAACAGCTGGAGCTCTTTAAGTGAGCAGAGCATCTGCTCAGTGAAGCAGCTGGCAGCCAGTTATTTGTATTGCAATTGCACTCCTGAGCTTCTTTTTTTTTTTTTTCTTTTTTTTTTTTCTTCTTTTTTGGCAGATGTACAGCAAATAGCAATCGACTGGATCACGGGGAATTTTTACTTTGTGGATCACATCAGTGACAGGATCTTTGTTTGCAGCCAGAACGGGTCAGTGTGTGTCACCCTCATCGAGCTGGATCTGAATAACCCCAGGGCCATAGCTGTCGATCCAACATCAGGGTAAGGTTACTTATCGTTAGCATTTATTTTACATGCTGCATGCTTGCCTGTGACTGAATACACTTTGTGCTTTGTTCAGGTGTTTCAAAACCTATTTTTGCTCTGCTGTATTGAGTTACTTGCATAGTTGCTCTAATAAAGCAATAAGCTGTAGTGAACTTGGAGCAAATAGTTTACTATAATTGCAATATTAATTGCAACGTGTGCCTTGTAACATCTCAAAATGGAATTCAAACTGAAAAAAACCAGTTGTTTCCCTACATATCATAAGATTTGCTTTTGCCTTTGCTTTCCAGTAATTTGCGTATCTAACTACAGTATGTGGAAAGGGAACTTTTAAAGGATTTTTATGCTGTATCCCTTCAGTTGCATGAATATTGAAAATGGGTTTAACAAGTTTATTTACAAAAAAAAGTGGAAGAATTTTTACTCTGTTTTAGAGGTCAGCTATAATGGTTAAACTACGTTGTATTTGCTGTTTCTCTTCCATAGAAACATTCAACATCACTTGGGAATAAAACTTTGCTTAAAATTCAGGGTACTGAAAGTTCCCATTCTATAACATCCACCAGCTGGGAAAGGTTTTCAAGTAAATGAAGTAAAAGCATAACTAAGTAGAAACAGAAGTAGGAATAGGATCAAGTTAATTTAAAATCTAAATTTTGGTGAGGATTTTCAAGCTGGGATTTTATCTTGGTTTTATTAGTCAGTAAGTACTTTAGACTGAAATGCCTGGTGGAATATGTCCTAAGCTGCCATAAGCCCCTTCTCAATAAATACAAAAATATTTACTGTAGAACAGCTTGTCATCCATATGCGGACTTTTGTCACTCTTTATTTAAAGCCTGACCGAATATTAAGATGTATTATCACAATGACTTAAATTCTGACAGGAACAGCTTGCCTGTAAAGTTTACAGGGAAGTTTGGTAGTGCAATTCGTGAGTAGAGCTGTATTTCTCTCTGCGGCAGATGGTAAGTTTGACTCGATCTGATTGCAGAGTTGTTTTAAAAGAAAAATAAAAATTCATGTAGAAATTGATTTTCTGCAAGATCTGGCCTGAAAGAACTTGAAGCTTTCAAATTTGCCAACAGCAGCCTCTTTTCTATATGTTTGCTTGTACATTCTTAGCTGGATTTACTACATGAAGCCAAACCCTGTCATTAGCTAATCTTATCTGTCAGGGATGGACGAATTATATCCAAGCCTTTGGTGAGGAGAGATGGAACAGAAAACGAGGGGCTGTTTTCCTTCAGTTGTTACCTGCTGGCTACAAACCATTCTTACTCAGAGAGTCGCCTTTTTCAGTGCCATATGTGAGAGGAATAGTGGCTATTTGATGTAGATATAAGTGCTGGCCTGTAGGAAAGGCCAGGAGTGATTATGTTATTTTACAGTGGGATTATTCATGAGCAATATCCACTTATTTCGTGGTGGAAACAGTGGTGGAAAGTTTTCTCAGAAAACATGGTTTGCATGACTGCAGCAGTTATTTTATTACTGTTTTTATTGGCAGTTTTATTAATTTTCTGATATGTTGTTCTGTTAATCAAATATCTAACATACTGATAAGCTCCAACTTATATATACGTTCTGCCTGGTTTTGCCTGGGTTTTGATACAGAATGCAAATAGAAAATCAAAAAGTATTCTGGCTATTTAAAAATGTTTTGATCCTTTTTTTTTTTTGTTCTTTTTCTTCTTTCTTTTTTTTTTTTTTCCTACTTTAGTTCTTTTTTCTTCCTTTCGTCTTTGGTCTTTTTAGTATTTCACGTTGACAGTAGTTGAGACTAATTTTGGTGTCAAAGTGTTAGTGTGACATTGCTGTCTGGGTAACTTGCCGGTTTTATTTCATTTTAAAAATCACAAAAGCACCCATACTAAAAAATGTTGCAAGCTGAGGTCTGAATGAGTTGCATGAAAGTGTGTTTGCAGCAGCTTCTTAAGGAACTTATGTTTATGACACTAAAAGCATACGATTATATACCCTTTTTTTTTGGTAGGGTGGTTGAAGCCCAGGTTGTTCTGGGAGGTTTTATCCCCTGATAGAATTAAATATTAAGGTATTAAATGTAAGGTATTTGCTCCTGCCACATGTAATTCTGTCCTGGTGTGTTCAGTCTCCCTGATGTTCTTCTACAAGCTGAAGATCTGCTTACACACAGGAGACCATTTCCTATGTTAGGAAATTCAGAATGCCATCACAAACCTGTCTATAATAAACTTCCTGTATTAGCACAGGGTCAAGCCCTGCTATTCTTGCGTGTTCATGTCTGTGCTGTTTGTGTTTAGTTGTTTTGTGAACCAGAAACTCTGATTTTATCCATAAAACAACTAAAGCACTGGTGGAAAATGTCTTCATTCCAAATGGTTCCCCTCATAGCACTCAGGAATATATTTTTTGAATGTTGTTAATTTTACATCTCTGTGCCTTCAAGTTTTGATAGATGTTTGGTGCTGATGGTTTTATATATTATTCTATGAGCTTGCAATGGAACTCGAGCTACTAAGCTTCTTTCACATCTTTCAGTGAATGAAAGAACTTTTACTATTCTTCTAAAACTGAACTTGAAATAGAGAAAAGGATCTGCTATTCACACAGCTCTTGCAGAAGTAAGTTTATGTGTCTAATCTAAGTATGCTACTTTGGTAGGATTTCAGCACTTTTATCAACCTGAACCGTGTTTGATGTTTTGATTATTCCAGACTATGTCTAACAGATACCCACCAGAAAAATCCCCCACCCTACCAATAAATTTACCCAGATGGAGGTTTTGCAGTACTGATTATCTGTTAAATCACCTAATTTTAAGTTCAGAGTAGCACAGTGTAAGTATCAGACCTGTGCTGAGGAGACCAGGGGCAAAGGATGCGTTTCCACTGATCACTGTGAGTTCTTCAGAGCCCAAGCTTAGCAGTGAAACATGGATTGAAGAAAAAGCTAGAACAAGGTTAGTAGGAAATAAAGTGGCAATTAGAATCAGAGAGGGAGAATAAAGAGTTTTGCAATAAAATTTTATCTATCAAATGCCTTTGAAGTAAGATGTTTGGCTCCATATGTCTGCAGTTCATAGTTCTGATAAATTTTAATATGGGACTTCTTGTCTTCAGTGGTCAAGAAACAGAAGCGATTACTTTTGCTGGTCCTTGAAATTGCTGTAAAATTGATGATGGTGCTTATGACTGTCACATGAAACAAATATGAGCTGAGTTAGAATGAGTTTGTCTCTAGCTGAGGCCTTCAGTAGGTCTGCTGTACTCGTGGGGAAAGGCTTTTTAAAGGATTCCAGCTAGTTTGGCAACGAGTGTGCATATTCATGAGACTTTGATCACCACACATCGATGATAGAGAAGGTAACACATTTAAAACTCACAAGAGGATAGATCAGATTTAGGTTCTCTCCCAGCTCTGCCACAACCAGCTAAATGTCTATGCACAAAGCATTTTACTTTTTTTATGACTCTGCATCTCTATGTATTTAATAGGAAGCATAAAATAGCTCAAGCTATCCGATATTTGAATGCATTCAGGAACATTAGGAATTAATATTGTAGAATGCAGTTCTAACTGTATACATCTACATATTTATGCTGTAAATACGTCTACTTAATTACTTTCAGTGTTCAAGGTAAATTGTTGCCTTCCACTGCACCACAATGGCAACATTTTACAAGGGAAAAATGCCTTGGAGTAAGGGGATGCTGCAGCTGAAATGTTGAGTTCTGATTGTACTGCTTAGACATTTAATATACATGGAGTAATATAAATACCAGAGTCTCTTAATTTCTCGTCATATCCATTTTCTGTTTTCTTTAGGAATACCAGAAAATGGGAAAAGGCAGGAACAGAGGATAGGGCTGCAGTCTCAGGGCTACTGCTGGTTCCAGAAACCAGCAACTTGTACTGATGGCTCTGATGCTGTTTGGGATGCTGACCATAATTTTTGCTATATTTCACAGGTTTATGGAAAGAGATGAACTTTAAGGAGAACATTTGAAATGCAGAGGGTATTGATCTATCACCCACTTACAAAACTTTCCAAAATAAGGAGGTGTGTGGATAAAGGGCACATAGGGTGAGATTACATGGAGGATGTGCAGATCAAAGCTGGCATGTGGAAGGGTACATGAAGCAGTGTGGAGCAGTATTGGGAGTGAGGAAACGGGTTGGACACCTCCTATAGAGGAACCTCTATAGAGTCATCAGAGAATCCCAGAATGCTTTGGGTTGGAAGAGACTTTAAAGATCCCCTCATTCCAACCCCCTGCCCATGGACAGGGTCCTTCCATTAGCCCAGGTTGCTCCAAGCCCTGTCCTGGCCTTGAACACGTCCAGGGATGGGGCAGCCACAGCTGCTCAGGACAACCTGTACCAGGTCCTCACTACCCTCACAGGGAAGAATTTCTTCCTGATATCCATCAGCTCCATGTCTGTCTTGTGCTGAGGACCCCAGAGCTGGACACAGCAGGTGGGGTCTCACCAGAGCAGAGCAGTGGGGCAGAATCACCTCCCCTGACCTCCTGGCCACGCTCCTTTTGATGCAGCATTTGGCTTTCTGGGCTGTCAGGTCAGTATAAAAACAAGGTGTATTGAGGGGGGAAGAGGATGAAGAGGAGAAAAATTGGAGGGGACGTCCAGTTAGAGCCCGAAGTCATTGAAACTTGTAACTACCATTTAAAAGTTACATTAGTAACAAAGGGGAGAAAAGACTCGCTGCTTTACAAAAGAGATTTGTAAAAGGAGCAAGCTCACATTTTAATACTGCAACTGTGTGTGTCATGTAAATATTTGAATAAATCTTTTAATCGGCTTTTCCTTCTGCTGTGGTGGAGAAATAAAAAAAACCCCACGAGCTCCGCTTATTTCTTTCACACAACATTTGTAAATGCATACAAGAAGAGTGGTGATATGATGATGTTTGAAGAACAACAGCTATTAATGTGTCATGGTGTTATGTAGCATTTCTTGGTAATGTTAATAAGTCAGGAAAAAAAACAAGTACACAACAGTGAAAAAATTTATTCTGTTGCATTTTAAGTCTATAATAGCAATCAGTTGATACCTTTGTGATTCACAAAGAGGAACAAGGGAAATGGGAGGAGAATAAACAGCTTAAGTTTTCCACTTCATCATCTCAAGAATTTGTTCTGAGGAAAAAATATGAAAGCATTATGCTGTTAACTCCTCTTGAATTCTAAGGATTCTAAGCACAGATTTTTTTCTGTGGCTCAAATGAAAGCCACAGTATGAAAATAATAATGATAATTAAAAATACATAACTATATTTTTGAAACACAGTGGGGAAATTTGCCTCAGTCTACAATTTCAGAAAACAGGAGGAGGGAAAGGGTAAGACAACATTTTGAAGTGCAGCCTTTCCTATAACAACAGAGCAGCAGCTTTAAAATATCATGCTGCAGAGATCTAGGAAACAAAAATAATTATAAGAAAGAGTTTTTACTGGACTTTAAAGATTTTCTTTTTAGTTTTAAATTTATTCTGCTTCTGAAATAATTCTGGTAGAGGTGAAAGGAAGAAGATGGGGGTTGGTTGTGTCATCCAGAGCAATTAGCTGCTATTGCAAATGTTCACACTCAAACGGTGTGTGATTGCCCTCATGGGATGTTTGCATTTATTGGACAGATCAAAATGCAGTGTAAGGTCCACTGAGCAGTTTGCACTAAAAAGCCAGGGGAATGGGAAAAGTTTTATACATTATTGAATGAAAAGTTTCCTTACTGCAGAGCCATGCACAGGAGGTAGTGCCTGGGGTATGGAAAAGCCCTCCCAGAGGATGGAAAACAACCCTTAACAGGTCAAAGAGATGGAAAATATAAATAGAATGAGTTTGGGGCTGACAACTCAAGCTGTTTGATAATCGTGGGAAGACATGTAAGCCAGTAAGAGCTATCCTGCTTGGTGGGATTTTAGACATGGGCAAAGTCTCTGATGGAATGTTTGATGGGGCAGAACCCACGGGCAACCCTGAAAGCCTGTATTACAAACCCCACAGTAGCCAGGAAAGAGCAAGTCAGCTGGTGAGAGGGTGGAGAGAGAACTTCCAAATCAATGTTTTTGCAAATAATTGTATTTTTCTTATTTTCTGTACCCGTGTTTTTCAAAAAGTCAAATCATAAATGCACTGTATTTTAGACACAATGAGTAGAGCTTGCATTCACCTTGTATTTGCCTTAAGTATGATGTAAGGTGAATGGAGGAGTAAGAAAACAGACTTGCAGAGTAAAGCAGGGTCTCCCAGTGTCCCATGTAGCCTGACTAGTGAAGGGTCCCCGTGTCTGGGCTTTGGAAGGACGTGGCCTTTGCTTCATGCCTTTTCTGAGACAGGAACTGGAGAGGGCTCATGATGCCCCAGGGGTTGCTCTGGTAGGCAGAGAGAAAGAAAAAAGTCTTCAGGCTGACCGGGCAGAATGCCCTGACAGTGTGATAACTGGCAATTGGATTTTGGGTGATTTCTTGGACATGGAAAAGGGAGAAAAAGTCAAAGAACTTGATATCAATGAGGAGGTGAAGTATCTTACAGGGGAGGAAGAGTAGAAATTCAAAAAGCAGGTGAGGTCAAACCAGTATATATTTTTCTTTATTTGCTTCATTGTTATTTGGACAGGGGAGTCTTTCAGGATAAAAATAAAACATCTGCACTTATGGTCTGCTGCCTGTTTTATTCTCTTTTCCCTCTCTTGTTTCTGAGCTTTTATAGCAGCTACCAGGCTTGGGAGAGATCTCTGAGTCTTAAAACTTTTTTTCTCTCTTAGATTAGTCACCATTTTTTGCTGATCAAAGAGGAGAGTTATAATCATTAAAGCTCACTTTTAAACAGCAAAATCATTAGTATTTTAATAACATGCCATTATTAAAAGAGCTCAGCTGCTTTTCTTGTCACAAAGATTTTCAAAGAGCTGTAAGATACATACAAGACCCACTCACTTCTAGAAAGTTTTAAAGATGACCTGAAAAAGAATCTTCTTCATTAAAAAAAAAAAAAAAGAAAAAACACACAAAGGAAAAAACACCAAAAAAGCCCCCAGAACTTTGTAATAACTAATCATAATATGAAAGTTTTCATTAAGAATTCAGATTTAGTTGCTCATCCTCCCCCTCCACAGCCTCTTTCAGGCTGGGAACAGTTGGAGATGGCATAATAGTGGAGCCAAAATGAGATGAGTGAAGAAAAAATACTTAATCAGACAAAAAAAAAAAATTTCTCTTTGTTATTATCCCTTTTAGCTTAAATGCTTGTGAAACATTTATGGAAAAAGATATTTTGACTGATCTCAAGTTTTAGAAAACTGCTTCCAGTTCTGTGCATTTCCAGCTTTTAATTTTAATTGTAACTAAGCTGAGGCATAAAACTCTGTCCCCTTTACATTTCCCCCTGGATCTTATCTCCTTTGGAACTTCTCGTGCAGCAGCACAGGTTTGCTCACCAGGAAACCTTCTGGCTGCTGCTCATGATAAGAAGAAGGAACAAGGGGTAATGTTATCTGCTCTCCCGAAATAAGATGATATGACTTTGCATTCGTGTGCAAACAGAAAATAGAAGAAATAATGGTGCTTTTCTTCGATGAACTAAAAAAATTAATAATGGAAATTTTATTTATGAACATGGAAAGATAGGAGCTTGTATGAAAAAGTCAGCTAATTAATCTGAAAAGTATTCAGATAATACTGAAAGAATCAAAATATCAAACACGTGACAACTGCATTAAAAGGGAAGTCATTCACTAGGTCATGTTATTGGTTTAGTTCAAAATGACAATTATAATCAAAACAATAAAAATAGAATAAACTTGAACAGCTTTGGTACATGCATGTTCTCAAGTAATTATGTGAGTGCATTTGCTATTGTGTATGCCTTTTTGTTAATCAAATATCACTGAAATTAATAATTGATGACTAAAATTAACATCCAGTCTTCTGCATACGCTTGAAGGTGGACTGTATTTGGTGCCCAAAACAAGTTGCAGCCAACAAAAAGCAGGTACCAATAGCAACGACAAACTGTGAATGAGAAAGGATGTATCTCTCCGGGGATCATGACCTTTTTGGAAGGAGCTGGCAGAGTGAACACTGGCAGCGTCATTAGAATAGTTTACTGATGTTCTGAGTGGTGGTATCGCCTCATAAGCAGTGGAGAATAAAGAACTAGAGTAATACTGATGAAGTGTGAACTTAAGTAAGTTTTTTTTCTTGTGCAGTGTGTGTGCCCAGTAGTGGATTGCATGTGCTGCTACTTGTAGGAGCAACATTTGAGTGGTGAAAAAAAAGATGGAAAAAAAAAAATCAGTGGGATACAAAACCATCGATGAAATCACAAAATAGCTGTAGTTTGTTAAAAAAAATAATTAAAAAAAAAAAATTAAACAGCTTGTAAGCCAGTAAAACTTTTTTTTCACTTATTGAAAGTTTGGACCAGTGTTGTGCCTCTCTCATGGGCTCAGGTTCTGAACACGCCAGAACTCAGCTGTCACCTAACAGCATCTTCATTACCCAAATCAGCTTTTAATGGGGTGTCCCTGGTGCTTTTGGTCCCTGATCATCTGAACTGCCTCAACAAACCAGGCTGAACACATGAGCAGCAAGGACACTAATAAAGCTCCATGAGCTGGATTGCCTGGGGCAATCACAGCTGATGCAACAGGTCCTCCCACTTCACTTTTATTCTCTCTCTGTGTAATTGGTGTAGTTACTCTTCTGCCTGTCCCCAGATCCTTCTCCTTAAGTCCTTAGCTAATTAAACTTCTGATCAAAATGCTCATCTTTTACAGAAATTACTGTGAATGTATGACTTAGAAATTCTTATTTGTGAAGGAGACAGGCATGTTATTCTGCCTGGTATGGAAGTCTTGAAGGACTGCTCTTTATTTGCCTTTTTTTTTTTTTTAGTAACAGAGATGTCCAGGCAAAAGCTACATGATTTAAATCACCCTATCAGTGATTTTCTTCAAGTTGAAAGCAATTAAGGCAGAGAGAATTGAGGCCACTTTGATTCTGAATGAGAATATAAATGGGAGTTTAAGGCTCTGTAATGCAGGGACATTATGTTCATGTCCATTTGAAGTCTCCCTTTATTTTTTTCTTTTATTACCTGATGATCTTATTATCTAACAAGCTTCTGTAAGGTCATTTATGTTCAAGACAGATTCTGATATGAATTAGAGCACTGCATGAGTGGAAGAATAGAGCTGAAATTATAGCTGTTTAGGACACATCTTTTTTTAAGATGAACTTGTATTATTTTGGACAAAAAAAATGTGTGTATGTTTATGTAGATATTGAGAGAAACTTTTAATTTTCTCTAAAATGAACAAAATGCAGATAGTAACTAATAGGGATGGTGTATTTTGATGTTATAAAGTTTCCCAAATCTTTTTTCTGGTGATGCCCACATATTTCTTGAGTCTTTGTCCTGTAGCAGTACAAAATTGTTTGAACCACAGATTTTTCTAATGAGCTGTTTTCATGCCATTCTCTTCTTTTTTATCTTATGCTTCTGCTGTGAAGGTAAATCATCACCTGTGTATGTGCCACGTTGGAAGTATAAAAACACTGAATCATAAAATCATGGACTATCCTGAGCTGGAAGGGACCCACAAGGATCATTGAGTCCATTCCTCTTGTTCTGGACTAACCAGAACCACCCAGACTAACAAAAATGATGAGAACCATTCAGTTCATTCATCAGTGTGATGATACCATCCTGATGGAAACTGCTGTTCTCTCAGGGCTGTTTACATGGGTAGTTAGTTTTTAATATTGATTTTCCAAATTTTGTTTTTCTGAGGTTTCTTGCACATCAGTGCCCTCGTTGCTATGCTCAGTAGTGTGAACTCGCCTTGCTGGAGTTCAGCTGCAATGTGAACCCTCTTAGTGGAAGACAGATAAAATTTGGAGGAAATATGGATTTAAGATTAAATAAAAGATCTAAAAAGACCCCCCATGTCCTGTGTAAAACTTGCAGGAATGATGCAATCCAATACAGAGGAGAGAAGATTGAGAAAATTCATATTATTTTCTATAAAAGACTGATAAAAATAGAAATTATTCTTCATATTTAAAGAAAGGACAGGGCAAAATAATTTGCATTAGCAGAGACTGATAAGTACAGGAAAAATGTACAAGGCTGAGGAGATATTAGAACATAAATAATTTAAAAATTCGTGTCTCTGTCATTAGGGACACTTGGGAAAATGTCTGTCTGGCAGGGATGTTCTAGCCTTGTGTTGCACATCCTCAGTAAGGGAAGCTGGATATGTGTACGGGTCTATAAGTTAATAATGTCGAAGAATGGGATACTAGAAGAATAAATATGAATAAATCTATTCAGTAACATTTCGGCATTGCTCTTTAAAAAAGTATGGCTGAAACATTGCCAAAGTAACAATTTGGGGTTTGCACTTGAAGGAATCTGAAGGGTTTTAAGGAAAATGGGTCAAAAAATAAATTTTAGAGGTTATTTTTTTTTTCTTTTCTTTTAGAGGTGGTTGAGTTTGCTGCAAATGAAACTCAAAACTGAGCTTTAAAAGGATTTTGATACAAAAAAGAGAAAAAAAATATATATTGCAGTGGAACATCTTCAAAAGTTCCAGGGGCTGCATCCTTGCCTTTGAGGAATTGCCTCCATTTTAACAGAGACTGGGATTGAATTGTAAGTTTAAAAGTCATATTAAGTTTTGCAACCATAAAGCAGCAGGAGCAGCTTTCTCATGTAGTGGCTGAGAAGGCAAATTACTGCCTTGGGTAGAAGATTGTGGACATTGGGGGTGATGAGCAGCCTTTCTTTAAAGACAAGTGACAACATTTCTTTCTTCTGTTTGCTCAGTCATGTGGCTGTTAAATAAGCTGTCTGAAGTTATCTATTGAAATACATAACCATGTCAACCCACAAGGGAAGGAGAATCAATTTCTGCTTTACCATATTGAAAACTAGAGCAAAAGTACCCAAAATGGGGGGAGGGAAGGGGGGGGGCACTGACTTTCTTTAGTTTTTGAACTAATATGTTCTCTGCTAGAAACTTTTAAACTTTTTCTCATTACCAATTAGCTTGAACTGGTTGATTAATTTGCAGAGATAACACACAAACACATGCACATAACACACACAAAAAAACTTGGTCCAAGACTGCAGTTGGCCTCAGTCTTAGTGTTTTTAAGGAGCGGAATTAAGAAGTTTGGGCAGTGTCCAGACTGGCACTTGGAAACGTGTTTACCTTCAATTAATGGGCAATTAGCTCACTGAAAATGCAAACTTTTAGCACGGAGAAGTCGAGAAAAAGGCCATCAAGGAAAAAAATGGCCTCGTTGGCTCTGCTTCAGCTTGGTTTAGATCATTTTTATTCATTAGGATTTGACAGCAAATCTATAAACCCCAAACCAAAATACTCAGGGATCTGTATACAACAGATTTAAAATGAGCACACTGTATTAATAGTAGGATATTTGAAACTCACTGCCTTTTTTACCCTCTGAGAAATAACCACTTACAGTCTTTGAGCTTTGTCAGTTTTACAAACATACAGTTTTTCTCACAGACTTCTCCAGAAACAGGAATTGCACACCACCACCTCTTGGCTGATCTCATCCAGCAGAATGGAAACACTCGGTACTTTCTGCTGGCGCAGCTCCTCTGGCTGAGCATAAGGAGAGGGGAATAAGCAAACTGCATTCCCCACAGGGATTACACTGACTTCAACAGAAAATCAGACCTCTAACCAAAATATTTAAATTGGAACAAAAATTGGTTGACTACACCGAGCCAAGCTCTTGTTTGGATTCCTGAGTGCTTGACATGGTTTACTGATGTGAAAGTGTTACATCGTCTGAAAGCTCAAGGATTTGTTTGTTTGTTTGTTTGTTTTTTATGTATTAATCCCCCTGTTAAATTACTGGCTTTTTTTTGTCATGTAGAATTTTCTCAATGTAATATTTTAATAGACCATAACACTTTAGTGTACGAAGCTCTCATTTCAAAAATGAAATCTTACTACTGGGATTTAATTTTGAAAGATCTGAATGCCCACAGGTCATATTCAGTTCAGGTAACAGCTGAGACTGGTTGGTTGTTTAAGTGGGGCTACTTATATAGTCCCTGTGTGTGTCTGTGTGTGATGTACTGATGGAATACACATCCACAGACATTCACTTCTCTTACCACAGCTGGCTGGCACGTTGTAGACCACAGTGACTCTCAGGCTTAATGACTCTTTCCTAATTTTTCTTATCTCCCTTTGTTAGGAAGGACATGAATGAGGTTTTTTCTACTCGGAAACAAAACTGAATTCTACTTATTATTTTGTCCAAGATTATAGGAGAGGATTCCTGTTCGTTGGTGGTGAATTGTTTTAGACAAGTGTTCTACAAGACACTGCTGCTTATGTATTTTATATTTGAATAGCCAGCATGAACCACCTGTGGCCTCACATAGAAGTTTTGTCTGTGTTCAACTCTCTGTGATTTGGAATGAGGCTTTTAAAAAGTAATATCTGTGTTAAAGGAAGAATGATGCTGTGCAGTATCAGGCTTAAGCTGAGGAGTCATAATTACTGGGTAGGCTTGAAATTCCGGGTTTAAATTCTGTGGGAGATCCCTTCATTTAAGCTTGGGAGGATTTTGTGAAGGAGAATTCATTAATATCTGGGAAGTGGTGGGAGACAGAGGTGTGAACACTGGTAAGTGCCTGTTCAGAAATGAGCAGCTTTGCATTCAGAGCAGGATTTGAACAAAGTACATCTCTGTCAAAGGGCATCACATTATGTAAGAAAGCAATAGTCACTCTTCAGGGCACAAGGCAGGGTGTTTGGAAGTAATAATAAGCATGGATGTAATCAAATATTTTTGATTGCTCGTATCCTGGGATAATTTAAGACAATACAGGAATCGTAATATTTGCTAACATTTGAGTACTTGGATTTGTGCGCATAACGGTTTTGACGCACATTTTATTTTGTTCTTACTTAGAGCATGAAGAGAAGTTACATAAATCTACACCTGCTCTACCTTTTCCTCTCTGTATTGAAAAAGGGTAGAGGTTGAGGGGTCACCTATTTTATCACATTATTTGAAGGCAGAACAAACTGCCTCGAGCCTTCCTCACGGAGGTTTTGTCTAGCAATTTAATTCATCATATTAAGAGAGGAGATTACATGAACCTGTACATTCCTCACCTCTTACAAAATAAGATTATTGCCTTTAATCATGCTGTAAGCCGATACAAAAATTAGTTTATTTAATTCTTGTAGTGACTTTTTAGCTACTTCTGGACAACTAAGAGACTTCCTTTAATCTAGACAAGGAAAACTCACTTATTGCAACTTTTTTTTAATGTATATTCCCCACCACCAACACCTCTTTCATCCAAACTTCTGATTATTTAGTGGTTGTGCTTTTTATAGTCTCAATTTGGTCTCCATTTTCCTGGGAAGTTAAGTGAGGTAGGCAAGTTTGTTTGTCTGTTTCCTGATGTAAAAACATCAATATAATATTTACTATTTTACTGGAGATTTTCCTTAGTGCTGTGATATAACTGATTTGGGTCTAGATTCTGGGTTAGGTGTTACCTTGGTAAAAGTGATTTAGGAATTTTGATTTCCTCCTTCCTGTTACGTTTTTCTGCACCTGCTCCTTCTGTGCCCTGTCAGCTGTCACTCCCTCAACGGGGGGAAGTCAACAAAGAGCAGTTTGTGTTGCCCCTCTCTAAACCAGAGGTATACAAGAATCCAGGGCAAACAGAAAGCAGTTTTAAAACAGTGCTTGAACATGGCCATGGCAGGAAGTGACTGAGCACCTTCCAGAGAAGGTTCCGTGGACTATGTGAGAGTGAGACTAACTCAAGGTGCATGTGCTGGCTGTCAGGGCTAACAGGACTGGGATCTTTGTGTTTGCTTTGGGATCTTCTCACCTTTTAAATCCTTTCCTGAAGTCCTCTTCCTTGTACAGGGGCCCCCTAACTTGTATCTATGTAGATGATACACTAATCCTTGAGAGGAAGGTCGGGGGGATTTTGCACACCGGGGAGCCATTGGGTTGGTTCAGCTTGTGTTAAAATTAACTATACAAACAGCTTTTCCTGTACATCCTTACTCAGCTGCATCCTATTTCAGCTGGAACAGTGGGATGTCTAATTCTCTTCTCCATAATTGTCATCCCTTACTTTTTGGTGCTGTTTTTTGAGCAAAATATCTTCTATATTGCTCCTTATTCTTAATGATAGTTTTCTGCTGTCCAGCAGAACTTTAAAAAATTGTTTCTACAGTCTTTCCACTTCCATTTTTTTAAAGTGGCACTGGGCAGTACAGGGAGGCACAGCTGCCAGAGTGTGAGGAGTTCCTGTCGTCACCTTAACGTTACACAACTATCAGGAGAGTGAAGTTGGCAGCAGTTGCCTATCAGCATGATAACGTGTGAGCTGGCTTTTGACCCTTCCACAAAAAGGAAAAAAAAAACCCCACCAAACATATACAGGATAAGACTGTTTTAGTAGAAGTACAGATGCAGAGGGATAGAATGCAAAAGCTTTCTGACAAGAGATTTATTACTGTGAATATCCACACACAGACCAGAGGACTGGATAAGGATATTCATCTCTTTCATCTCACGTGCTCCTCGGAGATATGGCTGTATGATCTGTTTCCCTGTTGCCAGTTAGGAGCAGGAAATATTACTTGACTAAACTACATTAATAGTTTTCAGAAACATTAGCTTCAGAAATACTTCCATTTAGTATGCAGCTTGTTAATCAACTCCATGTTCATCTGTCCATACAAGTCATAAAGTTCTGCAGTAAACATTTAATTGTAATTAACATCATTGACCAGTTACAAGGCATAAGCAGTAACACATCCACCAGTGAGTGCTCTGTGCTTGCTGACAGTGCAGCTTTACACCTGATGGGGCCCTCAGTGCCTCCTGTGCCCCACGGTCCTTCTCTGTGCTCTGTCAGATGGTGCTTTTGCTTTCTGTGAGATAGTTATTACTAAATGTTTTGAGGGTTTTTTATTGCCCAAAGACCAAAGAGCTGTACCACCTTGGAGGCATCACCTTTAACAGATGAAGGCAGCGAGTGATACTGCATATGTAATGTTAATATTGTAATGCAAAGTTCTTATTGCATTCTAGGCTAGCAAGAGCACAGGTAAAAATGGCAACAGCAAAGTCCTTACTGCAGGCACTCGCAGGCAACTTCGAGTCATCTCCCACTGGTTTGGCTGCCTGAATTTATGCATATACATGTATCATACCTCAATGAGCAGTCTGCTCCATTTCTGCAGCAATAGGTCTGACCTTTAGGCTCCTGCAAAGTAGAGCTCTGAACTCCTGAAATCTAGGTACCCTTAGCACGAGCAAGGACAAGCTGGGATTTCAGTTAGCTGACAGGTTCTCTTCTTTCTCACTAGAGAAATACAATACTGATGTGTATAGTGACACTTCCATTTGCCTCAGTTGGCTTTAACCTCTGCCACTTAAAAAATTGCACACAAGCAAGTCTGGGTATTTGCATTCAAGTAAACATCTGGATATCAGCGCGCTTGTAGCAAGCGTGGGTAGAGCCCTCCTAGAATCTTCGTTCGCGAAGCCTAGCCGTGATGAAACATCTGGATAAAAGGGGTGTAGGAGGCTGACTATAATGCATAATAAGCTACAGAAAGCAAACCAGGGAAACAGCTGCAGCCAAAGATCTCCATAAAATTCTGCTATCAGCCCCTGCAACTGATTGAGGACATTGCGGAAAAAATGTTCCTGGATTTAACGTTCTGTGTAGCACAACTAAACAAATACAACATGGATTATCCTCTAATATATTAAAAGGCAAATGCTATATTGCAGAAAGATAAGGATTGAAATCCCGGGCAGAAATACAAACCCACTTGCTTACACGTACAAAAGATAGTGCACCTCTGCAGCTGTTCAACATCTGTCCCCCCGAGGTAATGAGATAAACACATGACAAATAACATGTAAATATCTGGCAATTAATATACCCAGAATCGTGGGGAGGGACAGGCAAAGCTGAAATCAAGTTAGAGGAGCTGGACCACAGATATATGACAGCATAACACTCCAAAAATGACTCCAAAACTATAAATGTGGTACAGTCACAAGCATTTTTCCTGACTCAGTGCCTGATCTGTGAGTTTCTTCTTTTTTGAAATGGTTTTTAATCAGCCATCTGAAGAAATTCTTTGATTGCATCTGAGGATTAATAAAAGGTGAATGAGAAAATCAAGCCCATACGAAGACTATCATACAACACAGAGATGAGAATTCATAAGACAATTGCCTTAGAGGTCCAGTTTTCCACTGTGAGAAAAAAAAATGCACCTACAAATAAACCCCTAGAGGTATTAGTTTGTATCCTTCATAAAAAACACACCCCCCAGTTCTCTTTGCATTTTCATTTTAATGATTCCTAGGTCTAGAACGGCATTTAGTTTGATTGCACTTTGTATAACTCTTTTGTATTTATCATTCTCACATTTAAATGCACCCTAAATGCTCAGCTGAATAAATACAATGAAGATTGCCACTTGATATATTAAATGCCAAATACTATCTTGACAAAAGCCAAATAAGCTATTTATTTCTCTTCTGGCCTGCCTCCATATTCACACACACAGGGGTAAGTGTGATTTATTCTACCATGATATTTCTTTGCATAGGTGTTTCAGGGGAAAAGACACTATACAGACTCACAATTACAGTCTTTTCTATGATCAAGTTTAAATGGATGGGGTTTAGTGTCTTGAGGCCATTCCTTCTTTCTTCAATTTTGAAACATCACATTGGGAAGCTGTAGAAAAGAAGGAACAATTTAGTGCTTGAAATGAGCATGGACACATACGGAAAAGACAATATGAAATGCCAGGGCATTGTAGTCAGGGCAGTAAAATTAATCTCAGATCAGGCAAGCAGATAGAAGTGGAAATGTAAAAGGAGCAAATTGGGTGAGATGGGACAAAAGTATATGAAGAGCGGACAAACTTCTTTGGGGAAAAAGTGAGAACAGGAAAAAGAAAGAAGGCAGAAAGTGAAGAAAACTTCAGCATGAAGTCCCACACTGGGTTGTTATAGACATGGAGGTATTAGGAAAAAGGAAAGACGTGATCCTGCACTTTCATAAAAAGTCATGCCATTTGTGGATTGTTCCCAGGGCACAGGTTTAGTTTTGATTTACAGCTGTTAAGGTGAGTTGGCCACAGTTCAAACCCAGGCTGTCTGCTGGGGAGAATCCTCACTAGGGATGGCAAGCCAGCCACCTCCCGGGGTGCACAATTTCATTTCCTTGTGCTTTTTTACTTGGATTTTACTCGTTACACCACTGTAAAATCAGATAATGAAGTTTCACAGGCCTCTTAGAGTAAAAAATATGACAGCTAGTAATAACCATGGGCACCTGGGCTGTATTTTCTCCTCAGCATGTGGTGGGTTTGAGAGCTTGTATTAGGTTTGCCATGGATGAGAAAGGTAATTTAGCTATTTTCTATCTACTGAAAGAGCAATAGAAGAGCTATGACAGTAGCTTTCTTCTGTTTATGAAGTTGTAGGTTCTGTCTTACTGTCATGTAAGTAATTATGTGCATTTATAAGAAGTGCATGTACTAAATAATCCTAGGTAAAATTTTTAGTCTTCCAAGCATCTAGAAAGAAACTCTGATCCTATGTAAATGACATTTTTACTCAGTGTCTTCCTAGATACAGTCACACAGACAGTTTAAATGTTCCTAAATGCCTGTCTATCTGAAAATGAAATGAATATGTTTCTGTGGTTGGAAGAAAACTCCTCTAGTGCTGTGACACAAATCTCCATTTGTTAATTGTGCATGAGTGAACTACATTTCAATTTAAGTAACCTGCTTTTGTTTAGGTAGAGAGAAAATAGGAGCAATGAATGGGCCAATTCACATAAAACAGAGTTAAACAGATTGTAGAAGCTTCAATTTTCCCTTACTCTTGGATGGGACCCAAATTTTTCGTGGCGAGCCAAGTCCTACCTTTTCACATCTGGTGTCCTGCTGGTATTTTATTTTGCTGTTGTGATACTGCAGAGAAACAGAGCTCCTAATTTGCAATTTGAAATCCACAGGTGTTGAGAGGAAGCTTTTGCCACTGCGGTGTAGTATGGATTTCTACAAATTGTAAGAAAACCCTGAGATGAAGATTGCAGAGGCTTCCTTTTCCAAGTAGAGATCTCACAGATTTTAGAGATTATGCTGGTTTTCAGCATTAAGAGTAATGCCTGTCACTGTTGGTGCCAGATCTCTGGGGAAAGATGTTTCGATTTAGTCTGGGGAAGATTGGGCAGAAAAGAAAGTGTACCTGGCGCTTCTCAGTCACTGCTTGTTTGCAGCCAAAATGAATAAAATGAGAGCTGCTTCGGCCCTTTTTGCATCAATGAAATGCTTTACCTGACTCCCGAAACTGGTACCATCACGGAACAGATATTTTCTGGGAAGCTGCAGGCAGGGTGATGCCAGCCACTGTGAGTTATGGAAGAGAAGGAAAGGGAAATTGGCTCTTACAGCATTCAGCAGCCCCTTTAGCCCGAGTAGTACTGGCACTTAGTCGAGCTCTAATGGTGTTATGTGTGCATCACTGAACTCAGCCTGAGAGCTTCCAGATTTTGTTTCCCTCTCTGTGAAAGCAAATAGTGTCATTTTTAACCCGGTACCATCAAGTCCAATCTACTGAAGTGCTGAACAGGCTCACCTGTGGATGTCAGAGCTAACCCTGAAGCTTCAAGGGATATCGATGGCTCTTATTTTCTGCTTCCTCCGTTTCCCTAATCTAATTGACAGGCAAACTTGACTTCAGACTTCAGGTTCTCTGTAGAACCAGGCGTTCTTGGAGGATACTTTGATGAGAATTATGCTATAAAAAGAGGGAAGAAAAGGAAAAGTGCTGAAGTTCTATCTGGGAGGTGGATCTTATGAGCCATTCTGATTACCTGCAGATACATATATTGTCTGGTTGTTGGCTATGAATTATTTTCCCAGTTAGAAGGTCTCATGAAAATTTAGGCGTCTGTTAATTCCTTCGTTAGACATGGCTTAGAATGTTGATCCGGTTCTGGTTTCTGTGACTTTTTAACTCACATTTTCTGTTTTTAACACCTTTCTCCCAAATAATATATAAAGTAAAGGTCAGAGTGCAGCTCTGTTGGCAACAGGAGGGTTTTGCAGGGCTCTTGTCAGAGGCCACTGGCTGACCATGCCCTGGCTTCTGTAGGTGAAGCTCTAGCATATTTGCATATGTGGTATGGTTTAAATTTAAAAAAAAAAAAAAAAATCATACATGGAATTTGTTATAAGATTTAAGTCTTCTCTAATTGTATTTTAAATCATAAGATTGGTGACATTTACCTTGCATTGTGTCATTTTATTTCTCATTTTGTGCTTCAAGCTAGTGTTTCCCAAACTCGGTGCTGCTTCAAAATGCTTAATCTAATGAAAATGCTTATTTCCATCACTGGATTTATAGCTGCAGTCATGATAGATGAAAGAAAAAAAAAAATTAAACTTCTTTGTGACAGCAATGAGGAAATATTTCCAATCATTATATGCATTTTAAAATTCATTTGGTGTTTAAAATACAGTGAATTTATCTATGTGCAGCACGAGTTCTTTTCAAGAATAGGCAATTACTCTATATTGAATACCAAACTCAAGATCTCAAAAACAAGCTGAATCAATTAAGCCTTTTATATCCAAAATGGAGGCAGCTGAGACTGCTCAACCTTCGTGGCTTCCAGTCAAGGGGCAGTGCTTAAAAACAGTGAGATGAGGGGCTTGGGTAAGGATAAATGTCTAAGTAAGGTACTCAGTACTAGAGTGAAAACTGGATGGATAGACAGACTTGGAAAAAGGTGGGTATTTAGGCAAACTAAAATAAGAATGGATCTTGTTTTACCCTGGTCATAGATATGAAGAAAGAATATAAAGAAATTTCAGTGTTTTAAAAAGAAGCCCTGTGCGGGTAGAACAATCTCAATGTTTAATTTGATCCTACAATGTTCAGTGTTCGTGGGAGACCTGAGTGTTTAGACTGGAATATTGTAGCCAGTGATGTGAAAGTGATTTGGTGGGAGAACCTACAGAGAGTATGTACATCTTCTTCTTTTAGCAAGTACATCTTTCTCTTTTTTTCTTCCTTGAAAACTGAACTATGAGCCCTGCATGCAAAAAACAACAGGATCTCAGCAAAAATGAAAATAAGGATGTATGAGTATAAGGCTGTTTAGCTGAAAAATCCAAGTCCCTTGAAGATAACCCTTTGCACAGAAATATGTCCAGGAAATTTGTCGTAGAAACAGGGGGAATCAATGAACACACATCACTGTGTTGATAAAATTAAGCATCTTGCCTTAATTACAGCAGCTCCCATCGTGGCTCTGCAGTACTGCCTGTGGCAGAGGCCTAATACCTCTACCAAAAAGGTAGAGAAATTCTCAATGAAACGTTACCAAAACTGATTTGTTACCAAGTTTTGTGGTTGTGTGTTCGGAAGGCAAGACTGAGTGCTTGTCTTGTGTTTGTAAATTTTTGGTGTGTGTCACGGCCTAGCAGAGTCCTCCTCTTCTTCTGTAACACATCAGATTAATTTTACATGAGCCAAACGATGCCATTTTGAGGTTTTATACTCAATAGAGTTATAAATTATTTTATGTCGGTGCAGGGCTTGGGAAATGAAAGCAAATATTTGCTGTACCTAGCACACAAGGTAATGCCAATACATCTCTGTCACTTGATGATGTGTTTAATCTCTAGGCAGGCTGCCTGCTCCGTGTTTAGTACAGACCCAACTATAAACAGATGGATAAAGCACAGGTGTAAGAGCTAAAAAAAAAAAAATCTCACTTTTTTTTTTCCTGTTTTTATACTTGTCAGATTTGTGAGCTCACTGCTCTACACTTCAACCTCCCCACTTCTAGAAATACCCTGCTGCTGCTGAGTGCTTTGAGAAGGATGACAATTAATGAGTATTTGTTACGAATGACTGATTAGTGATGGGATTTTTATTAGGAAAACTTGAAAAGAGGCTTAATAAATATCATCCTTTTCATTCCTTTTACCCTGTGATTTTCTTAGCTTTCTTGGATCACTGACCTTGTTATGTGACATTAGAGAAGACATTTGAAAAACAACTGCTAATAAAACACACGTGGATCCAGCTCTTATTGCTTCCATTTCTGTACTTCAAACAGAATGTGTTCCCATTCAAATTGAAACAAAGATTAATGAACATCTTACTGATGTCCAGTGATCTGTTATGAGCAACAAACAGCTTTATGTCCAATTATTTATTTCTATAAATAGCTAGTGTTTTCATAAATGTGTGATAGCAGTGTGCAGTTTAAAAATTACTGAGCATTGATTTGAAACAGCTTCTCTTTCCCTGAATATGAGAATAGCTGGATATCTCTAACAAAGTAGGGAAACAAAAGTCAAACAGCACAGCTACTGCCCCTCTGAGCTGCTTCCTTCAGTCTGGGCCATACCCAAGTGAGACTCAAGGAGAGCATTTTGGTTAAAGAATAACCTGATATCTAGGATTTCCAGCATCAAAGTGGACTGGGCTTTTTTGTTTGTTTTCAGTGAAATTTAATCATTTTTCTGTCTTACTGTTTCAAAAGTAAAGCTGCTGGGGAGAACTTTTTCTGTCCTGCAAAAGGTTTTCTGTTCTATTTTGAGGAGAACCTGGGAACTTGCACAGTTTCCATGGAAGAAGAAACATCTTGGGAAAGCCATGGCCACAGGAGATCCTCATACACTGTCTGATATTTCCAGGTTCAAGTGTCTCCACTCCTCAGCCACACCAGAGAAGTGTTTAGCCATCAAATATTACCTTATTGAAGCTTTCTATCGACATATAAATAAATAATTTTCATCAAGCATAAATGAGAGGGATTTTTTATCTCTCATACCTGCTTTTACTTCTGTTGTTCTCTCTTCTGTTTAATTAGTAATAGAAAGCTAAAAAGCTTCAAAAGGAAATGCTTGGGCAGGTTCTCTGATGTTGAGATAGCTACATGCAGATTTGAAGAACTCATCTAGGCTGTGACAAATTTAACCCAGCCAGTGGGTTCAACCCATCTGTTCCACTCTGCTGCCCTTTTACCACAAAATTTCATGTGTTGCCAAAATCGCTGCGTGATAAAACATTGAAACAAAATTCCTAATGCAGAGTAATGTAACTAATAAAAAAGTAAATGCCCTGCTCTCCCCACTCCACACCTCCTTTTGATTGAATTTTTCCTCACCTTGGGAACTGTCTTTAGATTTTCAATTGTTGTGTAGATACTGCAGTGGGTGCTGCCTTTTCCAAGACATGTTTGATAGCATGATGCTCAGATGGTAATTTATTTCGTGCTTAAAGCTGCCTGATATTTGCAGATTAGATGTTCCAGCCTGGGCTTTGAGTGGCAGAGTTTTGAGAGCATATTTTGAGCATACCCTGACTTATTTAATTGAGTTCAGCGCATAGAACAGCCTCAATTACTAGTTTAATTAAAAAGAAAAAAAAAAAAGAAAAAGAAACCAAACAATAGCAGAAAGGATGGAGTTTTGCATTATAACTGAGTAGTGCTCTAAGTCCTAGTTCACAGTGCTCCAGTCCCTCTGGCTGCTATGCAGGGGCTTGGGATTTACAACTTGTGTGGGAAGACCTTGTTGGAATCTGACTTTCCAGGGATGAGGACTAGATCTCAGAGATGTTGAGACTTGGGAAGCAAGCAATCAGGATATTCAAAAGCATCTGCACAACTAATTCCCTGGGGTTTATCCTTTATGTTGCCGTGGGTTTCACTGGGATTTGGGCACCATCTGATGTGCTGTGCTGACTGTCATCGCTGCTGTCTCTCCATTATGCTTTGACAAGTAAGCACATCCCTTGCCAGGTACCATCAAGGTGCAGGTTACACCAAGCAATTACCGGTTGCTGAACACAGGAACAACTTTAAAGAATATAAAGTAATGACTTTACCACTCTTCAATTTTCCCTCTTTTGGAATAAAAAGTGAATAGCCCAGGAACAGATCTTTTAATGAGGTAAGAAAGGAAATAACTTCTCTGCAGCAGGTGGTGTTTTGTGCATCTCAACCCTGGTTGTCTTCCACCTCATCACAGAGAGCAGTGAGAAATGTGAGTGATTAAAACAGTGCTGGAGATTGTAAAATTATTCACTGGGGTTATGTCAGAGGAGGACAATTATGCTGAAACAAAGTGAGGGGAAGAAAGCCACCAGTTAATCTGTGCTCCCTTCACCTCAGGCTGATTAGAGGAAATTAACTGCTATTGCAAGTAATATGCAAAGTAGATATTCATTATTTTTCTGACGTCAAATAAAATAATGTATAACAAAAATAGTCCTGAAATATGTTTTGCTAATTATGCCTGTAGACTATTGCTTTCATTCTGTAAAGCAAGCCAGCAAGCCAACAGTCAGACCCCTCCAAATCCCACAAGGCTGTTTGCTGATCCACTCTCTGCTCATGTCAGTGTGTGTCAATTTTGTTTTAAAATAAAGAAGTTAAACCTTCCTGACAGGTAGATACACCGTGATGTGCTTTCAGACTTGAAGGGTTGTCTTTAGGAAAGGGAATCTTCTCCTCAAACTCTATCAGCTGCTTTAATAAAACCTATCTCCATCGATATGTCTCGGGCTGGTTCGTACAGCTCCATATCCTGCTGAGGTTTTCCTCCTGTTCTGCTGTCACTCAGCATATCAGGAATAATGTACTCAGCATTAATATTGGGGTTTTTACTGTTTCTTCTTCTCCTAAAGTGAAATTATTAGGAAATTAATAAAACTAATTACTTAATCCACTCTAAAATGCAACTGCATGCATCGCTGTGTGCCTGGTGGCCTGGAGACTGAGAGAGTGGTGCTACTTGGAGCAAGGAAAAACTAACTTAGTCACCACTTAGCTAACCAAATGCCTGTGACACAGGGTGGTATGCCTCATAAATATGTTAGAATCCCATTTTTCATATAGTTTTAATGTCATCAACCATATCTGTTACTTCTTTGTGTTCTAAAATTGTCTGAGAATTGGTGATAAAATAGGTGAGGTAGAGTGGAGGGCTTGGCTCTCAATGCCTCAGCTCATGCCGGGATAACCTAACTCCTTTTCACATTAGTAGAATCCTATACTTGACCAGAAGAATATTTTTATTTTATTTTTCTGCAATTCTTTCCTCATTTTTTCCAGTTTATTCATTTTCATAAGTTGTCTTCCTATATAATTCTGTGCAGGGTAGGTTGGCATTTGAAAAATTATTGCCGAGGCAGTGTATGCAGGTGTCACTGGAGTGGACAGATTCCCCCCATTTTTCTCCTTGTTGTGCTGAGGACTCAGTGCTGCTAATACATCTCTACACTTCTGGTGTTTCAGAAGAGTAATCAGGAAGCAGATCTGTGCCCTGGCTTCAAGATTCCTTGCGAAATTTCTTACTTGAGTTGATAATTCAGGAATGGGATCCTTTCAGACTGCAAAGGGGGGAGGTGGTACCAGGTGTCTCCATTTCTCAGCAACATGCACAGCCCAGTGCAGGCCCATGAGTGGGGTAGGAGGAGAAGGGAAGTACTGAAGTTGCTTTTTATTTTCTGTTTTACTAAGTCAGTAATGGCTTGTGACTTTCTGGAGTTCTTTCTGTACTGAATGTGCTGTCAACACCATGCTTTTATCCCCAGAGAACAAACAGGAGTGGAGCAGGAGCCACAGTCTCATAGCTCTGAAAGTGTCTGACAGATTAGATAGGTAGATAGATAGATAGAATCTTGCCCACTATTTCCCTGAAATACTATTTATTTTGTTATCGCATAACTTGGTGAAATTTTTCCGTGGCTGGTTGTTTTATGGGTTGTTTGGGGGAGACAGGGAGGTCTAGTTTTTATTTTACTTTTTGGTTTGTTTTCTTTCAGCTAATCCCTTAATATTTTCTGTAAACAAAGGTATTGCATAATTTTGGGCTAAAACATTTTACCAACTACTAAAAAAAAATTACATAAAAGGTGTGTTTGGAGCAGAAGTGGATGCTGTGCCTCTGGATCAGCTGGCAGCCTCTTTAATCCCACAATTCCCAGGTTGCTTCCTGCAGTCTCTTACTTAATTCATTACTTATGTTCACAGTTCTGTAACAGTGAGTGTATTATGGCTTTTCTATAAAGTACTTTGTCATGCCAGGTTTTCACTGTTCTGGAAATGACACAAACTTCATGGGAAAACAGTGGCAGATAATTCAGTAAATAAAGATTATTGGAATGATCCACTCAAATTAAATGGGAAATTTCAAACCAAGAACTGACATAAATAAATAGACGCATATTTATCATTCTGAGCATAAAAATACAAAACCTCCATTAATTTACTATTATACTCCTGTCAGTATCTGCTTATTATTATATAGTGCCACATATATAGAAACTTTGTTGTCTTTGTATTCTTCATGGCATTCAGTAAAACTTTGAGGAAAAGTTTTTGAAAATAGTTGCTAACTGGAGCAGAAAGCAAGATTTTTTTATTTTTTTTTTTTGACAATTACTTGTATAACTTCTCTGCCACAGCAGAAATATATTAAGTAATGTGGCAGGTCATTGATGGGCTCTCAGTTGTGGAACCTTTAGGAGTCAAATTGAAATCCTTCTGTTGTTTATGTAACTGTGCTTCAAATCAGCATTCACTGGGTTTAAATCCTGTATATATACAATTTTCCAGCACCTCCATATTAGTTCTAGTGATTATGTACTAATTAATAGTGTTATTATGAATAATTCTGCCTTCCCACTAGGACTAGCTGCTGCAAATTAAAGGTTAAGAGATTGAGAACAGAGTAACAACAGCAAAAACACAAGAGCTTTCTCTGTGGTGGAATGCAACCAGTTTTGTTGTCACTTAACTGAAATTGAGTTCTTTTTTGCAAGGGCTTGAGAAAAAAATATCCTGAAGATTTAAAGAGTCTTTGATCTCAGAAGAGATAAACTAATGCAAATACAATACTTCCAATCCAATTTCAAATATTACAATTCTGTATAAATCATGCTTTGCTTTTTCTTTGTATTAACTTGGTAATTTGTTTTCTATGATCTTTGTTTCAGACCAGACTTTTGTTTTGTTTGTTTTATTTAATTTGTAAGTATGATTTCGGGGAGAAAATTACTTGTTAATTTGGCAGAATGGGAAAGCAGAACTGCCTATTTTTGCTCACTTACTGTCAAATGCCAAGGTGAGTCATGGCAACAAATAATTCACTTGTTGCTGACATTAAATAATGCTCCATTTAGGAATTTGTAGCAGGGCGATTAGAGGCTCTCAGTCCTGCATAAAGATGGGCCATTACTGAGCCTGACCTAGACAAGCAGCATCCAAACCAATCTCTCTGGCAGAAAATGATCAGAAACTTAAGATGTAGGACAAGTTCTAATATTCACTTCAGAATTTATTACCTTCCAAAAAAATAATAATAATAAAAAAAAGAACACCACACACAAAAAAACTCCCCAAAAACATTAAGGAATGGAGATTTCTAGACAGAAACGTGGCGGTGCTGGATAAGAATCTTGTCTTTATTTCATTTTGTGAGGTTGTTACAGTTTGGGTAAATACATTTTTCTTGGTGAGCCCTGAATACCTTCTTGTTGCTGCTCAGAACTGGAATCATCAATTAGATTGGAATAATTCCTTAACGTGCAAATTTTACTGCTTCATCCCATAAAGAAGCGGAGATACAGATCAGCTCTGTCTGTTGCTGTCAAGTAGAGTTGCCTATTTTCTCTTCTGCACTGTGATAAATAGCCATTTGCACCATTTAAACCAGCTCAAAGATTTATTGAGTTAGTAGTGTTTGCTGGTGTAGATCAAATATTAAATAGTTTGCTCCCCTTTGCGATAAGGTGAGATTATTAGCATGTATAGATTTGCTTTAAAGTATATTTTTATATAAATTAGAATAAATATATATTTAAATATAAAATTCATGTGTACTTTTTTGTCAAACATCAAGCATCATCTTCATCTTTGATGTCATTGATTTTGATTAATGACTTAAACCTAATCCAAGAGCTTTGAGAGCAGTGGCCTTGAGGAACATACCAGCACAGTCCCTTCTCACAGCATCCTCGATGTGACTTTTCTTACCTACAGCAAAAAGAAATACTCAGACAAGAAAGCAAGAATAAACCATCATACAGTAGTGGTTCCCACAGCAAACCTGTCATCTTCCAGCAGTGTACAGTACTGTGACTTCCAGAGTTTGAACCATCATTTCATTTAATAGCCACTGATATATTCTTCTGTGAATTTGCTGGAAAGAAAAAATCCCCATCCTTGCTGCTGACTGCTAACTCATCATGACTTTATATCTTCAGTTTTCAGGGTCTGAAGCCTTTGGGATCTTTAGTCCTAATGTAATCCCAGCCTTTCTGCAGGCCTGCCTGTGCAGGAGCCCTGAGATTGCTAAAACGTGCAAACGTTGGATTTTTGATTAATTTAATGTAATCCTATATAATGATGATTATTGTAGCATTTTCTGTATAAGATGGATGAGACAGGTTCTCAAATGCCAGCTATTACTGACATTTAATCTGGTATAGGTCATCAAATACCAAGGTGCAAGAGCTGTTTTAATTTATTTTGCACATTAATAACAAATTTAAAATAAATGAATATTGCAGAAATGCTGTCCTTTTTTTCCACTCCTTGTCACTAAATAGAAAAAGTTGGTTGACAGAAATCACGTAGTTGAAGACAAAGCATTCTGTGTTGTGATCGATGCTGGCGGTGCAGAAAACACGATTTTAGATCTGTGATAAACTGAGTGGGTCCATTTTTCGCATTTCGTGGTGCCAAACGGTCCATACAACAGTCATTCCTCAAACTGGGTTGAAAAGGGCCATGTCTCAAACTCTGGGAAAGAAAAGCCACTGGAGAAGTGGGATTGTGTTTGGGAAATAATGGCCTCCTGTGTCTAGACAGTCATTTTTAAACAACGAGTTACCGCTACTGCTGTCCTGATTTGCTCCGTGGCTGAACTTGGCTCCAGGACTAAAGTTAAACCTACCGAGATCCAGACTGCTTTCCTGTCAGCCTGAGCTTCCACAGGCTGCGAGTCACACACCTACAATAACCAAACAATTAATGAAAACTTCCCTCCTCCTCCCCTGGGAAAAAAAAAAAAACAATCCTATTTTAAAAAGTAATTTTTAATATTGTTGCTTTTCAGCTACAGGAAAAGGTCATTTATTAAGTGGAAGAAGCAATAGAGTCTGACTGCATATAATGACTTGTGAAAATTAAATAGCTTCAGGAAAAGTGATGCATTTATTTTTTTTTTTTCTGTGAAAGGGCTTCAGTACAATACTAAGGAAGTCTTTGAAAATAAATCTATGAATATGTGTATTCTCTCATGTACTTGGGTTCATATAAAGATTATAAGAGGTCAAGTGGAACCATTTTGCTGCTCCAGAAATCAGTGAAAGCAGAATAATCAAAAAAAAGGCATTAGAAACACATATCTCTAATTGAGTTTGGAGGATAATGTATATGTCAGACCCTGAGTTGCCAGTGAAGAAACAGAATTTTAATTTTCTGGAGCAAAATTATTTCAATGCATGTTGTGTATCTGATTAAATATATAGCAGTTGAAATTAACCATCAAATTCTCAGAAATAAATATTTGAGATAATCCATGAACTATATTCATCATCATGACTGATGACTCCAGACTCAGAATTACAGATTTAATATATCCAATAAGTTTTAGGTGTAAACACACATTTTATAACTATCTAAAAGTCTCTTGAATAATTTTGGGGTTTTATCTACTATCTTTAAAATATTATAGAGACTTCTGGGTACTGTTTGGATGTCACATTAGAAGTCTTCTTAAATAGTGATGTAAAACCATGTTGCATGGCACTTTGTTTTTAAAAATAGGTTTTCTCAGTGGATCAACACATCGATTTGGCACAGCTGGTTTGTGATAAAATGGGAATAATCAATGTTTCTTCATTCTTATTCTAACTGATGAGCTTGCAGTAAAAAATGACGAAATAAACTTGCAGTCTGAAAGAAATCTACTTTCAGATTTCTGCATCTGATTCAAATCTGAGTCCTTACATTTTCAGATGAATAGCAATAATCTGACAAATGAAATACTAATGCTCAGGGACCTTAATGAATCCAGGAATACATCTGCAATGTGTTTGTTATTTCGAACTGACAGTTATTAAAACTTTGCCTATAGTTATGAAAAAAAAAATGGCTGAAAAGTTAATATTTGATTTACTCTAGTAAAATTTTATATTGGGAATAAATTTGCAAAATTCAGACAACATCCTTTTGTTGAGAAAATTACTTTGTGCACAAAATTACTCAAGATAATTGCATGATTTTAATGAAAAGAAATTGAATTGTATTTAGACAGAAAGCAGGTTAAGCAAGTATAAATTTGATATATGCTAAGGGAGGAAGTTTTTCAAGAGTTGCTGTAATCTTGCTGTTGATGGGAGAAAAACAGAGACAACTATTGTGATGAGAACAAGTGTAAGACAAACTTTTTTATGTTTCTGAAACCTATATATTGAATTTTCATTTATCTGTGTGTTTAATTTATTGCTATTATATTCCAGATGTGCCTTTTTTTAGCCTGTCCAGGCAGTCACACGTATTTATAAATGGAGCAAGAAGGAGAATGTGGTAGGGTTGATATGGGTTTAGTAAATGTTTATTTGTGAAGAAGTATAGCTTGTGTGACAAAATTACCATATATCTTACTATCCTACATAATTCCTGAGGTGGTAAATGGGTGGACTGAAGAGGCATCTGCAGTTCTCTCCCTGCAGAGAAAGCATTTGTGGGGGGCAAAGGGAGGAGACAAAATCTTTTAAGGTTACTGTGAAATTTCAATCTTTATGTACATTTGATTGACATCTCTAAGACAAAAGAAAGTGAAGACTTTTATCCCCTCAATAGTGTAAAGCATCAAACTTGAAAAGTAATAGGCAGGGATTTTTTTTTTTTTTTGAAAGTAAAAAACAACAGGGTATGGTCATAAGACTGTAATAAATCACAGTCCTGAATTATCAAATTACAGTCACTTTATAACATCTCTGAAAATTCATATTTCTGTGTTTGTAAGGAAATTTTATTGTGGGGGTCCTGTTGATGGGAAACCGATTTAGCATTATACCAGCCATAATTCTATAGATGGACAGTTTTAGTAGGAAAGAAACTAATGACAATTTGTAGCTATTTTAGCAGTGAACCAGACTGGCTCTGTTTATAATCCATCCCCAAATTCACAGCTACTTCCCGCATTTTCTGCTCACCCTGCCATCCCCTTTGCTGCAAATAAGAAAAGTTTTGTTTGAATTGGTGATTTCCCTGTAAAGAGAAGGGTATTTCATTACAAATGTCCCCCCTAAGGCACTTGGGTTGAGCTTTTGCTGATTGTGCCTGTTGTGCCACAAGCAGTGAGTGGTTCTTGGCTCTGCCTGGTGAGAATGACTTGTCTGACTGGGTTTTACTCTTGTCTGCAGCTCAAGCCTCTGCTGCTTCCTGCATGGCACTAAATCTGCAACTCTATGAGAGGAAACCATTATTATTGTACTCACTGCTAGATTTCCAAAATACCAGGAACAGCTGGAACATGTCCTGCTACTACCCAAAAATGGGCTGAGTCTGAGAGAAGCTGATTTCTTCTGCTTTAGATGTGGATGAAAAGGAAAATTACTGAACCCAGAAGACACCCTAAATATCAACAGAGGGGAAAATGGTCCTGGACCATGCTATAAAGGGTATTATTAATTTAATTTAATGTAAATTAAATAAAATCACATTTATTTTTATTAAATGCAGTAGAAATCAGATACAGACAGTTCCCTTCTGAGAATCTAGTTAAGTAGATCACCTGACACCACAAGTTGGAATTTGCAAGCAGAAAGCCCCACAGACGTTTTCACACAGTCCTTTGAATTGGATGTTTTGATCACCTCCACTGAAGAAGGCTCCTTGTACCACAGTCAGTACCCATAGGTTTAGTTATCCTGTTTGTCCTACAGTACATCTGTCTGGTGCCACTCAATGCCAGTGAAGTTTTAAACCGATTAAATTGCACACCATTCCTCTTAAATCCAATTCAGAGTTTTTTCCCACAACGTAATCCCTCTCTTAAATTAGAAAAAAAGCCTCTTACTTTTTGTCACTTGCTCATTTTCAAGATCAACGAATTACCTCTAGCAGCCTTTTGTCTTGAAAATGATCCTTTCAGTGTAATTTTTGAAAATTTAATCTTGCCTTTTCTACTCTTAGCTCCTGTTTTGGTATGCTAGCAATTATTTTGCATTATTCTGGATAGGTCTGGTCCACAGCAGTAACTTTGTCTCATAAAGATCCTTTTGTCTGTAAATCAGCAGTGTAACAGAGCTGTGAAAATAGCAAATGTCATCCAGTGATGGCTGAATCTCCAGCTGAGTCAGGGAAGTTGCTGTTCCACTGTACAGAGACAGGTGAGCTCTGATCTGGATCAGGGCACCCAGTTTTCAATAACCGACCTAAAACTGGGATAACTACACAGAAGGGCAGCATAAAGAGAATGTCTTATGAGATGAGAAAGACTGCCTTTCCTTGCTTATCCCTAGCTGCAAGGTAGAGAGTGAAAGAATTAGATTGCCATCTAGAAATATCTCTGGAGGGGAAGACAGGTGAAAATAACTGTTTAAGCCAAATAAGTGTGCTGCAGAAATCTGTAGGTGTAATTTAGCCTAGAGGGCATCATCATTAGTTAATAAATGTAGATTCCTTACTGCTGGAACAACAATGGAAACCATTCTGGAAGAGTCAAAACAGCTAAATACTTTTATGAATTTAAAAAGTTTGAAAAAGGAGTAGCATAGGATGCCTGCAAAGCACAAGGACTTGATGAAGAAGATGTTGATTAACTACAGGCAGAATATGGGGTCTGTGCAGTGTCAAAGAGCTTGGAGAATATTCAGAATTTCCACGCATGAAGAAGTCTATAGCTTTCAAAAGATAACACGCCTTCATAAAATTCAATTTAGAGCCAAAATTTTGACTGTTATAGCAGCCTCAATTAGCTTCCTCGTTGGCAGTTTCAGGAAATTAAGGTTGTAATGAACACAGCTCTCCCTGACCCTGTCAGAGCCCATCACTCAAGGTCAGTACCAGTGCACGGTGCTTGGGCTGCACAGGGACATGCACATGGTCAGTTCTTCCTGGAATTCCTTTGTGACTGGATAAAAGATTTCGTTGCCTTCTGCTGAAAATGGAGAGGCGAATCCAGCATCATTTGTGAGCAGAAAAATTAGCCTTGAGCTGACGTAAATACTGGTACAGTGCATCCTTGAGAGCTCCCGAGGCAAAGGAACTGCAGTGTAATTGTGGGTCCGCTTCATGTGTTAGAAATGCAGTTCTGGTTTAAACCTCATTCTAAAAATCTGCATTGGTCTTTAAACACAGAATTACTTTCCAAGATTACACAGTAAAGCTTTTAATTTTCTTAATTTAATTTTCAGAACACTTTGATCATACAGCAGCAGAGAGGCAACTACTTCCTTGTTCTGTCTTTTACCTCTTCATTTAATTATAAGGTTTTATTGTTGTCACTCTCCAGGAGAAGAATAACAATTTTTAGAATAAAAGGCATGTCATACATGAAGTCATGCTACTTCCTAACCACAAATTATGCTAATATAAAACAATATTTAGAAAACAAAGACATGGTCCCCATCCCAGAAAGGTGAAGGAGTCTCTTAAATTAGATATTCTTAACTGGATCCATTTATTATTAACATACAAAAATTTTATTTCTTGTCCGATCTGAAAAGATAATCTTGTTGTAAAAGGCAAATGAGTGTATTTTCTGACTTGTATTTTAGTCCGTAGAAATGTTAAGTCTTTAATAAGAAACTCTGAGCACTAAGCAATAAGGAGTCAGTCTGAAGTCAAACCTCAGGCCTTTGTAACTGCTGGGG
>JAYRBT010000181.1:4684742-4697459 GCA_036023395.1 Myiotriccus ornatus
ACTTAATAACTGAAATCCTGTACTATCCTTTTACAAGTTCAAGTTGTGTATTTTAAATTGTTGAAATCACAGTTTTCACCAACGAATTCTGTAATGAAATATAATAATCAGGTTAATTCAGTAATGAAAAGACATATTTAGGGTGTATTCTATAGTGCCAAGTAGAGAATGGCTCATAGAATTCATCTGAGCCAATACTGTAGATTCCTGAATAGAATCTTCCTTAACTTTTCCGAAGTACCATAGGTGCCTATTTCTTAGAGGTTTTTTTAATCTACATCGCTGCACTATAAACCTTAAACTATGCTACAATTGCCTACTAGCTATTTTCCAACTACTTTTTACAGCAAATATTTCTAAACATTTTTGTGATGGACAGAGAGCTCATAATAGTTTTCTGAGTAATTTGGCTGCTTTCATGTGGGATGTCAAGAAGTTCACAGAATGTCAAGGTTATCCTGTAGCTCCTAAACCAGAGTGCAGTTAATTAATATAGTGCAACTTTTTTCATAATAAAAAAGCATAATAAAAATCGGATTTGCATCATAAAGGCAGAGTAGACTAGACCAAAACAGACCTCACTGCAAAAGTTTGAACTTTGTGATAAAGTGAATACAAGTGTTGGTTTAAGGAAAAAAAAATCATAATTCTGGTGGGATTAAATAAGGTCTTAAGGAACTTTTTCACTTTCTTGGCTATTGGCCCCTTTGATATTTGTGTAATTCAACACAATATAAGCAAAACTACACAAGTGTCACTTGAGCAACATCACTATACAGGGAGAATAAATACAGTTGTAGAAACAGCCAAAGTCAAAATGACTCTGGCTTGGGGATGAACTGTTGCTAAAAGTCTACGATATAATTCACATGATTAAAATGGTACCTGAATGTTCACGTTTTTATAATTTAATAGATGGATGTACTGGACAGACTGGGAAGAAGACGAAATAGATGACAGCGTGGGAAGGATTGAGAAGGCCTGGATGGACGGCTACAGTCGGCAGATTTTTGTAACATCAAAGATGTTGTGGCCAAATGGTTTAACCCTGGACCATCGTGCCAGCGTGTTGTACTGGTGTGACGCCTACTATGATCACATTGAAAGGATATTTTTGAATGGAACTGACAGGAAGGTAAAAGAAAAATGCTGCTGTTTTGCCATGGGCATGCTCTTTCTCTGGATTTTATTGTGCTGTGTTAAAAATCCTTCTCAAGGTTTTTAAAGTCTGCATAACCCTGAGGCATGTCCAGCATCATCTCTGCTGAAACAGGTGATGTTGGCAGTCTCCTGTGAGAGACTGAAATGCAGCTTAAAGTTTTCATCTCTAGTAAGTGATGCTAAACTTGATTATTATTTTTTTAAAAGTCTATTTTTCCCATGTGACAGTGATTTATGTTTTGATTGAGCCATGAAGCGCTCAAATCAAGCTACGAAGAGTTTTTCAGTAGGAAAAAAGAAAAAAAAAACCCAAATAACATTTTTTTGGCTCTGCCAGAGATGGGCCTTTATTTGACTTAACTTGATAAGCTGGTTTTGATGATTTGTGCTGATATGCAGAGTGGCAGCAGTCAACAAGTGGAGGCAAAGAGAGAGAGAGAGGTTGCTTTAGTTTTTACCAATGCCTATTCTAGATGGATACAAGAAAGGTTCTGTGTCATTCTGTAGAAGTAACAAGCACAGAACAAGACATCCAAAAAATAGTTAAAGCTCAGACTGGAGTCTGATAAATTAAGAAAGGTTTACCATCTGCTTCATAAAACTGGTGACTGGTGAATACTAAGAAGCACCCGTCTTTACAGGTTTTATTTTTAAGTATGACACAGAATGATTCTGGTTTCTTTTGAAAAGTGTTTTTCTGTAATTCTGGGATATAAATAAAATGCATAGCTACTTGAATAAAATCTATGTAGCTAAAAATAACTTGTTTTTGATACTGAATCTTTAATTGCTAAATTTTGACCAAAGTAGCCTACAATTAACAGGATCTTTTATTCTGTGTCAGTATAGTCAAGATTTGGGGGAATGGGAAGGTGCTCAATTCACCAGTAGCTTGTGGATTTTTGACTGACTGATGAATTTTGATCAAAAACATTTCACTGAGATGAGGAGTTTTGACCAAAAGGATTCCAAGCCCAAAAAGAAAATTTGAAGGACTAAAGGGAACTATGTTTGTCACCTCAAAGTAGTTGTATTTTTAGTTGGCTTTATCTCCCTGTTCCCTTGGGTTTGTGTCTATAAATAGAGACAAGGTAGGGCATCTGATGAACTGCTTCTTTCTCTCTAGAGGCAAGATAGAAATAGACTTTTGGGAATTAGTTCAAGCAAAGATCCCAGCCAGCAGGAAACTAATCATTCCAAACCTCAGCTCCCAAGTTCACCACATCTACATGTCTTAAATCCCTTCAGGGCTGGTGACTCCACCACTTACTGGGCAGCCTCTTCCTGTGTTATGTGACAGTGGTCACTTAAAGTGACCTTATAAAAAGTCTTCTGAAGTTAGATATTGATGCTGGTGAACAGAAGGGTTTTGCACTCTTTACTTGATTTTATTGCATTAATTTATGTTTGGGCACAGTACTTACCTCAGTTTTCCTATTTCCCAGTTTCTCTGAAAAATTAATAATTCATGATGCTCACCTACCACTAAATACTTGCAGGTAGTCTACAGTGGAAAAGATTTGAATCATCCTTTTGGGCTATCACATCACGGAAATTATATTTACTGGACAGATTATATGAATGGGTCAATTTTCCAGTTGGATCTGCTTACGAGGAATGTGACATTGCTGAGAAGTGAGAGACCACCTTTGTTTGGGCTCCAGATTTATGATCCACGGAAACAGCAAGGTACTTTATACAATTTCTCTGAAGGTCTCTTATAAAAGGATCTTCTTTAAAATATCTTAATATTTTGAGGTGACGAGGTGAACAAGAATTGAAAAACAAATAAGGCTTGTGGCATGACAAAAATACTTTCCAATGTTTCAGTTCACCGATGTTGAAGCTGATCATCTCATAATTACTGGAAAGTGAATCATAACATTACACCTGAATTTCTTCTGGGTATTTACACTGCCTTTATTGCCATATTTCTTGTATATCCAAGAGGTACTGTGAAAGTATCAAATAAAATGAGTAGCACATGTGCATTGGCTCATACGCATAAAATATATGATTGGATTTACCTCTGTTAGTCAGGATCTATGATCTCATCTGTCTTTTCCATTTTTAATTTTCTCCCGCATCTTGTCTACAGCAACACTGTATGTTGCACAGAATAAGAGTAAGTAGTTATTCAAAAGTAGTGGAAAAATCCATAGTTGTTACTACTTGTATCAGTAGAGAAATGAGATGGAGGCCATAGGTTTGCGTGGATGGAGTTTAGAAAATGAAATTACTACTGTACAAGTAAATTTACAAACATATTTTATAGAAGAAAACTTTGAAATCAATTTACTGCATACGGAGTTCAGATGAGTTGCTGAATATTTGCTGTCTTTAGTTAAAGAATATTTCTAGTTAATGCCTTCTACCAAGCATAAAAATGAACATCGGGAATCACTACAAACAAAATGCTGTTTAAAAGATCATTATTTTCTGACTGTTTAAAAGTTTCTCCTTTTTGATAACATAACATCTAAATTTTGGATACCTAAACCAAATTAGTATGTGTAGTCCTGCTGTGCTATGTCAAGGTCATTGTAACAGCATTCCCCTTATCACAAATGCTTTTCAGGGACTCTCTCTCTTACTTTTGAAGACATGTAGCAGTATAATTGTTGGTGGGTTTGTTGTGGTTTTTTTGGGGGTTCCTCCCCCCTTTATTTTTTTTTGGCAAAATCTGCCCCCAAATCTCCCCTCAACTCTACCGAATTTCAGAATGACTCGAACTGTGTCTGCTAAGAGAAGGTGCACTATTTGTTTTACATACTTGGTATTTCTGCTGCTTTAGCCAGTATTCAGAAGCTTCCCTTTCTTTTTAGAAAAAAAAAAAGGACATTTAAAAATTAATGCAGTTGCTATTAGCTTCCAAATAAGCTGCACCAGAAAACATTACCTCTTAAACATTTTTGCTGAATGAACTTAAGTCTTAAGGGAGAGAATTTGGCCCATTAATACAATCTTTGTTTGAAATTGCAATTGGAATTTTGTTAGCTAACAGCAGCCTTTAGGATCTTCCTTTTTCGTCATGCTCAGTGAGGCTGATGTTGAATTGTTCCCAAAGGAGCACAAACATTTATTTTAAAGAAAGTCAAGCTTTTGGGTTGGGTTTTTTTCTGTTGTTGTTTGTGTATTTCTTCTAAAAGAGCAAGATCAAGGCTGGATCATGTGGTAGAGAGAAAACCATAGTACTTAATTTTATGCTTTGAGTTATATTTTATAGCTTACATGCACATGCCTTAGAAATATTTAGCTCTCATGTTTGGAGGTTGCTGTTTTGATTTTGCTGGTGCTGTCACTGTCTACACTTGCAGAAACCATGTCAGTTAATTTTGGCGTAGTTGAATTGAGACTGGCATTTTTATTGGGGGGTCTTTTACAGGATGCTTGACTGTGCCAGTCCTGTTTTGCTTAGTACTTTGTATAGTGATGTAAAGCTTTTGGTACATCCTTAAGGAGAGGTGTTTTTCACCGTCTCTGTATCTCTTGAGACATGATCCTCTTGTGGAGGAGTGTTTTTTTTCTTGCTTTCAGAGATTAGAACTCATCTTGCTTTCTTAGGCTTAGTCTTTGGGTCTCTATAGGAGACCCAAAGGGTCAGAGGAATTAGATTTACAGTCAGCACGAGACTCTGCCCAGGCCTGTGGATATTTCCACTGCAGTGAAAGGGGAGGTTGCTACTTATATGTAAATAATTCTTGTGTAAGTGCATTTACAGCAGTTAAAATAGGCTCTTTTGAAATCAGTTCATATTTTAACTCCTCAGATAGCGAAGAGCTGCTTTAACAGCACTTGAGCTTACTTTTATAGGCAGGTACAAATGCAATAAATACTTCAGTATATCTTTTAAATGAGAAGATTAAACAAATGTGTACGGTTGACACACTTTTTTTTTTTTTTTTCCTGAGAATGATAACTGAGGTACAATTACATTGTTTCTTTTAGCTCTGGCCTAATTTTTTAGCTAATTAAAATGAAATCAGCCTAATTTTAGTCACATGCAAGTGTCAGGGCAGCAGCTGTTTTAAAAGCTGGCAAAATATGAAGAACGTGAAATAGCTTTGAAAGTATTTTAAAATTTTGGGACTATTTTAAGAATGCCCATATAAAGTAGCTGTTATGAACAGTTGTTGAGGAAATATAATTTTCTAAGCACTTGGTAGCTTCAAAGGTTCCACAGCTAGTTCAATAAAGAGCTTGTTCAAACCTATTTGAACTGCATTTAGGGAGACATTTTAGCCTAGGAGTCTCTTCAGCAAGACTGATTGGACTGAAGATCTCATTGCACCTTCAGGTTGAAGACTTCACTTTATAAACCCTTTCATCCAGGATCTATTTGCTTCAACTCTTGGTACTTCTGTTTCCCTTGTCATCATCCTCTCTTTTATCACTTCCTTTGCAAGTAACCTACTGAGCTGTAGTTTGTCATCCCAATTATGAGGTTAAGTAGAAACTTTTTATCTTCAAGAAGGAGCAGTTGACTTTGATCAGGTGTTTTAATTTTGATGTTATTTATTTTAAGCTTTCATTGGGCTTCAGAATCATCGTGACTATTCAATGCATTTTCTGTATTTGTCTGCTATAGTCTTTCATTCTTTAGGCTTATTCTTTTTGAGTGAAACGACAAACACATGTACATTCTTTAATTAAATCACTTCAAATTTCCTTGACTTGTGCTATATAATTTTGGATTCGCTGTTGAAGATTATATTTTGGTTTGTTTCTTTTGGCAGCTTCTGATAACTTCTTAAATCTTTGTGTACTGACATCCTTTGACTTATACAATGTAAAGATGTAGAGAGTTTCAAGGCTAATTTTTCTAAGACTGTGTTTTACCTGAGCTTTTCCAAAATTTAGAATCCAATACATCTCTTACTCTTTTGATGCTTTGTTCATATTATTTGGGCTTTGGTGAGCACAGATGTAATGAAGGAGTTGATTTTTGTAGTGGTTTGGGCCATAGTCTAAGACATGAAGTCAAGATCCAATAATTTAGATAAGGTGCCCAGTCTAATTCAGAACTGCTCTGTCTAAAACTGTGATCCAACCCCCATGCCTCATAAAGAATTCACATTTTGCCTGTTTTTACACCTGTGTTCTTGCCATCTCCCTCTCACCCAATGGCCACAGTGGCTTTTCACAGTGTTCTCTATTAATCATTTTGCACAGCTTTATTTGGAAGTTCAGTGGGGATTTAATAGATTGTAGACTCATTTTCATCTAAGAAAGGAAGTATGATGGGTCAGAAAAAAGTATAAGAAAAGATTAGTAAGTATTACTCTACAGTAACACATACCAGGGTTCATCTTAAAATTTGAAAATTTTCAAATTCTTTAATTGTTTGTTGGTTGTCTGATATTCCTTTGATAATTTGAAAAGATTTCGCTGCACATGCAGGTATGGCTCTGACAGGACAGTTTAATATTCATGTTCACAGCTACGTCTATGTGAACCTAATGTTATATTTTCCATGAAAAGTGAAGTGATGATGCTTTGAGGAGGAGGAATTGTGTGGAGTCTGTTTTGACTCAGGAGGCTGATAAATGTTTTGTGCACCATGAAGTGGAGGAGCAGGGAAAGGAGCACCTGCTTTTTACTAGGACAGGAAGGTGAAAAAAAGTTGTTTTAATTTAAAGGTTCAGCGGACATGAAATTTTCTAACTTGCTTGATCACAGTCACTTATCTCCAACAGAGCTTTGATCATGACAAGTTGGATGTCCACAGCAGTGCACATCTAAGCAATTAGGTCATGACCAAAATGACACAAACAGAAATTGTAACATTTGCTTCAGTGGGCTTTGCGTGGTTTTAAGTCTGCTTGCCTAAGGAGTGAGGTGGTGGAAATGCAGCAGCCCTTGGTAGATGATTAAAACACCTGACAGCTGTCAGCATCTTCGTGTGAACAGTGCACAGCTCTTGGGAAGAAACATTAACAGGGAAAAAGAAAGTGAAGAAACAGCAGGTGTGCTCAGAAAAGAGTAGTGGCATTTTTGCCTGTGTTCTATCTGCCGTAGATCTCATTGTACTTTAAATTTGCTTCCTTTCTTTTTTTCTGGTTTTTCTTAGTCGGTTTTTGCAGTCTCATTGTTTTAACATGTGCACATGCCAGTTAACTTCAGAACATTCCTTTATATACTGTTTGATTTCTTGAAACCACTATGTGCATGTAGCTGTATCAAATATTTTACAGTATTTGTTCCCCTCCTAAGAAGGGTGATAGAATGTTATAGGCTGATGGTACAGGGCTTTTTTTATGTGTTTTTTATTATTATTATTATTATTACAGAGTAATACAAGCTGTAACAAAATATGTTTAAGTATTACAACCTGCAGTAACCAAACTATGAGAATAATATGTCCCTAAAATGAGAGGAAAGTAATTGCAAATAAATAAATAAATAAATAAATAAATCATCTACTTCTAGCATAGTTGTTGGTTTTAAAGTTGCTTTTTTTTTTCTTTTCTAGGTGACAATGCATGTCGTGTTAATAATGGAGGCTGCAGCACTCTGTGTTTGGCCATTCCTGGAGGCAGAGTTTGTGCCTGTGCTGATAATCAACTTTTGGAGGAAAACAGTACAACCTGCACGAGTAAGATTCTTAAAGAACATCTGAGTTGATGCTGATGTTAAGGGATCAAGTCAGACCTAAAAAATAAAACAAGGAAGTGTGGCCTCCTAGAGGTTCTATAAGATAAAGAAATATTCCTTGAATAAAGGTTCTAGTAGAAGACAGTTTATTAAATATAATAAAGATTTTTCAAAGAAGACAGAATATTCAGTCCCAATATGTGAGGATAAAATGCATTGGGAAATATTTCAGCATGTCTGATATGATAAAGCACTTAAATATTTCACTGAACTGGTTTTTAAAATGTCCAAAATTAATCCATATAATTATTACATTAAATCTATATAAAGTTTTCAGATTATTCTGTGGACTAAGTTTCCTAAACAGAAAACTGGCATTACAGTGGTCATACTGAAGCTGTTCATAAAACATGTTAAGCAGATATATTTATATATAATAGATTCTGACACAGACTGTATGAACATTGGTGTCTTTATTCATCTCTTCCTTGGATATATTCATTGAAACAAGAATTAAAAAAGTGTTATAATAAAAGGTTGGATTTTTAAAGTAAAAATAATAACTTGTCAGGTATTGCAGGTGTTTTTTTCTTAATGATAAGACCTGATATTTGTAACTTACTCAAAATTTTCTTTCTCTTTTTTTACTTAAATCTCATTGACCTGTTTCTTGAAGTGTAGTGTGTAAAGCCTTACATAAGTCTCCAGCAAGAAGCCCAGTAAAGATGAATAAAGCATAAGGATTATTTCATACCATGATGAGCATTACTGAGCTGGCAATGACCTTGAATTTGACCCAAATTCATGGCTGGCAGAGCCATCATTGCTGCTAAAGGAAACTACTTTTCTTTTTATCATAAAATACTGGAAGTTGGACTTCTCACTGGTAAGATGGAATGTAAGCATTAGCAAGAGAAGTTAGAGACTTGGAGATGGGAATGAGTCAGGTTTGTCAGGTTTCCTGCTTTTTCCCCAAGACACTTCACTGCCTGGCTCTTTCCAAGGACTTTGGTGTTCCTCCCAGGGTCATAGACTGATGTGTGGTATTTACACATTAAACATTCTGAAGCTGATGCTGAGAAATGTAACTGCCTGGATTTATCAATAAGCTTGTAGCTTGCTACTTAATTCTACCCCAGCAGAATTTTATCCTTTCTTCTTTGCTGAGCCTGTAGCAGTGCACAATGCAGGTGTTTGAGTTGTTGCTTAGATACAAGACTCAGCTTTTCAATCATCATTTTCTAGCCCCAAATGTGCACCAGAATTTGGTCAATGTCTGTAAGAATATTTCCTTTCTGCTGTTGATGAGGTATTGTAATATTTTAAACTGATATTTTTACACTAACTTTTAAGCACCAATTTAAAAAATAGTTGGAGTACCCTTCTGTTCTGAGTTCTCTCCATTTATTAAAAGTATGTTACTTCAACCATACACTTGGATATCTGAGCTGCTACAGGCTTCAGGTGGAATTACCTCAAATATGCCAAATTTACTTAGAAATGTTGTGAAGTGCAAGAACAAGAATTACACAGAGGTAGTATTGCACTGTGTATGTATCAAGCAGATAAAGTAGATGTGTTTCTTGGGTATTTTTCCTAGTTAAAGATGAAGAAGGGCCACCCCAGCTGTGCAAAGCTGAGCAGTTCCAGTGCAACAACAAACGGTGTATCCAGGATCGCTGGCGCTGCGACGGCGACGACGACTGCCTGGATGGCAGTGATGAGCACTCTGAAATCTGCTGTATGTATGCATTTACATTTTAACCCACAATACATAATTTATTTAAAAAATTGGACACAAAATAATGTAAGTCTGAAGGGAATCAAAAGAGCTAATCCTTAAATCCCTCACGTAAATCTGTCGTGTTCTTTTTTTCATGCATAGCGGTCCTTTCAAATGACGCTCATGGTCTCGTTTCGTAGCATAGAAGAGCAATCATCTTTTGGTTTTGACATCATCATATCTGATTTTTTAAATGTTGGGGTTTTTTGCTTTGTTTCCCACTGTAGCAGTATTTTTATATGGGTCACAGTATAATACTCAACAGCAGGGAAAAGCAGGCCGGGCTTTTCTCAGTAGTGCCCACTAGCAGGACTAGAGGTAATGGACACAGACTGGAAAGCATGAATTTTATCTTAGCACAGATCTGAACATCTGAAAGAAAACACTTCCTTTCTGTGAGTCTGGACAAACACTGGAAGAGATTGCCTAGAGAGCTGGTGGAGTTTCTGTCTGTGGAGATACTCAACACTTATATGCTCATGGTCCCAGGAAACCTGCTCTGCTTGGCTCTGCTTGAGCAGCAGATTGGACTAAGTGATCTCAGCAGTTCCCTTTCAAGCATGAACATTTCTGTGATTCTGTAATGCGTTGCTTAAAAAAATAAAAAAAATAAATAAATTTTAAAAACCCCAACAAAAACAAAAAAACCCAGAATAAACCAAAGCAAAACAAAACAAAAAAACCCCAAACCAAACCAACAAAAAAAAACACACAAAAAACCCCCACCAAAAGAATACCCAGACCAACCAACCAAACAACAAAAACACAAAAAAACCACCAAGAAAGGCCAATGACAAAAGCAAAACCCAACTCCCCAAACCACTTCCAATTTTAAATTAGATGTAGTTTGTCTTTAAAATTAGTTTTACTGGAGCTGTATTTTTTTTGCAGCAGAGGAATTCCACTGCTGAAAAGAAAAGTAATAGAGAACATATCCATTATGTATCTCTGTCATTCCTGGGAGGTAGTTAGGTAGCCTGCTATAAAATTAGTGTTGCAGCAATGACAATTCTTTCCCTTACTCAGTTTGTTGCAATGCTTTCTATTTCTGTCATTAGATCATTCCTCTAAACCAAATCTCCTTTACTGAAATGAAAATATTTTTTCCCAGTCAATTGCAGACATGAACACTTTTCTGTTAGGCAGCATTGCTCTATGTGCCTGAAAACTCTTATCATAGTCTCTCATTCTTATCTCTTTGAGACCAAACAATCTGTTCTAGTTTTGTGTTTGTTTTTTTTCTCCAGTAGATGACGAGTTTTTTTCAAGTTTCATTGATTTTTCTGAAGTGATTCTGGGAGTTGGATGTCCAAAAATGGATATATGTTCCTCTGCTGAGGCTTTTGTGAAGCTGGTTAGGCTGAGAGAACGTGTTGTGTGAGTTTGCTTGTACATCCTTGGGTAAATCTTGCCTGCTTCACACTGGCCTGATGTTACTGATACATACTGAGCTTGTGATCCTCTGTAATGCCTAGATCTTTTCACATATGTCTGTTAAATAGCCAGTTTGGGGTTTTTTTCAAAGCATTTATGTATTTTGATAGTTCTGTGTAGAAGTCATTACTGATTCATTCCTAATTATTTTCAAAATATTTTTCCAGTTTTGAAATTGTAGTGCTTACTAACATTTTTAATACTGGATTTCTTGCACTTAAATTAGGGAGCTCTATTAATAAAGAAAGAGAGAAGGAAAATCTTTTGGCAGATTGGACTTGATTCTCTATTAAATCAGTCTAATGAGACAAGTTCATTGATCAAAGCTTGTAATTCTCTGAGGATTTATGCAGATATAAAAGAAATCATAATCTAGTCTTAAATCTATACGTGATCTATAGTTTATGTGGCCTGTATGATAACATTGATCTCTTTTCAGCAGTTGCTATAGTAACTTTAATAGTTCTTTATGAGTTTGGAGTATTTACAATTATGAATAGAATATACACATATATTACTAAATATATATGTGCAAAAGCTTAATTACCACTTAAAACAGTATCTGCATCTAGTAATAAATTCAAAGTAAAAAAAAATCTTTAATTTGTAATTGTATTACATGATGTGGATCCTTAGAATTTTGTTCTCCAGTCACATTGCAGACTAGATTTCTTCAGGAGTATCAGATTTGGAACACCTTTCTGCTCATGTTATTAATTATTCTCTACTTGCCGTGTTTCTGTGCCGTGCACACAAAAAACTCGTGAAGGGTCATGTGCTATTGATATCACCCTCGCTCTGTGTGGTCTTCAACAGGAAGAGGAGGTAGAAAGGTCAAAGATAAAACCTGCTGAAATGTCAAGGATAAGCCTGCAAGACATCCTTTCATTTTAAATACCTTTTGTTTCCAGATGTATGTTAAATTTTAAAAAAGACTGTGGATGGCTGAGTAGGTGAAAAATGGCTTGAGATTATTTCTAACCCAGCATTTGAAACTGTGTTTAGTTTGCTGCTCTTGTCTAGATCAAGATTAACAAGATGTGCTAATAATAGATGTTATTAGCATAAAATAAGCACAACATATACACATGCTACAGATACAACAGGTCAATAGTATTGACATAATTTCTGTGTGTTCTGTCTTCATCCTTTCCATGATACCTGGTAGAGCCAGCAAAAAAAATGTTTGAGAGATACCTTGTTTGCTCTTGAATACCAAGGGGGTTTTTTGTTAGTTTTACACTGTGTTGCATATTTCACTTTTTGACACCTACAATTTCATGGTAAGTAAACAGCAGATCTATATGTGGCCATTGACAGTAATATGCATCATTTTAGAAGCATTTTACGGCCTGCCCAAACCCCTGCTCACTGTTGTATAATATTTTGGATGTGCACTTAGCAGTTTGCATCTGTTCCCTTTGGTGTTTTCCTTTGTTTGTATGCACTTCAGTTAGCAAACCTGCTAAAATGTGGCCAAGGACATGTTTCTTTAAGGGGATGGCATCACTATAAAATGCTGTCTTTTATCCCTTAATAGAAAAGGATCTCCATATTGACAGCAGTATGACAGAAGAATCTTTACTATGTATTGTTTGATTTATGATTGGAGTGCTGCAATATTTTTAATTGACTGGTTTGCCAAACAGTTTTTATATTATATATACGGGATAACCACAACATTACCAGGAAATACCACTTAATTTGCTCTTTTCAGCTGCTTTTTTCAGATTATTTTCTTAGGA
>JAYRBT010000181.1:4697559-4741450 GCA_036023395.1 Myiotriccus ornatus
GGATAACCACAACATTACCAGGAAATACCACTTAATTTGCTCTTTTCAGCTGCTTTTTTCAGATTATTTTCTTAGGAAAAACCTCTTTATTTTTTTTTCCCTCCACAGTCAATCATAGTTGTCCTGATGATCAGTTTAAGTGTCAAAATAACCGCTGCATTCCCAAGAGGTGGCTTTGTGATGGAGCCAATGATTGTGGTAATAATGAAGATGAATCAAATAAAACTTGTGCAGGTAAAAATTATACTTGATTGTGCATACAAGTTGTCTAACATGAGTTCCATCAATAGTTCAGGATGAATATGAGCTGAACTGAGCCAGTCTACTACTAGTAATCTGATTACTGACATTTTAAATAAATTCAGATTTTGATGACACGAAGGCTGGAATAAAAATTATATTTTAATTCATATGCTCAACTGTGCTTTCCAAAGTACTTCAGCACTTAATCTATCCATGTGGGTTGACTGTCAATTCAAGGCTTTGGTACAAACTTCAGGTACAAATTCTTTTTGGCAGTTAGAATTTTGTTTGTCATCATACCATGATAAGTGCTGTGTCACTAGTAAATTTTATTTTATGTTGATTTACTTTTGCATAATTAGTTATTCAGTTTCCACTCAGTGCCTCAAAACTGTTTTCATTTGTAAGCTATTAACTCTATAGAGGATTTTTAAGGAAACACCAAGATGAAGATTGTTTACTGATTCCGCTGCAATAAATAATGGGGTTCCCAGTCTGCCTTTTTGATTTTGTGGAAGCGATGTTTAGTGCTTGTTTTCAGAGTACAGTAAACAAGCATTAAATATCAGAATACAAAATATCAGGCATCAATAAGCTGATGATTGCTTTAAACAGAACTGCAGTGGAAGGCAGCACACACTACGTATTAAAATATTCCCTGAACTCATTTTACTTGATGTAAATTTTCTTAGGTTCTGATTGTTTGGCTAAAAGCACTGTAGCACAGATGTAGACCTGCAGTGTCCAAATCACTTCTACTGTGTTATTGTGGATTGTAATATATCTTGATATCTTTTGATATTCAACTGTTTGCTTGTAGGATGAGAGTCTTATTTGAAGACCATGTTTTTTGTCCCTGTGTTAGTTGGATATGGATTGAATTTTCTATTCTTCTTTTTCCATTTATTCCTGCAGTGACTGACAAACACTATTAATGTTTTAAAAATTACTTATTTGAAATACTTTAAACTTATATTCTTCTCTTGTATTTTGGGCTATTTCTATGAAGAAAAGGGAAGATGGTAGCTAAGAATACCAAATGAAGAAATATTATTTTCATTATTGAGGGGTTTGACATATCAGCCATTTTTTAAGTGTAGAATGACATACAGAGTTCTATTTAAAAAACCCTTCAATTTGGAATCAAAATCTGTGTCACTGTCACTGGCATTGTTATGGGTTCACATTTGAATAAACAAATTCTAAGTAAGGACAGGTTTACATGTTAGACTTTCTTAGTGATGTCTTACTATTCATCAGCTTTCAAAGTAATTCATGCAGTTACATATCATGATTTCTTTTAGTGATCTTTATGTCTTCAGGAGGAAGGCATGCATTGATTCCTTTAATGGATGAGTGCAATTATGTACTTGCAAAGACCGAGTCTAAGAACAGTGAGGCCAGGCACATCACACACACGCTGTGCCATTCTTCTCTGTAAATATGAATTTCATATGATCATTATTTATGTTATCGAATGCAATTTGTTAATATTCTGATCAATAGATATTTTTGTGCCCTGATTTTTTTTTTTTACTTCAACTCTGGCATTAACGTTATTTCATCTGGCACCACCTGGTTTTGTATTTTTGTATAATTACATATAAAACCTCGTGTTCTTACATGGTAAAGAAACCACTAAGAATTCTACATAACGGAGGTAGAACAGGTGACCTCAGTTTTCTCTGACCCCAGAGGAGGTGAATGATGTTTAGTCAGATCAGGTGAAATGCTCAGCAGGCCCAGGAGGTGCCCTCCGGACTTGCAACTTCTACACACAGACGTGCACCGGGAGGCCTGATGGATTTAGTCCATTTCCCCACATTTTTGGAGTGTTTTGTCTTGACAGCAAGAACGTGTCAGGTTGACCAGTTTTCCTGTGGGAATGGACGCTGCATTCCAACGTCGTGGCTGTGTGACAGGGAGGATGACTGTGGGGATGGGACAGATGAAATGACATCCTGTGGTAAGTAAGTTCTCTTTATTTTGGGGGGAGGGGGTTGGGAAAAGTAAAATTATTCTGTAAAAAAGTAAAACATAAGAGGATCTCTGTTCATGTGAAAGTGATGGGTAGAACAAGTATGAGGGACCATCTTGTTTTTATATAAACTGATGATGTTATTTCTGAAATGGCAGATAGAATTTGATTAATAAATAAACCCAAAACAGAGGCAGAAATTTCTATTAATTAATAGCTCTTAACTACAATACCAAATATGCAGATCAATCAACTTAAAACTTTTTCTAATTTACAGCCCATTATGAAATACTCTCACCCTCAAAAATTATTCTTTATCTCTGCCACATACCTCTTCACATGGGCTCCCTCAGCATATTCTAGATGTCAATATAATCAGCCTGTTTCAAGTCTGAACAGAAGGATATTTTGATGTTGTATTTTGCAGAAAAAAAATAGCACTTCTTGAGTATATTATGAGAATATCAGCAGCTGTGCTGATTGCTGCTTTGCAGAGATATTGCAGAGAGGTGTGCTCTCTCTAATCAGCTGCTCCCAAACAATTAAGGTTTTTAATAGTCATCTGTTTGGCAGGGCACAGGTAACTGCTGTGAGTCTGAGAGCACAAGGGTCAATGAGCTGTCTGCAAATACAGAATCATGGAATGGTTTGAGTTGGAAAGGACCTTAAGCACCGTTTTGTTCCACCTCCCCTGCCCTGGGCAGGAACACCTTCTGCTGGACCAGGTTGCTCAGAGCCTCGTCCAGCCTGGCCTTGAACACTTTCTGGATGGGGCATAAAATAAAGTCATTATGTTATTAAGGTCAACTTCTAATGCCATGCTTCAAATAAGTTCAGTTGTGTGCAGAGGTAGAATAAGTGATCCCAGTGGATTTGCATTTTGCAGTCTCTAAAATTCTAACACTGTGGGGAATGGCACAGCATTGGCACTCACTGCTAGAACAGTTTATCTGACTGGCTGTGCCTGGTTCTCAGACACATTAGGAACACGCAGTTTTTAATGGCATCCTTGTAATTCCTTCCCATGTGTTTTGTTCAGTGTCCTCTCAGCTGATCTGGAATATTTCTTCAGATCATTTAATGGGGATTTATTTTACCAGCTGTTTCTCTGTTCAGCCAAACTTTACATATGTTTCATGGTTTAGAATCTTGTTTCTTTATCCTCGAGCACCGTGGTTGTACAAATGTGTCAAATATTTTTCATTCTGCCTTATGATTTGATCACTAATAGCATTTATTTAGCTATTCTGTTTAGTGCCATATATTTTCTTCTTTGAAAAAATTTAAAATTCTTGTATCCACAAGGATAGCAGAGAGAAAAGAGATTGGTATCTCCACTGTGGAGAGACTTCACTGTGAGCTCAAGAAGCATCATTCTCACTTTCTCTGTCTTCAGGGCAGCCAGGACAGGGCTGGATATGAATCAGCTACAGGATTTGCATCTCTTTGCTGGGAAATAGGAAAGGGAAGAAGTACTGGAGAGACCATAGGGACGATGAGGGGAAGTGTGCCTGTCTTCTAGGATGTGAGCAGGAGCTGTGGATGATGATGGAGGCTGGGTCTATGAGAAGCAAGCACTGGAAGGACTGTAAAACATCCTTGGAAAGGCTGGGGGGGGGCTGGAAATCATGAGAGGGCTGATGGTGTTGGTGAGGATAAGCATAAGTCATTTTAATTAGCTTCTGTCCTTTTTACAGGTGTTGGGTAGACAGATGAACATGAAAATGAAGCCATGGAGGCATTCATGGATGGAAAAGGGCAAAATTACATTTAATATATGAGTTAAATTTCTGGAAAAAATTATTGAACGGCTAAAAAGCAAAATTAAAAATTGCTTTCAGCTTTGCTTGAAGCACATAAGGCATATATTGTGGCGAAGTGCTGTTGCAGTTGAACATTTCCATTATTTGTCTTAGAAGAGATTTTTGTTGTCACTGTAATGTGTTCCCCAACAAAAACTGGTGGTTTTTTTCATGTAACAAAAACCCAAACAATCCCCAAACAAAACAATTAATCAACCAAAACAAAAAGAAAAAAAAATCACAAAAAAACCCCCAAGGCAAACTCCAGAACTTTCTAGTTTTCTGGGAGTGTTGTCATCAATATTAGTCTTTCTTCCCACACTTTTCTGTTTTGAAGCAGGGTATGTCCAGTGAAGTTCTTGGTGATCTCTAAATTTACTATTTGATGCAGCTGCTTTGGTTTAGTGCTCTCCTGTGTGACTGTTTTTAAGCCAAAACTTTCCCTAAGCAATTTCATTTCTTGTCCTCAGGAACTTTTACATTTAGTGGCATGCTTAAAAATTTTAGAAAGTCTCATCAGTACTTTGTTTTTTTGAGAATTAGGCCCTATAATTAGTAGTGAAGACTCAAGTGAGACTTCCAGATTGTTTTCTATGAATTGCCAGGTTTTGTAAAGTAGATCTTGTATCTTCCAAACTGCTAAACAGGTAAATGGTATGAATACACTTATCTGTCTATGTCATGGATTTTAGAAGAAAAAGAACTCTGAAAAAATTCAGACTATATTTGAGTGATTCTGTGCAGAGGCATATTAGGCAATTATAAAAACAAACAGCTGTGTAATATACCTGATTCTTTATTAATTTTCATTGTTTCAGATTTCTACTACTTTACTGGGATGCTTGGAGGAACTGCTTGTAAATACTGACGTTTTAATTTTAGGTTTTATTATGTCAGTGTAGAGTAACTTTATTTCTTGACTTTTCTTAGGCTTAACCTTCTCATTTTAAAGTCTTACGTTTCCTGTCTTTTACTGGCAGTGCTATTGCAGTTGGAGAACTCTTTTATATAAATAAATAAACACATAGAATATGGTTCATATCAGTTGGTCATGTGAAGCTATAATTATTCATAAATATTATCATGCTTAGTGACAAAACCAGCCCTGGTCTAATGGGAATGTAGAACAATGTTAAATGGCACAAAATAATGCATTTTAGTGGCCTGTGTTGAGGAAGGATGGGGTTTGGACAAATATTTACAATTTTAAAGCTTTTTTTACTCTCCCTTTTCCGTGTCTCACCATTTTTTCTTCTCCAGATTAAGTGTCTGGCAGGTGCAAATGTTTGATATAACACACTTTTGTGACTTATGCGCATAGGAAGGTGCAAGAACATTACTGAAGAGGGCATACATTAAATAGTTTTTTATTTCTTTTTGAACACTTTTACAGAATTCCCAACATGTGAGCCACTAACTCAGTTTATATGCAGAAATGGAAGATGCATTAGCAGCAAATGGCTCTGTGATTCAGGCGAGTATCAAGTGCTCCATATCTGAAATGAATATGATGGATATTACATAAATATTGCTTTGATGCTACTCTTTTTTTTTTCTGAGAGTGATATTTCCAGTTTGGCTTGTAAGTGGTCAGAGAATAAATAAACCATTTTTAAATTACTGACCTGCCCTAGAAAGCAGCAGTATTGAAGCTTCATATAAGCAGTGAGACATTGGATGTGGTAATAGTTACAAATACTATATTATGTAGAATCAAGTATGATACTTCATTATTAAAAAAATATATCAGGCTATTGCTTATGAAAGTATCTTCTGCTTTTAGAAAACAAAATAGTTTCAGTGACCAAATATCTTTTTTTTTTATTTTTTTGTGCACAACTTCAATTAAATAAATAGCATCCCACAAGAATGAAGGCAAAGTAGTTATTTTTGTTGTCTAAAAGAAGTATGTATTGGAATGGCAGCTGTTCAAATGAATCCTAGAACTTGTGGTGTGGCAGTGATAATGTGCCAGTCCTAACAGCACTGGGTTGGTTCTTCATCCACAAAAGCATTTAATGTTACTATAATTTTGTAAGTCCAACAGGAATTCGTAGCTGTAAATGGACAAATTCCCTAAATTATCACTGTGTGCTAACCGAAATTCTGTGCAAGGAGAGCCTTTAGAGTTTATCTAACATATTTATCTTTTTGCTCCCTTCATGACCACAGTCAAATTACAGAAATTGCCTTTAGATTGTTGCAACAACTACAACATGAGAGTAAGAAGAAACTGCTTTTCACACTTGTTATTATTTCAGGCAACCTTGCACTGTTGCAAATACATGGAAACAACACTTAATACTATTAAAAATTCTGCCATCAGGTTTTCATTTTGGTTTATGTAAAGCTCTTTTTGTCTGTGATTAATTGTCTTAAGTTATCACAGAGAATAAAGTAAACCCACTGGGCCTGGAAGTCTGTGTAGTTACGCACAACTAAAGAAAGTAAGAAAATCTACACTCCTTTTATGCTTGCTGGTGCCTGTGACTGAATAACTGTAAGGGGTTAGATGAGCCAAAAGGACAGAGTTGAGTGCTGCTGGTGATTAAGACTTAAGGTATTATTTACATTAGAAATAATTTCACCCTGTCCCTACGGGCAGTGAGCATACTACTTTATTTACTGCACACTTTTTGGGTTTTTTTTCTCTTGACTTTTTGGAAATATTTTTCCCTCCTCACATCTTTTATTCAGATGATTTTTTTTTTTGTATTTTAAAATATTAATATTTGCAGATGATGACTGTGGGGATGGAAGTGATGAGCTGGGCTGCATTCACTCCTGTTCTGCTGACCAGTTCAGGTGTCACAATGGTCGATGTATCCCGAGTCACTGGGCTTGTGATGGTGACAATGACTGTGGAGATTTCAGTGATGAAATGAAAACAAACTGCAGCAAGGAAGGTTAGATTTCTTTGTTTTCTTCCCACATTTTAATGCTTAGAAACACAGAGAACACTTTGTTAGAAATAGTGAGGACCTGTCTTCAGTAAATGGAAAAAGAAATGATGCTTTTAACCTCAGTAAAGGCTGGGATGGGAAACATGTCAAGTGCAATGATAACACAGAAGAGTATCATAGAAGAAGAATGCACTTGAAAACAGAAGGGGTATTACACTGAGATAAATTTTATAGTTTTACTTTACTGAATTATGCTATTTGTGAGGTTTGTCTTATTACAGAGATGCATGCTGTCTAGGTGAGGAGACAGTAAGACTCATTCTTTAAGCAGTTATTGATATTTTCTGTGTATTTTTTCATGCAGTGGAACAGTAGTACTCTTATTTTTGTGTGATCCAAGTTTCTGAGTTTGTCAGGGTTGGGTTTCTTTTACATCAAAGCATTTTTACGAACTACAGCCAGTTTAAATGCCATACATTGTACTTATTTGAGTGGGGAGAGAAGGGAAGGACATTTGTAACAAAATATAAAGAATAATCAGACCAGAATGAGGGAATATCTTTCATATATTTCTCATAATGATTTTTCCACAACTGAGTAATTGTACACAATGTTATTGGTCCCTTTTTAGGAGTTTATATTCTAAATCTAGTTGCAAACCTCATACAAATAGATGAATTAGCAGAATGCAGCATGACTGAAGTCCTTAATTTTTATACACTTACAAAAAATATTTTTAAATGGATTGGTCTGGAACTGAGCAACCCACTTATACCCCTGTTCATGTCCATCTTGAAGCTCCAAGCTTCACTCTTTTACGATAGAATGCAAGAATGAAAATTATTTAGAAAACAATCCAAGACAACCTTGAATACTATAAAATGTATATTTACAAACAGTGCTACAAGAATTTATTCACATAGTGTTTACTGGTAAAAAAAGGAATATATAAATATGTCATTACTTTAAAGTGCACCTTATTGTTAGTACGTTATTTAATAATAGAAATACAGTTGTAATAGTTTGGGAAAAGGAAAGCAGGGATAAGATTGAAAAGGCTGTAATCTAGAAAGTACTTAGAGAATTATGGATGTGGTGAATAATTAAAATCGCATGGTAATTATGCTTTGAAGCATCAACAGCGATTCCATAGCTGCCCTGAACCCAAGTTCCTTGCTGTGGAATTTGGAGAGTGGCTACAGCTGTTTAGCCAGTGCTGTAATAGCACGAGCCAGGCAGGTTTTGGGGGCTTTGTTAGAGCACAGGTGTGACCTTTCCCGTTTTGTGAACCAGCAGATGGACTTCGTTGGATAAAAGAGACTGAGGGAGGAGGAGGGAACGTAGCTTGGAATGGAAGGCAGGGTGTGTGAAGTGCCAGAAAGACTCTCTTGGCCTTGGTTGTCCTTGTATCTCCAAACTCATTCCTGTCTGACCTCTGTGAGGAAAAAAAGCTAAAAATACGTATTTTCCTTAAGCATGTACTGGAGGAGTGAAGGGAGTGAGCAGGATAAGAAAGAGCTTTTCTGAAGCTTGTGTTGGAGTGATGAGTTAGGATGGAATAGTGAGTTTTGAGTGTTATACCTGGGGACTCTGATTTTGGCTTTTGTTAGGAAGTAGGATTCTAAGCCAATGTAGACTTGGAAGGAAAAAAAACCCCAAACACATGAGCAGAAGTTCTTCAATGTAATTCTTATTTTTCTAAGAAAATCCCTCTCCTGGAAGGTGCAATGGGAGGGAATTTCAGTGCAGTCCTGATGGGAACTGTGTCCCTGAGTTGTGGCGCTGTGATGGAGAAAAGGACTGTGAAGATGGGAGCGATGAAAAGGGCTGTAATGGAACTCTCCGACTGTGTGATGAAAAAACAAAGTTCTCCTGCCAGAGTACAGGTATGTGCTTGCAGATATGTTTTCTTTCATTTGCTCAGGGTGTGTGTAGTTTGAGTACTGTTTGAGTACTGCTTTTAATGATTAATACTCCTGAGGTTAGGTTGCTTATTGTATTCATCCCAGGAAAGTATTATTCATTCACATCCCCAAATCTGTTTTCTGATTTACAATATGAAATGGATGAGTTCTACGCTTACTTAAAGCTGAAATTATTCTCTATGGTAGCACATCAAACCAAATATTTAAATGTAGCATTTAATAGTGCTCCGAAGTCCAGGTATTTTCTTCTATTTTCTGTCTTTGGCCTTAGAAGTAAGTTGAATAAAGTGGCATAAAGTAATTAGCTAGAAGACTTCAAAGAATTAGAACTGCAGCACTGGAAGAAAAATATATTCTTTGAAACTGTTTAAAATAATTTTTCCCCAAGTATACTTCATTAAAAGATGTAAAAAGAATGTGACCATCATTACATGAGGATACTTGGCCAAATAATCTTTAGATGGAATTTTTTTTTTAATGGAAAAGTCCATTTAAGAAAGAAATTAATATATTTCAATGTTGTATTAATATTCTTGTAATTTCTTTCAAAGCTTTATGGAATATTAAGGCTAAAATCACTTTCAAAACCAAATTTAATTCAGATTATAATAAGTACTAATATTATTTTTATTAAGCAACTGTAATTATTATGAGAAAGGAGAACCCATTCTAATGCCTGTGTTATAGCTAATCATGATAAATGTTGCAGACTATTTATGTGAGCTCTGTCTAAAAGCATTTTGCTGCTGTTTGAATTTTAAAGTTATGGGAATCATAATGTCCAGATAAAAAAAAAAAAATGGAGTACTGAATTTCGTCTAAATAAAACATCTCCTTTTGTGTTCCTACCATTTCCATGAAGATCTGTAAGATAAGCAGCTTTTAAATTAAATAGTTTCAATAAGTAAATTATTGCCTTCTAATAGAATGACCTGTTTCCTGAAATAGGCTGATGGAAACCCTGACCCAGGAAATCCACTTCTTGCTGATGCTTTTTCCTAGTGCTTAGATAGGGAAAAGGTAATGCCAACCCAAGTGACTAAAGCTGAACTACGACAGGCAAGAAAGGTGAAATCTCAATAGATGAGGTTTATTTTCAGCAATTGCATTTGGAAAACTAATGAGATGTTACTACTTTACTTAATAGGAATCAAAGAATGAGATTAGAGGCAGTGGAAAATACAATATGAAGTGTAGATTTTAGTTATTAGGCTTGATTGTGTTTTGCAAAAACTTGTTTCCTACGCTGTGCTTTGGTTTCTTACTTAACCTGAATGATTTTAGATACAGAGAGTGAGAAACCCATTCTGGTGGTAAGCTAAAATTTTCCCAAGTACAGCTGCAATATAAAAGGAAATAGCTTTTATAAATAAAAAATAAAAAGTATTTAATTTCAGCATAGTTGTCTCTGCAACAAGGAACTAGAACAACCTTCTGAAGTCCGCAGTTTCACTTCCAAACTACGTTACCTCATTATATACTCTTGTTTGCAGTCATGTATAAGGAGGGCAAGATCTCACTTTACAGGATGAAGGATGACATCTCTGTCTGCCACACAGAAATACAGCAAAAAAAATTATATTTTCATCAAACATTTGGGTTAAATTCAAGGGTTTATGGCTTTGATTTAGAAGAAAATTAAGTCCTGCTTGTTATTTGTGTGGAAATACCCCACTTTAGGCATCAGGGGTGACAGTTTCATCCATAGTTGTTTCCTTTCATGATTTTCCTTCCATCAGTCCTGGAAGGAGCAAAACTGCTGTTCTGGGGGAGGCAGTGCACGGTAACAGAAAACAGCAAAGGCTGTTTTTTGTTTAGCTACTTCTCAGTTTAATTCCTTGTGGTAGGGCAAAGGAGTAATAATGGGTTTGTGAGAAATAGTCATGTTGCAGGAGAAATGCAATTTTCTCTGTGGATTATTCTAAAGAAATAATGCTGCCTGGCTTCCACATTTATGAGAACAGTACAGATGAGGAGGTACTGGCTAATTTTCTCCTTACAGATTGCTAGGTAGTGGCATCTGGATTCCTAATACAGCATGTGATCGGTCTGTGTAGGAAGGTGTGTGAGGAGCTGAGGCACCCAATATTTTTGGAGAGAAATGACAGTTGGTGAGAGCAATAACAGTGAGGTTTTACTGCCCACTTTTTGGTTATTTCTTTTCCATTTTATTCTTTTCCATAAATAGGAGGTGCAGGGTCTTTTCTTACTGTAGATTTTGTTGGCTCTGGTTATTCTGTCACAGTGCCACAGGTGTGAGTGCCAAGTTACAAATACAGCATTTGTCATCATTGAGTGAAAAATGTGACTTTTCTGCTTAAGTAGTGGTGGTCTCATCTTCTTTTTTTCCTCATAAGTTATCTTACTGTTTGAATATCAAAAGGCTTCTGTCATATTTCTCTTTAACCACATTATTTGTTGAATAAACAGATACTTTGCTCCTTCCTCTTGCTTGTATTCCATTTTTGGTTTATATTTTTAAACCCTTAGTATATCTGTTGGTCCTGCTGGAACATTCAACCTGGACAGTTCTTGAGCTGTGGAATCCAAAGTCAGCCAAAATGCTTCAGGGTACTTGAGTTTCCAGATTTCAGAATTGCTCTTCTAATTTTTCCAAGAGCATCACATGCTTTTTTTGTGGTGATGTGTGATGAAAACTATACTAGAGATTGTGTAGCAGTAGAATATGAGACGCAATAACTACCTGATTCAGATTGACTACTGTTGGGCTGCTTCTAGACAATTATTTTCTAGTTTTAAATTAGATTAGACTTCTTTTAAATTAGACTAGATTAATTTAAATTAGAATAAGACTCCACTTTCTATTTTAAATTCTGATTATGAAAATTATTGCAGGCATGTACTAGAACCCAGTTTTATGTACTACATAAATCTGTCCTTTTTATTCCATCTCCCTCCTTTTCAGTTAGTAATGCTGGAGCAGGAGCAGAATCTCTGCAATCTTACTTAAAAAGTCGTCTAATTACTCTGATGATCATAATAAAGTACTTCTGTGAAGACAAATGCAAAAGAGCCATGAATACTTCAGTTTAGTAAGAAGTAGATCTGAACTTTAATGTTTACTTGTCATACAGTTCTTTATTATTTTTCAAGCAGCAGTTAATTTTGTATCTTACCATTTTAATGCTACCCTGTGGGCTTTTATTTTACACTTTTTTTTTCTCTCTCACATTTTAATAATATGTTAGAGGGGGAAATAAAGATGAGGAAAGAAGTAGGATTCCTTTGGAATGGAAACGAAGGAATATGCACAGAGGAAATAAGGTCAATGGGTGATCATCACAGGGATAGTGGAAGAAGAGACCAGCAGCACAGGATGGGGGAGTGTGAGACTCCAGATGTGGGGGTGTGACAAGTAGAGGAGAGTGGAGAAAAGCTGGTACTGAGGAAGGCTGGGAAGGAAAGGTTGTCTGGAAATATGATGAGGAAATTGGTGGGCTGCCCTACAGGTTCTCTGAGGGTTGATGAGGAAGAAAGAGCTACTGTGGAGTTACAGAATGGGAGGGATTTTGAAGGAGGAGAAGATTTAATAAGAATATAACAGTGGGACACATGGAGGAATTCAGAGGGTGAGTGGAAAGGGTATCAGTCATTAGGTGGGTTTGCCAGTGTTGCTTCTGTCTCCTCTCATACTTTCAGGTCTTTAGACCTTTACCTCTTGTACAACTATTTTAATAAACTTTTTGACATAATGATCTTTCAGATTGATGAAATTTCTGATGAAGGGGTGGATTCAGTTGACATTATAAATGTGAATAAAAAGAAGCTACCAGAGCAAGTAAACTAGAAAATTATGTATGTTGTTCCGATCCTGTATTTTTATCCTCAGTTCATTGTTTTCTGTGGTAACAAATATCTCCTTTAGGCCATTTTTTGTTTGTTTTGTTTTTTTTTTTTTTGTTCTGTCTCATACAGGAGGCACTGATAAAGATCTACTTTCTACTGAAAGCTTTAAATATGAGAAATGTCCATGTTCTTCAAATAATGTTGTTCAGTCTAAGTCTCAGAGGTGTTCTATAATCAAGATCATTGACCATCACAACATTTTATTGAATATGTCACATTGGAACATTCTTTCATTTTGATGAGAACAAGATTGAGCCCATTCTACAGATTAGGAAGGCATCTCAGCTTTTAGGCAGCAAGAATTAGCTATAAGAGGAAACTCAATGCAATTAATGCTCCATCAAAGTAGTTTTCCTAAGGTTGAAAATGTAATCAGTCCAAAAACCTCCTGGGCTCAGCATCTCAACAAACAATGAATGGTATAAAACCAGTTAATTCTGTTGTATTTGCTAATATTTGTAGGAAATAAAAAAAAAAGTTGGAGAAGCATTTGAATCAGGCTTTCCCATATACTTGTTGCTTCAGGCCTTCTGTTTCACTGTGTTGCACATATTTCTTCAGTGTTACACAAAAGAGCAACGGAAAAGACCAGATATATCCACTGAGGCAATTAATTTCTCATGGAATTTAACTAAAAAGGTTCCTGGAAACCAGAAATGTGAGTTTCCCTAAGAGGCAATAAAGAAAAAACACTTCAGTGAATTTTAAGTAATGATTTCAAGACAGTCATAATATTTCATTAAGTCCATCTCTTTAGGATTTTGGCAAAGATTAATTCCTTGAAAGTATATTCTACTTAAGAACCTGTCATATATATCATGATGAAAGATGAATCTTTCATTATAAAATCTATCTTCACTAAGGTATGAGAGAGGCAGGAAAACTGTTTTGCCCTGTAAACACTTGAATGTATAAAAGATTAAAATAACAGATTAGGAGCTCTGCTGAAAGCAACTTTGGTTTCTGGTTAGTTGATGTTGGTATTTTCCATTAGCTTGCATTCTACTGCTGTTTTATAATATTATATAAAATCAAGGATCATTCAAAATAATGAAAAATAGGGATAATTTTTTTGAAACATTTGTTGAGTGCATGTAATGACAAACTACATAAAAAACATGCATGCAATTTTGATTCCTTGTGTTTCTGCAATTCTGTCTGTTCGTTATAGGATATTTGGGACTTTGGCCACTAAATAAAATAGTGTAAGCTTTTCATTCTTATTGACACCCCTCCCTGTTTACATTTTCCAGGTGATTTTGCACTGGTTAAACGATGTTCTGTTGTTTGAAACCACACTCAGTATAGTATGGTCCTGAAGTTTTTCTTGCTTTTCTTCACCAAAAGTGCAAAGATTCTCACTTTTGCTTTGTGAGTGCTGCAGAAAAGTATTTTTCCAGTCTTCTTGTCTCCCTGTCTTTTATCCCATTGACATTCTGTGAGAACATCAGCGCCCTACACAAGCAAGGGAAATGTGCTGCACTAATCTTAAGCAAATGTTTCCTTCCAAAGAAACTGAAATGTGGTTGTGTATCACAGACAGTGGAGTTGGGGACAGTGTGTGGAGAGAGCACAGAGTCTCCTTTGAGGGGGTTCGATATTGAACTGTGTCACGGTAGATACAGAGCCAAGGACAGCCCATAGCAGATTTATCACCGAGGTGTATTAAAGGAGCAACAATGTTAGTTTTACCCAGCTAATTATTTTACACACTCACTCACTTGCTTTCCCCCCTCCAACTCATAATGCAGTTTCTTGCTGGGAAGACTGCTGCTAAACTGGGAGGGTTGGGCAGAAGGTCGTCTCGGTTCATGCAGTGCAGGTTTGAAGTTATCAGTCTCAGGCATTGCCAGTGAGTCCCTTGGCATCCACCAGCATTGCTCTCAGTGGATCCAAACATTTCCAGAACCTTCTTTCCCATTACAACTTGAATTTTTATAACTGAATAGCTTATTGGCAAAAAAAAAAAACCAAAAAAACCCCAACCAAACAAACAAAAAAAAAAAAAACAACAAAAACTAAAAAATAATAAACATAAATAAGAAAAAACTAAAAATTGAAAATAAGAATTAAAAAATTAAAAATTAGAAAAATAAAAAAATTAAAATAAAAATTTAATAACAAAATAAAAAATAAAAATTAAAATAATACAAAAGAAATGAGAAATAAAACTTAAATTAAAAATTACAAGGATAAAAATTAGATAAATAAAAAATTTAAAAATAAAAATTTAATAACAAAATAAAAAATAAAAATTAAAATAATACAAAGAAATGAGAAATAAAACTTAAATTAAAAATTACAAGGATAAAAAGTAGAAAAAGAAAAAATTTAAAAATAAAAATTTAATAACAAAATAATAATAAAAAATACAAAATAAAAAATTAAATAGTAAAATAATAAAAACAAAAATAAAAAATTAAAAATAAAAATAAGCAATACAAATAAATAAGAAATAAAAGAAATAAAAATAATAAAAAAATAAAAAGTAACAAGTTTATGTCTCCAGTTGAAAATCAGCTTTGAGCAGGAATACACACACGCACCTTTAAGTGGCAACATCCCCAATCTTTACTCTTTTTCACCTATTACAATCCCTGTCTTTGTTGATTCTATTTTAATACCTGTATTACATTTTTTAAAAATTCAAACCCCTTTTTTAATCAAGAAACTGTGTTTCATCTCTAAACATTGATGGTCAGCGCAAAGGTGGAAGTCTTTTTCCCCTTTTGAGACGTGAAGGCACTGATCTGAGCACTGGTTTGACAAAACTGAAACCCTGTGAGAAATTTCCTCTGCTGTAGTGATTTTGTGTAAACGCTGATCATTTATCTGGCATCATCTGGGAATGTGCTGTGTGTACTTCCTAGAAGGATTTTTGCTTCTCAAACCCATGCTAGTAGAAACTCTTACATTGAAACATGACTCCCGTGGATGGCTGTGGGAAAAGAGATGAAGAAAAGCAGAAATTAAAAAAAAACAAAACAAAAAAACCCCCACAAAACACATTTTAGTATTACTTGATATATTTGACAGACTATGTGTCCTGCCTGTATGCAGTTCTGCTCAGCATAGAAATAACTAGGATTGGTGGTGTCTGTAAAATTAGTCTGTCAACAGTGTTGTGGATGATGCTTCAGAATATAAGTTGGTTTCTTTCTGATTATCAGAGAAAAGTGCTATTAATAGAAAAGCATAATTAAAAAAAAATCTATATGTTGTTACTGAAGCTTTTTTCCCTAAAGTTTGCTTCGAGTCTGATTTCCTGTGTTTATTGTCTCTTTTCTCCAAGGGAGATGCATTAGCAAAGCGTGGCTTTGTGATGGCGATATTGATTGTGAGGATCAGTCTGATGAGGATAATTGCGAGGGCTATATGTGTGGACCACCAAAATACCCTTGTGCTAATGATACCTCCATCTGCCTACAGCCTGAGAAGCTCTGCAATGGGAGAAGAGATTGTCCTGATGGATCTGATGAAGGCGATCTTTGTGGTACTTCTTTTAGACACATTTTTCTGATTACTCTTGATATTGTCTGCCTCAGTGCTTCCTGTTGGAAAAAATGCTCCCATGCTAATCTGACTGAAATTTTATCACCATAGCCTATGTGAGGATTTATTTTGTTTTTTAAATTAAAATCATACTGAGTTTACGGTTGACATATCAGTTTTCTTCAAATAAGAGAAAACCTAGCTCCTTAGTTAAGTCTTTCATTTTCAACCCCCTTAAAATACTCTTGGAGGTAAACAATTTAAAAATCATTGGTATGTAGGAAAGGACTTAAGCTCATTTGCAGTTCTCTCCAAGTACAAGATCTTGAGTTCGTATCATAGAATGATTTGGGTTAGGAGGCACTTTAAAAATCATCCAGTTCCAACTCCCTTGCCACGGGATCAGGTTGCCCAAAGTCACATCCAGCCTGGGCTTGAACACTTGCAGAAATGAGGCAGACACAGCTTTTCTGGCAACCTGTGGAGGGCCTCACTGCCCTCACAGTCAAAAATTTCTTTCTAATACCTAATCTAACCCTGCTCTCTGTCCCTTTGAAGCCATTCCCCTTGTCCTGTCACTCCAGGACCTTGCCCAAAGTCCATCTTTAGATACTGAAAGGTGCTCTAAGAGCCTTCTCTTCTCCAGGCTGAACAATCCCAACTCTCAGCCTGTCTCCAGCAGAGGTGCTTCAGCCCTCTGAGCATCTTCATGGTTGCCTCTGGACTTGCTCCAACAGCTCCATGTTCTCCTTACGCTGGGGGCCCCAGACCTGTCTCACAAGAATTCAAGGGAAAAAATCTCCTTCCTTCTCCACCCTTTATTTGATGCAGCCCAGGGCACAGTTGGCTTTCTGGGCTGCAAGAGAACATTTCCAGGTCATGTCAAGCTTCTCATCTACCAACAGCCCCATGTGCTTCTCAGGGCTGCTCTCAACCCGTTCCCCACCCAGCCTGTGTTTGTGCTTGGGGCTGCCCTGACCCAGGTGTAGGTCCCTGCACTTGGCCCTGTTGAACTTCATGTGTTTTTCACAGGCCAACCTCTCAAGCCTGTCAGGGCATCCTTTCTGTGATGAATATTTACACACTAGATAATGTTAAAAATAAGTATAGAAATCTGGTTTAGAAATATAAAATTTGGTTTGTGCTTCTTAGAGGCCTTTTATGTGTTTTAGTTGCGCTGGTGACTTTAAGAATATACAATATAACTGAGAGTCCTTGTAGCCCTTAATTTTTATTTTTGTCTTCATGTTATTTCAGATGAATGTTCACTTAACAATGGTGGATGTAGCCATCAGTGTTCTGTGGTTCCTGGGGGAAGAATTGTGTGCTCCTGCCCTGCAGGATTCAGTCTTGGTATGGACAACAAAACTTGTGAGGTTATGGATTACTGTACCAAGCACCTGAAGTGCAGCCAAGTATGTGAACAGCATAAAAACGCCGTCAAGTGCTCATGTTACGAAGGCTGGAAGCTCAGTAAGGATGGAGAAAATTGTGTTAGTACTGGTAAGTTGAAATTCAGTGTGTTTTCAATATTTAAGATGTTAATAGGTGTTGTGGCAATTTACTGAGAGCTTATTTCACTTTTCTGTATGAAAATGCAGGCTTGGATTATCCAAATGTGGGGCTGATGTGGCAATCTAAGGACTCATTAAAGCTGTCCTTATTCTTGAGGGACAAAGGGGTGTTGAAATGTTAGGTTGTTGCTTATAAGATTTTCTGAGAACGTTAATAACAATTCCTAAATTGCTGGAAGTTTGATACCTTTTTCATGTATGTTTAATATGCATGGCAGATATAGATTTATATGTGTGTGTGTATATTTATATATATATGGAATATGGGGAATTTACTATATATTTTGAAGAAATAAATAAATCTGCGACACCTCAGAAGGTTAATTTTGAATGTGCAGTTATCTGCTGCCTGTTAGCATTCATGATTAAGCAATTTTCGCCACCTAAGACATTCTAGAACTTGTTTTTTGACATCACTTAGAGACTTTTCAGCTCAGTAATCAAGATGAAAACCAACATGAGCCAAAAAGGAAGGGGGAATCCATTCCTCTGGTTGTTCACTAGTGATAGGTACTGAAGCAGGATTTAGAAACTCTGTTAGGGGTGTCTTTTTCAAGTGCAGTGCTGTGGGTGAAATACAAACATGTGCGTGCAAGATAAACTGTCATTACGTCTTTACCTGCCCCGTAGGAAGTTAAAATCATACTGATTTTGCTGTCTAGATTTTCAGAATTTCAGCTTAGGATTTTTTTATATTTTTATTTGGTAGTATCTCTGTTCTTTTGTAGTGTCTTATCAGTTCTGAATAGCAATAGGTCCCAGACTGACTGTTGCTTATTTGGATATTTCAGAATTCAGTTGATATCATGACTCAGAGATTCTTTACTTATTCCCCATACTCTTCATTTTCTCAGATGGTTCACATGAAAAAAGTCAGAATCAGCAAGTTAGAAATAAAAGCCTAATTTCCTTGTTGCGGGTCACCTATTATTTAGCAACCAATGTAATGGTCTGTATTTTAGGGAAGACAAATTCCATTCTTTCCACTTTGACAATGTTCTAGCTAATTTACACAACGTTTTAGAGCTGCTACAGTAGTAACCAAGCAAACAACTTACTTAGGGCCAAAATATTTATTGGGTGTAATAAAAATAGTGTTTCTCTTTTCAAAACAATGAATAATTAAAGTTTAATTTCATGTCATTGATATTCTCTTGAGGAGCTTTTAGCAAATGCTCATGACTTGCCTTTGATCTTTGTTTTTAATTTGTGAACAATGTGGTTTACACTCATCAGGCTGGAGTAGCTGTTATAATTTCTAGAATGATCCCCAAGCTCAGTGTTTGTGACTCCACAATTGTTACTATCATGTGTAAATAGTTGCTGCTGTGGTATGGGGTCAGGTTTGCCTGTTAAGATTTACTGAGCTGTGCTGATAGTAGACTCAACTCAGGCTTCACAACTATATTAATGTAGTTCTGTGTATCTGGAATTTATTTTATTCCTGTCAAAGCTGTTATTTTATGACAGTGTCTTAGTCTTATTCTCACTGATTTTTTTGATCGGGCTGATTTGTTTTGTTATGGATATTTCCAGTAATTCAAAAAAGTCCATTTTTACTGGATTACAGACATGAAAGGGGTAAAAGCATTTCAGGCAGACTTAGTAACTCACTGGAGGAAAACTTCAAACAAACTTTAAATTAAAGCAGGTAGAAATGACCCGTATTTGGAAACTAAGGGGAAAAAAAACCCCAAGGTGAAATGCTCTCATTTGTGCTATAAAGTGAGGCTACGAGTTTCTCAGTCTTCCTTAAGCCCATGAGATATTTCTGCTTGAAGTTTACTGATGTTGGTGGGAATCTGAAGTTACAGATAGATTTTTTTTTTTCAGATTTTCTCAAAAAATTTAATACTAAATATGTGATCTGAGACCTGAGATGTCAGCTGGTATAAAGAAAAATGATACCTTTTTCTTTACAAACTGGAAAGACTTGTGCTAATGGCATCAAAGCTGCAACAAAATTATTCCATATTGAATATGGCATATGCTTTTATAGTCACTAATAACATAAATTTCAGTTTATTTAATTCAAAAGACATAAGTGCTCTGAAGGAGAGATCCTCTGATACTTCAATTCTTTACTGTGTGCATGGCATTTTAGTAAAGAGGGAACAATTTTGGTCCCATTTGTGAATCTGTGAGCCTCATAATGTCCATACCATTTATGTCTCTGGGTAAGAGATCTTGAATGAACTTAAAGCAAAAAAAAAAAAAAATTATATAATACTGTTATAAGTAAAGTTCAACCTGATCTTGCAAAGATAAGCAGTCCCACAAATGCCAAACTACTATTTCAATAATTCCAGTTGGTATGAAGTAATTCTTAGAATAACCATCGTGCTTTAAAATGCCTTGAACCATGAGTAGGTGTATTATCTTAGAGCAGTAACTAATAATCTGTTTTCCATGAGGAAAAAAAATTACTTAGAGAAAAATGATTGTGTTGCCCTTGGATACTTTCTTTTTTTTCTCTCTAAAATAACACTTTCCTATATACAGGCAAACATTCTAGATGTCCACAGCAGTAACATATAAAGTCAGTGTGCAGCACATTTTCAGAATATTGTACAAATATTTTTTGTATGTCAGAAATTTAATGGGAATATAAATGCTGAAAATGCAGTAATGATTTGAACTTTTTTATTTCCTGATTGCATATCAGAATCAAATCCTGTATTTGTCAGAGGAATCTAATGAATAGCAAGAAAAATGTAATGAGTTATAGAATAATAAGTATATAGAACAAAAACGCTTAAAATTGAGCAGTTCTTTTCTTTTTAGTTCCTCTTTCAAACTCTTTCTTAGTTTCTTGTTTTCTCTTATATCTGCTTATGTTCTTCATTTCTTGGGGGTTTTAAATGTTATTTTCTTCTCCTTGAGAGTCTCTTTACTTTTCATATCTCTTGTTGTCTTGTTTCCTGTTCTGGCATTGTTGCATTACTGACTTCCCAAAGACTAAATGCTTTTCTTATATTTAAATTTGTGTTGATTGAACTAAGAGTGTGTTGCAGAGCTCCATTATTCAGATAGAAAGTCAATAAAAGTTATGTGTGTTCATACTCTTGTCCCTAGTTCCTCTTGGAATACATTTCAAAATAAGTTGTGCTGTTATGTTGTCCTTGCTCTTTTAGTTGTTAATAGGACTACAGGGGAAAAAAAACCAAACCACGCTGTTCTTGAAAGATACTTAAATTTTGTGTTTACGTTCAACCTTTCAGAATTGGGTTTTTTAAGCTTTGGGGGAACTCTGTTATATCACTATATATACATATATATTTGTATGATGTATCTGTATGCTTTATCTGTTTTAGCAGGTTGAAATTGCAATTTGTTGTAGTTACCAGATTGCTTTCAATACTAAAATGGAGGGAGGATGGGTGAGAGGGTAGTCCAATCCTCTCTGAGCAATATCAAACTTTTAATGAAGTTTGTTTTTTTCAGAGTCCTTATGAAATGGTTGTTTTCCTTTGAGGTGATTGCCATAAAAGCCTAGTGTAGATTGCTTGCTGTGCTGTCACTGTGACAATAAACTTCAATGAAACAGTAATCTTCAGTTTGAATTTTTCTCAAGAAAGAACTTCAAATTTAAACCATTGGAAAAAGTGAAACACTATTCTTTATATACAGTCTTTTTTGATTGCATTGTATAGGCAGTTTTCTTCTATCAGAAGTTTTTCTTACAGCTGTTAATGTAGTTCGTACTTTATGTCTTTATCATATATTTTATATACTTATCTGTATGGTAAAAAGGCTTGGTGCAGTTATGAAATAAGAAGGTACAGCAATGTACAATTTTTTTTTTTCTAATAAATTGTTTACATTTTCCTTAAACTTTTAAAGGATGTCATCAATATCCATTAAACTGATTTGAGATTTTACAAAAATGCTTTAAGTCAACATGTAGAATAAAAAATATTTGCCTTCCTTTTCTAGAAGATGAATCAAATGGGAAAATAACATCAAATTTGGGTTTTATAAGGGTGATGGCAGTATAACTGTAAATGAAATTTATTTGATTGAGCCTGAAAATTCTAATTCACTAAAATACAGCTCATTTTATAGAACCATTGAATGATAAGGTTGGAAAGAAGATCAAAGGCTAATTTTAATACTGCTCTTGTTTATCTGCTTTCCAAGACCTTCAAGACACCCTCAGTGGTAAACTCCAAATTTCCCAGGGGTGAAATATTTCAGTGCCTCACTCTCCTAAGATTTTTGTTTTTCTAGTCTTTCTGAGTCTTCCTGGTCCAGTTTAAGCTTTTAATCCTTGGCCTACTTGTTATTTATGCAGAAAATAGGATTTTTCCCACTTTCAATTCATAAGCTTTTTATGCCTTTGGAGAATTTTATGTGCTTCCAGTCATCACCTTATTCTACTTTTTTTTTTTTTTTTTTTTTTAAATAAGAAATTCCAGATTGTTCATTGTTTCCTTGCAGGCCATGCTTTCTAGGCCTCTTACAACACTTGCTCTTTTCTCCTTGCACTTATGTAGTTGATTGATATTCTTTTTTAAGAGCTGGGTTCAGAGGAGGGTACAATATCATAATCTGTTCTCAACAAAGCTTAGGGGAAGGGAGTGGAAGAGTTATGTCAAGTGTCAAGATCCCATTGAATTGTAATCCTTTTCATCAGTGTTCTTGATAATTTTTACTGTAGGTTATTTAAGATGTCCTTCCTCTGCTTTGAATGAAAGAAACCCATCCGACAAAGCACATGTTTATTAGTTTTGGGTTTTTTTTCCACTGTGGTGTTAATTACTGAGAAATATAAAAAAGCCACTGTTCATGGTTGTGATGTGTGTTCTCATGCATGGGAACTGCAAAACAACCTGCATAATATCCGCAAATTTATCAGAAGTTGGGAAGTGCCATTAACAGTATTTCTCAAGTTCAGGTAACTGGTACTTGTGAAATAGCTACTAATGTCAGTGATCCTGCTCTTTATCAAATTATTTAACTACTGCAGAGCTTTGAAATGACTTTGTAGGAAGTCATTCATTGCTTTCCCAAACAGGAGGATCATTTGGAAAGTTCAAGCCAGAACTGAACAAGTACTTCAAGAGCAGAAAAAGCTCTGCTGAGGTACCTGATTAGCTTAAAACATCATCGCTTAATCTGTGTGTGCAGTGGGTATCAAGAGAAGAACATAATGAAGTTAATATTTTCTAAGAGGGGTATTAACACATCTCTCTCCTTGAGGACAATTTCTGTGACTTTTTCTTTGAAAATTTTAGAAAATGCAATACTGCCTATTGCCAATAATCTGTCTTTTATATAAATGGGCGTTTAATTGTATGGGAAAGAAGACCCTCAGTATAATTTGTGTTTTACTTTAGGAGAAAGAAATAGGGGAAAACCCCAATCACTTCCCCATAGGAAAGGTTTGCTGTGAAATCTTTACTAAAGTGGATATGCCAAGTTAATTCAACAATTTACAGAATCCAATTTTTGTCTTCCCTTTTTTGTTTTATTAACACAGCTACTTGTTTGCAAAACCTTTCCTAATTTAAAATATGTAAGAATTATAATTAAAAAAAAAATCAATTTCATAGTATGGTTGACCTATGCAGAGTGTGTTTACAGATATTTATGTGCAATTTGATTTAAACTCACTGGCACAAATCATGTAACATTAATTGAATAAAAAAGGAGGGAGATCTGTAATGGTAGCTAGATTTGTGATGAAGTGTATCAACAAGCATATACAATGTTAATTTGCTTGCTTGTTAGTTTGGGCTGAGGGGTTTTAAAGCACTTGAATTGCAAAACAAGGTATATTGTATGTTAAAAAAATATGCCATATATATTTTAGTAAAATGTTTCAACTAACTGTTATTTGAAACAATGTATAATTTAATGAATTAATACATTCTGAAACTTTGGAAAAATCAGTTTTTGATTTTGCTACTGTGACTTTTTAAAGCTACAAAACACAGTTCAATAGTTGCGTTTGATATTTCTGAATTTAATGTTTAATATCAATCATTGGGATCAAAGATAATGTTCGAAGGGAGAAGTCAAAAGTTTGTGGGACTGAAAAAGTATTTGAAAGACTCTTTATCAGAAGATGAATTGTTTTAATCATCTGTTCCTCATGATTAAGTGTTCTGTTGTTCACGCTCTGCTTGTCATTTGTATCAATATGTAACAATATCTTCTTTATTATCCTTTTAAAATGTATAATCTTCTGCTTCCAGATCCATTCGAGGCTTTCATAATTTTTTCTATTCGACATGAGATCAGGAAAATTGATCTTCACAAGCGTGACTACAGCCTCTTGGTTCCAGGGCTAAGAAACACGATAGCCCTTGACTTTCACTTCAGTCAGAGTTTACTGTACTGGACGGATGTGGTAGAGGACAAAATTTACAGAGGCAAACTCTCTGACACTGGAGGTATGGATTTAATCTTTATATTCTTAACAGTAAGAACAGCTGCAGTCACAGGGTGTTGGACCTGTTCAATCGTAACTGAGCTGCCATTCACAGAAACAGAATTTATGATGTTATCCTGCCTTTGGAAAGGTGTATGTCTAGACTGTACTTGATGTCGAGCTGGAAAATACTTCTATTATCAAAACTTCTTTTTGCATGAGGCTATAGGGGGAAGAAAATGACAAGTGCAAAAAGTTGATATTTCTTCCTGGTTCAATGAATGCAATATTGATTTCTTTCACTTTTTTGTAATTTACCTTCATCTTATTGAAAAAGTATAAGAATTTATCAGATGTCTGATAAATATGTCTGTCACCTCTCACTAGGTGACAGATCCTACTTCAAAATTTTATGGCATCCAGAAAGACTTGTTCTTTGCTCTAAGGATGGCCCATAACTCAATATAATCTCATAACATACACAAAAGAGTTTCTACAAAATGTTCTTTGTTGAAGTGTATGTTCTAGTGCTTTCATTCCTGCATGAGCTAACAGGCATAAGAATGTCTAATTTGCACCTGGAAAAGTTCACTTATGCATTCACACATATGTTCTCTGACATGCTTGGTTTTAGTTTCCTGGGGTTTTTTTCTGCTCATTAGTAGACTATATTTGTGGGTATTTTATATCCACAGATCCAGATAAGGAATGAAATATCCTACACTATTAAGTATGTAAAGACAGAGAAAGAATTGCTACTCCCCATTCGGGGTTTTGGTGTTTGTATGGCACCAGTAAGAGCCTGTTGTTGTCACACTGTGTTTTAATCCCTCTGTGCCAGAACCCAAGTGACTTCTGTGATGTAACAATTGAAGAAAAAATTAAGTTAATCCCTCAGTCTTGCAGCTGTCAAGAACTGACTTGCACCTGCAAGAGCACTGTGCCTTCCTGGAAGTCCTCAGGACTAACAGAGTGGTTCTGTAGTTGCAATTTGTGTGACAAATTTTGTGATTCTCTGGGAGAAGTGTTTGGTAGGGAAGAGCTGTTAGTAGACGGTAACAGTGTGAATTGTGCATGTGCATTCACAGGAATAAGGTAAGGATGTTTATTGTGGGGCTTCTTAAAATATGTATTCCAAACAGGGAATTCCCTGCCATTTCTGACATTGTCACAGATACAAATTAATCAAGAATTCACTCCAAGAAGATATGGTAGACTTGTATGTCCACGTTCACTATACCAGACTCTGTATTAGCTCTTAAAGACTCTTTATTATTTTTCTTTTTTTTTTTTTTCTTCTCTTTTGAAGGTGTTAGTGCCATTGAGGTTGTGGTACAACATGGGCTGGCCACACCTGAAGGTCTTACTGTAGATTGGATTGCAGGAAACATATACTGGATAGACAGCAATTTGGATCAAATTGAGGTAGCAAAACTAGATGGCACTCTGAGAACAACATTAATAGCTGGAGCTATGGAACATCCAAGGGCCATTGCTTTGGATCCCAGATATGGGTAATTATAAAAATGTTACTTTTTCTTGTTGCAAAGAATTTCAAAGTTAGGGGTTTAAATGTGAGATTGATTGACTGCCTGTTTTGCTGTGAGTTATGGTTTCTAACTTATCTTTAGTAGTACTTGAAAGTATATTTTGAGTGATAAACAATCCTTTATTGGTGGGTTTTGTCCCAGTGAAAAGGGTTAGAAATGGTAAGTCATGAGATTTACAGATATCAACAGACATCTGTGTGTTAGCAAATTTCTTCCCTTGCCATGTGATTGTTTCATTTATTTATTTATTTATTTTTAATCTGGATGATAGTGACTGGGAGCCTTTGGCCTAACCTTCCTGTGTGATTAATGGACAGATTTAAGTGTTGTCCAGGTGATTCATCTCACTTAGAGTCTGATTTTTTTGGTGGGGCTATGAAAATGTAGTTTAGATGTTAATGGAAGACTAACAGTTGAGTGAGGTAAATCCCACCTTTTTTATTTGGTTCTCCATCTTTAAAATAGAGATAATGTTTGAGAGCTTCTGTCAGGATTTTTTTCTACCTATTCATTAGGGATATCCTGAAAACCAGAATATTAGGTGATAGTCAATAGCTACATTGTCTTCTCATAATTATTATTTTTTCAGAGAAGAAAAAAAAAGAAACAAAACAACAAACAACTAAATAACAAAAACAACAAGCCACCAACCACAAATTAAATGTGGTCAAACATAATACAAATTGTGAGTTTGCAGTCATGATATTTAATTTTGGGAATAGTTAATTTTAGGATTTGCTACAGTCTGTTGTGTCTTCACTGAATATTTCTTTCTGAAATAAAGCTTTGCACATAAAAATAAAGGTCCCATATTCTGACACCTGATGTCTCTCTGGGGTCTAAATTGTGAATTAAGATGTAAGTGCTTTAAATAAGAATATTGCCCTCTCAGCTGAGATGGTAGAAAGCTTATTTACAGAGTGCATTGCTTATCTATAGAGATCTTTAAAAAGAGGCATCTTGTTGGCAGAAAAATTGGCAGAGAAGTTGTTCAAGTTAAATGGTTGGAAGGCAAAAAAAAACCCCAACAAACAAATCACCGCTCTTGCTGAAACTGAAGGCTTAATCTGCCTCTTGAAAGACTGGAAGCAATTGATGTTACATTATGTTACAATTAAGGAAAGAATAAAGTCTTTGAACTCAGATAGGAGTAGCTCCTCAACCTTTTCACAAATAAATATGAATGAACAAACACTAATTCGAAGCAAGGGGTTGTGTTAGGGCTGCACAAATCCTGTATCGCAGTAGAGGTGTGACTCCATAGTTCCCTTCCAACCTGCAGTGAGGCTGAGCATGTGTTCTCAGTCTACACACACACAGATGTATTTAAAGTAAACTTTTATCCATAAACATGTGTGCCCACCTGGGTCTACACAGGCAAAAACTCAGCACTGAGACAAACAGCATCATGTGGTCTTACCCTGTTTAACCTCTCTGGCTGTTCCAGTGAAAGGTCTTTTAGTGGGAAATATGAAAACTTTTCACAAGTTTGGTTACAGTCTGACTGCCATTAGCTCTCTACAACTAATCAGAAGGTTTTCTATCAAAGATATTATTTTCCTTTAACAAGTTAAAAAAGTTTGTGTGTTGAAAACTCAATAAGCTGAAAACTGATAGTGTATTTTTGGCCTTTTGGTGACGCTTCTTCTGACCTTTAGCAAGATACCACTTTAGTAATACAGGTGAAATCTCTCCTTATTGAAAAAACACTGGAGATAGTACCTAACCTGGGGACCCAACCATACAACACAGTTTTTCAGTTCTCTTGGGACTGATCTATATAAAATTTGTTGATCACATACATCTAGGGGTCTATATTGGAACACTCTTAATAACAGATAAAAATCACTGGCTTAGCCTCTTCCTTGGTCCCTGCTACCTCAAATTACCTTTCTTCCCATTCTTCCCTCCTCATCCTTCTCATCTGTGGATTGCTTTCAAAGGCTTTCACTATAATTTCATTTAATGAGCTGTGTTTCTAATTGTAAAGGGAAGAAAGACAAGCTGTTACTTGTATAAATAAATTGAGATGAAAAAGAGAATGCTGATAAACTCCTAATTTTTAAAAAACTTTCTTTATGTCATGGTTGCTCTAACACTAATAATGAAATATTACCTTCATGTTGCCCTTTTACTTCAAGGAATTTATATAGTTGCCCAAATTGATCTATGTTTATTCCTTTTATTTAAAGCATGTAAACATTTGAACCTTTTTTTCCAACTATTGTCTTATTAAACCATTTCAGATTATTCTCGGTGCTTTAATATTTTCTTCTATCCCTTTTCTTTCCCTCTCCCTCTTACAAGGATTCTGTTTTGGACCGACTGGGATGCAAATTTTCCTCGCATTGAATCCGCTTCCATGAGTGGAGCGGAAAGAAAGATCATCTATAAAGACATGGATACTGGAGCCTGGCCTAATGGCCTTACTGTAGATCACTTTGAAAAAAGAATAGTGTGGACAGATGCCAGGTAACAGCTTTCTTATTATCTGTTGATAAACCCTTATTCTTACATGCAGAAATGTGAAGTGCAGTGTAAGTGGAATGTAGTTATTTCCATCATGGACATAAATCACTCCCTGGCAGCGGCCCTTCTTGGTCCAGATCCCATCCAGCAGTGTGGCTTCCTGGCTTGACCCTGGACTGTCACCACAAACTTTTCTGGTGATTTGGACTCTTGGTTGAACCTGACTGCCACCCCTGGGACCTGCTCTTGCCTCATTCAGGGGCAGGGGTGAAGCCTCTGCCCTGCCAGCTCTGGTGTCACGCATGGCTCCTGGCTCCCTGTGCCAGAGGACAGTTCCCACATGTCCTCCCTCACACTTACCCATGGAAGGCCCAAGATAGTCAACTATTCTTTCTGTAAGTTCATCTGAAACTGATTTTCCTGTTGTATTTCTCACAGCAGGGAGGTAAATTTAAGCATTATACAAGCAAACCAGTATTTTGTATCTCTAATTAAACTATTAATATGAACTAAATGATCTCTGAAATTAATGGTTGCCCTGTGAACATTCTTTGGTCTTACCAGTATGTAAGAGTAAAGTTTTTATACGTTTTGCCCAATTTCGTAACGGTTCAAATGTTTATTTTATTTTTACATAATCTTAAATTTGGGGTTATCTTGTAGGTCGGATGCCATTTATTCTGCACTGTATGATGGAACCGGCATGATAGAGATCATCCGGGGTCACGAGTATCTTTCTCACCCTTTTGCTGTATCTTTGTATGGGAGTGAAGTGTATTGGACAGATTGGAGAACCAACACACTGGCAAAAGCCAATAAGTGGACTGGCCAGAACGTCAGTGTAATACAAAAAACAAGTGCTCAGCCATTTGATCTTCAGATCTACCATCCAAGTCGTCAACCGCAAGGTGACTCTTTATAGAACAATTGATTATTGTTCCTGTGACAGGGGGAATAAGTATTCTTTTTATATATAGATATCTGTATTATTTGTAGAATATCTTATTATTGTTCCTATGAGGGGGAGAAATAGGCATTTTTTAATATGAAATTTTATATGAATTTGTATATGAATTTGCCTTGAACTGTTGTGTTCAGCAATAGATGAAGGCAGGTGCATGCAACCCATGTGGCAGAAGTTTATATGGAGTTCATATATATATATATATATATACTCTGCAAAATGCCAATGCAGAAAAAAGAATTGAATGTGTATTTTTATTTGTGAGATATAACATAAACAGTCACTATTTTGTATATAGATGTAGGAAATAAAAATACCACTGGAGGATGACCTCCAATTAGTTACAGAATTTCCCAGGTTCTCTGGATAAATTTCAACTTTCCTGTCAGAAGGTTGATGTTAATAGAAACTACTTTAAAATTCATCTCATGTACGCTTGTTTTTGTTTTTTTTTTTAATATTCAGAAATGATATTTTGTTTTTCTTCTCACGCAGGATTTGTAGCGCTCAGTAAGCCATTTAGACTTGTATGTTAGTAGGTTCTGAGCAATCTTGATTTGAAAACATTAAATCCTGACAATTTTGTATGGCTTTGTAAATGTCTTGAAACCTAGTTCTGCATCAGTTACACATGGAAAACTATGGATATAGCTCTAATGTAAATGGGTGCCAGCAAGTAAAATTCTCCCTCCGTGCTAATAGTCATAAAAATTTGAAGGATGCTCCCTAATAGCACATGTGGAAAAAAGGAAAGCAATGAATACAATCACTGCTAGTTCATGAAGCTTCATGACAACTGTGATAAAGACTCACAGTGACTTCCTCATCTACCTCACAGCAGGTGACATAGATTGTCAGGATACGTTTTTCTCGTGGCTTTATTTTAAAATAATAATGAATGTATATTGAAGAAGAAGAATGTTACTGGTTTACAGTGGTTGTCAAGTTCCTTGGACTTCATTACTTTTTGAAATAAGCCTCTTATTTCTCTAATTGTTATGAATTTACTTTTTGGGGCAGTATGCTGCTCTAACAAAGCTGTCTGACTTCTAGACTGAAGAATATTTATACCCAGGATGTGAAAATATGAGTGGAGTAAATACACACCTCTGCAAACCCCTTTCAAGTAATGTGGGGTTTGGGGACTTGTTTTTTTGGATGTGAAGGTTTGAGGTTTCTTTTCGTAGGGTTTTTTAGTTTGGTTTGGTTTGGGAGGGTTGGTTGTTTTTTTGTGAGTTTGTTGGTTGGTTGGTTGTTGTTATTTTTGGTTTTGTGATGTGTATCGTGGGGGTTTTTTTGGGTGAGGAGGGGATTTTAATTTTTTTTTTTGTGATTATTCACTTCCTGAGCTTTGGGATTTGAGGAGCTCCATTCCATATTTGGTGTTTTCAGAGTAGCAGTGGAGTTCCCATTAGCCTTTTCTTGCTGTCAGAAAAAGAACAACTATTTTCTGTTTGGACTGGGGCCAGGCAGCATCTTCGGAGAGAGTCTATAGCCTAGGGAGACATCAGTCAGTATTCCACAGTCACAGATATCTTGGCCTCGAGGCAAGTAGAAGCTGTAGAAGACTTTTCAGCTGTTATTTGCCAGAATAAAGTTCAAATATCAAGTTGTGTAATTGCAGATTTTTTTTTTTTTTTTATGATATAGAAAACACTGGATTGTGATTTTATGATTGGCCTTTTGGGTTTGCTCTAAATTGTTCTCTTTCAATGGAAGACTTTTTTTTTTTTTGAATCTCCAGTACCTTGCTTTAATGGAACTAAGGAAAAATGGTGATACTATGCTGTAAGTTCTTATTTTTCTTTTGAATTTGTAGCTATTTTTCAATAAATGAACAAGATATCGTGCAGGTTAGAATCCCAAAATAAAATTAACAGCAGATTTACACTGCAAACTATCAGTATAAATATAGTACTGAAGGATGAACATTTTTTAGTTGAATCTCCACAGATCTACATCTGGGTCACCTATGTAGGTGAAAGTTTATTAGCTTTCAATATGTATCATGCAAGTTATTTTGATTGAAATGAAGTAGAGCAGAGCTAAATAAATTCCTGTAGCCTCAAGCAACAGTCAATCTGGGACAGATGCTAATTTAAGGTAGTGAAGTTGCAGTGAGATATTTGTATGAATGATAAGTTCACCTGTCAGGAAACCACAGAGGATTGTGGAAGCCTTCTTAGCTAATGCAGAATATTCTCAGAAATATGAGCTTGAGACCCACTCATCTTCCCAGAACCAAAGCTGTGTGTCAGGAAGGCTGTTAACGAAGCAAACACAGGGTTTCTAGGAAGAACATTTTCTTTCAACTTGCTCCATTATATTAGAAATCCACTTGCTGCAAAGAGCAAGGTCTTCTATTTTAGTCACAAGACGTTGTACCAGGAGATGTACTGAGGACAGTGATAAGAGGGGCAAATATAGTGCATTGGAAAGGATCACAGCTTGAAAACAGAAAGCTGTGAATTTCTCACACATTCTCCTTTTTTTTTATTATTTTTTTTATTTCTCAAAGGCATTACTTTGAATTAAAAGGAAAAACAAGGATGGATTGGATTTATTTTCTTTTCTGCAAATGGAATTTTTATTTAAAAATCATAACAAGCAGTACAACAACTGTTGAATATAAAGTATATTGGTAGCACTGGGCTCTTTTGTAATTAAAAAATGAAAAACATAGAACTCCATAGCACTGTTTTGTTACAATATTCTGTTGAGGCTCAGATTGCCAGCTGTTTGAAATAAATAACTTTATACAGAAATGTAGCTTAAGATGGGTATATTTTAAAAAAAAATTTATTACTTTGAGATTTTATCTCCACCTTGTGTACATCCTTTTTTACTTCAAAACCAGCAGAAAGTCCTATATATACATTATAAATCATGCAAAACACATACAATTTCTCTGACCTTCAAACTGGGTTCCTTAGTGCCTCGTGAAAACTCCATTTTTGTTTTAGGAGTTATAAATGCAGTTTCTCCTCCTATTGCCTTAACTCAGCATCCCTTCTTTGACAGCAGCTGATCAGGGCCTAAAGGAAGGTGTGGACCTGGGGAAAGACAGCAGCCCATACAGGCTTCTAGTAGCCTGTAACTCAGTGATTTTTCAGCCTAAAATGGTCTTTTTGTTCTTTAAAGGCTTTGACTTGTTCTTCTTGTGTGAATTCTTCTAGTTAATGTATTGTCTGCAATTTTTGGTGGTTCAGGTGTATAACTTCACTGTGTGATGGAGGAGCTCATCTTGCTTGTTTTGACCCCCAACAGCTGATAACAAGAGCTTCAGAATTACCATAAAGTTATCATACTCTATACAATGGCACGTCATGAAGAATTGTGCCAACTTTGCCCTAATAATATTCTTGTTTATTTAGCTTTATGACGATATGTAAATTTTTGTTAGGTAGTATGTTGAGTAATTCTTGAAGTGAATGATTACAAACTGGAATAGGAATAGTGATTAGAGGAAATAATTGTTTATTTTAGAACACACGTTTTCTGATCTGTCCTAACCTGCGAATTTCCAAGATCCAGTGCTAAAATAATCAGATATAATCAGGTAGTATAAAGATTTTAACTTGACTGACTAGAGCAGGAGGATCTTTGGCCTTATGAAAAGCAAGGCTATTGAAATTGCTCAAAGTGAGCAGAGGATTAGATCTATAGCTGGTTTTAAATATGAGTGGGAATTGATTGTCAGCAATTTAAAAGGACCCTTTTGATGTAACTGTAGTGCATGTATTTGAAGGTGTGGGCAGAATTTAATCATGTTGTGCAGCATTAAAGTATAAGATCAAACCATCTCTCACTAATCTGATGCCATGAAGGGACAGGTTCAATATGAAGTTAATGGGGAGGGTAAGTTGGTCCACAGTGAATGAGCATTATTGAGAGATTGTCAGAGTAACTGTTCATTTGTCAGCTGGTGATGGAATGTCTGAGGGCTTTTTTTTAAGGGTTACTGGTCAAAAAAAAAAAAAATGTTTTGTTTAAATAAAATTGGAGAGCAGTCAAGAAGTAATATGATGACAGAGTGACATATGCATGTCTGTGCTCAGTACTGTAAGAGAAATAGAATGACAAGCAATCAGCAGTGGAAATCAATTAAATAATGTAAAAGGCTGGCCACTTGGTGAAAATGCCAGTTCTGTGGGTTGCTATGATCAAAAGGAAAATACATTGCTGGAAACTTTTAGAGAAGGAATAAAGAAGTACAGATAGTGAACTGTGGTGCTGTATGAATCCATATTACTCCCACATCGTGAATACCATTTACAAATCATATAAAAATTATTGAGAAAGCTTGACAGGCAGATCAAGATTATGGGAAGGGTTTTGGTCTGAGGACAGGTAGGCTGATACTGCTTGAAATACAACTTATAGACAGGCTTCTGTATGATGGCAGTCTGTGAAATCATAAATGGGATGGAAAAGGTGAATAAGGAATGGTTATGTGGTTATTCACAATAGAAATAGAAGAAAGCATTAGAATCAGCACAAGGAAATAAAAGCCAAATTTTGGAGAGTGAAAGCAATAACATATCTATGTGCCTTCAGGAGAATTAGTTTTTATTAGAAAATAAAGAATGGGCTTAGCTGTTATTCAGTGAAAGCACTATGAATATGAAAGGAATATATAAATATGTGCTGCTAGAAGTAATTTTTAGATTATGGTAGTTTGCTCTCAGAGTTGTTAATTCATGTGGAAACAAACACATCTGCTTTAGAACACTTCTTTTTCCACCAATTTTATATTCCACGCTAAATGAAGGGAATTGTGAGGGGAATTGTGATGTGAAGAGACACTACATGAATTGTACTGACTCCTCTTCGTGGATACTTGGAGCAGACTGGAACCACAACTTCAGTGGATAAGGACAAAATGCACTACTTGCACCGAAAGACAAGATGTATTTATTATTTTTAGGCCCTGAATAAATCAGTCACAGATGGCTGTATGCATATAGAGAGGTTGAGGTTCCACAGAAAACACTGTTGTGTGTTGTTGGCAAGTAAATTAAAGGAAATTCTGTTTTACAAAACATATGACTAAATTTTAAATCTCTTAGCGGCAGTGTTAAAAATGTCCAAAAATTGCAGGAGGTTGAATCACTAGATGGTTTCCTTATATCCCTTACAACCTAAATGATTCTATGATCTTCACAATACCGTAAAAACTCTGAGTTATGTTTCCTTTCTGATGTATAGTTATATTTATATAACTTATATTTACTGGTAGTGCATTAATAGTTATTATATGTGAGGACTCCTTGAACCTTCTTAACTTCAGTGTTGTTTCCTTGACTTCATGGGTTTTGTCTTCCACACAAACCTGTGAAAAGAGATCACCCCTGATTTTCTCGTGTTGTTACTGTAGGTACAAGAAAAGTGATGTTGAATAAACATGTCTGTGTTGTAGTTTTTGGAAAAGGCAGAATAAAGTACAGTCATCCCATGAGGATAATAAGATATTTACAGTCTATTAGCAGTCAAAGAAGATATTGAATCGTTAAGCAGCAATAAATATTTTTAAGCTTATTGGGCCAGATGACGTTTTGTCAGAGGTTTAGGAGATCTGACAGAGAGGATGTGAGATGCTGCTTTCAGTAAACTTTTGGGACAAACTAAAGGCTGGGAGAGTGCTGAGTGGCCTCCAGTGCTGCCACTGCTTAAAAGGGGCAAAGGGGATGACTTTAAAATAGTAAAACCCTGTGATTTTTTTTTTTTTTATAGAATCAGGATGGAATTTCATTAACTTGTTTAAACAAGGTTTTGAAAAGTCCTTCCTGTAGTACTGGTTAGACAAGTGAGTAGTTAAAGGGTCCAGGAGCTGGTGGATAAATTTAAGGAAGCACTGAGGAAAAAAATTGTTCCTTTAAGCAAACTTTGATTTTTGTCTTCAAATTTTAGTGCCTGAGCTAAATTTATTTTGCAAATTCGTACATCGGATTTCTCTAGTTATCTAATTACTTGTATTGCAGGCACAGTGCTGAAGGAATATATTCTAAACTAATTGGTTTTGATAATTATAAATTTGTCTTTATGAGTCAGTCGTTCCCACTTTCCATCAGTGTTAATTTTCAAAGTTATTTTTTTAGTAAAAGGGGAAATCAACATTACTTTCTGTTTATGCCTGAAATGTCTCTTCAGCAGTGCTCTAGAACTGTGTGTGTGTAATAATGAAGATAATAAGAATGGTTTCCAGGTTTTGTAAGACTAAGAGGTCTTCTCCAGTCAGCTTTCTTTCTGTTTTTTGAATAAGGTATGCTAAAATTGATTTAATCAGTGAACTATAGGCAACTACTTGTGAGAAGCTGCACTTAGGAGAGGTTTTTCTCTGAGAAAAGTAGACATACTTTGCCATGTCTTTTTCCAAGTTATCTTTGCATGTTAGATTTCCATCTAATATTCTGGCAGAGAGATCAAATTTAGAGGAAACACTGAATTTGCCAAAGTTCATCTCATAATCTAAACTTTGACTAAGCTTTCACAAAATTAAATCTGCTTTTCAGGTCCTCATCATGCTAACAGTTTTGTAATCCAGTGCGTCCTTCTTAGGAGTGTAAAATTCTATACATTTAAATCTTGTGAATAGGCTGCAAAATTAATATCTTCCTGGGAAAATTTTATCCAGTGGCCTCATGAGGTTTTAATGATAAATTTTGTGGCTGTATTAACAACAACAACAACAAATTGAAAATATGTGTTCTTGGGCAAGAGTTGAATATTAGCCTAGAAAAAGTGTTTAGAGCACAAGCCCAGTTTATCACTGAGGCTGTGTTTGTCTTTCAGTAGAATAATTACCACTTTCTCACCAGTGTAGTTCATGCCAGTGTGACAAACCTTAATTCTAAAAGGTGTTTTTACTTTTTGTGTGTTTCATTATTCAATTTTAGCTTCCAATCCCTGTGCTGCTAATGAGGGCAGAGGTCCATGTTCACACATGTGTCTGATCAATCACAACAGGAGTGCTGCCTGTGCCTGTCCACACCTGATGAAACTGTCTCTAGACAAGAAAACATGTTATGGTAAGTTTTCCCCTCCAAAGCCTGACCATTGTATTGATTTCAGAATTTTGGACTGGGCAAATTAATCTTAAACACAATCTCTGCAGTGCTTTTTAATCATATGTTTTAAAGGGGCGTCTACTTTTTGAGAGTCAATAACTTATCCTCATAATTGAGGTCTGTGGTGCTTTGATATTTGCTACCACAGGCGTTTCTTTGTGCTGCTTATGTGTGTGATATGCTGGCAAAACTTATCTCTGCAAACCAGAAAGCTTTGTACTCTCATGTGCGTCATCCGAAATTTATGAGTCAGGTAAGCTGAATAACAAAAAGATGCTTAATAGCTTAAATCTCTACCTGTTCTAGAGTTGCCTTGGTTTCATTTTCAAGGATTAAAAAACAAAGAGTAAATGTTGGGTCTGCAGCCTTGCAGGGAAGTTAAAAAAACAACAAAAACAATTACAATAAACACTTTTAAGCTTTAAAAGCCCTCAAAATGTCAAATAATTGTGTGTATTATCTGTAGAACCTTGTACTAAATTACTCTTTTCAGTGGTGATTGGTAAAGTTTAGGAAACAAAAAAATAAGTTGTTGTTTCAAGGATGTTGCAGGGAGGAAAAAAAGTTACTTTTGCTGTTCCTTCACAGGCATTTGCTCCAATAATTTAGAGTTTTGAGGTTTAAAAGGAGAGCTATGTTTTCCCTTTAATGTGTCATCCTTTTTCTTTAGTGAAGGTGTAAATTAGAAGAATCAATTTGCCCTTTTTGTTCCACGTGTTTGCTTTTCACTGCTTACACACACCTTGCAAAACTTCCCTGTTACAGTGAATCCCTGTTCCCCTGAGATACCAAATGTTAGTGTCTGATGTGTGGTGAAGTGATCTGATGTGCAAGTAAAACTATTTTTTTGAGTGGGCAAGGCAGGGGAAATTTTTTACAAAACAACCTTTCAGCATTTTTTTCTTACACATTCATGAGATTGATTCAGCAGTGTGGTAACACCACGTACATCTTCCAGAATTATTATATTTTTCCCGGGATTTTTATGCTCTTTACACATTATTTCTCAAGTGTCACTAGGCTGCAGGTTTTCTGGAGACGTTTAATCACTCATATAAACACTATTTACACATCTGTGAAGCGATCTCAAATGAATGACTCGGATTTCTGTTAGAGATGTAAAGAGGATGAGGAATAATGTTTTCGTTTTTTTTTCTAACAGAAAGAAAGAAATTTCTGCTCTATGCAAGACGTTCAGAAATAAGAGGGGTGGACATAGAAAACCCATATTTCAACTTCATCACAGCCTTCACTGTTCCTGACATCGATGATGTGACAGTCATAGATTTTGATGCTGTTGAGGAACGCTTATACTGGACTGATGTGAAAACACAGACCATCAAACGTGCCTTCATCAATGGGACTGGCTTAGAGACCATTATTTCAAGAGGTAAATGGCATAGCATCGAAGCAAAAATAATTAATTCTAGGTAAATGTGAGTTGTGAACATGCTAAAATACGGGCATGCAAGTTCTCAATCGCTGTGCCTTGCACTGGTATTGGATAATTGATCTAAACAATAAGCAAGAAGAATTATTTTCTTTAGGATTCTAGTTCATTTTATTGATTCATAATTCAATTTTATGTAAACAAATTGGGATGTAATTTTAACATTGATTTTATACAAGATTGAAATGTGTAGCGAAAAAGGGAAATAATATTTTCAGGAGGAGGTAGAAAGAGTAAAGATAAAAAGCATGAGAAGCATAGTGTCCTGTCATAGCTTTTCACTGAAGCACTTCCTATGTCCTATGGATTTCTTATGTCCTTTGGCTAACTCTGCTGACCTAGCAAAGAAATTAGCTCTGTCTGAGCTGTTTTTTCTTTCCAGTCCATGTAAAGCTTTCAGCTTTGGCACCATTGGCGAAACACACAATATGGTAGAATTGTACTATTAGTAAAACTGGTGTAACAGATTTTTTCTGTACAGAATATGTTCAGAAGTACAGGAATTTAATGAAATATAAAGTCTACACCTGATTGCTTCAACCCTATGTCAGTAGCTCTGGTATTAATTGATACAATTCATTGTCCTTGGTAGTGTTTTTTGACTGTTCATTCAAAATTGACTATCTGAAGGCAAATTTTACTCACTCTGGTTCCCCAGCTGTTAAATGTATGTTTGAAGGGGAAGAGAGGAAAAGAAATAACTCAATTGTGCAAGATCAGACCTTTTCTGATTTTGTGAACAAATAAATCAAATAGTGTATTAGCTGGGGGACTTCAGAAAGTTAATTAAAGCTCTGCCCCTTGTGTCACTTTAGAAAAAATTAGTTCTGTATTAGCACATTTTGGAAAATGATTGGACCAATATGGCAATATCCCCATTTGGCTATGCAGATTGATGAATTCATTTATTTTGTGTGGCTAACTTTTTTTTTTTTCTCTGCTGTCTCAGAGACAACTTTATTAAGAATTAGACATGTTTTCAGTCTCAATAATGAGAACAAGGTTTAGAATGCCTCCTAGAGCTCTTTACATCAGGTATTCCAGAGCCCAACAGAGACTTGTTGCTTGCTTTTTAAATGGTAGTAAAATAAAAACATTGTTAATTATAGAAAATATATAGTGAAAAGTAACAGAACTTGTCAAGTAACTTAATGAAACATACTGTGTGAGTGTTTGTTTAGCAACATTCTTTCATATTCCTTTTATTATGGTAGCTTCTGTGGTGGAATTTTTGTGGGAGTTTTTTGTTCCAAATGTAGCTTATTATATAAAAGTTTGCAAAATTACAATTTTCTGGCACATCGAAACATTGTAAATACTGTTTATTATATGTAAACTGTCTCATTTGCTTACAGTTATATTTTTATACTTCTTATAAGAACATAAGAAGCTTTGTAAGCACATACAAGTGGGATTCTCACTGGATGAAGTCTTATGCCAGTGTCACAAAGATGCCAAAGTCATACTTTAATCTTTTTAAGAGTATGAAATGCTTATTTTCTAGTTTCTCCAACCAAAAAACCCAGAAGGGCAGGGGATCAGTTTAAAGTGGGTCAAGGACTATGTGTTTGGTGTTCTCTGGAGGTGGCAAACTTCCTAATGGCCAGTCCCAGCTCAACCTTATGTCCATGTAACCAGTCCACAGCCACACCCATGTTAGTTTGTCAACTATAATAATTCTGTCAGTGGGAATTACCCCGTTAAGTTGACAAAAGATGTGTATAAACAATGAACTACAATGAAATCTTTAAATCACCCTTGGCCTGCTCCTTGCCTAGAAAGAGGAGAATCAATATGAACCAGCTCTGTCTCAAGGCAAAGAGACATTGATATCTAGAGCTTGAGCAGTGACTTTATACCCAGTGTTTAAGGCAAATATTAACATATATTAACATTTCTTTTAATACCTTGCTTAAGAAGACCATCACATACAAAGACACTGTGAAGCAACCAAATTGATCAAATCTTATGTTTTGCTGCCTCAGCTGCTCAGTCAAAGCCCAGAGTGGGATGGGGAAGAGAATCAGAAGGGTAAAAGTGAGAAAAATCGTGGGTTGAGATAAAAGCAATTTAATAGGAAAAGTAAAAACCATGAGCAGAAGCACAGCAAAATAAAGAATTCCTTCATCTCTTCCCATTGGCTGACAGATGTTTAGCTGTAGTCAAGAAAGCAGAGGAGTAACTTGAAATCTTCAGAGCATTCAGAAATAAACCCAGAAAACTTCTTCAGTGATGTAGCTACTTCTGTGCCTTAAAACTGTTCTCTAGACCAGGGGTTTTAATTCAGATCCTCTGTACTGAGCCTTCCTGGTGCTGATGAAGGAATTAGATTTTTAAACTTCAACACAGCATCGTTTTGGAAAGCCACTGAGTAATAAATGCTTTCTTAGGTAGAAAAATACAATGCAAAAGTTCAGCATCTGTCTGATTATTATTTTTGGGCAATACATTTTATACTATGAATGTTCATTTTTCATGTTCATGTTTTTATTTCAAGTGTATCAGGCCCAAGAATAAAAATAAAGGTTATTAATTCTTGGTAACTAGTGAATAAATACATCGAAGAGAATATTGCACAACATTGTTAACAAACGGTAGAAGAAATTATTCTTTCTCTTTCCCTAAGACTGGAAATAATCCAGAAGGAAAATCAAAAGAACAACTCTTTTCCCCTTTTGCAGATATTCAGAGTATCAGAGGTCTTGCAGTGGATTGGATATCACGTAATTTGTATTGGATTAGCTCAGAATTTGATGAAACACAAATTAACGTGGCACATTTAGATGGTTCCTTGAAAACCTCAATCATCCATGGAATCGATAAACCTCAGTGTCTTGCAGTTCACCCAGTAAAAGGGTAAGGTATCTGTGGTTTTAATAAATGAACTACAGTAAAGCTAGTAAAAAGATTCCTCTTCATTCATATTTTGAGTTTGCCCATTCTGTTTTTTCTCAAACTTAAAGTAAAAGCATGCATTTGAAAGATTTTTTGCTGAAAATTTCTCACCTGAATGCTGGTTCCTTACCAAAGCTGTTGATTAAATCATGTAATCACTTGTTGGACATTTTGCCTCCTTCTAAACTGATTAATCTTTTATCTAATGATGCAATGAAAATACTGTGTACACAAAGCAACATTTTAAATATGTTTATTTTCTTCTTCAGTAAACTCTACTGGACGGACGGTAACACAATTAACATGGCAAACATGGACGGCAGCAACAGCAAAATACTCTTCCAGAATCAAAAAGATCCTGTTGGTAAATACCTATTTTCCTGTTTCTTTTTCATTTGAGTGATTTATTATGGGCATTATCTTGAACTGCTATTCAAGTGTACCATGAAGTTTTTCATTTAGTGTATAACAGTGACAAGAACAGACATCAAGTCATGAACAGCATTCATGTGATTTTGTGTTTCACAATTTAATATATTTTTGGCCCATTCTGACTGAAATCTACTGTAGTAGTAGTGGATTATTATTACCTTCCAGGATCACAGTGGACTGAAGGAGAGCTCATCTATATTTCTCAATCTTTATATCACGGTAAAAAAAAAAAAAATAGAGATCAAGGTTTTAATAAGTTATGGATATATGTAAGAGGGTGCTTTGACTGCGAATGTAGATCCTTCCTCACCAGAACCCCAGCTGCATGATCAAAAGGGAAATTGTCTCTTAACTTTTCCCATAGAGAAAAAAGCAAGAGTTGAAGCAAACATTTCCTATAATCACTTAGCCTTAGTTTTAGTATTTGATAATTCATACAGTTGATGATAAATTGTGGCATTTTTTGGAAAAAAAGCCAAGCTCTCTTTATATGCACTTTTTTTTGTTCAGATCTCTTACTTTGGATAATTTCATTTTTTAGAGAGCTAAAGTGGTTATGTCGATTGTTGATGACTTATTAATGGCCCATCAATAAAGTGATTATATTTTAAAGCATTTTTTTTCATAACTGAATACATATGGCAAGCAGAAGAGAAAATGTTTTAAAGAATTCAATAAATTTGACATAAGAGCAACACGACGTGCTTTAAGACCCTAAATTCTATGAATTTTGTAGAAATTACTTGATGACTGTTTTACTGTTGTTTTGATTTGCTGTCTGTCCACTTGAAGAGACATTTACCTTTTTATCTGAAGAAGAAACAGTGGTAAACCCACAAATTTTAAGATAAAGTATAAGCATATTAAATAATATTAGGACAATATTAAGAAGCATGTGAAATATGCAACATTTTGCACTGAATATCCTGTGATCACAGGTCACAAGGTCTTACATTGCACTACTTGTGGTTTTTCTCCTTGGGTTTGTGGAATGGCAGTGAAGCTACTGAACCAAACACGAAGAATGCTTGTTCAAATCCATATGTGGACAAGGGAAAAAACTTCTATTCTTTCTGTAGTATTGGAATAATTTTCAAAACTTTTGAGATCTGATGATAAATATTTTAAATAGGTCATATTCTAAGGCGAAGGTTCTTACTGCATTAAAGTGGAATATATCTGTGAAGTGTAGAACATGTATTTTGTAAAGAGTGTATATGTATATATGTGTGTGTAAAGGGAAAACAAAGCTTGGACCCGTCTCTTGCCGGAAGACTTTTTAATTGGTATCGTCTTGGCTCATTTTTTATGTCAGTTAGGATGGACATGAAAATAAATTCAGTTGCATGTCTGATGAAAAATGATCAGTTTACTATAGATCAAATGAGTATTAAGTTTCTGATATCAATCTCTATATTTGAGTATATCCAAAATGTCTGTTTCAGTGGTTTAAATTACTCTTACCATTCGTATAAGGCATTCCCATGCTAAGAACAAGAAAACACTGCTGAAGAGCCAGAAAAAAGCAGTTTTAAAACCTCAATATAATATTTAATTTCTAAATGAAAAACTGTCTTTCTCCATAAGTGAAACTCTAGTTCATGCAGCCCTAATTTTGAATGTTTAGGGAGCTCGAAAGGTAGATGCAAAAGACAAATATCTGGCTTATTAGAGCTGGATATCCTGATAATTGATGGGGGCTTTGTTGCCTCGATACATAATTTGGAATTTGGAGAATGAGGAAGAATTTTCCTGTCTGTGACCTGAAGTAAGCTGAGTAATTTTTTTGAGTTCTATGAAGAGAAGGAGGTGATTTTTTTAATTACAGTATTTTGTGTTATCACCAAGAGTGTATGTAGTTTGGAAAATTTTGGAACTGATACCCTTAGGATGACAGATGGTGTCTTTTATTTTTATCTTAGCTAGTACATACTAGATATGACTTGTTGGTCCATTCTGCAGCTCCAAAAGGCTCAAATGCTAACAACACAAGTATATTGGTTGACAAAGCAACTGGAGTTCCATTAAACTGTATTCTTAGGAATCCAGAATTAATGTTAATTTCATACTTTCTTGGGCAGACCATTTGGTCGCTGGAATTCCCTGAGACCAATATTGCACAGTCCTCATGTTCAGATGGACTTTAGCAGCTGGGTCGTAAGGTTTAAGCCAGTCACCCACAGTAGAATTCGTCCTGAGTATCTGTGATGCTTATGGCTAATAAGTCACCTGTTTTCAGTAGCAAAACCAGGACAATTCCTGAAGAAAAAAAATCTAAACATACTTTGCCTACATTACGAATAACAAGGGTTGGTAATAGGTGGAAAGCATTTTGGGAAGAATCATGTGGTAGACTTGACAAGAAGGAGATAAGAAGGTTCTTTTCTGTCCTTTTGCTTCTGTGTAATTGCAATACCCAGGTGGAGAAACACCAGTTTAATATCTGAAGTAAAACCTGACAAGATAGGATTGTAATTGCTGTGTAGCTTGTATTGACAGCAACTCCATAAAGAGATGTCATCCAGGTGACATCAGTGAGCAGCGGACCGGTAGCAGTCGGGAGTTGCAGCGAATAACAAATGCTGTCCATCTGGGAGTAAGGAAAACTCCATCCTTGTGTATTCCCTTTTAACCCAAAGGGAGGTTCATCATCAGTGTTTCCAGGAAAGTTCCCTGTGCTAGGCCTAAGTACTACGAGTGCTGCTTGTCTCCAGGATCCGTGGCACTGTATTTTTCTTTGAGCGATGCTTGTTGTACAAGCACGAAAATGTGTGCAGAGACCCTGCGAGATCAGTCTCTCCTGAAGGCACAACTCCTAATCCTTATCCTCTCTTGAGTGTGTTTTGTTTTCTTCTGGGTGATAAAATTGCAGAAGGGGGGGGGGGGAAGGGGAATTTCAGTAAC
>JAYRBT010000181.1:4743131-4767076 GCA_036023395.1 Myiotriccus ornatus
AAAATATTCCATTTGTTATTAATCCTCCATTTGCACATTAGAAGGGTTTAGAATGTTCAAAAACACCTGTAAAAAAAAAAAAAAAAGAACAGTAACATAAGAAAAAATGTCTAAAAATTTAAGTAGGTTGCTGAATATTATAAAAATATTGCTTCAAGTTGGCTGTTTCTCAAACGTATCTTCATCTCTCAGCCCTTGCTGTAGCTGGGACAGTGTGGTAGGAAATTCCAGTCTGTCTCAGAATTAATATTTCTGTTATTCTGGAGGTAACTTTAGAGCTTTCTGTATTTCCCCAAAATGCTTTGCTGACCCTTATTTTCTGGTTGAAAAATTATTTAAAATTGTCTTGGATGTTCCAAAATAAATTTCAGTTGATAAGCAGACTTTTGTTGGGATAGATGTCTCATTAACTGCCAGAAACTTTTTATGAAGTGTTTTATTTGATTGATTAATTATATAATAACTTTGTATACATAGATAGTGTATTAGTAAAATGTATGCTAAATAAAATCCAAAGACTTGTATGTACATGGTGTAAATTATGTCATAGTCTAAAGTGCTGATTGCTAAATTAGATTTATTATGCACACATTTGACCAGCATTGAACTTTAAATGCTGTCAGTGTCTGTTGGAGAAGGGATACTTTTATATCTGCATTCATAAACACAAGCAAGTTTGGTGTCAGAAGGAGTCACGAATGTTAATATATACAAATTGTCTTTCATTGATTGGATTATGACTAGAAATGGATTGAATAAATGACCTTTACTCTGGGGAGCTGTTGGAAGTCTTTAATAGGAGATGTAAAGAGTGTTCATCCTGTCACTGAGATGACTGTGGTTATCAAGGCTTCATCTCTGATTCACAGAACCTACAACAGTGATGATCTGTTTGGGATATGGAACAAAGAGATTATAGCAATGATGTAAAGAAGAGTGTTTAATGATTGTTTGCACAGAAGTAGTTGAATTTTTGCAGGTGTGGGGATGGAAAATTTTCTGCTGTATAGTTTTTACGTATCTGTAGCTCTACTACCCATAGTTTGGGATGCTTTGTTTTTATTCTTCTCACTCAAAAATGTCAAACAAAACTTCTGATTTGGGGTTTTGCCTTTGCTTTGGAGCCATAGGTGTGCGAAACTGCATTATGACATTGCAGTATGATTCCTACGTAACTCTACTGGAAAAAAGTGAAAACAAATACAGTTTTATCAACAGTACTGTATGTGCTGATTGAAAAACATGAAAAGTTTCGGTACTCATCTGTCCCATATGTTTTCAGATTGTGGAAAACACTGTGGCAATGTAAATGCCATTTATTTTCCTGAAGTGCTGGTGGCTTTGCATATGTTTCTCATAGGCAGCTTCTGTGCATGTGAAATGGGTCAGAACAGAAAATTCATTCCTATATGAAGCAAGTTAACAGATCTGTAATGGATAAATGGTCATAACTAATGATATATAAATAAAGAATAATTATTAATTTGTTCTAATGTAAGATTTAATACCATAGTGTGTGAAAATTTAGTACCCCTGCTGATCTGTTTGCCTACAAGTTTAATAGGAGGTTTCAGCAGGTAAATCACAGTAACTGCGATGTTTATTGAATCCTTTTTGCTCCATTTCCTAAATTTTCTTGACTGCTTTTATCTAAAAATACAGTAAACACAACTAATCAACATGAATGGAATGAATGTTTCTTCTCTATGAATATACTAAGCTAACTTTTTTTTTCCTATTTGAATTCATCAGTGACTTAAACACAGATATATAATACCTGTGTCCAAATTTTGTAGAATTTAATTTCCAATCATTACCAGAGAGTCCTGTAGTCTTCTGCTGTCTTTTCCATTTTTCTGTCTTTTGCATTTATTTTCTCCCCAGCTAAAAGCAGTATTTTGGACAGGTTATATTTTTTGTTTCTTTATTTTAGTGTGTGATCATGTCATATTGTTGGGTTGTGTTTTCATGGGGCAGAAAGAGGAGGTAGAGTTCAGTATTTTGAGACTCCCTTTGTACAGTTTGTCACCAGGTCAGTTGCTGATCATCAGAATCTTTGTTGGACCTCAGTGGTTTTAGGGGATGGGTAAGTGGGATCTGAAATTTGCCAGAAGAATTGTTGGAAAAATTGTTGAATTTACTATACCAGTGATCTCTTCAAGCACCTCAGTTATTGCTTCTGCAGTTTTTTTGGATGGTTGTGAAGCATCTTGCCCAGCCATCAGTGTTCTTGTCAGAAAGCACGAGCTCCCAGAGACACCCAAGGAGAATCCTACAGTCTGTGTCAGAAGCTAGTGCCTTCTGTTCCTTGTCTGGAGAGACTTTTGCACAGAAAACTAACAGATCTTCTGCCAGTTTCCAGTGGGTTTTGCTGTATCTTATAATTGACGTGCCAGAAGATTTTTCCAGAACTATAAAAAAAGTGATGAGGTTTGGCCCAAGATTTTTTTTGTTTGCCTTGGTAATTTCTGTGCTGTTCTGATATCTTGAGTTTCCTGATCTTAGGTTCTGCCAATTTCAAAATGGGAAAGGAAAGGAGAACAGGCACTCCGTGGTTATGTTCTGTGACATGAACTCAGTGGATACTGCAGCTGAGTCAGTACAGTTTTGGTTTGCTTTTTAATGTAACTCATGGAGTGGTTCAGAGCTTCACCAGGCAATGATGATTCTCCTTTAGTTCTACCCCTCAGTCTCCTCATTGTTTTCATTGCTTTCAATTCCTCTGTTTTAGTGTTGCAGTTTAGCTGTTGTAAACCATTTGGAAGTAACCACTACTCTTTCAGGTGTTTGCTGTTGTTCAGTCCTTTCCAGGCACTGTTTAACATTTTCCTACTATTATATTCTTTAGTGGAAGCTTATAGTGGTAATGGTAAGACATGAAAACATAGTGTTAGCAAACAAGCTGGTGCCAAAATAGCTGTCAGGTTTATCCTTAAGGGAAATGGAAACAAGATATATAATTCACATCTTTCTGTATTTTGGTTCTTTCTTTTATTGGTTTTCTACTCAGTAGTGTCAGTCATCTTTCCTTTTCCATATGCTGAGCAAAATTCCTAGTCTTTTGGTGCCTGCTTTTGCTACGTTGCTTTGAGCGTGATGTAGATGGGATGAAAATTATATTCCACTTGAAAGTAAAGCATTTGAATATATACAAAATTACCATTTTTCTGTGCACTTAATCATACAAAAAATGCTTTTGCTCTTGCCATTCTCTATTATGAAGCAGTTGCTGTAAATCCATGAAGATGTATTTGCTTTGCTTGTTCTTCCCACTTTTTCTTCAAATACACATTCACTGTGTGCAGTGTCAATGCATGCAACATCAGACATTTTTAGTCAATCTAGCATTAAGAAACACAGGTGAATGCTCTGTCTAGTACCTCCCACTGTTTAATGTCTTGCATTTGGTCAGTGGTAACTTTGTTCTGCTACTACGTTAGCTTTCCATTTCATTTTCTTCAAAAACCTCTGAAGTTTATACTGGTCTTTCAGAAGCTTATCTGATTCACAGCACCCTATACCCTGCATCGTTTTCAACACCTGCTGCTGACAACATTTACAAGTTGATATTAAATCTATCCACTGCTTTGAAATTCAAGATGTTCCATGTGAGAGAATCTCTGATTTTCTTATACAGTAGAGCAAAGCTCTTTTCAACAACACAAAAATGCTTCCTAAACCTGTCTTAAGGTTTGAGTTTAATGTATCATTTAGTAACTGGTTTTAGCAGTTTTCCTGGTAGCCAATGTCTTGAGTGTGATCAAATCATAAAGATACATTTGTCATTCTGCATGAGGTCTCTTCTCCTGCCTTCCAAGTTACTCAATGAAAATGGTTCCTGGACTGTAACTGAAGCTGGTTGGAAATTTCCCTTTGTGATGAGAACTGTGTTTCTGGGTTGGTGAGCAGAGTCATTATATTCCAAGATTTGAATTGCAAAGGAACTCACAGCAATATCTGATGTGTTTCCAAACTGGTGTGTTCTTTCTTGAATGATATATGGCTCTGAATCATAAACTGAGCATTGCTAGAAGAGTATTGATTAGTTACTGTAAGTTTTTGGCTGAGAAGAAGTAGATGTTGAAGACTTCTGTCAGCAGTTTTGGTGGAGGCATTTGATTGGATTTTGTATCAGGTCCTCACAGAAATACAATTTACACAAACCCACAAAATTCATCTCATATCTCTGCCAAGTAGGAATATGATGTAGATTGTGTAGACTGTATAATGAGGATATAATTTGTTGTGGATTGGTTGGGTTTTTTAGTATGAAATAGAATAACTTCACGTAGTGAATGATTTTATGTGTAAGTGCTATTTCTGTTGAAATTCACATAAAAAAATTCCATCAGCAATACAACAAAATCAGATGTACATAATAGCTTTTCAATGGGTGTTCAGGCATTAGAACAATGCCTTTTGAACACAAACTGTATATAATATAACCATCAAGGTGTATTATCAAACAATCAAAACAGAAAGCAACAATTACAGTATTTCATTTTAGACAGAAAATGTGGGTTCATATTTCCAAAAGATATTCATGCTGACATTTACTTTTGTCATGTAGTTAGCTGATACATTGGTTGTTTGACTTTTGTTTTATCCTAAATAATGTTTCAAAAATAACACCAGAAAGCTTTTTCCAGTGACTCAAAGGGTGGGAGCTGTGACTTTGCTGGATGTAATTGCAAAGTGAAAGGGGTTGCTTAGATCAGGAAACTTCAAATACACACACCTTAATTTTCCAAGTCATCAGTCATCTAATTGCCATAACACCATTCATTACATTACCATTAATATGTGAAACACATCCAGGCAATTTGCCCAGTTTTAAGTGCAGTACATAGTTGTCTTCCATAAATACTCAAACCACCATTAATGAAAACTAATGGCCCATCAAAATTTGCATTCAGAGTACTGATTGAAATCTCCAAAGGACTGTCCACAATGCTGGTGTAGCAATTTTTGGCATTTGAAATTGCTGTTTCCCAATATGTTGCTGTGCTTAATGCTAATTAGCCAACACAGTGGATAAATACAATGATTTTAGTATATATTAGAACCCAGGTTTAGCAGCAGGATTGTAATTAGTGATCAAACAACACTCTTATTAGCATAATCAAGCAAATAAATGTTTGATATTTAAAGGTTCAAAATAGTTTTGTTTCTTTCCTAGTTTGTAAAGCAGGTTGTCTTTATGCTAAAGTCAAGTTGGCTTTTTTTAAAACATCTACTGTATTTTAAAATTAATATAGGAATATATTAATTCATACCAGAAATCGTAGATGAGTTATCTGCTGACAGAATATATCAAAAATGGAGAGAGGAAGACAAATTTTGCTTAGAATTATTGTCAAAAATCTCTGTGTAACATGTTGAGGTCATTTTGTTATGAGACTTGTGTATGTTGGCCACCCAGCAGTTTCTGAACAACTAAAAGATGTATTTTTTAGGTCTTAGGGCATAATTGGCCACTCTTTTAGCAGATAGTCATAAGAGATTTGACCTCAAGGTGTCTGCACTTCAGAATTCGTGGAGGGGGATTCTGTGGTTTTGGCATTTTTTTGGTTGATTTGTGTTTAGTATTTTCTTTGATTTGGTAATAATTTTTACTTTTTGGGGTTTGTTTTTGTGGGTTTTTTTTGTTTGTTGTTGGGGGGAGAATTTTGAGGTCCTTTTTTTTTTTTCAGTATAGCTGAAAAGTCAGGATTTGCATGAACTTTCTCATTTAATTCCCCTCCTCTATCCTTGTCTCCTAAAACTCATAGTGCATCATAAAGCCTCTGTGCAAAAGAAGAATAAACAATTAGTCCAGTCAGATTTTGTAAACTACATTTTTATTTAAATCTTTATCCAGATGTGGTGTTGCCAAGGATGGAAGAAATGAAAGAATAATTTGGAGCAGTATTTTGAGTATTCACTTATGAATTGTTGTGATTTGTCCTTTTTAAGGGCATAGGTCATGTAGGAGACTACTCCACCTCTGTAGGCACAGTCAAGTACCTCAGGGTTTAGTAAAGAGTTTATCCAGTGCTGTTTCTTCTATCATGAAAGGAGAACAACTCTATGATGTGAAATGTCTGACATCATTGATGGAAATTGTTTAGATCCTATTAAGTGTTCCTGAAAGAAGATGTGGTCTCACTGAGTATCTCAGTAAGAGGAACCTGGTGGAACATTCAGCTGGTCATGTAGAAATGATTTTGGCTCTGTACTAACATCAAAAGGAAGAAATGAAACTATTTGTGGTGTACATAATTATTGCTTATTGAACTTCTTGATTAAGCACATGCCATGCCTTCATCTCTTGGTAAAACAACACAACAAATCAGTTATTTGGGGGTTTTGTTGCTTTCCTTTGCCAAAGGAGATGGGTAAGTCAGCCAGTGTCAGGTTTTGAAGCCGTGGCCAAAGTTGGTGTTTTGCACAAAACATTGAAGAAATTGTGAAGAATGAAAACTCTTCTTCACACGCAAATATTTAATTTCAAGTCTAAACCTTTAGGATTGCATGTTACCATCTAAAGGAGAGGGGGGAAAAGAAAAAAAGTCCAATTCCCACTCTTTCATGTGTGGATTATAGCATACAGTCACCTTTCTAATCTTATCTTGCGTGTGCCTTTTTGTTATAATTGACACCATCAAAATTGAGCGCAGGAACTTTTTGTTCTAAGGAGTTTCTGATAAAGGAATCATCAGATGCAATCTACTACTAATTGACTGATATCACACAGTGATGTGTTTACTGAGTCAATTCTAGTACCTTTGCATGCACAGGGTGATAGATTTTCTTTAAATTTTACCCAAATTCAAATTGGGAGTTCTATTTGTGTCTCCAAATCTTAATATTTTTGTTCTGTAGACTGTGGTCTTGTCATACACCTGTGAAGAGTTTACTTGGTTTTTCCCTTGATATTTTCAGATTATTTCTTTTCTGCTGTAACTTTTTACAGTTACTGCAGTGGAAATTATTTTTTAGACCTCCAGTTTCTGTCATGAAACACTCAACTGTGTGGCTCTATATATTAGTTATAGAAATATTAAAACTGCAGCATAGGCAAAAAAATTCATTTAACTGAAAATAAAATTAAGTAGAAGTGGAATTAATACACAATATTTGTTGGGAACATAGTGTTCCTGGAGGTTAAAAGTTTTCAGTCTAGAGTTTTACTTTTGGTTCATCTTCTGTAATAACTTTTTTTCTGTCTGAAATTAAAATGCTGGTGATGTTTAACTTGCAATTACACAGACTTGCCCCATTTAATTATTTCATTTAGATATTTAAAAGATACATAGCTATTTTTAGGAAAAAAATAAGTAATATTCATAATTTTTGTGCAGAACATAGCTCTGAGATTGTATCTCACAGCAGTTAATGCCTATAATGTAGTCATGAGTGAAATGTTAACTTACTGCAGAGCAGTATTTTGTTAGTAACCCAAGCAAACATCCTGTTCATGTACTGCCATTACATCGTTCCAGTTTGAAGATACACGTGACAAACCCAAGACAGAGTCGAAATCAAATCGCTGCTATAACTTCTTTTCCTTCTTCTCTTTTCCTATTTGTAATTAATTGAACACACGCACAAGAATCATGTTGTGTTGTCCTTGAGATTATTGGTCAAACTGGTCTGAGGTAATATGGGGTTAAAGAGAAAATGGTAACCCACAGTGAGCTGGAAGGAGGTCATTGTGGAGTCAAAGTCTTGTGAAGAGAGTAAGGACTCGGGTAGGGGTTTCTGGCACTCAAAGAAAATGAGAAACAGACACTGAGAAACTTGTTGTGGGATGTGAAACAATCACTAATGTTGGAAAAGACCTTTAAGATCATCGAGTCGGACAGTTAACCCAGCTCTGCCACGTCCACCACTAAACCATGGCCCCAAAGGCCACATCTGCTTGTCGAGCTGGAACACTGAGACCGTCTCATCGTACATCTGTGCGGGCTCCAGAAGGGAGGACTCATGTGACAAGGACAATCAGAGTTTCACTGAAGTTTGAGTTTGATATCAAAGCTCTGAAAACGTTAACTCTGAATCACTGGGAAGCAGAGCCTGATATAATTTTTTTTGTGATTTCTTAGTTACGGATTGTAATTTGTTTTTAATGAAAAATGTGTTTAAGCATTACAAGCAATTTTGTTCACTTGCAAAAATGAATTTCTTCCCTAAAGTCACTAGAATTTTCATGTATATGTGGAAAATGAGGCATTTTAATTTAGGATTTTCTATATCAGTAGCCTTAAATCAGCAGTTATCACAGCAAAATGAAACTGGTAAAGACTTTATTCATGTCTGCAGAATCTTAATAACCCACAACCTTCAGGTTCTCTCTATAACCTCTTTAACCAATTTTCCTTAAAATTGATCCAAGAATAAACCTCAAAAGCTTTTTTCCAACTTAGGTTTTAACCATATATAATTTGATAGTGATCTTTTTGATTTCTACAATTTGAAAATTTTACAGATAAGAAGCTTTGGTGGGCAGACCAGAATTTAGCTCAGATTGGAACCTGCAATAAAAAAGATGGAAGAAACCCAACTGTCCTGAGAAACAAAACTTCAGGTGTTGTACACATGAAAGTGTATGATAAAGCAGCACAACAAGGTAGGTTACATTTTAAATATGTTTTACCAACCTTTAGAGTGCACAGTATCTTTTCTCGTCTTATTCTCCAAATGTGGCTAGAAGAAAATAACACTTATTTCATTATAATTCAGTGATAAAATACATTGTATTGGTAAAAATACTTTGTTTTAAAATAAATTATTGAATATAATGGGGTAATTGAATTAACGTGTCTGCCCTGATGTATTTTAATTTATCTAATGTTCACACCATAGTGAAGTTTGAAGTTCTTTTAGAGAGTTTTAAATTTTTAGTTAGAAAACAGGCTTAGCATGTGTACTCATCTCAAATTATTGAAATTTTAAGTGAAGTATTATGAGAAAATTCATTAATATTCTTCATTATCTATTTTGAAACATAGTTTAATTCATCTAAGTTGACAGAAGTGACAGTAATATAAATCAAAAATGAGGCAGCATAAAAATGGGGGGGATGTTGCTAATGCTGCCAAAACTCAGTTGGCAAAGTGGAAGCTAAGACAATATAAAACAGTGTAGTTTGGGGTCATGCACAGAGTTTTATGATTTTGGAGACTGGTGACGAAAACATTTGTGAGTTGCTTTGGAAGAAGCTTATTTCTGATTCCAGTTACTAAAAGTGATGAGGGTGGAATCTATGAAATGAATTATTTCATTTTATTGTGGACTCCCCATCCATGGAGGTGTTCAAGGCCAGGCTGGACAGGGCCCTGAGCAACCTTGTCTAGTGGAAGGTGTCTGTGCCAGTGGCAGGGGAGTTGGGAGGAGATGAGCCTTAAGGTCCATTCAGACCCAAACCATTCTGGGATTCTATGATTTTGTGGAGAAGCTTCCAGAAGAACACAGGATGGTTTCTGCAATAACTAGTCTATAAATGGAGCACATTCAGTTCCACATTGAGCACTTCTGGGAACATTTGCCCTTTTACCTAATCTGGGAAACACAAAAAGTGCTTTGCTAGCCTGACCCTTAGCTTTAAGTGTGGTGGAAGAATTAATAATACAGATTTAGGTATTCTGTAATGTTTCTATCAATTTGAAGTGCTTTAATTCCCAACCATGGAGACATACAGATAGCTCATAGGTGCCTGAATGTTAGCAGTACTGGGTGTCTGCTGCATAGAAAAAATTTCTATTATTTTAGGTGAAGAAATGTTTTCTACTTCAAAATTAGGAATGCAAAAATAAACGTGACAAGTAGCTCTCTGATTCTTGTGGGCTTGATAACTTGTAATCAACTAATTCCTTGAATGTCTTAATGGATTTCAATGTTTCTTCATAGCTCACTCTTCAAATTTCTGATCTGTGTTTAGTGTGTTGTGTACTATGTTTGTTATAAATCTTATTTAAATATGTTCATCTATTACTTAAAAGCAAATATTGTATTAAGTAGTAGGCGCATGGATTTGTGAGATCACTTCATAATGTATCTTAAATATATTTAAAAATGCTGGTTCGTGAAGATAACAAGGTGAATATAACACCTGATGAATGAATAAGGTATGATCAATGATCTGCTCATGGTCTAGAATAAGGTAGACCTTCTACAATAATGTCAGTGAGATTTCATCATTCCCAGCCCAAACTTGATGTAGTATTTTCAGGTTTTTCATACACCTTTGCTTTAAAATAGGCAGGGTTTTTAGAAGACTGAGTTATTTATAATCTGAAGGAAAATGTGTGGATAAAATGCTGCAGAAGTGAAGCATGGAGGGGTGTATGAATATATGAAATATGTTATGCATATCTCAATTTTTTGAAGAATTTAACTGAACAAAATTTGGGTTTGGTAATATTAATATATCAGGGACAACACTCGTTTTTAGTCAGGACTGCCCTGTTCAAGTTTTGCTTCCTCTTGTCTCTTCTCCCACCACGTTATAGGCAGCAATTCCTGTCAGTTAAACAATGGTGGATGTTCCCAGCTTTGCTTACCAACATCAGAAACCACCAGGACTTGTGTGTGTACAGTGGGCTACAACCTTCAGAAAAACCGCATGGCTTGCAAAGGTAAAATGCCTTCAGTATTTCTTTTAATTAACTCATGTTTTATGGGAACATTGTAATGAGTAAATAAACTTAATTTAATCGCTTCAAGTTGAATAACTATACTTAATATGCCTGACTGAAGCAGTAACAGAGGAATGTCTCTTGTGGTGAGGACAGAATTAAATTTAGCTTTTGGTTGCATTATTCAGTACTGGATAGATTTTTGTGGAAACTCAGACCATTTGAGCCATCATTAATGGCAGTAAATATTTGTTCAAGGTCATATACCTTATCTTTGAACTAAATTATAGGCTACAGTATCTGAATTGTTGGATATCTCATCTTATTGTATTGGTCTTAATATAAAGTGAAGCCTGATTTTTTAAATTTTTTTTTTTTTAGACTTTTGTCCATTTGAGCTGGCAAAGAATAGCTTACAGAGCTTACAGACAAAGCCTTACTTTGTGCCTGAATAATACAAAGCAACCTTATGGTCAAGGTGCCTTATAGCTTTATAAACAGAATATAATTTGATCCCATTTATTAGGACTGAGTAATTCCTGAGAATTACTACATAACAAGGTCTCTACACAGTAGCATTTATTCCTGGCTAATAGAAATAGGTGCGTATGGAGTGTGATTAATCTAACATGAAAGTAGACATTTAAAAGTCATCAACTGCACTGGTCATCAAATACACAATGATGTATTCCTCTCTTGTCTGTAAAGGAAATGTGCATAACTGAAGGTGAAGTGAATTGCATGCCCTAAAAACAATCTAAAGTCCTGCTTTCCACAAGTTTTTTAAAATTGTCTCTTGCTGAATAGGTACAGAAATACAGATGTGCGCTGAAAGTATTCTTAAATGTCTTATAATTAAAAAAAAAATTGTTTTAATTTTCCTTACTGCTAATTACCTGATTATAAGGTGGTGTTTGAAATGGACAGTGATTCCCTTCTCTTTATAAGACAGCATTTATCATTTAATTAGAAATGCACCACAATACCTCATGGATGTTTCTTTCAAAGAGATGGAGTTCTCAATCTGGAAAACAATGGAGCAGTTATTGCAAAACTATGCCTAGTGCATGTTAGCTCCTCAAATCCTGCTAACTGGGAAGGTCTTCACTTTGCCCTCACTGGCTACTTTATCTTTTCCATAGGTATCGAATCGTTTCTCATGTATTCTGTTCATGAAGGAATTAGAGGAATCCCTCTTGATCCAAATGATAAAATGGATGCTTTAATGCCTATATCTGGGACTTCATTTGCTGTGGGCATAGACTTCCATGCAGGTAAATATTATGTGCAACTCGTTGTATGGATGGTAAAAATTGTATATTGTTCTCACGAATGAAATAACCCTTTGTTTTCAAACCTTCCAAGTTGTTACAACAGCATTGAAAAGAATTAGAAGTTGATCATGTTACAGTGTTAACCAAGGAGATTTTCCATTTTGCACTAAATAGAAAAACATGTATATGTAGATTGTGCTGGCAGCACTAGCTTCTGTTTTTCAGTGAAGTCATCACCAAGAACTCAAGTAGGAGACTGGTGGTTTTACAGGAAGTGGTCATCAGTCTGCAGAAAAACAGGTTTCAGTAGTTCTTTCTTCCCAGAAAAAGGCTTGTTCCTGTTATGCCATTTTTTTTCCCATGGAAAAACACATAGTCCTATGTGTTGTTGCCCGCAGGTGGTTTTGACAGCTGAGTTGGAATAGTTTAGTTCCTGTCCAGCACAGCTCAGCAACTTCCCTGCAGGGTACAAGCCAGCTTTGTACCTGTTCCTTCGTTCTAGAGGCAGGTACTCTGACAGCCTGAGGAACAGCCATTTCTACCATTCCACCCATATGAGGATTTTATTGGCAAGTTTACATCTTGTTCTTTTTTGGGTTGGGATTTTCCTTTAGCGTAGTCTACTTGCAAGATATGCGATCCTACTTGAAAGAGTTTTATTTGGCCTTCCCTAATCAATATCAAACTAATATTTTGGAAGAATAGGGTTTTTTTTGGCTTTTGGGAAAAATGAGATTTGAGGAGGGATAAAACTGAGTGAGGTTTTCCAACCTGCCTGTGATAAGTTACAGCACAGGGACCATGAACACACTTGGCAGTGACAAATGCATTGTGAAACACGGATGTAAATAGTGTGCAGCAGTGAAATCACAAGGGGATGGTGTGTTATAAAAAGTTACAATACAGCTTTTAACTGCATTTCAGCTTAAAACCCAATTGTTTTTCTCATTTTGATATACTACCTTGAATTTTATAAATTCACTTCTAAAACCTCAAATATGATTCAGAGGGCAAGTGAAGGTACTTTCAGATTTCTTCTTGGGGTTTTTTTTTTCTCCACTTAGTGAATGTTTCTTCATTTCTTTCTTACTCAGGAAGCATTCCCAAATTTTGATCTACTCTCAGTAATGTTTAGATATGCAAAGTGGCTAAAATAGATCAACATATGCAAGTAGCATTACATAATTAAAAGGCTTATGGAAAGGTTTTTTGCAGACATGAATGAGCTAGAAGATACATGCACCTTTTTTCTCCCTGCGTTTTGGTACTTCTAAATTCTAATTAAAGAACTAAGAGAAGTTTTGACCTTTGGACTTTTTAGAGCCTATTGAGGAGTAGGGTTGCCAGTGTTTTTTTAAGACACAGGTTTATGAAATGGAGTGTGATCCTAGAAGCCTTTAATTTCTGTGTTGTTAAAGATCATGGCACTGATTCTTCCCTGTTGCTAAAGACCTTTTCACAGTATGTCAGGCAAATGCTTATTGTTTCTTCCTGTTGATGTTGTTCCAGGAATCTCAACATATAAAAGTAAAAATAATTCACTACTAGATGTGCATTTGTTGAAATAATTATTTCACATGCTGGGGGTTGTACTCTGTACTTCAAAGCTTGGTCTGGTTGGAGGAGAAAATAGGTAATATTCAGTAAATAGTTTGTATGTTGAATTTTGGGTTACACAATTTTACTGGCAAAATACCGATGGCATTAAATGGAACTAATTTTCAGTGCTTGCTGAAAAGCATTAATTAAGAAAACAACACTAAAATGTTGTGCTACATTCATTACGATTTAGTCATGAAAGTGAAACCACAGAGATCTCTGTGTTCTTGTAACAGTTTCAAAGCTGTTATGTGGATTCTTCCTCACTTGACTGACTTCAATAGTCATGGTCTGAATACAGAGGGGTTTATTTTTATGGAGATGAATTAACCTGGAATATGAAATACATAACATTCACTTGTAGGGTGTCTTATCTAGTTGATAAACATAGTAGATTTCGGTTTTTTCTTTATTAACTATGTATTTACAGAAAAGACCTTGTAGCAATTCCATATCTTGTGTTGCACTGCAGGGTACTTTGCATACACTTGCATGGGACTGTAGATCTGTATCTTATTGTTGAATGTGTATAAAGCTAGTATTAGATGTATGTAATTTTCATACTCATTTGAAATAAGCAGCAAAATACATGACTCCAGTATTTGGGTTGCTTGAAGTCAGAATTTCTTATTTGTTTTATCATTGGTGTGGCTGAAATTCTTGCAGATACCAATCTGGTTTGGTCTCAAATAAATCTGGTTATTTGTCTAAGTTTTGTTTTTCTCTTCTATATCTGTATCATCTACATCTATCTATCTATATCTGTGTGTGTATATATATATATTTACACACACATACATATATGTACATAGGTGTGTATATATAGGGTTAGTACATATAAAACATTTTAAATTTACTTATTAGTAGATATAAAATATTTATATGTATGTAAGTAATACCAAAAACACACACAACAAAAAAAACAAACAAAAAACCACAAACAAACAAAAACAACTAGTGAAAGCTTGTCAGAACATTTAAAATAAAAGCTGACTTGTGGATCAAATATCTTATTCTTTTAACAGTTTATCACTCTGAAATGTCACTTTATTTTCCTAGTAATTTAACCTGTGTGATTACTGAAGGGAAAAACTGTATAAGCAGTTTTACACTGTTGTTTTTCAGACTCCTAAATATTTTGGAATGGGGATTAATAAACAGAATAGTATGGGGGCTTTTTTAACATTTATTCCATTAGGAAAAAAAATAAAGGCAGCGTATTTATTGTGATTTTTATCAGAGATTTTTAACATCTGTTTTCATGGCCCTAATTGTGCTATAAGTGCAGTATTAACAAACAGTAGAGAACCTGAAATTTTGACAGAATTTTTAAAATAATATTTAATAAAAGGGATGAGAAGTTAAAGCTGATAGTTTTGATACCCTTATTCTGCTTACTCTGAATCAAATTAATGAAGTTATAATTAGCAGTTTTCACAGTAACTAATATCAATATTTGGACTGAAGTACCTGAATTAACCTAAGAATCCTTGCCACGTATTTGATAGGAAATGATACAATCTATTGGACAGACATGGGTTTCAACAAAATTAGCAGATCTAAGCGAGACCAAACATGGAAAGAAGACATTGTTACAAATGGTTTGGGAAGAGTTGAAGGCATTGCAGTGGACTGGATAGCAGGTAGGTCTGAACCTGCTTCAGGACATGTTGTTATTTCTGACAACACACCCTTGCATCTTCAGCTCAAGATTAATTAAATTAGTTTACTTTCAGTTCTTATTTCTAGTATTGCACATGTCTGAACATTATTTATATATCTTGGATGCTACTCCTTAGATGGATGGTTTCAATGGTGACAACCACAAATACAGGTTTAAACCCTACAATGGAAGGCTGAATAGGACTATAAATTACAAGACACATGTAAATGAAAATACAGGAGTTAGTTTCTGGTCCTCATTTATATGCTTAATTAAACGCTTTTCATGTAGTCTTTTCTTCCTGCAGTAACTTCCCTGTGCTTTTCCCAGGTAACATATACTGGACAGATCATGGCTTCAACTTAATTGAAGTAGCCAGGCTGAATGGCTCGTTCCGATATGTGATTATATCCCAGGGCTTGGACCAGCCAAGATCTATTGCAGTACACCCAGAAAAAGGGTAACGTGACCGTGGCTACTTGCATTGTCTTTAAAGTTTGCATGCCAGTACCTAACCTTTAAGATAAGCAAATTGAGTCCTTTGTTCTAATAGATAAATATTTATTAAAACCCAAAGGATTATATTGGAAACTATTGTGTTGTAAATAAGCACAGGTGGAAGGAATTGTTACTCTTGACACATGAAGACTTTTTTCATTGCTCTCTGTATTCATGACATACTGCAATTTCTGTGCAAAATAGTTTTTATTTCCCAAGGAAATCATTTCACCTGAAGTTTGGATGTTGCTTGAAAGCATGCTTCAAGTTGTTCTGAAGTTTCCAGCAAATCCAAGGAAGCCACATGAGCTTATGAAGGACCTCAGTGTCATGATGAAATGGCAGAACAGTGTAATCCTTGATAGCTATAAACTCCAGTTTCATGTAACATCCCATTTCAGCAACCCAGGAGGTTGCCCAGGGTAGCTGAAAGTCATGTGAGATGAAGCATGTGGGTAGGAGAGTAAATATTGGCAAAACTGAACTGCTTGGCAAAAATTCATCCAGCTGATTGTTGATGGCAGTGCTGCTTGTTCTGCAGCACTGACAGAAATAGGAATGTACTGTTCCCCTTCTGGCTCGAAAACTGTGAAAAATCCCCGTCCCTGGAGTTGTTCAAGGCCAGGCTGGGTGGGTGGGGGTGAAAAACCTGGTCTAGTGGAAGATGTCTGTGCCCGTGGCAGGGGGTTGTTTGTAATACTTAAGGAAGAAGAGAGGGCCACAGATTAGTAAATGTTTTACAAGTCTGGTGTATCTTCTGTGAAGGAGGGTAAGCTTCATCTGTTTTATAATATTGTGCCGCAAAATGATAACCTGAGATATCTCCAGTCAAAGTTTCTTCAGGAGAAGGATAGCAGTGGGAAGTACAAATAGGCAAGTACAGCTGTGCCTTTCTGTGGGAAGATTAAGGCCTTTATACCCTTTGCATTATTGTCATATCTTTTTCCCTTTATGAGGCAAAACTTTCAAAGGTATTCCTCCCTCCCCTTGCCCTGACTTCACACTGTGCATTTCTCTTGAAGCTTGAGTTGACAGCTATAAAAATAGAGAGGAAAATAGCACTTATTAGATCTCATTGAATCTGCCAGTTATACCAAGATGTGAAGCAGGCAGAGTTCAGCTGGTTGGGGACATTATTTATTGTGACCGAGGAAGGGGTGAAGAATGTGTAGCCTTACAAAAGTGTGTCTTTGTCCCTCATCAGGTGTATTTATTCATATAATGTGCACATGCCTCACTTTTTCCTAATTTAATAATAATTTTCTGATCAATTGATATTGAAACAGGGAATTAAGCTCCTAGTGAAACTTGTAAGATGCCTTCTTTAACAATCATTTAGGGAATTGCATTTGTGTTTAGGGCTTGGGGTTCGGGATGGGAGGAGCTTGAACTGCTTGAATTTTTTCCAAAGAAGATTTTTTTGAAGATTCTATTCCAGCATCAAATTTCCATGCCTTGCATCTCCATGTCAGCTGTGTAATTTATATAAGGGATAGTTCTGAAAAAATTGAGTTATAGTTATAGTTGAGTCATAGTTATTCTATTATGGATATAATTATCAATTATATCCATAGCATGTTGCTGCCTACAAAGGTCCATGAAACAAGTATGTTAGTTGGTATTTCCCGGAACTTTTGAGATGTGAGAAGACAAAATTTTTCAATACTAGTTAATGGTTTGTGTAAGTTGATATATTAATATATTTATAATCATTAATGCTCTAAGGGAGTAATTAATAACTTGCCTTATATTTTTGGTAGCTATTCAGGATTTTCTTTGGAGCATTTTAAATTTAACCTGCTAATTATGGGGTATCATTTTTTTTCTGCTCAGAGTAACTAGTCTAAGGAAAGACTATGGAAAGTATTTTGAATGTCTGCCATTCTGTATTCAACATTTAGTTCATGTCTTGTGTTAAGAAAGTACCTCTAATTAGACGCCTGAAAGCAAGTTAATTTCTGTTTAGAGGTGCTGTTACTAGTCTAGTTAAAGTTGTATTAAACTTAAGCAGTGATTGTTGATATCCAGCTGGTTAGTACTGTCTATTTTACCATTTCTCAAACATATTTTTAACTTAGCTAATGTTGCAGTTCAATTTTGTAAGGTAGTATAAGTTTTGTAGTTAGTATAAATATTATTGTATGTTCTGTCAAGAAGTATGAGAACAGATTAGTTATTCTTAGAGTCAGAAAGCCCTACAGTGAGAGCCAAAGTAAGATGGGCAATGTTTCAGAAGCTAAGTTTGATAAGAAAATTATAGGATCCATATTTTTCCTCCCTTATCACATTTTTATTCTTCATTATTTCACATATCTGCAGTTGTCCAATCAAATACAGCTACTTAACTACAGAATGGCATAGTGATGACACCAGAAACAGGGGGAGAGCTGCCTAGTAGTGCCCAGAAGACTTTTGTAATCTTTAAAAACCAAGTAATACGTACACTCCACACAGAGGAAAACAATGGAGAATGGTTTAATAAGTTCTGTTCACTTTGTGTACAGCCTGTTACTAAAAAAAAGTTTTAGTGGGTTCTATGAATATTTGCTATGAAAATCCTTCTCTTTATGCAATTAATATTATGCAAGGCCTCAATTATCTTAGAAAGAGATTTCTTCCTCAGAAAAATGTTATTTTTGTATGTTTAAAATTTATTTTAACACCGATACAGATACATATGTATTTGTAGACAGAGAAATTCCAATAAAGTTATTCTATAGGTTAATGTTCAGTAAAGAAATTGAACTTTAACTGAGAATAACTGGCCTCATTTTGTTATACCTAAATAAGGAGGTCAAAGGGGAAGTTTGATCAAGCACCTTGTCCCAAATTAGTGATGTTAGTGTGCCGGTAAGTGTATGGAAACACGAAATTAGATAAGCAAGATGAAAATTCTTCCCATGAGCATTTGTCAGAATTTGAAAAATATTTTCTTCTCAAACTCCCTTTCTGCTGCCATTTCCCACAGTGCTGCTCATTGCTTCATATTTAAAACATTTTAAAGTTAGACATACATCTCATGTGTTATCACATTTGTTAGTGGTAATTAAATGCAAGAGCTTCTGTTCCAGTATTTTTTTTTTTTTAATTTGCATTAATTTTTCCAACCACACAGCTAAATTCTTTAAGGAATAGAGCTTCATATTGATTGATCAAGTACAGTTTTAAGAATTTCTTCATATGCATCATTTGCAAAAAAATCCGTTGTTCTATTAAACAAGTATTATGGTGCATTTAATTTCTTAAGATCATTTAGAGACATGAGCCTTATCATGTTTTTTAAGTACTTACCATGTTTCTAAGCACCCATTTAATGGTAATAGTGCATTTAGCTTGCAACTGAAGTATGGTATTACATATTTGCAGTTCCTGCTTTAAACTGTTTTAAATTTTAACTGGTGATTTCTGCAATATTTTAGGTATTTGTTTTGGACAGAGTGGGGACAGACTCCTTGCATAGGCAGGGCACGCTTGGATGGATCTGAGAAGGTTGTCCTTGTGAGCCTGGGGATTGCGTGGCCTAACGGGATTTCCATCGATTATGAGGTCAGTTCCTCTCTCTGGAATTCCAGAGTGTGTTAAAATGTACAGTATTTGTTACATTTCATTAAAGCCAGCTGGTGTTCCACTTTGATGTAATCTAAATAACTCTTTTAATTAAATACTTGGACAAGACTGTTGATGTTTCCTTTAAAATTAATCTTCAGGAAAATAAATTGTATTGGTGTGATGCTCGTACCGACAAGATAGAAAGAATTGACCTTGAGAGTGGAGGGAATCGGGAGATTGTGCTGTCAGGGAGCAATGTGGATATGTTTTCAGTTGCGGTGTTTGGAGCTTACATCTACTGGTCTGACAGGTAATTTATTTTTCATAAGTATTTTAAGTCTGAAAATGTTATTTCAGTGCCAGGTGCTTCACCTCTGTAGGATTAGCCATTCCTTAGCAAGGTCACAGAACGGATCCCAGAAACCTGTGCAATTTCCAAAGAAAGGGCTGTTGTGATGCTGAAAGCTCAAGCTCGTGAGCATCAGAGATGAGAACAGGTTTCTACACCTCCTGTTAGGTGAACTCTCCACTGCTCTTCAGTCATTTGTTCGGTGTGAATTAGTTGAGGATTGTTGATGAGACATCTTCAACTTTTTTGGCAGAGCACATGCAAATGGCTCTATTAGAAGAGGCCACAAGAATGAGGCCACGGATGCTGTGACCATGAGGACTGGCCTTGGAATAAACCTGAAGGAAGTGAAAGTCTTTAATAGAGCACGAGAGAAAGGTTGGCTGTTCTTAAGGATGCTATTAATTGTTTTAATATCACCTGCTACTTTTTATGTATATTGAAGCGCTACCAAAAAAATAAGTAATCCTTGATTTTATCTCCACTTTTTCCTCTTGAGGTATTTTTTAACTAAAATTATTGTACTGAAGAAAACATAGAGCACAAATTCTACTAAAATTCTTCCGAGTGTTTTAAAGAGAAAATCTAAAACCAAAACACTTCCTGTCATTCCAGGTTTGGTGTTTTTTGTTTTGTTTTGTTTTGTTTTTAAATAGCAAAAGACAGTCTTAGCAACGAGGGACCTTAAACTGTGCTTTACAGAGCAGTAATCTCAGGCTATTTTAGATTTCTGTTGGAAAGCATATCAGAATTTTTTCTTACTAGAAATTCCCAGCCCCTCTGTCTCCAATGTTTATTTGCTAAAATTATTTGGGTTTGAGTCTTCTTTTTATCTTTTTTTTTCCTGTGGGAAGAGACCTTGTAAATAATCAGATTTCCTTTATATTCAATTAGTTTAACAAACTCAAGTGACAAAAGTTATTACATATTTTTTGTGATTTATGGTACCTTTGGTTAAATTTTATTTTCCACTACCTGACTAAGAATCATTTTGCTTTAAATATCTTTTTACTTCTAAAATTCTGGTTTTGATGAGACCTCAAAAAACTTGTCTTATTGAGAAAAGGTGGTTAGATGATGATTTACTCAGAACAAACTGCTACCAGACCATCCATACAAAATGTTCTATAAATATATTTAAAAAGGGAGCGAAAAAGAGTTACTGCAATACAAAATAATGTTTTTAATACCAATATATCTCTGGTGTTGGTAGTGTTCAAAATTTGCTTGAATCACAGCCTTATATACCCAAAGGTTGTTTTCTTTTACATAAATCTTTCCTAAATAATGGCATCAAATATGACACGTAAAATTAATCTGTATTTTGAAAGAAAACATATTTAACAATAAGAAAAACTTTACTTTTTTAAATTTAAAGCATTTTTGAGAAAAGTTAATTTACAAACATATGCATATTAATTTTACTAAGAATTTCTGCATGTACCAAGCATCATATTTTATGGATTAAAAAAAATACACACAAAAAATCCCCATTTCTTTTAACTAGGCTAGAAATAGTTAATGTCTGCTTGCTTGGAAGGGCTTTATGTTATAGAATATATTCTCTATATATTCTATATATATAATTAGGAAAATAGAACAGTGGGGTAGTGATGAATGACTTTTATTGATAGCTTTATAGACATGATCACTTGAATGGGAAAAACAGTTTATGAGGCTAAAAATCTACTGCTGTTAGTTTGAAAAACATAACTGAATGATTTTTAATACATTTTTCAAATTTTACTAGGGTACAAATGGTTAATGTCATTGGGAGGGGATGTCAGTGAGCCAGAAGGACAAAAGGGAAAAAAACAGGTGAAAAATACTTTTTGGAATGTTTTTCTGTATCACATTATTACATATATTTTTTAAGTTTATTGAACTAGTAGTTAAAACTGTGTAAAAAAAATAAAAAAAAAAATGGGATAAGCGAGCTTCCTGACCTTCTGTTATTAAAACATAGACCCAAACAAACAGGAAAGAAGCCCAAATAAAACCCCAACCACCTTTGCTGATTGTGATTAATGCTTTTTTTTCAAACACCTGTTTTACCCTTTCTGATGAGCCAGACCTGCAGTGCTACTTGAAAAGTGATTCCTATCCCTCAGTGCTATTTTGCATGTGTGCAAGGACATGCCCTAATTACACTGGTTCCAGAATTGGCCATTTTTAAAGATATTTGCAGCTGGTGAATGGTGGAAGCATTGATGTTTTCAGAGACTTTAGAAGCTTGAGGATCCTGTCGATATATTTTCCTTTCTCTTCTCAACCTTTCATCCTTCCAAACAGATATTAACCTTTCTAGCCTAAGAAAACTTTTAAAGAGTCTTTAAAGCAAACTGAATGTGAGAATGTATACAGCTAAATCTCCATATGTTTTTACATGACTCCAGAGGACCATGTCTCATGGAATTTTGCCTAGGAAAACAAAATTCAATCTCTGTAGTTTTAAGAGCAAGCTAGCTCTCACTCACCGTTATTCTTTCTTAAAAGTATTTTCAGGCTGAAATGTAGCAGTTAAAAAATACAATCAACAGTACTTTTACACACTACATATTCCCCAACAATTATTATGGTTTTGTACCTGAAAAGAGTCTATTTAAAATGTTTTATTCTTCTTCATTATGTGGAAAACTTTCAGAAATGGGAAAATGACTCTACTGAGAGAGCCGAGTTGTTACATGGAAAGTGCTGTCAGAAACAGAAACTAAATTATTTAAACTAACTATAAGAGTAATTCATATCTAGTAAAAGGAAAAAAAAAAACAAAGAAAAATAGCTCCTAATTATTGACTATTACTGTAATTTTATTGCTTGCAACAAGTGTAGTTACTAATTTGACAATGATTTCTTAATGGTGTGCAATTGTCAGGGAGTAAGTTTTTAAAATCAGGTTTTAAAGGAATTTGGAACAAAATGTTAGGAAATTTCTTCATTAAAAACAGAGAACTGGATTGACACAGTTTTGTACCTGTCAATACATATTATTCATTTTGATAGAAGTTGTCTAAAAGCAGTACTGTATTCTGACGGTACCTAAATTTGACTTTTTGCCAGTAACAGGTGTTTAAAAAAAATTTTGAAAACCTTTCAACACACTTGAAACAGTTTCTAAGTCTTCAGTTAATTATGGAGGAATAACCCATTTTATCTTTTTTTTTCTTAATAAAATATATACTGTTGTGATTTGAAAAGGACATTAATTATATTTGCTCGTTAATTGCATTCTCTAAGATTATCTTCAGGTTGTGGTTAAAGTAACTCTCTTTACCGTGTTACCCTTTGTTTTACCTGTGAATATTGCGCAAATGATTTGTAAGAGAAGAATTGTTAGAACACATAAGATTTCATTTTTGTTTGGGTTAGCTAACTGTGCTTATATTTATAAAAGATAGATTTTCATTATGTCTTTTTGCAGGCACTAATGTGTGTGCCAAGAACAACGGTGGGTGTCACCAGCTTTGCCTTTATCGCGGCAACGCGCGGAGAACGTGTGCTTGTGCACACGGATATCTTGCAGAAGATGGAATTAGTTGCCTGAGACATGAAGGTTACCTGTTGTACTCGGGAAGGACCATACTAAAAAGCATTCACCTTTCTGATGAAACCAACCTGAATTCACCAATAAGGCCGTACGAAAATCCGGAGTACTTCAAAAACGTCATCGCTCTGGCTTTTGACTACAGCCTGAAGGGAAGGGGCACAAACCGCATATTCTTCAGTGATGCACACTATGGAAATATTCAAGTTATTAAAGACAACTGGGCTGGCAGAAAAGTGCTAATTGAAAGTAAGTTAAAAAAAAAATTAATTTTTTTCCAAAAATGTATGTTTTATTTTAATAAACTTCATTAAGTGGAACGTCGATGATCACTTGGCTTTACAGAGTAAAAACATATCAATGAAGTTTTATTATAGTTAATTATAGTATTTTATCCTTAAAAGTTGCATTTAAACATGAATATCTTCAAAATAATTTATTTTACTACCGGCTCATGATGTGTGAAGCGTATTACTAGAAAACAAGTGATAATGGCAATGCTTAATTTATATTACTGTGATTTTAAGGGGCTTTATTGTTGAAACAAAACCTCATTGTGCATTGCTTGGAAATTAAATTATTGGGTTGGGGTTTCTTTCTAGTTAGTGAGTGTGAAGTACTGGAAGATACCTCTGCTGAGATAACCACTCCTCAGTATAAAATATTAGGACCCTTGTCAGTACTAGTAGGGGGAATTGTAGGAAACTTGACGTTTTTTTAGTCTTTGAATACTTGTAGCTTGGCACTACTATCAAAAAATTGGTGCCAGTATCTTCACCCAAGTCTTCAGGATAAGACAAAATATAATTTGCAGCTGAGGTGTCAATAAAATCATTGAGTATCTGACAGT
>JAYRBT010000181.1:4767176-4801017 GCA_036023395.1 Myiotriccus ornatus
TGTATAGTTTTTGCTCCTCATAGGAATTTCTACTGTTTTATTTTATGTTGCTTATGGCATTTCTACATTTATCTATTTTTTGGGGGGGTCAGTTTAATAATAGTACCAAAGAAAGCATGAGGAAAAATGGAAGTACATTTGGTGTATCGCCTTTTGCTGTTGCATGTTAATGGGAATACTTCTACTAAAGAGAACCTGAACAGCTGTAAACTGACATAAATATTATTTTAGGACTTAAATTGGATAATTGTTGCATTATTACCTCTGCACGGTGGTTCTGGGAAGCCATTTGTGTTTATGAAAACTGTTGGCACTAATGGATGGAAAAGCACTTTTAAAATATTTTTAAACTGCAAGAGTGTAGATTTAGATAAGATGTAAGGAAGAAATTCTTCCCTGTGAGGCCCTGGCACAGGCTGCCCAGAGAATCTGTGTCTGCCCCATCCCTGGAAGTGTCCAAGGTCAGACTGGACAGGGCTTTGAGCAACCTGGGCTAGTGGAAGGTGTCCCTGCCCAGCGCAGGGGGATGAAACGAGATGATCTTTAAGGTCTCTTCCAACCCAAACCATTCTGTGATTCTAATATGATACAAGACCTTTTTTGCTTGTTTGTTTGTTTTTTTATTTTGAGTTCTTATGTGTGCACGTTTTAGAGGAATCAATGGCATCTGTATTAAAATATGGTGAAGATAAACTAAGCAATGTTGTCAGGATGTTCTCATTACTCCCAGGAAAGCTTTAAACCTTGGCATTCGGAGTTGAGGTTAGCTCTATGAGAGACAGACAGCTCACAAAAATGTGCAGTGGTGACACACAAGCACTATTTTAACTCTGGTGTTATAGGAAGACATTAAAAGTATTGCTTGAAAAGCCACTGGAATTTTCAGCATTTAAAACAAAGAGGAGAAATAAATACTGGTGAAGCACCAGTGCAGATAGAAATTGGGTTTTAAAAGAACAATAAAGTGTTCCTCATTACTTTATAATAGGTTGTTCTGCAAGAGCTAAAGACATTCCATAAAGCATAGTCGAGAATTATAGTTTTAAGAAATTGTTAGGAAGTGTTTCTACTTGTAACTTAATATGCCCGATTTCATTTTTCATTAGCAGAGTCAGCACTCTGAATAATTGAATGTCAGATGAAATTTTGTATCCTTGCAAAGAAATTTACTGTACATGCTTGGGATGTATATGTGAACTACGGCATTTTGTAGAAACGCTTCTGTATTATTCTGTAGAAATACTTCTTTGTAAATGAGAAGGGTTATAACATCCCAGTACATGTTAGTTTATTGCTCTTCTTCATGTGTTTTAAACCCCCTTAGTTTATCTTGACTCATTCATTTTCAGCTGGTATTTTTGTATTACATAGCTCTCCATTCCACAGTCTGCATGTGATTTTTCTCTCGCTGTAAACAGGAGACAGTTCATGGGGCTGCTTGATATAGTGGAAGTATTTAACCAACCATACGTATAAAGGAAGAAGCAGTGGTAGGATCGGTTGACACCAGTAATTCCATTCACTGGAAGACAGAAAATTCCAAGATTTTCAGATTTCTACATTAAGAATCTAAGATCACATAGAATTTATTAAATAGAATCCAGCTGAGAGATTTCAGTAATAGTGTTTCATTTCAGGATTAAAAAAAATAACATCTGTTACATTAATTTTGCTATCTTTTTCTTCCAGAATTGTTAGTACACATCCATAGCAAGTTTTACTTTATTAGAGAGAGATTCAAAACCACAGTGGAAATACCTAGTGTGGTTCTATCAGTTCTACAACATGATTATACCTCATTAAGTTCAAGCCTACAAATCAGGCAAACCTTTATTCAGTATTTGACTTCAGTAGAGAAATTAGGGTATGTTACCTACAAGATACTGTTGTCCCAGATTTTTAGTTCACTGAATGTAAATCTGCTCATAAGAAATCTCTTACCTGATGGATTTCTACCTCCCTGAAACCAGACATGCTGCTCAAATCTAATAGATTAGTGAACTTTCCTGGGCGCTAAAAACACTTAAGACATATAGAGCTCTTTGTTAAGCAGGTTTCCAGTTCACTAAAAACAGATTTACAACTCACGAGCAACCCATTATCTAACATGTTTTTAGCTCACTGAGAACAGATTTACTACCCAGAAACAACCCATTATCTAACATGTTTCCAGTTCACTGAAAACAGATTTACAACCCGTTCGCGAGCCATTATCTAACATAGTTCCGACTCACTGAATATTGATTTAGAATTCATAAACAACCCATTATCTGACAAATTTTCACCTCACTGAACAGATTTGCAACTCATAAACAACCATTAGCTAACACATTTTCGGCTCATGGAAAGTAGATTTACGGCATATAAACAACTTTATCTAGGTTGTTCCAGTTCACTAGAAACAGATTCAAAACTCACCAAGATCCCTGTACCTGATAGGGTTCTGTCTTCAGAAACAATAACATCAACAAAAAAACAGCTCAGCGTGTGCATAGTATTGCCATGTCATGCCACTTTTGGGTTTTGTGCAGCATTGGGTTTTGTGCAGCATTAGGTTTTTGGAGGGGATTTTTTTCTTTAGCTCTGAACTCTGCTGATGTAATAAGCAATATTTCATTTGGTCTCAGCAGAGACTTGTTCTTTCTTGTTTTTCTAAGTATCTTTATCAGGATAATCTTTCGTATTGCAAGTTTTTAAAGTTTTACCTTGTTCTTGCCTGTGTTTTCGCACAAATATTCTTTTGGCTGACCTAAGTTGTTTCAGTGCTTACGTTTATATAAAGAAGCTTTTTTTAAAAAAGCTAAGTTTCAGTTTCTAAGCTATAGTTTGTTGGGTTTTTTAAAATTATTATTTATCATAGGTAGAATTTTGAAGCAATACATGAGTTAACCAAAGCCTGCTTCAGTTTATCTGTAGAAAAACAGTGCAATATTCAAATAGGTTTAATACAGTGGTACAACAGTAGACAGAAGACCAAGGAAGTTAAAACTAAAGAAAAAAGATGGAGGCAAGAGAAAAAAAAAAAAAAGAAAACCAATTGGAAACAGGAAAAAGTATTAAGATGAGATGCACTCAAAGAGCTGTTTTTTCTCCTGTGTAAACAAAGGCACTGAAATATTTTGCCAGTGAAATGTCTCTCTCAGCACAAAGGGAAGTGTTATGTGAGAAAACTCTCCTGTTTTGAACTTGAGGCACTCGTGTCTGTAGAACACAAAAATCTTTTCACTGTTAACATAAAGTGTCACATCCTGTGATGTATTGTAAGGCTTTTTACAGTCTGAATCTTTTAAAGGTGTTCCAGTGTGTGCTACTATTCTTCCTAACTAAATGGGTCCAATTTAACTGTCAAAAAGGCACTTATGTTCCCATTTCTCTTGCAGAGCGTTACTTTTGGTACATTGTATGAGTTCCCTTTGGCTTTGGAGCTTTCTTCTTCAGGAAAGGAATTTTTAATCTGTTAGAAATAAATACTTGAATATTGTTGTTTTTTTGTCATAAATGGAATCATTATAGCTGTATATGGTATATGTATATTAAATATAACTGTATATAGGTCCACTGATTTTTCACTTTTTAAAGGAAGTAAAGTGTGAGGCTGTTGTTACCTCTAGGATATTTAAACCATAATATTTATTATTCCAATGTGGAAAACAAGTTGTCTGGTTTAACACTATCTTTTGTTTCTGTATGTGGCTGCATATCAGAAAATCACAGAATCACAGAATATTTTGGGTTGGAAGGGACCTTAAAAATCCTCTCGTTCCAAGCCAAGGGCACCTGACAGGGACTCCTTCCACTAGGCAATGATTAGTAGGTAAAATCTATGAGTTGTTGCTATAGGTGGATAAAGTAATCTCATTTTATATTAAGCATTTGTTATTCCAGAATGATGTAGTCCTGCACATTTCATGCCTTGTTTAGGTGTTCCTGGTGTGAAACTCTGAATGTATTTATGGCAGGAGCTGACTTACACTGATCTTCTAGTATGGTATGTCCTGAGCATTCCCAACCTCAGTATTGAGGAAAGGTTTTTCTGCCTATTGAATTTGAGATTATTCATGAGGAATTAATGCTGTTTGTGGCTGATTCAACTGTAAACATTGCCCTTAGATTTTTATTGATGAAAATATTTACTAAATTTTTACCTTAGCAACTCTGGCTTAGTTGCCTTAAATGTAAAACTGTTTGGTGAACTTTCAGGAAGAAGTTAAACAGAGGAACATCTATCGAATTTCATTGTTTTGTTCTAAAGAGTAATGTGATCCAGCAAATATTATGGGTTATTAGGCTATTCTGCCATTAATATCTCAAATATCTCTTTTGTGTTTGGTTTTACTTCAACAGTAACAATACAAATGTGTGATTATACATATTTATTAGAGGGCTTGTTAGTCTCGAATGAAAGGTGCTAAGGGTGAACAGTAGGTTGTTGGTTTTTTTTTTTTAGAGTCCACATGTAAGGTATGAAAAGATAATATGGGCTCATGTAATTAGCAAAATGTTTCTTCCATGACAATTGTTGAGATTTTAAATACTCTAATAAAACACTTCCATCTCTATAGGTTAGCTTTCCAGAATTCTTAAAGCCTCTTTTACATGGATACTTTAACTATATTGAAGTTATGATATTATAACACTTGTTAACTTGTATTGCCTCAGTAAGTTTGAAGGAATGATAAGGTTACATCCATGGAGATGTTTGTAGTGCCTTGAACTTAGGGTTGATTTTCCTTTGAAGAACCCAAAGCCTTTGTTTACACTATCTTATTAAATTTAGAAATCGTTAATGTGGAATAGATTATAGCATGGTTATATATATATATAAAAGACACAGAAAAATGATAGAGTTGTTTGCTGGTTTATGGTAAAATTTTAGCAAGCTTTATATCTGCTTTGAAGTAAAACTATATCATTAGGATAAATAGAATAAGGACACAATTGGTTAGTTTATAACAAACTTATTAATGTCATAGAATTTTTGTTTAGCAAAAGGTTTCCTGCTTTTTCTGATGCTTGAAGAGCAACCTAGAAGGTAAAGAATTACTTAACATTCTAACTGTGCAGTCAGTGAGAAACGTGAATTTAACCCCTTCTGTTCAGGTGCTTCATTGCTTGTGAGACGTTTCTTTCCCCCCAGATCAAACAGTGACCACCTGTAACCCATCCCCATAATCTCACACAAACAGACTGACAGAAATCAGGGTCCCCTCCTGTGACCAGTCTGGTGTAACAATTGCCAGGCTGAATCCTGAGAGGTAAATTGTCAAAGCCAAGTCACGGAATGAATAAAGATCAAGCAGGTGTTTCAGTACTGAACGTGAATGCCTTCTCCAAAGTTCTGATATCACAGTGCTGTTTATGCTCAATTTCATTACTTTGATGGCTTTTGAGTATTAAAAAAAAAAAAAATTATGATGTTGGCAGTTGTTCTTGCTTCACAACATTGCTAAAGAAAAGGAGTTGGTAAAATATGAAATCAAAAGAAAAAGGTAATTGAAGTGGTACAACTGGAAAAATTTTTACTGTGAACTTCCTAGATAATTTTAAAAGTATAAGATAAGAGATAAAAATCTATGAAATGGAGAACTAGTAAATATATTAACTTAACTTAAACTTCATCTCCTTTAGTGTTTTTATTTCCTGGTTGCAATAATAAGGGAGCTTATTCTGAGTTCTTCAGTTATTGATTTGTTGCTTGTCTGTTCCCTGGGAAAGTCAGATGAAGATCAGCATGACAATATTTATAGGCTGCTTCTCATCTGTGGGATGCAATCCATCTTCGTTAAGTTCAGTAAAAGTGATAGATAGCATTTGGCAACGTAATGATGTGATCACTCTACCATTGCCTTTGTAAATCATAAGCTGTTGCATTCTCTTGTGTAGATATTTAATCAGTTACACACCCCATTACTGATTTAATTCAGAACGTCACTGGCAGGTGAATAATGTGAGTATTTGTATATTAATATCATATTGTATTAATGTTCCTTTCATTTAAGTATGCTATTCATGTGAAAATCATAAACTGTTGCTTCATGGCTAGAATAAATCTAATCAGTGCTGCAGGCATCTAATGCCATCAGTGTTTTAATTCAATATGTCAGTGAAACAAATGTGTTTCTTTTCATTTCCAGTTCCTTTATGCTTTACCAATTCAGAATATTATATGATGCTGCAAAAATATGAAGCTGAGAGTAAACAAATTGCTAATTTTCATCCTGTTGTAGGTTTTGGGACTAAATCCTCCAATTGTAGCACCAGAGAGAACGAGTCCATATTTCTGATATATTTTAAAATAACTGAATATTTGACGATAAATTAACTTCAAAGAAAAAAAAAGTGCTCTAGAATATGCTTCAGGAAGTACTTATATAAGTAAATATAAAATAATATCATTACTGGTTTGCATAGATATAATACTGAAATGCAGTTGCTTAGGAATCTTCTCTACTGTTCTATCTTTAACAGAATGAAGTCGCTGAAAGGTTTTAGTTTTAAGGAACAACCTTAAAATATCTAGAGGACCACTTGTAGGATCACTTCTATCCTCAGATGGTCTTTATTTTATCATTATTAAAAAGATTTACAGGAATTTGGGAATTCGTCTATACCCTCTAAACTAAAAAAAAAATAAAATATTTTATCTAGAAACATATAAACTAACAAAAAATTCTGTTATCAGTGGTAACTTATTATACTGTTCCAACCCCCTGCCGTGGGCAGGGACACCTTCCACTAGCCCAGGTTGCTCCAAGCCCCGTCCAACCTGGCCTTGAACACTTCCAGGGATGGGGCAGCCACAGCTTCTCTGGGCCAGTGCCTCCCCATACTCTGAATAAAGGCTTTTATAATCCTTAATTGGATATTGGATATTTGATTAGAGGCAGTTTTCACAGCCTGATTCTGTTTGTCAGGCTATTTTAAGGTGTTGAGTTGTTTTTTTTCCTTTTCAGTCAAAGTATTAATCATTGGCGTTCCCATAAAGATGTAGATTTCTTGAGTCTTTGAACATTAGCGTCTTTATTTTCTTTTAAAGTTGTTCTCTTTGAAATAGTGTTTTATTGATTGTTTTGTTTTAGTTCTGCTCCATTGAGAACATATGTATATATGGCAAAGTTTTTTATAAAACTGTATACTTTAGTTATTTTCTTAAAGCATTTTTCATCTGTATGCTAAATGTTTGCTCATCTCTAAATATGCCATAACCTTCCATGTATCTGTTTTCTAAAAATCTAGTTATTACCATTTTATAAGTAACAACACAGAATTAAACATTCTTCTGCCACGGTTTACAGACCTTAACATGGAATTGCAGAATGATGTCTTGGTCCAGTGTCAGAATGTGAAGCTGTACTTTCTAATACCTGAGGAAAAATTGAGTTCTTCTTTTTAGTGTAGAAATTAAAGTAAACCAACACATCTGGTATTGAAGAGCAGTTTCATCATTCTAGTTGTGTTTTCATTCATCACATCTAGCTGTGGCAGGAACAACATCATTATCTTTTGTCAGCCTAAAACTCTACTGTAGCAATGTTATGTAATCAGTTTGCTCTCAAATTTCTTGACAGATTCAGACAAGAAACAAAGCTGAAGTTGTTAAAAATTCAAGAGCTTACATGAGGGAAATTTTTTTTTTCTTATAGTCACAAATGAAGAGCATTAAGTGCTCTCATGTTTTGTTATTACTAATAAAGTAAAGAACTGGTCAGAAAATGTCAATACCTTTGTCTTTTTTAATAGAATTGCAGAAAATACAAGTTGGAAGGGACCCATGAGATCAGCTTGTGATTCCATACAGGGAAATTTAATAGTTATGTAGTGAGTTGATATCTAAGAGCGTTGGTTTTAGTTTAGAGAATTTCATGTAGTGCAAATTTGGGTTCAGCATATAATTTTAATGGAAATTAGTAGATTAAGTTAAAATTGTATTCCTGACACTTTAACAGTTATCAGACTTAGCAAGCTTCTTTTAATTTCAGTTAGAGGAAGATTTGTAGGAGGTGACCGAGAAGTTGATCAGAACCCGTATCTAGATGGTACAGACCTGGGAGTGATCCCTGTTCCCAGGTCAGGGAGCAAAGTGGTTCATGTGTGCATGGCTTGGCCTTGTGCCTCTGGGATAATCTGGGCAGTCCAAGTGTCCTTTGAATCCTGTGTTGTCTTCCTCTGGCTCTGAGAAATTATTTAGGATTCCTTCTGACTCACGCTGCCAACAAGTGTGTGTCTGTGTTGGTTGTTGATCCTAAGGTTGATGTTTTGATGCTATGATGTCAAAGGTGGTTTTTTTGTATGTTACAAAACTTGGTTTGGGCAAGTTAAGCTGTGTGTGAGGTGTGGAGATTTCAGGAGTTGGGAGGTCTCTGTCTGCAAAAGGAACAAAACCTAATGTGGTCTTTTTACACTCCCAAAAGAGACTTGGGTTTATTTTTTGGCTTTTTTGTTTGTTTGTTTGTTTTGTTTTGCTTTGTTTTTCAGAAAAAGTAACAAACTTTTGTTGGAAGAGTGCATGGGTTACATCTCAGAAGAAATTGTTTCATTCGGGAAGGTTGCCCTGGGAAAAATACACGCACGTGGTGTGGGTGCTCAGGGGTGGAAGACCCAAGAATGAAGCAACTGGGTTTCTCAGTTCATAGTAGGGACAAACCTCTCCAGAACCTGCCTAGACCACAGTTAATAACCCTGCATTCAGACATTGGCTTTAAAATATTTCAGTAGGTGTTTACACATCTCTCTCATGATATTCAAAAGAACTGAATACTTTTCAGTTCTTGATTTCTAAAACCTTCACTTTATTTCAATATGGGTTTAATGCATAAAATTAAAAATAAATTAATAAGGCAGATAAAGAATGCATGTAACCCACTCATCTTTTTGAAAGCCAGAATTAGTATCAAAAGGGTCATTTTTGTAATGCTGAGAAGGGGTTTTTGTAATTTTCAAGTTGCTTTGAATGCCAAGTCTGTCTAGTTTTGAACTATATGTGAGATATCTTTTGTTTTTCCTAAATTCTATTTCATAAGTAGATAAACTATTTTTACAGATATTTGCCTCCCTCTAGGGAATCTCATCTCATTTATATCTTCTGTTGTTTCTTCTTTAAGACAAGTCACTGAGACTTCTCCCCGGATATGTCACAAAATGTAGTCAGATCATCTCCAAGTACTTTAGAAAGAGAAATACAAAAACCTGATACATAATTATTTGCCTCATAGTTTTGAGTTATTTGCCTCTAAGTTTTGATTTAGTGTTTGCTCTTTCAGTGTGATAAAACTTATTTTGGGACTTTCTGTTCTGTCTGTATGAATTGCACAGTAAAAATTACATCTTTCAGCAATCTGAATGGAAATTGTAATAACCAGCATAATGTAATCCTAATTATATTTCTAGATTTTTGCCTTCTGTAGCTCATTAATAAGCTGCATGAACCTTCTGGTCTAAAAATATTTGTTTCCAACATGATAATAAGTGAAGTTATCAAATTACATTTCTGTAATAATTATAAGATAATGGTAGGAAATAATTACTCCTATTCCTCACGATCTGTCCATTTTATATATTGGGAGTAGATAGAATTTATCTTTTCTGAACATTAAATAAATGGTCTAGTTTCTTATTAATATTTTCTTTCTAGCTCACAGTTTCTTATGTTGAACAAAAGAGTGTGGTATTGTAGCTTATGAAAATTATGTATCAATGTTGAGACCTTCAGAGTTGGTATTTCTTCAATATTTTTCAGGTGTTTAACAAAAGCTCACACAGTTAATAACAACGGGACACTTTGATCACTATTAATGTAATGTATATCTGTGCCAGAAAATACGTTGAAAGATCATGCTAAATAATAAAAGTATCTCATGAAAACATCCCAAGACTTGGTTTAAATCATATTTGGAGATGTGACTGTCTTGAATAAATGCTTGTTTATTTCTATCGTCTGGGGACAGTGTTCTAAAAATGTTAATGATTGTTAGAATAGGCCAGTATAGTACAGGGTTGTTGACAGTGGTCTTGTTCTCTACTTTTCTTTTGTAATTTAAATTTACAAAAACATTTTAATATTTTGATTCCAATAAAAAAAATAATCAACAGCAATTATAAAAGAATCGACACACTCGGGCTGAAATAGCTGAACTCTGCGAGTCTGCAGGATGAGCTCTGAGAAGAAAAATAAAAACAAACGTCTTCTTAGCAGGCGTTTTATTTGCTCTGTCTGTAACCATCTTCTTCCAGACGTTGGGTCAGTGGAGGGACTTGCTTATCACAGAGCTTGGGACACCCTGTATTGGACCAGTTCAACCACATCCTCCATCACGAGACACACCGTTGACCAGAGGCGTCGAGGGGCTTTCAACCGGGAAGCCGTAATAACCATGTCAGAGGACGATCATCCACACGTGTTGGCTCTGGACGAATGCCAAAAGTATGTATTGCATCTTTCTTACTAGATTTTAATTTTGGCCCCGTGCCAAGCATCACTCCTTCACTTCACAGTCAACTAACGCTGCGGAGTACTAACACCTACAAAGGTTAAGTCGATTTCCTTGTTTAGGAGACAATTGTTAGTATATTTTATAAAGCAATTACCAGAATAAAGGTGCAACAATTTATATGTTTTCATGTTTCAAATAACCATTACATTTTCATGGAATGTTAAAAAATTCAAGCTGCTTTTCTTAAAAGTAAGGTAAATGCAAATTCTGGGAAAAAGACAACCTGCTTTTTCTTCTTCTTGTAACTGTCACCCCTTTGGGGAGGCTGGGCTCCATTAATTCCTTGTTAAATCCCATTTTTAGATTGGTAGCTGAGTGTATAATGTTGCGTGAGTAGTCAAGGTTATTTCCACATGTGACTTCATGTCCTGTTTATGCAAATTAAGAGTTTATGCTGTATTGTAAAATATGTTTACCCAGGTATCATAAATAAACCACCTGAATACTGATAGAGATTGTAATAAGAGAAAGGGCAGGTTCTGATCAGTCTGTGAATTACATCCACAGCTCATTCCATAATATTTGTCCCCCCTTGTAAACTGTAACAACGGGCTCAATGAGCCTCCTGTAGAGCACATTAACGTGACTTTCTTCCCACAATCAACCTTCTGCATCCCAATCCTTTGGTCTGTATCCCAGTTCTAATATGGGAAAAGCTCTAGGTTAATTTCACTGTTAAAAATTACTAATGTACACATTAGCAGAATTAAGTTTATATCATTCCACATCTTATATCTCTCTGTAATGGTTCATTACTATGCAGACATGATCAGAATTGAACTGATCTATAAGAGAAAAAAAAAATCTCTACTTGTATACAAATTAATGAACTAGGAAACTGCTATAATTTATAGGATATTGGCTATTAGAGTTTTTTATTCATCACTGATTATCACAATTAGTCCTAGATGACATTCAAAGTTGTCTGTGAAGGCATATGTTTTTTTTTTCTGTTGCTCGTTTCATAGAGAACTAAATTATAAAATGTATCTTATGGTTTTATTTGTTATTTTGATTTTAATACAGCTTAATGTTTTGGACTAACTGGAATGAGCAGCTCCCAAGCATCATGAGATCTACCCTCTCAGGCAAAAATGCACAGGTTATCATTAGTACGGATATTCTGACACCAAATGGACTGACCATTGATCACAGGGCGGAGAAACTTTACTTTTCAGATGGCAGCTTGGGAAAAATCGAGAGGTGTGAATATGATGGATCACAAAGATATGTAAGTAAAACAAAAATCCTGAATATACTCATTGTAAATCTCTTTGTTTGCATTTTTTAGCATCTTTAAAGTGAAAATGTTACAGAGAGATCATTAGTTGCCTAAGTTTCTCCCAGTATTACTTGTATACTAGATTTAAAGCTTAAAACTTTATTGAACTGCAAATAATGCTCTATATTTGCTCAGAATTTCTTTTCTGTGATGCTTGAGTGTTACTGGACAATTTTTTTTTTTCCTTTTCTGACTGTACATTTTCAGATCTGTTGAAGTCCTTTACTCTTTCATCATAATACTTTTGGTCCTTGAGTGCCCTCTTAGTTTCAGCTCAAGTAGACTTTTTACCAGGAATATATTGAAGGCAGTTGGTCTGTGCTTGAGGTTTTGTTGCGTGTTTAGTACTACACTTCTCATATCTCATGAAATCTTCCTTTCAGGGATTTTGGACCTCCCAAAGCTCAGGATAAAATGAATGAAGGGCGTGTTCAGGCTTGTATTCCATTCCTAGCCATGAAATTTAGTGTTCATCATCTCACTTTGATATCTATTAACTTTAAAAAAGCCCTTCATATGCATTATAAAAGGTTAAGAAATATTTTTGCATCCTAAATGAAAATTGCATGTTTTTCTGGAATCTTATAGAGAAGTTCCACACTCTTTGTTTAGACAAAATTTTCTTACCAGAACAAAATAAGAGAGCCAAGCTTGTAACAGCATGTAGCTTTGCATAACTTTCCCTTTTCCTTTTGTTTTCATTTGTGAAAATTAACCACAGCTTACTAATGTTTTCAGAAGCAGTAAATATATCAGAAACTGGCCAAACCAAAGCTAGAAGGATTTTAACGTTTACAGTCTCTGACTATATATTTACTGTGAAAATTGATTATCTCTCAGTTAACAGACAGAAGGCTGTTGGGGGGTTTTCTTTGGAATTTTGTTCTGCTTTGTCATTCGGGAGATAAAAACAGGATGTTTTTCTTAAATTCTGATTCCATTCCATCCTCATCAAATATATCCAGTCTTCTCTCTTCTTTTTCCTGACCATTTTGAATAATTATTTATTTGGAAATTACCTTAGTTTTCTGTCTACCACATAAAAGTATTTTTCAAATAGTGTCTTTAGGTGTTTGTTGCCATCTTATAATGCATATACAAGGAGTACATATAGGGATGAATACAGGGAGAGGAAAGAACCCATTTTTTTCTGATACTTGTCAACTTTCTCAGCTATTTCCTTTGCAGGATTTGGATCACAATTTGAAAGTTACATTACCCTTCTCTTGACTTCCTGTCCTTTATTTCTATTTATCAGTTTTGAAGACTGACAGTAAATTAGAGGATTTTTTTGGCTGTTACTCCATCACATGTATTAATGTACATTATTATAATTTTACATGGCAAACTGTCTTGAATTAAAGTTCGTTGGTCAATTAAAAATATGTATTTAGAAGGCACAAACGACTTTTATTTCTTTCATGAGTAGAAAGTTGTGCTATTGCTTCATTGTGTGTGCCTGCAAGCTTATTTCTTAAATTCCTGGAGCTTAAGGAAGTACAGAAATAGTTATATACAGTTTGTATATAATCTGGGGGTTTGCTTTGCACAAGTCCATTGCCATCTCTATGTTTGAGGTTAATTGTCTACTTCACTCCTATTTTTTGTCATGTTTATTAGGGAAAAGAGAGAAATATCTCATTTATATCAAAAATAGTAGGTAATTTTTAAAGTAATTTCATCTTTTGTGCTTACTTCAAAAATTTTCTCTGAAAATAACTCCTCCTAGATTAGATATTCTCTTCTTCCTCTTGAAGTTTGAGAGGAATTCCTAAATTATTTTCTTATGCTTTTTTTTTCCCAGTTAGAATTATTTTTTCCTATTTATTTTGGCTGCATTTCCACTTTTTTATGTATAGGTCTGTCTTGTACTGCTGGTTCTTGTTTCATTTTGCAATCATTTTTAGTTTTACTGATCTTGTTTTAATTAAGGTTTTGAATTTGCTGTCAGTTAAGTACAAGGTAATTAATAGATACTTAAACAGTTTGAGTTCATCTTTGCAGAGGGTATAACAAAATAGACATCACAAACATGAGATGGGACATGATGCAACTTAGTTATAGAAACCATTGCTAAAATCCACTTTTTTATGAGGCCTCTGGCTTTCAGTTTGCATTAGTAAGATAAATTTGGTAATTCCAGATAAACTGGTACCAGATAAACTGATAATTCGGTTTTTTCAGCCACTGAACATTGAGATGCTCAGTTTTCCTACTATATGGCCTTTTGGTTTGGCTTTCTGTCATTTTAACTCTTCTTCCCAATTACATAAACAAGAAAGCTCCTGACAGCAATAAGCTGAGTCCACCATGATCTTCTGAAGGCTTTTTGGGAGGTCTGTTGTGTTACCTCTACATGGATACGTTACGGTTAATTGTCCTACACTGATACTTGTATTGGGATAATCAGCTAATTCAACTGTCGAAAACACTGATCTGAGTACTCACTTTCCCTGCATTAGGTAAATGAGGGTTGTCATACCAGGAAAACACCCAGCAGGCTCCTAGTACTTGCCTCACCAGCAGCACTTGGGCAGAGTTGCAGATCCCCCTTTAGATGAATTCTCACTGATACAAATAATTCCAGAATCCAACCTGGTAACTGCATTATTGATTTAGTGAAATAATATTTTCAGGGCAGTTGTTTTACTTCTTTCACGTGCTGTCCAGCCTGACAAGATCTCTGGTGTCTGTGACACTGGGGGAATGCAAGTAATGATCATTTCACTGTTCTGGTGATCTGAGCTTCTTTAGGGTGTTTTGGCGTGGTCCTGCCATCAACCACCTGTCAAAAATAGTTTAAACAGATTACCCTTGTCCTCACTATCTCTGCTCCATTGCTCTCCAGTTTCAGTTAGGTTAACAAAGGTAGAAATTGGGTAGTAGAACATGAAAGTCTAATAGTAATGTAATGAATTTTCTTCCAGACAGCAGCTTCTCTCTTCATTCCACTCACCACTATAATCTAGTACAATGAATGAGTAGAAAATCATTTAGCAGTATTGAATTGACTCTTTTAAGTGGATTGTAAAAGTTTATTGATTTTGTGTTGAGCTGATATGTTAATACTAGTATTAAAAAACTAGTACTGGTTGCTGGAATACTCTTTCAAGTTTGGAAATTTCTTTGTTACACTTTTTTCCTTTTTATTACCTAAAAGAAATAAAGGTGGTTGGGTTTTTTTTTTCAAGCATTTCTCGTTCTGCTCTGTCAGATCTTCCTGCTTGAAAAGCACAAGTGGTAATTATTCTTTTTTCACAATCACTCCCCCATTTTCTTCCATTTTTGCTCCTGCCCTGAGTTGGATTTAATATTGTGGCCACAGCTGTTTTTAGCTGCTTAGTGCTGTAATTATAACATTTTGCTCACGAACACAGAGACTGAGCCAACAGCAAATAAAGCTGATTTCATGTTTTATACTTATTTTTCCAATAAACTGTGAGGTACTTTGATTTTTTTTTTCCTTTTCTTCTTCAGTGTTCAGTGTTCTCTAACATTTTACGTGTGAAGAACTAGAAAGATGGTTAAATTCCTGTAAATGGGTGTCTGTCTGGCTGTTTTCTAACATCCAGGTTGGAATGTTTTGGTCTCAGTTATAGTTTTGTGGGCCCACAAGTGCGATTTGTTAGAATCAGTAAGGGTTTAGAGGTGTTTCTGGTAATTTTAACCTTCATTTAATTGCAACCTGCCAGGAACTGCAGCTTTCTGTTTCTAGAATATATGTTTTTATTCGGCTCAGTTTCTGTATTAAAGCAATTAAACAATTTCCATACTTGGTGTTCAATTTCTGTTATGTGCAGAAACATTTTATCACATCTCTTCTTCAAACTACTAAATGCAGAAATGGAAGCTATAAGTTTGGCTATGCATTTTTTAAATACTTGAGTTTGTAACTGACAGCTAAAATTACTTTTCATGCCTTATATTTCTTTGTGGTAGAAATATTACTGGGGAAAATAGAGTAATTTTGGTCAGTTTTGAGCAGGTCTTCATGATGACATCAATGTTACCTTGAGAAGTGGCCGAATAACTCACTAAGGCAGGATAAAAGTGAGATCAGCCAAGGTAGCTAGAACGAAGAGAAATCATGCAAAATATTCATAATTTTAAATGTAAAATGTCCAACTCCATTAAAATCAGGATTTACTAAAAATCTTAAAGATTCTCACCAAGATCTGAACGTGAGCAGTTACAAAAAGATTCAGGTCCTGAATGTGATTCCAGGTTCAAGAACCACATTGCTGTATTCTCTGTGTACTAATAAACAATCAGATGTGAAAACTAACCTGAAGGAAAATCATGTCAACTAGAAGGCAAATATTTTAATAAGCTTGGGTGGTTGCCTGGAAAAAAAAAAAAAAAAAATTGAGCCTACTTTCCATACAGAAATGACTCAGTTTCTACTGCTTCCCTGTGATTTTTTTAGATGGCATTAGAAACAGTAATAGCAGAGGAACAAGAAATGCCAATAAAAATTGATGTTGTTAGCACATGCACAATTTACAACCTAGACATTTAAGTTCATTGCCTTTCTTATTTCCACCTGTTATAATAGTTAGGGAAGCAAGAGTTATGTTCTGGGCTTTTTAATCAATTCCTCTTTCTAGATTAGTATAGATATTCTTGGCAATTAATGGTACTAGAAGTGAAGTGGATTGTTTAAATGTTCTCTGTCCAGTAATATTAATACAGTTGTTGTAGCAGGAATATTCTATTCTTGATCCCTTTCTCCTGCAAATAGGACTAAAAGGTATTTGTTTCTCAGCTTTTCAAATCTCCACATTTCCCTTTAACCTTGATTTGAAGAAACCCCAAACCAATACAGAGCAGTGAAATGCCCACCCCCTGCTTAGTGAGTTGTTTTTCTAGGGAGTTCACTCCATGGACATTGATGAGTTGCTTTCTTTCAGTAGTTCTGTAAAGTACTGCTAAGATCAAACCTAATGAAAGTTATTCCCTGGCCAAAGGCAATAAAATCCTCTAATCCCTGAGAGGTAGAGAGCTGATTGACACAGATCCAGCACTTTTAGTTTGAGACTGTTTGCTGAAATATTTCGAATGTCCAGTGTTTATAGCCTGGGTGAAATTAACTTAAAGAAGGAATTAGTGGAAAGATAAAACTAATCTCTAAGGCTATGGAGAATAAGATTATTTATAATACCTCAGGATCCCCCAAAATTCTAGGAGATTGAAGTAAATGTAATATTAGATGAAGTTTGTAATTTATGATGTTGAAAATAAGTGTTGCGACAATAATATGTGTGTAGTTTCAAACAGTATGGTTAACACAGTTGTAATTTCCAGAGGTGTGTACTTTGCATTCCAATGGAACAGAAAAATACAGGCCTGTTACAGTTGCTTAATCTGTCATTCAACTGAACTGCAAATTAAGGAGCAGCTGGAACACTGCAAATTTAGCACTGCACTTTGGTGTCCAGTGCTTTACATGTTCATTGCCAGCATGGAGGAACACGAATGAATTGCTGAAGAGGAAGCACTTGTGATTTTTTCACTTTGTTCTGGGATAATTCTTCGGAAAGGGGATCTTGCTTTTCTTGGTAAATGTGGTATTCCAGTGTGTCTTCTGTATCTTTTGCTATGGGACTACTACTCGAGTTATTTAGCAGGCATTTTTGAAAGAAAAAATAATTGAAACCAAAATCCATGCATTAAAGATATGACAACGATGAAAATAGGGTCTTCATTCAATCCAATCAACAAAAAGCATGATTATTTTTAGTAGACTATGGCAGTGATTGGCACTGTTCTTTCAAAAACCAAACATAAACCTAGACTAAAAATTTCTTCTAATTTCATCTGTGGTAACAGAAATTTTCAGTACCAAATTTCTTTCTTCTTTTGTCTTTAACATCCACTTTCACTTCTGGTTAACATTTTCAAGAACAGTATTCATAACTTAATAATAAGTATGGGATAATGGTTATGATTTTAATTTTAAACAATAAAATACATTAGATAATTTTTACTAACGTAGTGTTCTGTATAAGTCAGTTCTGTTAAAGTGAGCTTTCTGATATTGATCTAAAATGTTATTTATTTTTAAATTATTGGTATTACTTTACTCTTGTAAAATGATTTCATAATGTAACTGACTTTAAATTGTCATTATATCTTAACATTTTTAAGTACAATTTTCTCTAGTGGAATTTTTATTTTGTTATAGACACCTACAGAGGTTTGGATACCTTTTGAAAAGTGAAGAGCCTTAAGAAACATTTAAAAGCTTTTTTAGATAGTCCTGCCCATTTATTAAGCATTTTGAAAAGAGAAGTATTGTCAATAAGCCGTTCATTAGAGTTAAAATACATAAAAACAACTTATATTTAAATCTGGTCCATTAACTTTATGCACTCCTCTTTAAAAAAAAAAAGACAATATTTCTTCAAAAGTTGAGTCTAGTCATGAGAAGGATCATTATGAGTCTAGTTCTTACTGACAATCTAATAATAGTTTTATATAAATCATCCAAATTACAGTATTCTGGCAGAAATTGTCTACCTGACATGTCTACCTGGCTGGCTCCTCCCCTTTTTCAATCATGTTTTTCTGGAGAAACTGCCACACTCCTCTCAAATTAGAGCAGCCATACGTTAAAACAAAAGCTCTCTGGACAACTTAAAAGAATAAAGAATCACGATGCAAATTAAATTGTCCTCCAACTTCTGAATCCCCCCCATCCATCCCACCCCTCCTGTTTCCTCATGTCTTTAGAGGAACCAGAGAAAACTTTACGTCACTCAGAACTTGAAGTATCTGCTGCAACTGAATGTTGGTATCATTTAGAATTAACACATGTGATGTACTATTGGATGTGTCTGTCTTCTACTGATTCAGGTGGAAGGGATGGTAGGGAGGTCTTATTCAGGTTTTCTTAATTTTTTAAAATTGTACTTAGACTTAAAAAATAAAAATAAAAATTGTTACAGTTTTCAGTGTTTTTCTATAAATTAGAATGTTTAGGATTTTAAAAGGGCTGTAAAGTTGGCCAAAATCTCATAGAAATATGAACTCTTTATTTTGGATGCTGGAATAAAACCAATGTCCTTGGATAGGGCTGTGACACAATGGAGGAGATGAAATGCTATGAGCACTAGTGAACAAATGTTTTGGATGTTTATTTCTGTGACACTTTATTTGGATCTCAACTCTCCCAAGGCTGAACAGCAGTGATCAGTCTGTGATGAATTTACATTGTGCTGTTACGATCTGAGAAAAATTGTGACAGTGCTACAGAGCACAGAAAGCTGAACTTCTTTAGCACTGATTGTGACCACAAAATCCTTCCAACTGGGAAAGTTTCACTTTTTCATGGAGTAAAAATATGGGGTTGCAAACTCTTCATGACCAGGTTTCATACAGATCTTTAGAAACACATGATTTTTTTTTATTTTTTTTTGTGGAATGTCTGAATTTGAATAGCGTCGGATTTTAGAAGCTTATTATGAAAAGTGTCTTACAGTAAATGTGCACAATTACAGAAGAAATCTTTTGCCATTAATACATTCCCATCTATCTTTTAGTGCTTTTAATTTTGGAAAAAGGTTGGTTAGAGAAAAGTTGTCCTCTTGGGATATTTATCAGTAAGAAAAATCTTTCCAGGAAAAAGGATTTTCCAGTCAGACCTTCTTTAAAATATGCAGAAATATATGATGTGCATAGTAATTTAGAATTTGTTATAATTATCTGATTAATATAAGTAATTTTGATATTCTGTCTCTATAAGTGAGTTCAAACATGGCCAGGAGTGCTCCTGTGCACTGGACTAGAAATATCTGTGTTGGTAAATTGTTGTAATACTCTGGGCAGGGAACTTGATGTAGGTGTGAACAAAATACCCCTGGAGCATTCCTTGGTATTGAATCCTTCAGAGTTAGGGCACCTTCCTAATCTCCAAGGCATAGCTGTAGCAGCAAAAATGGGGGCTTTTATTTCACAGAATTAAATTTGGATGTCCTGTTTAATAGGTGTATTTTTTTACCTGAAGAGAAAGACTTCCTCCCCCTGCAATCACTTATTTAATTATTAAGTATGGGATTGACCATTACTACTTCTTTCTCGTTACAGCATCTTTAAAATAGCATCCACCTTCACGTAGGCTGAGGAGTGAGCAGTGCACCAGCCCCTGGGCAGGTGTGCAGTCAGCAGGAATAGCTCCAATTCGTCACATGTGCTGGGTTCATGGAGATTTCCTTGAAATCCCGTTGTTTTTATAAAGGCCCTTTGGGAAAGGGGATAAAGGACACAAAGCAGATGGAAAAACCATGGTGATCTAAGGAGAGATATGGATTGAGAACTGATGCTTTAAAAAGAATGATTTCTACTGTGTTGTTAAAAGATGTTACTTTTCTGGTTTTATCCCAATATCCCTACAATAAGTAGTACATAGACACAGAAATTTCCTTTTGCTAGTCTGGGTCAGAACTGATCCCACTTTATGATGAATATACATAAGTTACTACTTTTGCAGAGAAACCTGGAAGAATACAAATCAATAAAAATATGGAGTATTATTTATCTCCATTATCTAACAGAGAAGTAATAACCCCCTTCCAAATAACTCTTTTCAGCCAAAATTAAATTTTCAACTAGAAAACTCATTAAAAATATGTCATATTCTTCAGAACAGAAACTGTACATGTGAAATTTTTAATTCTAAAATATGAAAAGAAAGAACATATGTGGAAATGTTTTATAGGATCTGTGATTTAGACTGGGATTAAATTAATTGCATTTCTACAGGCTTTTTTCAAACCTTACCGTGTAGTGAACTACAATTCATGTTTTAAACTGATTATTACTATGGTGAGATTTTTTTTTTTTTATTGGAAAACACAAAACATTTATTGTCTTGGGTTCAAGTTTCTGATGTGATCATATAGTGAGTGCTCTTTGGTTCTGAAACATGCTTCTCACTTTGATTCATAAAAACTCTGAATTTTTAGACTTTCAGGTGTGCTGAAAGCACCTCTGGTTCACCTTTCTGCTCAGGCTATTAAGCAGGTACTGCCTTGAGTAGGTATTTTTACAGGCACCTTTACATAAACTGTGATTTTTTTTTTTTTTTAATTAAGGAGCAGACACCTGGTTTTCTGAAATTTGGATGCTTGCAGCCTCCTTTTAACACATTTTAAGTGCTGTTATCCCATTTTTCCAGGTGTTGTAAGTATGGAAGTATGAAGTGTTTTGTCCAAAACTCTAAAGTGATGTGAGTCCCAGTTTGCACTTTAAAAACTTCTTGTTCAGCGACAACAGTTCTCGTGTTTCTCTTCTGTACTTCTATATTTTAGGTAATTGTGAAGTCTGGACCAGGCACGTTTCTCAGCCTGGCTGTGTATGATGAATACATCTTCTGGTCAGATGGGGTGAGGAGAGCTATCCTGCGTTCCAGTAAATACACAGGAGGAGACACAAAAGTTCTTCGTTCCGATATCCCTCATCAGCCCATGGGCATTATTGCTGTTGCCAATGACACCAACAGCTGTAAGTTACAAAGCAGGATACACTGTTTGCTGAATTCCAGTATCATTCATTGCAGATCTTTTATTTAGTGTTAACTGAGTTAAACCATTTCATGGTGTTTCATAAATCCTTGTGGTTGTAGTAGCTGTTAACTTAGGATGGGGTATAACCTCTTTCCAAGCAAATAAATATTATTGAATGCCCCTTTTTCTGCTGTGAATGTTGTGCTCGATGGGTGCAGTTAAATATTTTCCTGTCAGATTTTGGCAGTTCTGATTGTTGTAGGGTTTTTAAATTATTATTTTCAAGGTAACTGTGTTTGTTTATCTTTAGCATGCCAGCATCTGAGGCGCGCTGACATTTTCATCTGACTGATAAAACCTGAATCAATTGCCCGTGAATCTGAGATATGGTGATCTTTGCTCTCTCAAAGACATTGGCCGTTGAAGCAAATTTAATAAAACAGAATTCCTCTTTTATCATTTGTTTTTCAGGTGAGGTATCTCCTTGTGCACAAATGAATGGAGGTTGTCATGATTTGTGCCTTCTGACGCCTGACGGCCGAGTGAACTGCTCGTGTAGAGGGGACAGAATTCTGATAGATGATAACAGATGTGTGAGTAAGTAATACTGGCTGACATGATGTTTTTCTGTGCTGTGATGCAGCTGCCTATCATAAGATAGGCTTGAGGTGGCTCAAGCCATTAATTTTATTTCTTCTATAAACTGTAAAAGTTGATCTGGCAATTCAGCACATATCTGGCTTTTTTAGCTATTTTGTCTGATAAAGCTTTTAGGGGGTTAAAAAGCATTAATACTCCCCTTAAATCCTTATTATGGTAGTGAGATGCTTCTTATTCATGGTTAGGATTTTTATATCTCGTCTCTCTGGGGCTATATCAGATGAGTTGTTGAAGATGAACCTTAATTGAAGCACTTTTTCCTCATCTGTTTAAGGTCAAGGCTGTGGTCATCAGTGGAAGTGAAGGAGGTTCATCAGATAAAGTCATACACCTGATAATGTGTTATAAAATTTTTCTGTGGCATTTATATTTTCCAAAAGCATTGCAACTCTAAAAACTGCTCGTAGGTAAAACCATGTTTAAATCTTCATCTAGACCACGATGCAAGATTCTATCTTCTAAATTAATTTTTGGAATGTTTGCAGGAAATGTTGATCTGAGCTATAGGAAAAGGAAACAAAAAAAAGAAAAGGAGAAAGACTTAGACATTAAATGTTAAGGTTGAGTAACCCAGGAAGGATGGAACTAAGACTGACTGTAGTTCAGCTGTGAGATCAAAAGTTTCTTTCTTCATAACACAGTTGAAGCAGGTACTCAATAAAATTGAAATTAGCAATTCCAGCTGATATAAGGAATTAACTGTCCGTCCACAGCATAATTACTCTATATAACTGACTGTCAGTCAAGATTCTTGAGACAAAGCTTCAGTAAAATTCAAAGAGGGATTGGATGATTATGTGGGTAATGACTACCCTGACTACTCACTTCTCATCAAAGAAACACTTTGAAAGGCATTAAAATGCTTTGTTTCTGAAAGATGGAGTTTGAAGCAATCTCTGCAAGGGTGTCCAGTTAGACTTCAACTGAGGGCAGATTATACTATACATACTTTTTTTTTTTTTTTTTTTTTCATTTTTTTCTAAAGATTGCAGTCTAAGATGCTGAACTAGATGAACTATAATTTCTTAGATCTAAGTTCTCACAATTCTAAAACATGAGAGGAAAAGAGAGAAAAGTAATTGCTGTGATAAATTTGATTAAGATGTAAAAGAATGTATAAATCATATTTAAGATCAGATCTCACCTTGTCCAAAATCTGTATTTTCAGCACTTCTTTTAAATTTTTCTTCACGTTTGAATCAAATAAAAAAATTCTTTAATTTGTAATGGCTTGACTTTTGAATATATCAGACATTGGTCTTCCTAAATTTATGAAGTAATTATAGTGGATACAAGAAGGAAACATAATTATTCTTCTGGGGCTATTCTGGATACTTCTCATTTCTCTCAACTTGGATATTTTGTTTAGAACCACGCACATGAAGCAGATGTATGACCTATCATGAGGATCATGAACAAATTGTTGTGTCAACTTCGTGAAAATTTTTAGTTACTTAACTGAGCCAGTAGAAAATCTATGTGCAAGAGAAAGCAGAAGTAAAATTTTTAAATGTGAATCTTGTTCTCTTCTAAAATGATGGATAAAAGGTCCACTAGATGAGAAGCTGAGAACACAAAAAATTATATCACTGGGGTTTTTTTGTGAATAAAAGGGAATAAGTAAAGCAGGTACAGGAGGTTTTCTTAGTTGGCTGTACCTTCACCATTGGATGATGGTGAAGTGCACTGATGGTGGTAGCTGTGTTATTACAGTGCCACAAAACAGAGTTCAGTTGAGAAACTCAACCAACATTTTTCTCATTCTCACTGATTGTGAAAGCTTTTAAAAATTACGTGTTAATGTGTTTTACTTTCAGCTAAAAATTCTACTTGCAACATTTATTCAGAGTTTGAATGTGGGAATGGTGAATGCATCGATTATCAGCTGACTTGTGATGGCGTTGCTCAGTGTAAGGACAAGTCGGATGAGAAACTTTTCTACTGTGGTAAGCATTTCAAGATCTATCACCTTCACATTGTTATTTTGGTTCTATGTGCTTAGACTGGCTCTTCTGTGACTCTTCTACTTATTCATACCAACTGCTCGACAAGGAAATGCCCACTCACGTGTTAAGAAAGCCCTGACATTATGTGGATAGAATTACTTGATTCTGAAAATATTTTTCCTTGCAAACTTCATGTATTAACTGACTTACATTTAATAAAAGGCATCTCAGATGTTCTCATTACTGTCTGTAAAAGAAAAATAAAGAAAACACAGCCAGCTGCTTTTTTAAAGATGAAGATTGAGTACTTTCAGATTTAATTTATCAATTTTGATTTAGTTTTTAATAGTTAATAAGATTTTTTCTGATTGTGAGTAGAAAACACCTAAATAGAATGTCATAAAATATAGAAATAACTGTGTAATAGATATCATTCCACACAATTTTCTGTTTAAGTTGATAATGTTATTATTCTTCACAACAATCCATCTACATCCTGCAACAATTTAGAAGCAGAGATGTCAACTTTCATAATTTCCTCAAGGGCTTCTATCCTTCCATGTGTTTTTCCCCCCTAATAATCACTGAATGAATCATTTCCAGGGTTTTTTCTGTGCCAACTGAGTTTGCCTACTGCAGTGTCTAAAACACTGCTGTTCAAATAATTTTCCTTCAGCTCTGAGTCATGTTAGTGAATTCATGTGTCCTACACATAAACCTCCTTGTTACATGTGTGCCTGTAACTCTTGGCCTTTGTTCTGTTCTGTATATCCATGTCACAGACTTGGGATCTCTTTTGCTTCCCACATGAACAATTTCGTGTCATTTCAAGCCCACCTGTTATCGGTACACCTGTCACCTCTCTAGTTTTATGAAAATTTCTCATTTAATTCCTGCAGTTCATCTCAGCCATTTTAGTAATAAAAACACAAAAGTTTTCATTTTTGGTTTTTTTTTTTTCCCTTGAAAAAATTAACTAATTTTTTTTTTTCTTTCATCTTCAATTTTGTCTCTTTAGCTTTCAGACTTCTGTGTGATAGCTGCTTTGATCATGTCATGTAAAACTAACAGTGATGTTCCATCAGATCATCTACACATAGATAGCTTAAAAGGTTTAGTTATTTGAATCTGAAAAAAGATAAGACATCAGATGAGAAAATAAGAATCTGGAATATGCAAAACAGTGTTAGTTACCAGGGGAAAAGGCCCTTGAATTACAAGTGATGGCTTCAAAGCACTGTATGTGTTGATATATTTGTATTTATGTAAGCATTATTTGTATTTATGTAAGCATAAAGCCTAGAGATAAGAACTAATTTAAAACAAATGACAAACAAAAGCAAAACACAAAACCTGACACCACCTCCAAAAAAACTCAAGAAAGTCTGTCTTTATATAGATTAATCCTCTTTTTCTCTAGTATTATTTTTAGTCATTTATTTTTCTCACAGTTCATGGAAGAAAGATTAAGTTTTCATATAGTTTCTTTTTCTTTGTTAGGAGAGGAGAGTAGGTTGAAGGAATAGAGAAACAGTCATTTGGGAACAAATAAGAAAGTTGTAGCTGGTGAGGAATCTTCAAAACACTCTTTCTTGTCATTCCAGAGAAGCTGTCTTATATGTCAGTAGTCTGTTTGAGGTTTACTGAGCTGCAGAGACTATTTTATACTTTATTCTACAATATTTAAAAATATATAAATTCAGGATTATAAATTTAGAAATAGATTAATAAATGAAAGATTTTTTTTATTTACCAGAGAATTTATGGATGCCCCATCCCTGGAAGTGTTCAAGGCCAGGTTGATCAGGGCTTGGAGCAACCTGGTCTAGTGGAAGGTGTCCCTGCCCAAGGCAGAGGAGTGAAACAAAATGACCTTTAAGGTCCCTTCCAACCTGGCACATTCCATGATTCTAACATCCAGCAACTTGTCTTTCCATGGATTTGCCACATAATTTTATGAAGGACATTATGTTAGTTTGTGGTATGACAGATGTGACAGACCTTTTGATGCGTTTACACCAACCATACTGAATGTTTTGCTACACCCTGGAAAAAAAGCAGGAAGAACTGGGGTTCTGTCATGGACTAGGTCATACAGTGTGTTGCTTTCTGAATCTGATAAAGTGCAGGATGTTGGACTCGTTGATTAACTAATGAAGTGAACATTATTATTGTGACATGACTTCTACAGTGTTAAGGTCTTTAGTAAATCAGCCCTGAATTTTCAAATATATCACTATGTGTAAAATTTGTACATTCTTCAGTACAGCAGAATGCTGGAAGCATTTGGGTTCAGAAATCCAGAAACTTCTCTGTTAATATTTGTTGTTATTTTACCCTCCATTTATTCCTAATTTGGTTCAGGGCAAATTTGGTGAGGGACTCATTCTACGTGATGAAATTACTGGTGCCATATGCAAACATTGTCACAAAAAAAGTGTGCCGAAACAAATGCATTTAAGGCACATGAGCTTTTTATACCACTAGATAGTGAAAACTGGGAAATTAGGGTTTCCTTTTTTATTTTTTTGGTCATTCATTCTTTCTCATCGTGCTTTCATTCATTATTCTTTATTTATCAGTCCAAGTTTTTCTACTGGACAATAAACGAACAGTTTCTGAAGTTTTTCCTGTTGCTTCAAATGCTTTATCAATTAATTTTATTTTTTTTTCCTGGAATGTTTGTTTGGTTCTAACGTAAGCCTGTTTGTATTAGACATAAAGTGCCTAAATGCAAATATGTTCTTAACTTTCCAGAAAACAGAGGCTGTCGGAAGGGTTTCAAGCCATGTTCTAATCGTCGCTGCATTTCAAGCAATAAAGTGTGTGATGCTGTAAATGACTGTGGTGACAACTCTGATGAATTTGACTGTAAAGGTAAATGGCAGTTATTTCCAAGGTGATTTTAGAATATTGCTTTATAACTACTCAGCATATAAATAGAAGTAGCTAGAAAACACGTGTAATTTAATCGTATTTTGGGTTTGATATAAAGACTGATTTTGGTTTACACCTACAGTCTTCTAGAAGGAGAGTGGTTTGGGCTATAAAATAAAATATAAATATGCATATATATTATATATAACATTTTACATTATATATATATAAAATTTAAAATACAGGTGCTGCTGCTTCTGTGAAGTAATAAATGAGAGAGTATCTTTACTGCAGACAGCAGGGTTGAAATATGGGTGTTTTCTTCTCTGAATCTGCTTTTTCTTTGAAGTAGCAAAGAAAAGTTCTTTGCTTCTCAGATGCATGGCGATGTCTGTGTCCCTTGCAAGGCTTACTAGAATTGTTCTCCCTTTTGTATCAGAATTGGGTTTTGTTTAGTGTCTTAAAACATGAATATTTATATCTGTGAATCAGTCAACGAATAAAGACTAGCTAACAGACAACATAAATCCTTAGTTGCAATTCAGGAAGACTGGAGGGGATATTATCCCACAAAATATAGCTAAAAAGCTGTATAGCTGCAGTAACTAGCATTTTGTTTGAAAACATTGGATGGTTTCTCATCATTTAGTTAAATATGGATAGGGAGAAAAGGATACAGGGGAAAAAATGAATCTGGTGTTGCAAGAAAGAAATCTGAGCTGTTCATAGATGGTCCCGAAAATGCTTCTTCCTTCCTTACACCGTGATTATCTCAAACTGAGTTGAATTACACAGAAACACTTTTGGACTAAAACATAAATTGAAAAATTAGAAACTTATAAGGTCCTATAAACTCAAAAGCATATGTCTGCTGAATTTTTGGCTATGGAAGGTACAGCGTGTTCTGAATGCCTCATTCTGAGAGGTAGGATGTTTAAACATAATACATATAGTGTGCATCTTAAGAGTCTGTTCAGCACACAAATTTACATCTTTTATGACCATACGTTATAGATTCAACGTGTGCTTCGACAGAATTCCGTTGTGCAGATGGGACTTGCATTGGAAAATCAGCGCAGTGCAACCAGATCATTGATTGTGCAGATGCTTCAGATGAAAAGAACTGCAGTAAGTTTGTGTTTGTGCTTCGCTGCAGCATCTGCTCCATGATTATTCCTTGTTATACGGCAGTTAATTCATAGTCATTACTGGTTGGGATACCAACACCTGCGTGGTCTGTGCAAGCTCAAGATAAACCCAAAAATTAAACTGTAAGGCTCTCAGTCTGTGTTGGGTGTGATGCACTAATTTGATGTCTCTTTCCAGATAATACAAACTGTGCTTACTTTTATAAACTTGGAATAAAATCTTCAGGATTTATTAGCTGTAATTCGACTTCCCTTTGTATACTGCCAGAGTGGATATGTGATGGATCTAATGACTGTGGAGATTATACAGATGAACTAAAATGCCCAGGTAACTGTAAAAAAGTAAATAGAACATAAATTTTATTTTTTTAATTTTTTTTTTTCGGGGGAAGGTCTTTCTAATTGTGTTGCAAAATGTTTATTCATTCAATACTAATTTATTTTATATGGAGAGTAATATCATGCCAAATGCAGTTTATTAATCTTTATTTTGGGTTTTATCAGATTATGCAAATTATTACAAATCAGTACTGCATTTTTCTGAACAAAATCACAATGTCTACCTTTTGATTTCTTCCAGGTTAGGTCTGTCATTTATCATTTTTTATTTAAGTAAAACACGAGTCATTAAAATGTCAAGCTCATCAAACATCAGCATAATCACTCAGGAACTTTTATTAGCTACTACTTTAGTGAGTGGCATTTCTTTTCTTGCTGACTATTTTTTACTTTCCCTTTTATTTGGTTGAGGTCCCTGGGATAGGCTGCCAGGGTAGAAGCCAGGTTTATTGCTTTTGTGATTGTTCTGGTCTTCAGCCAGTAAAAAAGGATCATGACACACTTGAGTCCCAGACACAGGACTAGGGTTATTGCTGTTTATTTAATGTTAACCAATGAATTATTCACAATATTAAATTCTTACCTAATGAAGGATGGCATTGATGTCTTTGCTGTGTTTGTATCGAGAACCCCTCATTTGAGTTTAAGACTATTAAGTCCAAAATCTAAACATACCTGTAAATAAAGAAGTGATAAACTATATTTAGAATGAGAATACTTTAATCAACAGAGGTTTATTGTATCATGTTTGTAGGATTAGGCCCATCCTAGGAAATTCTCATCAAACTGAATAGGGTACACCAATAAAGAAACTCTGGGAACATCAAGCCTGTATCTCCTCTCCTTCACCTCAAGCTTTTTATATATATATGTATATATATAAACAAAAAAAAATTGGTAGTATTTTTGCTTGTAGTATTCCTGTTACTTTTGTCTTCCACAGCCACATTCAGTCTTTTAACCTCTAATCTATGTGCATTCCACTTTACACTTGCTCTTGTAGTCCTTCAGTAATATCCTTAGTCTTTACTTGCCATGGCAAATGAGCCAGGATATTTTAAAATTCCTGCTTTCAGCATAAGAATATTTTGGTCATCTCAACCTGCATCTCTTTTGAATATACTGGACTGGTATCCTGTATAGCAAACGAAATCTTACTTTTGCCTTGTATCAGTGCAAATGCAATGTAAATTTTTTGTTTCCATTGGTTTTCATAATTGGCTTATGATAGAGTGTAATTGTCCTCCTGTGAACTGTAACTATTTCTTCTAAGAATTAGTATTTATTAATATATTTACTAAATAATAAATTTTATTAATTTGTAGAAATACAACTTTTAAATTTATGTTGGTAAATACTCTCCAGTTTTTGCCTAGTAATGAACATAATCTGATTATTTCCATTTAATATTCTGGTTTTCTGTGTGATAATACCACTGTGCCACCAGAAGTTTCCATTAGAATTCTCATATGTTGTGCCAAATTTAATGAGGAAAATATTACCAGGATCCAGAGAAATCTAGAACTTCAGCACTACTGTCAGCCAACCTGACATTAAAAACTTTCCTCCTTCCTATAAAACAGATTCATGTCACAATTATAGTTTCCATTCTGATCTTCATATTCTCTAGATTCTCTTGGTTCTGTTGAATTAATGTATATAACACTTCATTGAGCTCAGAATAGCTTATATTTACTGTATTTCCACAAAAAGAAAGCTTTTTTATCCCATACCAAAGAGGATTTTGAGGGCAGTGTGCTTCAGCTCCAGTAGACTAATGTTGCATAAGTACACTAATGTGCATTTTATTCCATTTATTTGTATCACTTTTTTTCTGTCTTTCAAATGCGTGCCAAAAAGTTCCATCATTTTAATGTGTGATTAATTGCCTGTATCATACCTCCCTTTACTTGGGAGCAACACCATTCACATTCAACCTACACATGATTTCCTTTACCATTTCATTCAAAACTGACTGACTTTGGCACCTTAAATTTTTGAGTGTTGTTTCTGTGATGAATATTATAACTCCCAGTAGCAGTTTTGTTCAGTGTCCTCGTTCTTACAGAAAATTACAGCAAAAATACTCACTTAGGAGTAGCTAGACAATCTTTAATATCTACCAAATCATCATAGATGTCCCATTTCTTTCTTTGTTCTTTTTTTGCTACTAATACAGCTTTAGAAGCCATAAATATGATAACTTTATCTTTCTTTTTAAGAGGAAAGAGGGTGAAAACAAACCCAGTGTTGATTGCCTCAGTACACTGAGGGAATAATAAAAACCATGGCAGAGTTTCAGTGGTCTCCAGTGTTTGGAACTCCATCTCCTGGGTTTTCCCAGGACCTTGCTTAAGATTTTGAAAATACCCTGTTATTAGACTAATAATTGTGCTTAAATCATGGAAATAAATATATAGCATGTTTTCTTTCCTCACATCAGTTTTCTAAGCATTCATAAAAATAAAATTTTAAATTCCTTTCGCACTCTACAAAGAACAAAGACAACAACTTTTGAATTTCTGACAAAGTCTCTGGCTCCAATGTCACTGGTATATCTCCTGTTAGTCAGCACATGAATCAGATTTGTGGCTTATCCAGTGATAAAAATACTGCCCCAATTAAGTTACCTTGTAAATTATAGTAGCTAGATCAGAAAGGTAATTCTGTCAGCTGGTGCAAAACATGAAGGAATGTTGGCCTGTCTGACCTCAAAACCTGTAAACTGAACTACTTGCCTCTACAGGCCTTTTGATTTAGTTTGAAGCTGTGCTCTGATTCTTCTCTAGAAAAAAAAATTAAGTATTTCAGCTCCCTAAACCACTTAGCTGTCACTATTATTTTTTAATTTGTATGAATGCAAATTGTATAAATAGGTTTGTTGTTTTTGTTTTTTTTCATTTTTAGACATAAACACTTTGTCCATTAGTATTCAGAAATTTAGCAGAAATGTATTAGGCTCCTAATCATACAAGTAGAGACCATTTTACATTACATTCTTTATTTTGTCACAGTTCAAAACAAACCCACATGTGAAGAAAATTATTTTGGTTGTCCTAGTGGAAGATGTATTCTGACCACCTGGCTTTGTGATGGGCAGAAAGACTGTGAGGACGGAGTAGATGAATTGCACTGTGGTGAGCGTTTTATCTTTCTTGTGTTTCTGTAATCACTAATGCACTTTGAAAGCAAACAAGTGTGCATTTATATCGCAGAGATTGATTGTAGACCTATAAAAGAAGATCTTGAATATATTTTCAGATTCATTCAGATTTATTCATCTTGCCAATAGCTTAAATTCCATCCCATGCCAGAATGAAAGGCATTTAATTTCTTTTCCTTAAGGATACATTTATATACAGACTTTTCTATTACTTTAATATTTAACAATTCCACTAATTTTTCAAAACTCCTAATTTTGAAGGAGTTTTACTTCAAAAAATTTCTTTCCTCCTTTTCTATTTCGGACAAGTTCTACTTCTAGAACAGTTTTTAGATACAATCAATTTGAATCAGCATCTAGACCCCAACAGGAAACAACCAAACATAAAAGTAGACATTCCTTTGCATCAGGGGCCATATTGGTATAATCATTTAAATTAAGAACAAAAGGAGTGTGAATAAAAGAAAGCATGAACTGTGAACTGGGTTAAGGGTCTGTTGTGGCTCAGATCTCTTCAGATTCTTAAGTTCTGCCTAATTGAGGAACAATGCAGGTTGGTTTCTCTGATAGTAAGAGCTGATCTTTTATCTTCAATTTGTATGGATTAACTGAATGGATTATTTCTGTAATGAAATTGTAGCAGAACAGCCAAAAGCATATGAAACTTTCCTATTCCCTATTTAAATAAAACATGAAATTTGGGTTTTGTTTGTTTGGGTTTTTTTTGTGGGGGTTTTTTTGTTTTGGTTTGGTTTTTATTACTATTTTTTACTTCTTAACATGACCGAACATTATACTTTTCCCATGACCCAGTTCCCATTAACATGCTTCCATATTTGGTTTGCAGTTTGCATTGTATATATACATCTTATAACTTCAAAATTAGGATCTGCAGTGCACTGTGACAGAAAGTTTTGTGTTGATCATGTCCAGTGTACCTTGATGTTTACATTTCAAGGTTTTACTACACATGCATATTTGTATACAATATTGTAAAATGTATTAGCTGATTTTTGTGGGCAAGAGGGAAGGGGATTAAGTCAATTCTACTTTCCCTACTGATCACTCTTACCCATTTTGAGATAGTTGTTACAATAATCTACTAGTAAATTCAGATTGCATGACTTATTTTTTTAATTGTAAATTCTGATTGCATTACGTAAAATCCTTTTTATTCTTAACATTAAATTTTGTTGTCATCAGCTAAAAAAAAATAAATTCTTAAAGAAGTATGGGAAATGTGCAAGATCCAAATTTTTCAGAAATGTCACAAGATTAGCATTGATTTAGAAGAGTTGTGCAATCTGATTCTAAAGGCAGAAAAATGTTATTTTAAATGTATAGAAAAGTGTAAATGGGACAGCAGAATGCAAACATGCAGCAGTTTTCTCGTGAGAGAAAATTACATGAAATCTGTTAAAGATGGAGATAAACACCAGGATGCAGTCTGTGTTGAAAAATTTGGATAGTGCCCTCTCTGCCCTACTACCCAAATAAAGCAGTTCACGGTAGTTGTAGAATTTATGTTAAATATACAAGCTAGAGTTAGTTTTTCAAGTGTTTGCCCTCATCCCACCAGCAAAATGTTTGAAAATATTAGAAGGTGTTTGGAATGTTTCACTATTTATTTGTTTTTACAAATGTTTTGGTGATGCAAACTCTGAGACAAACTGGTAACACGCTGAATAGCAAGATTAGGATTGTACTGTGTTTGAGTGTTTTAATACCTGGAAACTGGGGATTGGACAGAAAGGAGCAGTATGAAAATTCCCAAGCTGTGCTAGTAAATGCAGGGAATGCAGTGATGTTGTGTCATTCCTAGATTCGTCCTGCTCATGGAATCAATTTGCTTGCTCTGCAAACAAGTGCATCTCTAAGCAGTGGACGTGTGATGGTGAGGATGACTGTGGAGACGGTTTAGATGAGAGTGATGCTATTTGTGGTAAGTAGGATAATTTCAATCCTGCATTGTGTCAGGTCATGCGTAATGAGAGAGATGATGTGTTTCAAGAAGATGGTGGAAAGAGGACAAAAACACCATCTCCAAAGACTGTTTGCTTTAAGTGTAGAGTGTGAGAGGATCTACTCCTTCAGACCCCTCCAATTAGCTGATAGTCTTTTTTATGGGGACTGTATGATTTGCGTGTGCTCTGTCAGTAAAGATATGAACAGCACACCAGTGTGGGCAAAAGGACAACAAAACTTTTCTCCAGTTCCCACCCTTGAGGTAAAATCCCTGTTTGAGTTACACATTTCAGTGGTAGGTGCTTGAAGACTCTAAAGATGTGTGTATTTTTTCCTCCAGCTCTGTCTCCTATTCCCTTTAAATTTTTGTGTATATAGTCATAAGCACTATATAAGAATAAAATTCCTCTCAAATTCCCAAAGCCTTCAAGGTGTATAAGGATTAGAAAATTTTGTTTTCATTCTGGC
>JAYRBT010000181.1:4801117-4816342 GCA_036023395.1 Myiotriccus ornatus
TGTGGGAAATTAAATTTCCTTGCAGATTATTAAGAGACTGAATAAATGGAAAGAGTGGAAGAAATAGGAGATTGTGAAAATGTTGCTGTAAGACTTACTCAGTACGTTTGTCATGATGTGCAGAACAAGTTTTACTTTAACGTAAACCCCTGTATTTGATCATTACCCATTACCATAAAAACCTCAGTTAGGACATTCCAGCTCAGGATATTCCATGATTCTAGGTTTAAGACTCCCACCTCATGTTTTTCCAGGCTCAGTGACCTGTGCAGCAGACACCTTCAGCTGCCTGGGCTCCCACGCCTGCGTTCCCCAGCACTGGCTTTGTGATGGTGAGAGAGACTGTCCCAACGGAAGTGATGAGCTGTCCACAGCAGGCTGTGGTATGTCTGCATGTTAAAAAACTTATTTGCTTCCTTGGTCCTTTTGCTTTTATAATATCCAGATGCTGTTTGTTCCTGCAGCGTTGAACCCTTTTACTGCCAAGATTGCTGCTAAAGATTGATGGCCCAAATGTGAGCACACATACCAGAATCCTTCTATGTTTTAATCAGCCTGACACCGTCAGGCTCTCTTGATACAGACTGAGGCACAGCAGCTGAAGATCAGTATGTTTGTCACGTCATAGATATTATGCAGCGTGTTTCCTAATGAAAATTAGCACATTATTGACTATGCAGTTTTATTGCTCTTCCTGAAGAAAATGCTGCTGCTCCTGTCAGGGAGGTTGTGCATCAAGAAGGGAGATGCAGTTCTGCCTTCAGTTTATTCTGGCTAATTGTTCAGATCTTGACAACTGCTACCCTACGAACTATTACTTCCAGTCTTCTGAGATACATTTCTATTAAAAGTGTCAGGAGTTCAGTAATAGTTTCATTGAGGTTTGTTGTTGTGGGTTTTGTTTTAATTAACTTATAAAGATGGTGTAGAAATATGTTCTATATATTTTGAGTGCTTATGGTCTTCCAAGAGCATTTGTTAAGGAGCAGAGTAACACAGGAAAGACACCTACACATCTCTACACATCTCTACTTCCCAAATGTTCTTTTCCTCAGAAGCAGACCTTAGGCTAGTTGTAGGCAGCATCAGCTTCTGAAGACTTTCTGTTTTGGATTACAGGAGATTTTAGCCATCCTCACTCCTGCTCTCTGTGGTAATGAGAAGCTTTTTCTGCTATTGAATTGTGTGATGCTTTTGTATGACTAAACAGTTACAGTTATTTCCATTGAATCCACTCAAACTAAGTAATTCTCATTTCATCTCTGTGTAAGAACATTGGCTGTATATCTTACTGTTCTCAATTTCATATATTTTTATGTACTGTATTTTCCTTAGCTCCTAATAACACTTGTGACGAGAATGCTTTCATGTGCCATAACAAAGTCTGCATTCCCAAACAGTTTGTTTGTGACCATGATGATGACTGTGGAGATGGATCAGATGAATCTCTGGAATGTGGCAAGTATAACAAAAATAGAGTAAATACAAAAATTTCAGACTTTTAACTGTAAGGCATTTTTCAGGGTCTGTTGTTTTCAGTCATTAATTGTAAAGGAAAGCTCTTCTTTTTTTAATTGTTTTATTTTTAAGTTATGCATTCATAGAGCTTAATATTTACTTGGATCTGGAGCTACAGTGACAAATTATTTCCTATAGTGTCTTACAGTTGATTGTTAATAACATTTAACAGACTTTAAAAATGTACTTTCTAGAATTTCTTGCTTATTATATTTATATTTTTTAATATTTTTTATCTTTGTCTCTATATGTGTTTTTTCTGTTAAATAATAAAACATCTGTCATGATTATCACTGCAGTTTAAAGGATATCAAGTAAAACCACTGATGAATGTTTAATTTTCACTATTCACATGAATTTGGATGTTCTTATATACTATGTGAATATCTATACAGTATATCTGTGCCATACTCAGAAATATGAATCTATAGAAATAATATTTAGGGAAAATGTAGAGCAAATGTTCCCTCAAAAAAGACACGTTATTGGGGTTTTGTGTGTGTGTGTTTTTGTTTTTTTTTTTTTATCTTGGATGATTTTGTGCCATAAAATCTGTGTTGGTTATTTGCTCTTATATGTGCTGCAGAAATGAGAGCCACAGCAGAAAATAGCTGGGTACGTGTTTTAGATGTTTCTGTTGTACACACCACCTGTAGAGTGTATGTGAATGAATGATGAGAGTAGACAGCCAAAGATTGTAAGAAAAAGCAATCTTGATGTTTGCATTTAGTGAAATTTGTCATGAGTTGAACATGTAATGGAACATTTTGGGAACAAAATATAATGTAGCAAATGGTGTTTTGTTTGTTGGTCATATAAAAATCACAGAGTCCCAGAGTATGCTGTGTCGGAAAGGACCCACAAGGATCATCAAGTCCAGCTCCTTGCCCTGCACAGGCACATCCCCAAGAGTCACATCCTGTGCCTGACTGAGAGTATTGTCCAAACACTCCTTGAGCACTGCCAGGCTTGGGGCTGTGCCCACTGCCCTGGGCAGCCTGTTCAGTGCCCAGCCACACTCTGGGGAAAGAATCTCTTTCTAATATCCAACCTAAACCTCGCCTGACACAGCTTCAGACCATTCCCTGGGGTCCTGTCCCTGGTCCCCACAGAGCAGAGATCGGTGCCTGCCCCTCCTCTTCCCCTCATGAGGAAGTTGTAGCTGCAATGACATCTCCCCTCAGTCTCTTCTCCAGGATGCTCCTCTCACGGCTTCCCCTCAGGGTCCCTCACCATCTCTGCTGCCCTCATTTGGATGCTCTCTAATAACTCCTCAAGAGCAGAAGGGAGACAGGGTGAAGTGAAATCCTGAAATTCACCTAGTGTGGGGATTTGTTTCTCGCTACCAGCTGTTTCATTCTGCTGTGCTCCACCTCTTGTTCACATAGACATCTGGACTCTTGAAGAAGGAAGGGATCAAACACACCTTTCCCAGCAAACTCCATTTGCTTTTCTCTGATGTAAACTACAGGGTGTTTTGAAAGGAGCAGTTTGTGACAATAGGGGTAATTCATGCTTAATTCATGGAGTTTAAACCAAAACAGGACTAAAGCAGGTTATTGATTTATTAATCACAGTGATTTTCTAGATCCTTTTGCCAAAAAAAGGGCATGAGAGCAGATCCACACAGTAACAAGACTGTAAACTATTTCCCCTGTTAGTAATAGTTTATGTGTGCCAGAACCCAGTATAGGAAGTGACTCATTATGGGTTTATTCATCTATTATAACAATATCTATATTTATCATAATAATATTTCTGATCCAATATTGCTTGGAAAGCAGTCTTCAATAGCTAAATAACTATTTAGAACTAAATAGTCAAAAACTTTGGAAATGCATGGTTTGGGGTTTTTTATGTTTTTGTAGGTTTTTGGTTTTTTTAATAATCACTTGCTGGTGTATTTAATTTATTTTCTATAGCATCACATACATACACGAAAAGTAAACGTACCACTTAACATACTGACAAATAAATAGTGCTATTTTATCAGACCTTTGGAAAGAGACAGGAGGAGAAACCAGCAACAGAAGCAGAAGATGTACAAATTCCTGATCTAATTGTAGTGTGGACCTGCCCTCAGGCACTGGCTCTATTTAATTTCTACTGGGTAAACTGAAATCTGCAGCAACGTTTGTTACGTGCTGCACTGCTTTGATGCAATTTTCTGTTAGCTGGTAATCAAATGCACACCTTAGTGTGGGACTAATATGGTAAACTCATTATACCCTGATTTTAGGAAAGGGTTCCATTCTTTTATGGGAAAGGGAACTACTTGTAGAGAGTAGGAGTCAAATTCCAAAACACACTTCTCAAGCTGTTGTCAGGATATAAAAATGAACAACCTAACTAATCGAGATTTTAAACTTGTGATTTCTGATTTGACTGCAAACTAAGTAGCCTGATCACAGCTCCGTTAGATTGTAGAGTTAGACCTTTTCCATCTTGATAGCTAAACAACCCAGGTACTCTGCAGCAGCAGAGTTGGCATGAAATTTGGTTTGAAATGTATTCCTAAAATCTGAATTAATGGCATATATTTAAAAATCTAGGTTTTGTTGTTGTTTGGTTGGGTTTTTTTCTTCATTTGTATCATTGAAAGGCATATCTCTTGTTTTTCTTTTCCACAGTATTATTCAGCAATAATATAAAAATGGCACTGGTGATCGAAGCAATCAGTTCTTTTATTTGTTTTAAAATTGCAATCATTCCAATCCTTGAAAATTTCTTTTGACTCCATTGTATAAACCTGTCTTTTTAATGAAACCCTAATAACTAACAAAAAAATAGCAATAACTCAATTCATATGTTTCATAACATTCATATGTTTCTGCGTGTATTGTATCATGACTATACAGTGCATGAGAGACATTTCATTTCTCTCTCTGTTGGTAGGCACTTTTGAATGAGCACATAGTGTTTTATATGTCTTTATGGACAAAAGATACTTCTATTTACATTGCCTCAAAACATGCAGAATTTTATGCTGACACTGTGAAAGAAAAGATGAAGTCACTGGTTGCTGTATTTCCAGGGTATCGTCACTGTCGTCCTGGAGAGTTCACCTGTGCTGATGGAAGATGCCTCTTAAATTCCCAGTGGCAATGTGATGGGGATTTTGATTGCCCGGACCATTCTGATGAGGCACCTCTCAACATCAAATGCAAAAGTTCAGGTTTGTATTTAGGTTTTTGGATGACACGTGCGACCTTTCTTTTTGGAGAGTGCTAATTTAGGGTTGTTAGTTCAGCAAGTGTAAAACCTCACAGCTTAAATCTGCAGTGCTTTCGTGGTGATATTCCTTATATCTTGCAAGGAGAATGTGTTCTGAGCATCCAAAACCTCAGCCCACAAAATTTAAGCCACAATTTCCTATGGCATAAGATGGCAGATACTTCCTTAATATATGAATCCTGTTAATACTAAAATAAGATTATATTAATGTAATACTTGCCAAATTTTCTGTCTTGCTCTGAAAATGTTTGCTGTGTTCAGGATATTTATCACACAGAAGCAGAGCATATAAAAGGGGATGTAAAGTTTGTCTCACTATAAATAATAAACACTGGTTCAATTTTATTAGTAAATTATTGACCAAATGCAGTTGGTTTTATAGATATTTTCCACTCACATTAATAAGCTGGCCAAGGTCTGACTGGTTTTTAAAGTGGGAAATTAGTCTTGGTCTGCACATGGTATTCTCTTTAGTGGCTTTTTCAAAGACCAATTCTTCTGTCTATGCCTTAGGATTTTATAGCACTTTATCCAGGTCTTTGACATCAATTTTGATGGAAAACATTAATTTGCTTTGAGGTGAGGCAACATACCTGCCTTATATGTAAGTGTTCTAATTGTAATTTGAAGGATCTGAATGTAGGTGAAATGATGAATTCAAGTATTGCCAAACAGGGAAAAGCATATATACATATCATTAGACAAGAAATGAATCAGAATTCAGTCATGTTACTAAACACCTCAGCATCCACAGGGGAGGGAAGCCATACCTTTTAACTTTTGTAAACTGTAGAACTGTATTTTGTGCCAGGATAATGTAGAGGATTCTCCATTATGTGAAAACAAATAAGTAGGAGGGAGTAGTAAGTTGAAGTCTTCACACATTTTCCAGAAGAGAAATCACCTTTAAAGGCAATGAAAAATAAAAATATATTATAATGCTATCAATAATTAATAAATATTCAATTTTTGCACAATTATTTCATCTCACATGCACACATGGAAAAAGATCCATGAGAAAATTAATTCCAAATACTAATAGATGACACCAAGTTGTTGCTCTCTCTTTTTTTGTTTGTTTTCCAGAGCAGTCATGTAACAGCTCTTTTTTTATGTGCAAAAATGGCAAGTGCATTCCTCAAAGTGCTGTTTGTGATAACAAAGAGGATTGTAGCGATGGGTCTGATGAGAAAAGCTGCCACATTAATGAATGCCTCAGTAAGAAAGTTAGTGGCTGTTCACAGGATTGTCAGGATCTTCCTGTCGGATACAAGGTGAATAATTACAAAATGTGGTGTAATATAATGCAAGTTTTTTAGTTCTTAAATGTTTAACTGCTGTGTGATTATAATAAAGCTTCACTGTGTGGGAATTCATTGTAATAAAGTAGCTTACTTACCATAATAAAAACGTTCAAATTTTTATTTCCTGTAAGGAAACAGTTGTCAATGATATTTAAGAAATGGTGCAATACATAATTTAAACCTATGGAAAAGATCATGCAATGCTTTAAATACAAAAAAACATATTGATATATATACAGAGCACTGAAAATCAGGTGTAAAAAAGGAAAATACATAGCAGTGAATAGCAGGAATAGTGGTTTTCTCCACTTTTTTACAGGTCATTATTAATTACAGAAATATTTAAACAAAGTGAAATCACCTTAGAAACAGAATAAAACTGTTGGTTTTCTGCATGTAAGGATGTTTTCTGGGATCTTTGCCCACTGAAAACTAAATAAAATCTGTCCAACATGGCTTAACTCTAAAAATTTTTAAACCTCTGAAACTGTGACGAGAGCTCAAGATACAGAGATTACAGGAGGGAGCATGTAAATTCTCTGTAAACTATATAAACAACAATGTAATTAAGATGTTACTTGAAAAAATGAGATCCATAAAATGTTTATGATGCTAACATAGTCAGTAGAAAGTACACAAGATGATAAACAGAATCAATGAGAAATTAAAAATGAATGTGTTTGGTTTCCTTTCCCAGTGCAAATGCTGGCCTGGATTCCTCCTGAAGGATGATGGCAAAACATGTGTAGATATTGATGAATGTTCATCTGGATTTCCCTGTAGCCAGCAGTGCATCAATACATATGGAACCTACAAATGCCTGTGTGCAGAAGGGTATGAAATACAGCCTGATAACCTCAATGGCTGCAAATCCCTTTCAGGTATTAATATTTTTTTTATTATTATTCTTTTTTTTTGTAATCCACTGCTGTATCCAAAATAACTTGTGAAAAACCTTAGCCCCAAGGTCCGTGTTACCTTTCTGTGCAAGATAAACAAAGCTGCTTTGAGTCTCCTACTTCTTCAGTATAAAATAGGAATGTGATTCAATATCTGACTGTAATAAGTTATATTTTTAGTATGTGTTGTTCTCAGATCATTTGTAGTAAATAGATACAGTGGATCGTGGAAGTTTGAATTAATAACTTTATTAGAAAAAGTATTAAGAATGTTAAAATGCATCACTTAGTTCTACTTCTGAGTCGCATGATAACAGTGTGATTATGATAAGCGTTTAAAAGATTTCTGGTTTCTTAAGAATATTGAAATGTATGTCAAATTTCATGTGAAAAGAAGGAGCAGGAAAAGTAATAGAAAATGCAGACTCTGTTATTCTTATAGCATATGAGTTCCTTCAGTCTGATATGTATTACACAGTGAAATTCAAGATATGTGAGAGCACTGGTTCTTTCCTCACCCCTCTGATGTTATTTTTATGTGCCTCGGTGAGTGGGATTGGCTGGATCGGTGAGAGGAAAAGCAAAATATCAGCAGGAAAGGAACAGAAACCCATTGCTGGGTTCTGCTGGGTTTCCTTCACAGCCCAGGCAATCTTTGTTTTCTTTCTAAATGACAAGAAGGCTGGAACCTCTGTCTGCCTCATAATCCAGTTGCAGGTGCTTCCCTGAGTAAGCTGAGGAAACACAGGAGAGGGCAGAAATTCCACAGCTGTTTTTGTTGGTTTTTTTTGTTCTGTTCCTCTCTCCCACCTTCCACGCCACCTGTACATTCAGAAGCCACAAATCACTCAGATGAGAAGGCAAGCTGAGGCACATCATAGAAGTGTTTTTTTGGAGTGGTTAACACGTCAAATTTGAGAAGTGGCCATGACAAAGCTGGGAGTGCTGTGCGAGGATGGCTCTGCTGCCAGGACATGCCAACATGGGCATATTAGGCCTAAGGCTGAATATTTTGCCTAAATTGCCTTGAAGCCTTTACACCAGAGCAGAGCACTGCAGCCCTTCTCCACATACCACCAGCAGTCAGGGCTCAGGATGATGCCTCGGGGTCATTTATATCTTAAAAGTTGAGCATAAAATGCAAATACGTTCAGTGCAAGAGCAGAATAGCCTGGGCAACACATTACATTCTAGAATGTATGAGCAGTGGACACAAGGTCTCTAATACGTCTTAAATTATCATTGGTAATATTTTTTTTTTAAATTTTACTTGAGGTCTCTCTTAATAGAGCTAAAATAAAGACAACTTTAAAAAATATATTATTTTTACTATTATGTATGTCAGTGAGAGATATTTCAAAGTAAGTGATGGCATGAGGAGTATCTGAAGGTAATTTTTTTTAAAAAAAATTAGAAATCCAGGGTTAAAAAAGTCAAATCTAGCTTCAGTTCAGAATTAGAGAATCAAGTTTTTTTCCAAATAGCTGTTTCTTTATCACCAGACTGTTCAGAGTATTGAAATCTAAAAAAAAAAAGGTCAAAACATGCTTAGTTTGCAACCATAACAATTAATAGTCTTAGTGATAATTTAAAAGTAAATGTTGAGAATAAAACATATGGAATGAAATATAATTCAAATTTAATCTCTGACATTAAATTAGGATAAAATACAGTATGGTTCCCATATTGAAAAGGCAAAAGAATTAAATTACATGGAAAGATATACTAATTGATTGCTTTGTTCATTTTTATACTGCATCATTGATCTTTCTTGGAACATTTGAATGTTTTAAATATTTCTTTCACCCATAACATTGATCAGAGCATGTAACATTTATTTTTCAAATCATCTGTATTTCAGCATTGTATTCCTGATTTTCCATAAATTAACGTAAAGCTAGTCTAATATATTCTTTCTCCCGGGGTTTAGATGAGGAACCTTTCTTAATTCTGGCTGATCATCATGAAATAAGAAAAATTAGCACTGATGGATCCAACTACACTTTGTTGAAACAGGTATAATCATAGTACCATGCTCTAAGTTTAACTCAATACTTTTATTCTCTTCTAAAGTGTGCAACTGACAGAAACATCATCCTACAATTGGCGTTGTGAGCACCACAGAACAACTGCAGTATCTTCAGAGTTATTGTAATACTTTAAATTGATTATTTTGTCTGTATTTGACATGATTAAATCTCAGGCAGTTGTTTCATCAGTCATTCTGATGTACTAAAAAATTATGTTATTTGTGATCCTCTTTCATCTCAATCTGTTTTGATCAAATTGTAAATTCCAGTTGAAAAAAACAAAAACAAAACAAAACTAACAAACAAAAAAAACACCACTATTTCGCCAGGTATTATTTGGGCTGCTTACTGTCACAATCTATTTTTTAGACAGACTATCCCAATATTTATGTTATAGCAATACATGAACTTATATCTTTGGCTAAATCTGTTTTTTAAAGTAATTACTCTAAATTGTTATAACAGGCAAAAAAAATGTGAAAAAAAGAGCAGAAATAGAATGTCACCCAGTAAATACAGAGCTGACATTTTTAGCAGTTTCTGCTCTCCTTCTGTGCTTCACCTAAGTGTAGTTACTTACCACAGATTAGATTTCCAAAATATGTTTTAATAAAAATATCTATTTTCTTGAATAGTATTCAATCAACTGTAGTAAGACTAGGAAATTATTTAGTACCTGTTAATATAATTAGGCTCTTTGTGACTTCTTGTGTCAGTAAGCTGTGCATCTTAATGTCACGAGAGGTGCTTAGGTCTTCACAACAGTCATTACAAAATTAACCATCTTGCTTTAAACATTGGCTTTATTTAAGCATAGAAAATGTTATGTTAAAGTCTGTCTGTTCTTCTGAAATCCTTCTGGCTGCCTCTCATTTCCATCTCACTGCCTCTCCCCTCTTTTGCTGGTGTATCTGTTAATGGAAGCCTGTGTAAAGAGGGGAGCAACAGTAAATTTTCTTGATGGTTGGTGCTGACAGATTGTCTCAGGGCATCATCAGTCTTCAATTTAATGGACTCCTCTTCAGTGCATTAGAGACCAAGTAGCTCCAGCCACTGAAGAAAATCTATGTTTTCCATATCACATTAATTCACTGGTCTGATAAATACCTCTGCTATTGAACCTACTGGCCTTTGCTCCTACAAATACAGCGTTTGATTTGAGAGCCGAAGAGGAGCTATTCCAACAGAACCACACAGGGGGGTATCTCCCTCAGCAGGACATCTTTGTGTCCTTATGATGTTAGGATGGATTGGCTCTTTCCTGGACATCTACCAGATGGTGGAAAATACCAGAGTGGCTCTGGCAGAGGAGCAAACCCACCCTTCCTTTTTGTGTATTTGGTCTGTGCTTTTCCATTCTAACAGTTTTTCATACAAACTCAGAGTAAAGAAGCTGAAAGCAGGAGCTGGTTCAGTCTTCTCTGAGTTATGTGCCAACTTTTTATCTCTATTTTCTTTTTTTTTTTTTTTCAAATATACATAAACAGTACAGTTGTTTGAATTGTCTCATATATGTTCTTTGCTTTCCATTTCCTTCACTCCTAGCCATCAAAATCCTTAGGGTTTCCGTAGGCAGAGTAGATAATCTTCCTCCTCATTATTTGAGATTTTTATCTCTCTTTTTTTAATTGGGGCACCAAGGGAGCGCAAATCACAGCCTGTGCTACATGTAACAGGAACAAAAACACAGGTATAAGATGAGAGACTAATGCAGCTGATGCAATTTGAGATCTGCCCTATTCCTTCTAAAAAGCAGATTGCAAGTGACATGACAAAGAATTATGTTAGAATGACTTAAGTGAGATCTCAGAAAGAGGAGATGATGTCTGGACAGAGAACTCTATTAATAGAGATGTACAGAAATATTTTACCTGCAATTGATGTTCTGATAAATACTGATACTAAACTAACCCAAAATAAACCACTTGAAACCAAAGGTGTGCCAGCAGTAAATTCTTTTAATTAGTCTGGATCCTTAGGAAACTTTTACAGTGTCATAGAATATACAGATATAAGGCCGATTTTTCCAGAATTGCTGACTTTCATTCCTAGAGTGTCACAGAATTGTATTAAATAGTATTTGCATTCAATAGTATTTTGTATTCATTCACCTGTTGTCTCCTTGGTAAAGAATTTGGGATGGGGGTTTCTCTATAGATAAAATTATACTAATAGTAAAAGAGACAGGGAAAGTGCTTCGCAGCACAGTTATGACTGACAGAGCTGCAACTGGTTTTGATAAAAGACTGCACACATGGATATAGAATTCCTAAAAATGAGTGGTCCTCCAACCCTGTATTGTTTCAGGCTTACTCTAGTGATGATTTGTGCAGTCTAATTGCTCTTTTTCTCTACATTTTGATCAAGAGATAGATTTACAGTAATCACACAGTGGTAGATGGCAGATAAGCCATGTATCAAGTTTCTGTGCAATTAAATATTGTTCTTCTTAGTTGTTTATTTTAGAGCTGGCTGGTCCAGCACATCCTCGTTACATCCACGAGGGAGGTTGCTGATCGACCTGAGAGTAGAATGTCACAGGGCTGATAAGGGAGTTGATTAACTGATATTATGGTTTTAAAAGGAGTACAAACAGCTTCCGTTCTTTTTACCACTGCTGCTCCATATTTCATCGATAACAAAGTCTTGGTATATCAGAATAATTGTAATTTCACTACATATCAGGACGTTAAGCAGGTTATGGGGCAGATAAGGAAATAGGAGCCCTCCTCTGAATGCAATCCCCTTCTTTCTTATCTGCCATTTGTGATGAAAAGCCATTATTATATGATTGCTCTTTCCAACCTGTTTGAGTAAGGAGTAGCTCAGATACGATCACCACTTTTTTTTAAAATGTGTTGGTGTTGTAATTGGAGCCATAGGAGACTCCAGATGCCTTCTGGATCTCTGGCTTTCACACTGTATGTTTACACTACCTCTGTGTCTGTGTGTATATATACACAGTACCTATAAAATGGCATCTAAATAGTCAAAACCTCCTTATTCAGGAATTAAAACTTTTTTTGAACACCACCATTTTGAATTCCTGATTAATTTATATTACTAAGGATTTTTTTTTTTCTAATATCTTAGATATTATACTATTTCTGTTTCTCTCATCTGGTTTGCCAAAGAAATGCCAAAGGTAGTAGTGAACAAAGAAACTGAGCAAAAGTTAAAGTGTTTACTGCTAAAGTTCATTTTCATGGTAGTAAAGAGAAGCACAGGAGTTTCCCCGAGCCTCATACATCATCTGCATTTTTGAAGTGAGACGGTTCTTTGTCACCATGTATTTCTGTTACAATCTTTATTTTATGCTGATTGTTTACAAGTAATACACAGAAATCCGAGTTAATTGCTTGAAAAATACACAGTCAGTAAAAGAAAGCTTTTTGAATATTAAATGCAATGTATATTTTATTCTAAATGTTTTCCAGCAGTTTATATCCAAACATCTGAATAACTGGTCTTTTTGTTCCCTGTTTTTAGGGGCTGAACAATGTGATTGCAGTAGACTTTGATTATAGAGAAGAGTTCATCTATTGGATTGATTCCAGCAGACCAAATGGCAGTCGCATAAATAGAATGTCTTTAAATGGAAGTGACATCAAGGTAATTGGGGATTAATAATGTCACTACTAGAATTAATTTTTATTTTGAGCATTTTGGGAAATGCTCCTTCATGTTTTTAACCCAGATTGTGAGGCTTTGGTATATGAATGCAAACACAGCAGGAGTTAGCAAGTCCTAGTAAAATTTAATTGCATTTATATCTTATTTGAAGTAGCGATAGGGGCTAAGAGAACTGTTTTTAGGAACTAAATTCCTTATGACTTATTTGACAGTTGACTGAATTGGCAGTTCCATGTGGTTTACAGGATGCCAAATTAAAAAGAACTATAAATAGGTGTAAGTTGTATAAATACACTGGTGTATTATTTCTTGTAAATTTTTTCATGGTCTTTAGGGTTTTTTTGTCTCACCTCCACTACACTGACAATGAAAACAACTCCATGTCTTTGCTGTGAATAATCCAGAGTAAAACTGCACCCCCCTGTCTGCACAGCCTGTCTGTTCTGCCTCTGTAGTGGATTAAGTTCACAGATCCACTATTAAGCACATTTGTTGACTTAGGTGAACATTTTTTCCAGCATTGGTGATAAGCAGTAAGGAATCCTTTGTTTATTCTATTATGTCTGACCTTCTGAAATGTGGAGTAGATGAGCAGTAACATATCCTGTGAATTTTGCTCCCTCATTGTGCACCAATAAATATGCGGAGAGAAAAGATTTCTGTTTCTCATTTGCAGCTTAGTGCATGAACCGAAACATCCTCAGAGCACGTTTTCTGAAGGTTAAGTTTGAAACTCACACTTAAGACCATAATTTATGGCACTCTGATGCCCTGGGGGTAAAGCCAAAATCCAGCATCCACTCAAAAGTTGTAGTGAGTCCCTGCAAAAAGTTTTCCTGAAAAAAATAGGGTCAGGCAAGTGTGGGGTTCAAAACCCATTAAATCCTTGAATCATATTTACTGCATTTAAACAATTTACAGAGCCTCTCTCCATTCTGGATGAAACTGTGTTAGGCTTTTTTAGGACTGGGGATGACCTCAGATTTTTGTATTTCTGATCTTAATTATTCCAAGAAGGATTTTTCCCAGTCAAGACATTTTAATAACCAGGTGGGAGAATAAAAAAGAAATAAAACAACCAAACCTCCAATTGCTTTATAATGATTTAATAATACTTTTATTTTTTTAAAAGAAATATTTCAGGAATTTGAACAGTATAAGAAAAAATTAGGATGGGAACATGTAGGATATTTCTTTTTTTCCTTCATTCTAATTTTGCGATTTGTAGGGCAAGTGTCATATTGATGGAGATTTTGCTCAAATATGCCGATGTAAAAGCAAAAATTATGAAAATAAATGCATTACATTTTCATACAAAAATCTGTTTTTTCTCTGTAAAACCTGTCCCAGATTTGGCCTTCAAAAGCTAAGAATACATGCAAAAAATTATGAAGAATTATATGTTGTAGCTGTCTAATATTCTATCAGTAATCTTTTATCCAAAATGATAATTTTATATCTCTCTGACTTTTTAATAAGTTACCAAAGGACATATTTAGTAATTGATGTTATTAAAATTAATTTATTTCAAATTAAATAATTATAATTATTTGCTTAATTATTTAAAGATTTCTGAGTTTTGTTATCCAGAAAACCTGTTTACATATTTTATTTTTTTTTTGTCATAAGAGTTTTTATGGTTGATAGACTTTTCCCTTGAAGTATGAATTACTTATTTTAATACCTTCATACTTCTTGTGTTACTCTTTACTATAAATAGATCTACTATCATTGTAAATGATCCTATTTGATATATTATCTAGGATTTCCCTTTTAGGAGGTGGCATCTTTTCAGCACACCAACTCTGGCTTTCTTGCCCTGGGCAACCTGATGGCACCTCATTTTTCTTCTGAATCTGAGAGTGGAGGAGATATTTATAGAATTGAAATGACAATGTTTTCACATCGATGTGTTCAGACATTAAAACTATTTTGTGTGTAGTGCTGTAGATGCAAATGGTATTGGAAAATGCTTCAGGAAGCTGGATTGTGCACGATAAATTTCTCACTGGTGACTGGAATAAGCTTGAAGTGACTCTCCAAAGGCAAAGTCATCAGAAAACAGACTAATTACTTTGGCTGATGCTGTTGTGCAGTGTTTAGATGTTGCAGCTAAATCATTACCTAAATTTTCAGAGTTATCCACTTCTACGGGACATGTCCCGTGTTAGAAACCAGTGAAGCTGGTACTGGGAAGGTATTAGAAAACAAAGCATCTTATTTATATTAAAAAATCTTTGCATATATGAATTTAATTTAAGAAAAAAATATTTTGTAAGGTGATTAAATAATGTAACAACCTGAAAAGGTGGGTTTGCATATTCATAACTCCAAAATGGATTTAAAGTGTCTCACCATATCCATTCTTATCTTGAAGACTTTTCAGTATCTTCAAATGGTAAATAAAATTAACACATTCAGTTGTACATGATCATCTTTAGATGTGAAGTTTATACTCTATTGCACGTGCTTTTAGTGCTGAGGATGACAATAAATAATGTACAGCACAGTAGTAAACCCATTATTAGTACTTAAGAAATCTCAAATATTTTCAAGTATTGCTTTCTGATTTGTGGTTTTCTGTAGTTCTAGCTGCACAGACCTAAT
>JAYRBT010000181.1:4816442-4827170 GCA_036023395.1 Myiotriccus ornatus
CTCCCGTCTCTTACTCCTGAATCAAGTAGTCCTTTTGAAATGTAACTAATTCTTGGAAAACTTCTCTTTCTTTTGCCGCATGAATGTTGGAAATAAGAGCACAGCATTTACTTTCCAACTAGTAATCTCTTCCTGGAACTCAGCTGAGTGCTCTTATGGTCTGTCTGTCACAATGACATGTGGTAGCACTGTGATATTAAAATGAAAGATATGCTGATGTAGACCAGGGAGAGAAGTGGGGAGCTGAGAAGCAGATGTGTTTGAGGGCACACTGTGGGGAGAGGAGCCTCATCTCCATTCTGCTCTGTGGAAAGAAAAAGTAAACTCGTAAGGGGAAAAAAGTTGTTTGTTTGTTTGCTTGTTTGTTTGTTTTTACACGAAGAGAAAACTAGAAACCTAAGATGAAAAATCAAAGGTCCAATATTTTTAAAAGTTAATGCATAAGGCAGAGAAGCTGGGAATTCGCTGTTTACTTCATCAAGATATCCTCCATTCTCCCTTACTATATGGAAAGTGTCACATTATCTTAGTTCCTTAAAAAGTGTCATTACTGGAGAAGTGTCAGTATTTAATAGTGATTAATACCCATTTTTAACAGGCTGTGTGTAGCTGTGTCTTATATCCAGCCTCTCAGTATTCTGCTATCAATAGCTCTTGAGTTGCTGTTCCTTTCCCCAGTATTTAGATGAATAATTTATGTAATTTTTGCTTTTCTAGGTAATCCACAATACAGCTGTTCCCAATGCACTGGCTGTCGATTGGATTGGGAAGAATCTCTATTGGTCTGACACTGAAAAGAGAATTATTGAGGTGTCTAAACTCAATGGTTTATACCCAACCGTCCTTGTGAGCAAGAGGGTGAAGTTTCCCCGAGATCTCTCCTTAGATCCTCAAGCTGGGTATGAAGCAGCCGATTTGCAGTAGTTTGTATTTAATCCTAATTTGATGTTAAAATATTTTTTATAAAAAGTAGAAATACCAATTAGTATTTATTATCTAACTTTCAGCTACTCTGGATGTCAGTAGTCTGAACATGTATTACCAATGCTTACTATACCATCACTACTTATAAAATTGGTATAATAATAATTGGTATGAACTACCTATTTTTCTCTTTTTAAGATAAAAGCCATTTTTACCAGTTTTTAGAACTAGAATTTAATTTTCTTATAACTGTACCCTGTTTTCCCTGTCAAATTTGGCAGGGATAGAGATCTTTGTTATATATACCAATACATGTGATCTCCCTTTGGTTGCCTGGACATCCCATATATGTTCCCTGTGTGTGCAGAAATCAACCTACAAATTTTGTACAGAGATTTCCAGTTTTTCAGGGAAGTATATATATATAAATATATATATTTTTATATATATATATAAACTTACTGGGCTCCTTCTCAGTGTGTACGGACTTAGCTTTCTGAGGCCAAGCTATTTTAATAAGAGTTTTTAAAATAAATATATTTATGTATTTATTTATTTATTTTAATATGGAAAGGTGCTGAAAATATATGTGTTTCATTTCAAATTCAGAGTTATTATTTGAAACAATATTCTTTTTTTTTTTTTTCTCACAAATGAGAAATGCTTAATCAATTCCATTGCTGACACCATGCAGGAGTAATGATATGTTTCCAAATAAAACATGTTCTGTTGGAGTCAGTGGAGAAAGATCCCTTTCTCTGCTGTTCATGTGGAGCGGTCTTGGTGCCAATAAATTACACCTGTGTGTTGTGGGATACCTGTAGCTGCTCTTAGGACCACTATTTCCTCCGCTGTTTGCACACAAATACAGTTCCAGGTGGTTATGAAGAGTGCAAGCTGCGTCTGGGTTTTGGAAAGCCTGTCCAAAACCTGTAGAGTAGAAGCGTATCAGCTTCCCAGCTGGAAAGATCTGTCCTGATGTTCTGAGTAATGGCACACAACAGTAGCAACTAAACAATAGGACTTTTTTTCTTTTTGACAATTGTGCTCTGCATTGTGGTTAAATGGCATATTGAGAAAATTGCTACTCAGCTTTCCAACAGCCTTTCTCAGCGTTTCACCCATTTTTAAGCCCTCTGTGTGAGAAACTGTTCTAATGTTCTGGCACTAGTACTTCTCAAAGCAGTGTAATTTCATTATATGACAAAAACCTTTTGGAAATATGTGTCAAAAAAAAAAAAGTAAGTGTAATGCCATATTTCTGATAAATTTAGTAGTGATGCCATTTATGAAAGATTTGAGATTCACAAAGTCCAATTTGGGTGGTACTTCACATCCTAAGGTATCAAGACCGAGCAATTTGAATGCACTTTTTATCAGTCTGTAACTAATTTAATAAAATCACACCTAACATGAGGACTCTCCTATTCAAACCCTATACTTTTAGCACACTTATTTACAGACAGATCTAGAAGTTGGGTTGCAAGGGATATCCAGTTGGAAGGTTCATCCAGTTCCAAGCCCTCTGCCATGGGCAGGGATGCCATTTACTGGATCACATTGCTCAGGCCCCCCATCCAACCCACTGAACACTTCCAGGGATGGGGCATCCACAGCCTCTCTGGTCAAATATTTATTGTTATTATTCAGCAGTTGTCCTTTGTTTTGCAGATACTTATACTGGATTGATTGCTGTGAGTACCCTCACATTGGCCGTGTTGGGATGGATGGATCCAGGCAAACTGTTATCATAGAAACACAGATATCCAGACCTATGGCCCTTACAATAGATTATGTCAACCACAGGCTGTACTGGGCTGATGAAAATCATATTGAGTTTTCTGACATGGATGGATCTCACAGACATAAAGGTTGGTCACAGTCTGTTGTTTGTTTGTTTGTTTGTTTTTTCAATTTTTGATAATTTTCAAATCAAAGGTGCTTTCTGTGTTATGCTTAATTACATAAAAACTGTCCTTTGAAATATTTTTGCAACATTTTTTGAGACATTATGTTCCTTTTATCAATATTTTAAAATTTTCTTTTCATTTTTCCTCTCTGTTATAAACATGAATAGTTTTTAAACATGCAGTAATACATGCCTGTGGAAAAAAATGTCAAACAGAAACTCCAGGAACAGACCGAACAATCTGAGGCAGCCCTGTCAATTTTATACCCTGGCATATGTTCATGTGTTCTCTATCAAGACACAGAGCGAAACTTGGCTGTTAAAAGTGGAAGGGATATATCCTGTGTGCCGTGTGTCAGAATATGGCTAAAATCTGCCTTTTCTCCAGCCTCAGAAAGGCTGGGCATGCCCATTAGTCTGCTCAGCATGAGACCAGTATTGCAAATCTAATCTGGGGCTTTCGTGGTAGATGGGTGAAATAATAACTTCTGAAATACTTATGTAATTAAGTAATCTTTATCCCTGTGTTTTGCTCCTCACCTGACAGATAATTAAAAAGCTCTTGTCATTTATCTATAGAGTATTCTTAAAAAAAAAAAAAAAAAAAAATTTACACTATGATGAATAGTTCTCATATTCCGAATTGTATAATTAAAGATCTTTCATTTTAATTCAAATGTATGAAGTAATATCAGTAGACTGAGTTTTTCTTGGGGTTTCTTTTTGAGAAGAAACTGTTACCTGATCTCCCTTCCACAAGCTTTGCCCAAACCTCAGAACTGCTGCTATGCTGGTGAAACTTCATGGATTTGTGCTTTTTTAGGCTTTTATTTGCTACTGGGTGCCTCCAGGTTTTCTCCAAACCAGAGTATATGAAATAACTATTTTCAGATTGAAGCTTAGCTGTGAAATAAAAAAAAAATAAAAAAAAAATTAAAAAAAAAATAAAAAAAAGGCAAAACAAACAGTTTTCTAGCCCTAATATTCATGAATAGTAAGTTGTAAATACATCAAGAATAATTCACTGGCAGTTATTTGAGACGGTAGATTGGAGAGACTATACCAGCAGCTTTGAGAACTGCAAACAGTCCCATTAATCTCAGCATTAACTTCCATGGCTTGCTTGGCAAAGCCTGGTGGGTCATAACCTGCTCACCTGAGCAGCACTGGCTCAGACATATCCCCAGGTGCCAGATGGATTCCTGCTGACTGTCTGTTTTTCTCACAGATGAAGCAAAGCTCTCTACTCCTCTTGATATTATTCCCTGTGCTGCTATCCTGCTATTTTTTTTTTTTTTTTTACCTCATACAATTATCCTCTTACTCTTACTTCTGGATCTTTCAAAGGAAAGAGGTAAATAATAGCCAATGTGCCTTTCAGCCCTAATCTGACTACAGGGGTCAAGCCTTTCTCAGCCTTCTCTTTCACCCTGAAAGTTTCAGAATTTTCCTTTCTCAGAGGATGCCATCCTGTCACTAAATTCAGATTATTTTCAAAATTCCAGTCACGCTGTCTTTGGTGTCCACTGCTTCGCTCTCCAGCCTGTGGGTTTCTCTTGCCCAGGTGGTAAAAATCATTTTCAAGTGCTTTGTATTCCCAGAGTTAATGTCCTACCCTGAGGATATGTGACCCTAGAGAAGAAGGAAACTCAACACAATGCCACAGCAAATTTGTCCTAGTTTGGTACCAATGAAATGTGTGAGGCAAGCTCCAGAAGGGATAGTGACTGTGGAAACCTGGTATCACGCTACTTCTGAGGACATGTCTGTTTTAAGTCCAGATGGTGTATAAATATTCAAGCAATAACAAACATGCTTTGGGAAAAACATCCTGAGGTATTTAAACGAAGTGGGAGCAAGATTTTCTCCTTAACTGATCAGCATGAGATTGGAAGGGACCTCAAGGATCATTTGCTCCAACTTTTTTTGGCAAAGCACAGTCCAGATAAGATGGCCCAGCACCCTGTCCAGCTGCATCTTAAAAGTGCCCAGTGTTGGGTAATCCACCATTTCCCTGGGGAGAATCTTCCAGTGCCTGATTGTTCTCACCGTGAAAAATTTTCCCTTTGTGTCCAGTTGGAGTCTTTCCGGGAGAAACTTGTTCCTATCACCACTGGCTTTTTCCATGTGACTCCTTATAAAAAAGGGAGTTTCCTCTTTTTTGTAACCACCTTTTAAATGCAGGAACATGGTGATGAGGTCTCCCCTCAGCCTTCTGTTCTCAAGGATGAACAAATCCAGTTCTCTCAGCCTTTCATCACATGGCAGCTTCCCAGGCCTTGGATCATCTCTGTGGCCTTTGGATCCTTCCCAACCTGCCCACATCTAATGCCATTTTTTAATTTCTGTTGTCAGGAGTTTCACTCAAAATGTGATTAACAAACCAAAATCAAGTTGTAGAAAAGTTTCTGTGGATTTAACAAATAAGTCATAGAATTCTTGGTGTCTGAGACAGATGGAGCATTCCTGTGGGTTGTCCAAATGGAGCTTTGGGAGATTTGCAATGATCAGTTTGTCTTTAATCAAATTCTGGTCCCTCCTTCCCCTCTTCTCCTCAACCAATTACCAAATAGATGTTTACTGTCTCCATGTTTCAGCACAAGACTAGAAATGTTTTGGAAAATGAAATTTAACTGTTATAAATTAATTATCTTAATAAGGGAAACTTGGGGAAGTTCAGTGGTGAGTGTTTAGAGGAAGTAAAGCTGTGATCCCCTCTAGCTTTCTGATATCTGTAATCTCTGTTGATTAGCACTTAAATGAGAAAGATTAGGTTTATATCTTGTGATAACTGTGTTTCTTGAAGATATATTGTTAACATGGATGTCATGGTCTATTTTTCTTTGTCATTTTGAGACTCTTTGCGTTATCAGATCTAATAAAGGATGGTTGAGTTTATTCTAACCTTTGTGTTTTCAAGTGGAAAAGTGTAAAGGCACAGATATTGAGACCATAAAAAATATGCTCATGGAGCAGAGAAAAAGGTCTGAATGGGAATTATCATGCAATCTGAACTGCTAATTATGGCAAACCAAGTATTTTTTCCCTCTTTTCTGTGACCTTTGAGGGTAAGGCTAGCTTGCTGTAAGTTTCTATTTTCCTGAGAATATGATTTCTGGATCTTAAATTACCTGCTACAAAATGTATCAGAAAATGCCACAGAGATTTCATGAAAACCGGCAAATAAGTACCTTGTAGGTTGATTGGATTTTGTATTATAAAGAGGTGTTGTGGTATGAGATAGAGTGCAGTGTTCTGTGCTCCCCATTAGGTACTTGAGGACAAACCCAACAATCTTAGGCTAATTACTGATATACTGCATGTGAAAACAAGGAGTGTTTATTCCATACAGTGAGAGCTGATATGTATTTAGTGTTAACACTTTTTTCCCACTAGTTTTTTAAGTTTTTTTTTTTTCTTATAAACCTTAAAGCTTTTTCAGGAGAAAAGAACATTCTCCTGTAAAGTTCCTCTGCATTTCAATAGAGAAATGGGCTTTTATAATTACCCAGAGAGTCCTGGTAAGAACTTTGAAAACATGCTAACTAGGCCAGAAGTCTTACAGTACTTGGGAGCTCTTCTTGGTGCTGGGGGCAGCAATGACCTTGCTCAGCTATTTGAAGTTTAATGCTTGGTTATGTAAACTGTCTTTAGAGCTTAGCCAATTCAGCACTGCAGCATTCACAAATGTTATGCACTGTAAATGATTAAGCAGGTATTGAAGCACTAATCTGGTTAAGCACTAAGCTGGTTTACTTATGTGAGCTTTTTTTTTTTAAAAAAAAAAAAAACAGTATTTAAGAATTTGTCAGACTTAGCTGCTTTTGGTTCTCTCTGCCCAGAGGAGATGCAATCTTCACAATTCCCCAGGTATCTGGTTGCTTCATGCAGGTTTTCCTATCCTTCAGAGCTCTTAAACCTCAGAGCTGCCTACCATTTCCACATTTCACTTTGAAGATGAGAACTTCAGTATAATGAAACTGTAAAAGGCAAATCTGATAGTCCGGTTTAGGAAGTACAGAAACTTCTCTGAGCTGAGATTATTCCTTGAACTGTGTCAGGTTCTTTGCTGCTTTATACTGTAAAAACAAAAGTTGAGCACTTCATTGCTTCATCTGACAGGGGCATGAAAATGAAGCAATGAAAAAGTATTGAGCATTAAATAAATCAGGTATGCATAAATTACTGCTGTAGCTGTAATGTAGTTAAGAGAGCAACTTTCCTACAGTATCTCAACTTGGGAAAAAAAAAAACCAACACATTTTCTTCAGAATTACCTTCTGTCTGAGTATTTGCAAACGGCAGAACTGGTGGGTATGTATGCAAGTTTTGAAGAATCAAGTCACAAGGGTTTTGGAAATTAAAATCTCTTTCAGTTTTAGCTCCTGTAATTTGAAAAAAACTCCACTATTTGTAAGGACTTTGTAGGTAAAAAGTGTTTAATTCTGAACTCAGCCACCAGAGTCTTATAAAAGAATAAATCCAGTTATTTATAAATTGTCCTAATGGAAAAGTAATCCTAAAGGTTATAGAAACCAATTCCTTCCACATTTATACTGGAAGTTTTCATAGCTCAACAACTTGAGAAGTCTGAAAAGAAGGTTTCTCACAGCAGATGAGAACTATTTCTGATATGACAACAGTTTTTTCCCAACTTTTGAGGAGTCTATGGAATTAGTTATTGTAGCCACATCTGACAGCACAAACTGATAATTGCTACACCTCCACTGTTGCTTCTGAGGTTCAGTTTTCATAATTGTTCCAATAAAATTCTCCAATCCATACGTGTTCCTACATCTGATCATTTTATTTTATTGTGTTCCTTCTCTTTTAAAGGATAATATTCAGGAAAAAAATATCAGATTCACCTACATTAAAGACAATTCACACAGTTACATTACTCTAAGGTTCCACAGTCTCCAGTTTCTGGAGCCCAGTTTATGAAGATCGCAGCCAGGTTGGTTTCTGTTCTTGTGCCAGTATGCCCAAATTGGATTAGATGATAAACTTCTGAAAGTAGGTTTTCTCCATGCTCATTAACAACTTAGCAGAGATCACTTTAAATTTCCATATGAATTTCCACACGTGCCATCACAAGTTTTAAAGGATGGGCATTAGTTTCTGTGCAGTTGTTCCTGTCAGAGGGGAAGAGAGAACAAAAACCACAGATTTCCTGTTTTCTCTCTGTTCATATCAACACAATCAAAAAATGGGAAGGTTTTGATGAAGGAGGCTGCAATGTTGAACAGCTCCTGTATTTACAGTAGCAGATAAATGAGATAAACCAAAGGGGCTTAGCAGTTTATGTGTCATAGTTGGATGATGGCAGGAGAGGGAAAGATGAAGGAAGAGCTTGGATGTGAGTGAGGATGACTATAGAAACCAGCAGCAAGACACAAGTCTAAAGTGAGGGGCTGGAAGGCATGTAAATAATCTCTATAAATCTGAAAAATAATTAAAGAAGCTTGGAATCTCATTAGCACACTGAGTAGTTTTACTCAAATAGTGACTTGTATATGTTTGAGAATAATTTAATCACTGCTCTGTACTGCTGTGGAGTTACTGGAATATAAACACCTGCTCACAGTGAACTTAAAAAGGTAATAAAACATTTTAAAGTGGGACAATAAAATATTTCAGTCCTAGTTTTGATCAACTGGTTTTATATGCAGATTTTGGAAAATTTATGCATCTCTTCTCGTGGTGTCACTATATGAAATAGTCAACTTTAATACCTCAGATACATTAGTGCCTTAAGATGTTTAGATTTAAGACTAAATTTCCTGTTTCTTTTGTGATAGTTTTGGGACTTATAACAATTTTTTGTGTGAGATTATTATACTGAAATATTCTGTTTTCACTGCTTCAGTTACATTTTTGACTGGCAAAATATCGTACCATTTACCGCTAGGACCTGTATCAACCATACTTTACCCAATATGGATGTGTAATACATACATATAAAACTGGCAGAAATAAATGTCAATTGAAATTTACAGAAATAAATGCACATCATGTTATTAAAGATAGGAGTAATACCATGCTATAAGTGTATTTTCAATTTATTTTTATGTGAAACATAGCTTCAATTACTGGACTTGATCTAAATATTCTATGAATATTTTTATCTTGTTCATTGAGTTAGACAGGTTTGTGGTTTTTTTTAAAGTGTCAATTTCATAACAGTAATGGTGATTATAAAATGCCTCTTCTTTAAAAAAGTGTTTTAATGTAACATAATTTAATTACATCTGTCAAAATTACGTACTTTGTCACAAGCTTAATAGAGATAATCTTATTGTCATTATTCATTATTAATTTTATGGACTATGCACTTCAATTCTTTATCAGAAGGAACAAGCATCAGGGGAAAGTACTAAAAGGAAATAAAATAGTATTCACTGTGTCTCAAAGAGGTTACAAGTTGAATATAAAATGAGACAGAAACAGCTAACAGGGGAGTTCACATGCAAAGAGGACTGTATGGGCCAGTAATTGCTGCAGAGGAGAAGATCAGCCATTTCCAAGTTTATTTGGTTTTGTAGATTCAACTGCTATTTTCTTATTAAGTGTTGTTCTTCCTTCATGCAATTTGTCTTAATGCTTCCTAAGACTTTACCACTGGTTCCATTTAGATCACGATGTCAGTAGGCTTTTTTTTAATCTCTATTTTGTTGCAGTTCAGAAAATCAAGTTTCAGAGAGTGGAACTCAGAATGATGTAGCCTGGTTTTTCAGGTTTGATCACCATTTTGAATTTTCTGCCTTTGGCTGCCAGAATTCTTAATCAGAAACTTCTTTAATACCACGGGAAGGTAGAAGGTCATTTAAAATGTTGCTTAACAACAATTAGTTGCCCTTAGCAATTGCTTACCAGCCCTGGAACTCTAGCTGGGTGAATGCAATTTTGGGAGGATCGTACCAGGAATCTTTTACCCCTTCAATTCTTGTAGATTTGGCAAGAGGACACAGCGAGGTTGCAATCCCTTGTTTTCTTGGAAGGGGAAGGGATACATCTCTTTCTAGCTTAGAAGAGATCAGCCATCTTCAGCTTGGACAGGAGCTGACCACCAAAGAAAATCCAACCCTGCTGGACTTGACAAAGCACAGATATCTTTGTTTGGGTTTTTTTGGGGGTAGAAGAAGTCAACCTTTGTTCTTTCTAAGAACCTTTTTCTTGGTACATTTATTTTACTACCTGACAACATGACCCTTTTTTTATTATTATGCATGTTAGAGTATTTGCTTTTACTTTTGGAAATACTTGAGTTTCAGTAAGAGCTGAGGAAAGCTGGGCTTCGTTTCTGTATGGCTGCTCCAGTAAGCATATTTTGTAGCTAAGAAATCACAGATGAAATGATTTTTCACTCCTGAAATGAAAGGAACATTTTTTTACGTTAAGTGAAGATTATGCTTGTGCTCAGAAAATATAACAGAAACAGAGTTCACACAAGAGAAAAGTAAACATTTGTATCACAAATATGATTTACAGCCTATGAATTTATATTCTTGGATCAAAATTCATACAAAATGCAGGAGAGAGAGAGATAGACATATATTTTAAGTCTGTCATGTTTCTCATGTGTCTATGCAACCATGTTGCCTCCTGGGGCTGCTTTTCTCTTAAGTTCATACAGCACTTTATCTCCCTTTATTATGTTATCTATTGTCATTTTTATTTCTGTTCAAGTATCTAATAATTTTTATTTCCCACTGCTTCTGTTCAAGCCTCGTCTTTTTTTTTCCCTTTTATTACCTGTCTGCATTTCTTCCTCTTATTTTTTGCAGCTTTCTGAAAGGCCTGTGCATTCCTTCTCCTTTCTACCTCCTCTTTCTGATCCCATTTTTCACCTGCTTGTTTTGTCAAGCACTCTTTGGGATTAGCATTCAGTGTAA
>JAYRBT010000181.1:4835744-4852239 GCA_036023395.1 Myiotriccus ornatus
GAAAGTATTTATAAGCAGTTTTCTTTTTTCTCAGCTGAATTCAGATGTCAGCCAGGACGTTTTCAGTGTGGAACTGGACTTTGTGCCCTTCCAGCCTTTATCTGTGATGGAGAGAATGATTGTGGGGACAATTCTGATGAACTGAACTGTGGTAGGTGATTATATACATTGTAGGCTTCAGAAACATGCTGACCTGGTTTAAATGCCGTGCTTTCCACTCTGTCAAGCAACAGGTTTTTTGGGTTTTTTTCATTTACCTTTTAAGTTTTGAACCTTTTAATCTTTAACTTCTAATCTTTTTAACTTGTTATTCTTTTAATTTACAGACACACATGTGTGTCTGTCAGGTCAGTTCAAGTGCACAAAAACTCAGAAGTGCATTCCAATAAACCTGAGATGCAACGGACAGGATGACTGTGGTGATGAAGAAGATGAAAGAGACTGTCGTAAGTAGCTGTTTTTAAACAAAGAACTGAAGTAAAATACATAAAATACCGTAAATATCCTCTGTAGAAAATAACTTTTAAACATGAAAACAAACCTCAGTTTTTTAAAGTCATTGCAAAGAAGAGGGGGGTATAAACAATTTCAGGCATTTAATTGGGGTGTTGACTTAGGCTGAAACATCTGTTTTACTCTTAACCACCTCGCAAATGACTCATCCTTTTGAGCCTTTCATCTGCCGTGCCTTGCAGCAATGCATTTCCATGGAAAAAGATAATTTTTTTATATCTTTTGCTGGAAAAGCTGTAGATCCATAGCTCCTTCTACATCCTTTCTCTTTGATTAAGTTTTTTACCTTTTCTATTCCCTGTCCCCTGGGAACTTCTTCATTAATTTGCCCACGTAACTGGATTTGCACTTGCTCAGCTTTTAATACAACTCTCATAAGTTCATTTTTACTCCATATCTTTTGCATATAGGTAGAGAAAACACTTTCAGGTTTAAAATGCAATCTATTGAATAGCTTGTGTCTTTGATCATTTGGTAATTAAGATGATGGGGCTGTCTTGAAATACAGCTGCTTCTTTCCCTCAGTTCATTACTCAGATCTACTGCTGATTTAAGCTGCTTATTCTGAATTAGCTTTCTCAAGGTTTGCATGGGCTGAATTTCTGCCAAGAACATCTCCTTAACCAAGGGACAGGTTGCTAAGGATATAAAGGCTTTGTTGATGGTCGTGTTTAATGTCTGTCTTCCAGACAGCTCAGGAGAGATGTAGCCTCTTACAGATAACATTATATGTTGGTTTGCATTTTCTTTAAAAGCTGATTAAGTGGCATCAGGTAAACTCCCGTGAAACATTGGAGAGATTGATTTTTATCTGGAAAAGAACGGCACGTGGTATATGGAAGGTTCCCAAAACCTTGAGGTGTAGCTGGCAGAAGTTAAATCAGAGCAGCAGAGTCTGCAGCACAGCAGTGCTCAGGAACTGTGGGGTGGGCATGGCCAGGATCAGCAGTGATGGAGTTGGCAGCATCCTGAGGATTAATAAGAACAGGACAGTCTGCTGTGACACAGAGCAGGCTTTTGAGTTGTCTGAAACTCAGCCATCAACCCACCTGCAAAGACACAGTGGGGAGCAGGGGAGGTTAATTGTACACATTTTTTTATTTTTATGGTGTCTTACCTCAACTTTACTGTCTTCTCTCTTAAGAAAATTAAGTGTACCAAGTTTTTTTAATAAAACCTTGCTTGTGGCTTCTAAAAATTCCATAACTGCCTTTGGGGAGATTACAAAAAAGGGAGGTTTTAAGTAGTTTACCACAGAGTTCATAATATTTGGGCTCCTTTCAGAAAACAAGTAACAGATGAGACTATCTCATTTGTTCTGATTTCACCAGACTAGGATCCATAAAATACACACTTATTTTCAGCTCTGCCTCTGTTTTGGGGTTTTTTTATTTATTTATCAGTTGACTTAAAAAGTCACATTTCATACTGAAGCCTTTCCATAGGTAAAACAGAGGTAATTATGCTGGTCTTGCTTGTAAAGCAATTTGAAATGTCCTGCTAAGGTGTACTAGATGAGAATTAGAATTATTTCTTCAAAGTATAGTTAGGAACTTCTCCAAGTTTATGGAAATGAGACACTGAAGGAAATAATACACCAACTTTTAGCATACCTAAAACTTTTCATCTTGCCAAACACATGAAACAAGAATGATTGCATCACAGTGCAAATTGCTTTTCGACAAGATAGGAAAGTTTGTTAAAGAGCTTAGAGTTCCTTAGGTAAAAGTGGGACAAACGTTCGTGTGGGAGAACATTATCAAGATTTAGATCCTACTGCTTTCTACCTACATTGAGCTCAGTTTAAAATGATTTAGAGATTCTCACACATTGGCTTGTTTCTAAAGAAATCCTTATGCATCTGGCACAAATAGCTTACTTGCTACCAGTCTGGGTAGATGTCTTTATTCATCTTGCTTCTGTATTCTCAGTTACAAAAGTTTAAGAAATAGTAAGACCTGAAGTATGTGCTTGTGAAAGAGTCCATCTACAATCACATGAGTGCACCCAGGATCTTTCCTGTTGGCAAATGTCTGTTCTAAGGTTAATGGAGCTTTAACTTAGAGCATCCTTAAAAAATCAGATGAAAAGTCAGCTGCATCTTTGCATCTTTATCTTGCTATAGGATTTACTCAAAAAATCGTTCTGCTAAACTGATAAAGTGAAATATTTGTCACACTTTTCTCACCATTTACCCAATTTACCAGAGAGCACAGAATTTCACCAAAATTGTACATAATTTTGATTCCTTTTTGATCAAGGCATCATGAGCTGCCTTAGCCTTTAAAATTGACATTCAGAATTGACAACTGGCCTTTTATGAAGTTGGGAAAAAAGAAGTCTTATCTTATTTTTGCTAAAGTGGTTTGATTGTATCAATGCGAAGTATATTTGTTGTTAAAAGAATATCACAATAGATACTTCATTATATTTGTCTTACCTTACTCTTACAGATAATATAATATATAAAAAATGGTAAAATTATAAACAGTATGAACCTGAATGATGTTTTCTTATAGATGTTGAATAAATTATGCTAGAAATATCTAATTTCTGAATTTTGAATCTTTAATATTCTTTCTTTAAAACAAGTACTTTGAATGTTAGTGGATATTTCTGGTTTTGATTTGGAATTCTTTCATTTAAAGCTGAAAACAGTTGTTCTCCAGACCATTTCCAGTGTAAAACAACAAAGCACTGCATTTCCAAACTGTGGGTATGTGATGAAGACCCAGATTGTGCTGATGGATCAGATGAAGCCAACTGTGGTGAGTATGCCAGTGGTTTTGAATATGTCATTGTAGCTTGAATTTTTAAAAAAATAATATAGAATATTGTGACTTTTATAGGATATAATGACATATTTTTTCTCATAGTGTTATCCAGTTTTCTGTCAGTTCAGACTGCATACTTTGTTGATGCTGAAGATCATAAATAGTGAAAATATAATTTGAATATTATTTGAAAAACCTGTTAGTTAAGACTGGCTGTATAGAAGGTTCCAGAGCAGATTCCAACTTGACATGACCAACTTTTGCTTTGCTGTGTGAGCTCCAGGGTGTTAGTGCCCTAATACACCACTCCACAAACTTTGCATTCCCATAGGACTTCTCCAAGAAACTTTGATACTTACGGAACTTCTGTACTTAAATGTGATAGTTTGAGGAAGCAGATCCTCTACAGAAAAGTTCACCAAACCACAGCTCCAGTTTGTCAGATTTTACATCACAGTGTTTTAACCCACTGAGGTGGGTTATTTTAGACCTTGTAACAATTAACTATCACTTGGGAAAAAGAGATCACACTTTGTAGTAGTAGTAGTTGTTCTCACTCATTGCTTGCTTTGTTTGAAAGCACTGAGTCAGCTCTTTTTGTTGTAAATGAGAGAAAACAATAAATTTAAATACTCTACCTGGGAAATGGATTACAGATAATCAGAGGCAGAATGAGTGGATCAGTATTGTCAGAAAATCACTGAATGTGGATGTCAGTGCAAGACTCACACTAATCATGAACAGGAAAACTTGCAAAATTTTCAAGACAGGTCTACAAAGCAAAATGTAGAAAAGTTTTCTGAGGTGGGACAGAACAAGACAAATATTATGGGTCATACCAATCTCTCCCTATTATTCATCCACACATCAGTGAATGGTTTGATGAAACACATGAGTCTGGACAGGTTTATGCTATCTCTGGAACAACAGAGTAACAGAACTGTAGGCTGTAGTCAAGGACAAAGCACTGAGGAACAGCCAATTTTCCATGGATATCTTTCATGCAATTGACACCAGAACATATATGAAAATGTTGGAGGGGGCAAATATGCTTGGAAAATGGAACTTTTCCTCAGCACTGAAAATCCAAGACCATCATTTGAATTGTCAAGACGGGAAACTAAATCCTGTCAACTGGGAGAAGTTACAATCCAAGAAATCAATTGGGCTTGAGGAAACAGTGAATGCAAAGGAGATGAACCTTTGCCACAGAGACACTTTATATCCTCTTCTGGGATATTATAGAACCAACCCTGGACTGCTCATCTTCTGATCCACTTCATAGCTGCTTTCTTCTGCACTGTTCCACATCACCTTCATCTCCAACAAACTGTTTTTTTCCACTATTGACAACTTTCCAAGCTTCCAGACTGTGGATTCATATTCTGACTTACCCATCCAAGACCGACTCGTACAACACAGTTTCAAAATAATTCATCTAATAATATCCTCAAGACATGAAACTTAAAAGCGAGGAATAAAAATAACACTAATAATGAACAGGAAAATTTGTATTTATAATAGCAAAGCAGACCAGTAGTGAAACTTCCCTGGGATACTCTTCCAGGTCCTAATAATTTAAGAATCTGAGATTCTGAGTCAAATATGTCTCTGCATGCAACAACCCTTCATGGATTTAATTCTCTTTTTACCTTTATAAAGCTTTCACAACGTATTGTAGCAAAGTGTTCCACAGCTTAATCACACATCTCCCTGAAAAAAAACCCTACATTTTTATTTTTAATCTCCCAGCTGCACATACTGCTCTTAGTTTTTCTGTTGAAAGAGACAGGGGAATTTATTTATATTCACAATTTTTGTGCCACACGCAGTTGTGTACACACAGAACAGCTAAACCTTAAGAAGAACAGGGTGGTTTAATCACGTTTTTAAGTTTTCCATATTTTTAGAATTTGAAATAAGTTTAAATGACCTTATTATGGCAGTAGTTTCAACAATTTGGTCTTCTGCAATTTTTTTCAAGTTAAAGATTGTTATTTCTGTGGACAAAATTAGATAGAATTAAATTCTAAAGCTACAGGCTGAGTATAAAAAAGGTCTCCATATGTTGATGTAATAATAGCTTGTTATTGTTTAGGGTTCATTTTTAAAATGCTTACAGTGGACAACTTCTATTAAGGGTAGGGTTTTTTTGCTGCATAGCCGTGTGTATTTTGCTTAGTCAACATCTGCTGCTGTGTGTTATTGGAGATATTATGTTGAGTAAATTTGCTAGAAGTAGTGTAAATGTATTTAGTCTTCTATTGTTACTTTGCAACTCAGTTGAAATAGAATTAGGAAATATATGTTTATTAATGAGTGTATGGGGTTTTTTTGGTAAAGAGTAGGTAGCGTTAATGTGTGCTCACTGTCCAGGCAATTAGAGAAAGCCATTTGATTGTGCTAATCCTTGCTCTCAACTTTAATATTTTACATCAAATATGGGTCATTTGAGGTAAAATCTAAAGAAATCTGTGTGTGGTCTTGAAAAGTGATTAGAATTTGCTTTAAAGGTTATGTGTATTTCAGGTTTTTATTAGCATGATGTGTCAACATTAATATGACTGCTTTCTACTTCCTCACTTTTTTAATATTAATTTTATATTAATTTTATTTTTAGCGTTAGAAATCAAAGTAGGCTTTTTTTCCTGATAATGAAGAACGTGTTCTTTGAGAAATTTCAAGGATGCATTATATGAACTTAAACTTCCTTTGACAAGTTTATAATTTCCTGTATCCGGCATCGGTGACAGCCCCCACCACACTCCAGAACATCAAAATGATCCTCGATCCAAAGTGAATTTTCATTTTGGATTTTGTACCTCACAGGCACACGCACACACACAAATGCACAAACATGAAAATATGTGGAATTAAAATCCACAAATGGCAATGTAGTGCAATTAGTGGCAAAATAGTGTTTTCATTTGTAGGGAATGATATTTGAATCAAAATGCATTTAGGGTGCATATGTTTTCTTTCAGACTTGTTTTGTTTTTCCCATTTAAGCCTTCATCCTGTCTTCTTCATACTCAGTTAGAATTATTTTTAAAGTAAAACCCTAGTTCAGTATACAAAAAAGGTGAACCCCAACAAAAAGATGAACCCCAACCAACCAGCAGCTGTATCAGGTGATCACACAAATTTCTGAAGGACCTTTGCCTGTTACAGTATATCAGTCAATCTCTTAATAATAATTTGAAGAGAGAAATATGAAAACTGAGTAATCAATATGTAATTCTTTGCCTTTGTACCACTATCATCTGAACTTTCACTTTTTAAGGTCACATTTTATGAAAAATGAGAAAGCAACTTAGAGCTGAAGACAGCAGTGGCAAAATGTATGTGGGCCCACAAGTGCTTTGAATTGTTCAACAATTCAAAAAATTTAAGGTCTTGCACTATTTCCTCTGAGTTGAGTCGATCTGTCATTCTCAAAGATCAGATAATTGTTATCCAACTTTCCCAAATCTTTCTCTTTCTTTTTATTATATCCTAACTCTCCTGTCCCAGTATTTTCCGAGGAAAGGAAATCTGATTTGTAATACAGTGTCAATTGTAAGCTGCTATGAGAGATCAGAGGAAGAATAAAGCTTTCAGATTTGTGAAGAGGAGAGAGCCTTACAAACACGAAAAATATTTTGTATTAAAAGTATAATTAAATATTCCTTTGTGTTCGGTAGAAATAGAATAAGAAGAGAAAGATTAATATTCAAATACTAATCATAGGGTTAAGCTGCAGTTGGATAAATTAAAAAAAAAAAAACATTTTTCACATGTGTAAAGAGGCAATGCAAGAAACCGGATTTAGCAAACTTGAGAACTAGATAATTCTTTTTGAAGAGTAAGAAAATATATACTGCATGTTCTCTTCGTTCTAGCAGGTAACTGAAATGAAGGGATGTCTTTGTATTCTGTGTATTACTGATTAGATCTTGGTATTTCTATTGAATCTGGAAGGATACATAGAATATTTACATGTTACTGTGATGATACCTGTCATTAGTATTTAGAAGACATTTTGTGGACAAATATGTTATTGGGAGACTGTAGACTTGACTAGAAGTACTTTAATAAATACAGGATGGATTGTGGGTTTGAAACTTTATCTTTTGTAAAGCTACCGAGACAAAACACGAGTCTGTCATACGTTTGGGGGCACTTTTTTGTTCTGTAATATTAAATATTTTTAGTTGCTTGCCAACACAATTTTTTGAAATACTGCGAACAAAATATCGTAGACTGTAACCTTGAGAAACATCGTAGGAAAAAATATTTTGGGAGAAAACGTCTTACAACCATCGTATTGGCAGAGAATAAGGAGCAAACACAAAAGGCAGTATTGTAATCACCAGATTTTTGACTGTACACATCTGAGCTGCAACACCATATACCTCCACCTTCTTGATATTTAAATGTAGTCTTGATTTATCATTGTAATTGCAGAATCACACCTAGAACAACAGACTAAAACTAGCAGTTTGGACCATGGCATCAAGTCTAATCCTTCTAATTTGTCATCCTTTCCATTTCACAAGCAGAAAAATCAGGTTGATTTAAGCTGCTGTTTCAGTCCCCCATAATTCTGTCATTTTTTGGAACTCACTGAGTTGCCATGAGAGCAGTATGGAGCTGAACTGACACGCTGCGACACAGCCTGACGGAAATTTAAAAAATTCCTATTGAAATATCACGGTGACATGTAATTTTAAATGTGTCATTGAGGCTTCTACAAAGCAAACTGTTGTGGTTTTTTTTTCCAGCAAAAATGTCACTGATAACTTTTTAATTTACTTCATTTCATCTGAGTCCTTAGAAGCTGAACGAATTATTCAAGAATTACTCACAGAAAACATAGAGGCAGCTCCTTCCTCCTGGAGTTCAGGATGTTCCTGTATCTCCAAGAGGCTTTGGCTCCAATGCTTCTCTGCATTGAAAATTTACATCATGAAGAAAATTATGCTCGGTTTAGCAGTGTAGGCTTTGTAATGTTTTACCTTGTATGAGCAGAATTTTAATCTCGTATATTAGCAGGTGAGCATGCAAACCAAAGTGGAAAGTTTTCTGTTGGGTATGATTAGTCTTAGATTATTATATGGAAGAATAACTTGTGAAAAATACATATTTTGTACATTTTTCAAATCAGTATTCTTGTGGTTTACTGTGATCTGATCTTTTGTAAAGCAATCTTACGGAGAAATTCAAGGAAAAGTTAATGGAGTTTTTGAGATTCAATGCAATAATAACCTCTCTTCAAACTAATTTGTCATCCCTTCTGAAGTTTATAATTTTAACTATAAATAACAGGTTATACAGCGCATATTTTAATTTTATCAAATTTAAGAGCATATGTATTTTGGTATAAATAAATAGAAGCTTAAAGAATGTGTAATGAGGAAGAAATTACTCCTGAAAGTAACGTTTCAAATGATAACACGGTCACTCCTTCTTAAATGTATCCAGCAGTATTGTCAGACCTTTAATGGAAGTCTTTCCCATTTTGACTCCTTGTTTGCAGTGCTGTAAATATTATTCACCTTAATTACAGATAAAAAAACTTGTGGACCTCATGAGTTCCAGTGCAAAAACAACAACTGCATTCCAGACCACTGGAGATGTGACAGCCAGAATGATTGTGGAGATAATTCTGATGAAGAAAACTGTAGTAAGTAACTTTTACCTTAGTCCATGTTATGAGAAATAGAGTTAGTTTAGAAATGTGTAAGGGGAAACTTTTGAATTTTGATAAAATACACGTGTATAGTTTCATTCAGCACCTTCTGATCTGTTGGAAATCTGTTGACCACAATTGAAAATGTCCCTTGATGAAATTCTCCAATTTTATTCCTTGTTATAAAGACCTGTAATTCTACACCACCTGTGCAAAAATGCCTGACATATGGCTTTTAATAATCTCATTAATTCAAAATAAATATTGCAATTACTTTACCTTTGTCATTAGTTGTGTATCACATTTCTTAGCTGTAGATAAGAATCATAAAAGCTTCTTAGTGATCAAGTGATAAACTTAGTGATGAAGTTGGATCAAACATTACCTGCACATCATATTCCTGAGATGATTCCTTTGTTTTCTGTCATGATGAGTCTGTTTTTGTGATACATGATCACATGAAGATGTGGTTATTCAAAGTAGGTCAGTTAGCCCAGTTCTGTCCTACCTACTAGGAACCTTAAGGCTTAATAAGTCTCTCATTCTCAGTGAATTAATTTAGATTTAGTTCTCAGGAAGAAATGTCAAATCCTTACTGCTTCTAGATCATAATCATTGCCCTTATAAAATATTTCAGGAGAGAAATTCCACAAATAGTTATTAATTGCCTTCTTTTCAGTTGACAATTTCTGTTCTTTTTGTTCTTTTACTTAGAAATCCAAGAAATTATTATCTTGGTTTGTAGATAATCTTGAACTCCACATTCCTGATGGCATGTCATGAACGTATATTTAGTACCTTCAAGGTAATAATTCAGAAACCTTAGTAAATTAGGCATTGTGGTGCTGTCTGCCCCTTTCTCCAATGGGAGACTTGGTGTCCATAGTGTGTCTCATTCTGCTTGAGATGTTACAGTGGATTTGTCTTCCTTGTAATTACTCCCTGCATTTGAAAATGTGAGTTACTGCAAGCAATAATGCTGCAGTTTTCATATGCAAGTGTTTCATATAAAAGTGAAAATGTCACGTAGCTCAATAATCACTAAGAGCCTTTTGTTGTTATACCCTGGTGGGGGGGTTGACACACAAAAGCTTTCTTAGCTTTGTGGGAAATTATACTTAGGAATTTATTATTGGTGTCAGTTTCCTATATTATAAATAGCAAGAAATTATTTTATGTTCTTTTTTTCTCGTGTGAAAATCAAATAAAGGGTCATAGTTTTGTTATCGTGGTGTTAATCTTCATGACTGAACAATCTTTTGAAAATTAAAAAAAAACAAACCACAAAAAAAAACACAAAAGCAAAAACTCCTACAAAATGTTATTGCTGTTTGCAAAAGAAATGTTGAGGATCTTATTTGGAATTTTCCATGTGTAGATCAGATCTTCATAGTATAAAGTGATTAAAAGAAGTTCAAGTAATGAGGGAGCAGTCATCTGTGGGGTGTTTTTAGTATTTATTAGGTTTTCCAACTTTGTCTTCATATCAATAACCAAGTTATATGTTCAGTTCTTGGCTGTTCTCTTAACATGCTGATAAAGAAATCTATCATCAATTGTAATATATAGAATTAGTGACTTTAGAGTACCCAGACACAGGCAGTGCATCAGAATAAATGCTAGGTTTTTTAATTTACTTTTGATTGTCAAATGCATACTTAAATTCTACCTATTGAATCCTATATTCTACTGTTTAAATTAAGAACAGTAGGCTGCCACAGTTTTAAAATTTAAAATCTTGGAAGCGTTGGGAAAGTACAAAATACAGTTCAATTGTTCGAAATAGATGTATAAAATTTTTATAGACTATTAAGTCACTTATAGAATAAAGTGTAATGAAACAAATATATCTGAAATTAGACCTTCAAAAGCGTTTGACAGAATATATTACATTGCACATTGTGATAAATTGTTCCTAGCATACATGAATATATGAAGGGCTGTCAGGCAATTATATCAGAAAATGAGTTGTTTCTCAAGAATGCAGAAAGAATTCACTGAATTATAGAAACTCATCTGAAGTATTTACATTTCTCTATACAGTTTGTTCACATGCAAGGAATTCACTATCCTGGTGGAGTTATCGGAGGTGTAACAGAATACCTATTAAAAAATGTCATATATGGGTTTGAAAAGTTATTAGTGATATCATGTGAATCATTGTGCCCATTATGATTTTGTTGTATAACTGCATTTCCTCTACGGTCTGTTGTTCTTTAACTATATTTGAACCTTCTGAAGTAAGTAAGAGTTGTTAGGAAGGTACAGGTCCCTAACAAGTTTGCAATTAGAAGGGTAGCATACAGTTAATTATTCTGAGGTAATATCTGTTGGGGGGGGAGGGAGTTAGAGTTTTTTAAAAATGAAAATAAACAAATTGGAACAAAAAACCAGTGTTTCGTCTTTCAGGAAGCTTACAAAGGAAAATTTCACAGTAATGACTATCATTCCTGCTGAGGCAGCACGAGTAATTTTTTATTTAATGTAATTAAAGAAAATATAATATACTGTAAACATTGAAGCAAAGCAAACATAATAATGCTGTGGAAAGATATTAATTCAATCAGTATAAAAATATTACTGTTGCCAGAAAATCTTCCTAATGCTGTTTTGTTGCTGCTATAAGTTGTCAAGAAAACAAATTAGTTAATTTTGTCCTGGGATGAGTTTGTACCCGAAATGCAATGAGAAGTAGCAATTATTTAATCTTTAGTGAAAATGTTTGAAATGAGCATATTGAAGTAAAATAAGCTGCAGCATCTCGTCATGTTGAGCACATTTTGAATGGATGGTGGTGTGAATTCACATTCTTCACGTTCCTTAGGGCTCAGCTGACTTGGTACAAGAGACAATGACTTGTGTGAGTTCCCTAAAAGCAGCTGGGTGTCAGTGCCAGCCCAAGGCACATGTGCTACTTTGGTATGATAAAGTGATGTGTACCAAAGGTTTTTTTTCTTTTGCAGACACCTACCAGTCTCAGGAATAGAATAACAAAGAACAAGTCTTGTGTTTGTTTTAGATAATGCTAATTTATTAAAAAAAAAAAAAAAAAGGTAAAGAAAATCTGCATTTAATGACACAATAAATATATGAGAAAACTCCCCCTATTACAACTTCAATTATCTTGTGTTTAGAAGCATTCATTCTTCAGGATGCCACATGTTTTTAGCAGTTTTTTAATGATGCTTAGTTTTTTCTCAGTATCACAATAATTCTCCAAAGAATTTCGTTAGACCTGAAGGTATTTGCATTACTCTCTTGCTATATGTAAATGAAATTTAATCTAAAAACGTTATGGAAGAAAATTCCACAGGAAAAAAAAAATTCTTAAATTTTGCAAGTTAGTAGTTTTACCTCTGTTATAGTCATTGATTGATTGTTGGGGGTTTTTTGTGTAGTCTATGGAAACGCTAATAAACACAGGGTTGTTTCTTTTCTTTATTCAGAGCCTCAAACGTGCACTTTGAAAGACTTTCTATGTGCAAATGGAGACTGTGTTTCAGCGAGATTCTGGTGTGATGGAGACTATGACTGTGCAGATGGCTCAGATGAGGTAGGCATCTTCCAGGAAACGTATTTGCTTGGAAAATTAATAGTTTTACATTGCTGGAGAATGGATTCCCACATGCAAACATTTTAAAAAGCAGCAGTGGGAACTCCACACGTGAATCTATACCGCAAATATTGTTACTAAATTAAAACTAAACCTATTGAAGTAGTTATGTTAAAGAGTGAACATACAAGTAAAATCAAGTTTAACAGTAGTTTACAACTTTGTGTCCCAGCAATGATCTGGACCTCTTCCCATCCTGGCAATACTTTGTGTCCTGGTTGACAAACCATACTTTCTACACACAGCAGTGGTTTGGTTTGTCTGTTTTTTTTGTGACGAGTAGATTGTTTGTAGCAGGAACTCACTGGATAATACTCTGCTGGTTTTCTGTTCTTTCTTTTCTCTCTTTCCTTTCTTTCTTGCCAGGACTGGACCTCAGTTGTTTCCTAGCCACTTAGAGAGTGCAAGCCACCTTTCGTAGATCATATCCACAAATACATTGAATTTCACAAGACATTATTGTATTTCATAGTGTGTAGGAATATAGGCTGTAACTTCTGTGACCAGCTGTGTATTCATCAGCGTTTATGTTAAACTCTTGATCTTGTGTATTGGTTGTTTCTTTTGTACCAGAGGTATTGTGAAACAGGCTGTTCCAGGGATCAGTTCCAGTGCTCCAATGGTCAGTGCATATCAGCAAAGTGGAAATGTGACGGTCACGAAGACTGCAAACTTGGGGATGACGAGAAAAACTGTGTACCAGGTATTGATTTAAGTAATGCTGAGAAACAAAATGAAGGAGGGAATAAATCAGAGTAAAAGGAGAAAATAAATCAGCAAATAAAGATTTATTGGGCACTAGAAGTAGAGAGGAGTGCAAAGAAATCTGAAATACTGTAACTTTTGAGTGTGTATCATTGTGACTTTCCACTTGTGTTTTGAAAATCCCACTTATGTACAGCTATGGAATATGAATCTTTTGGGGGGAACGGTATTTAACTATGTTGTAAAGTAATTTGATAATATATACTCAGCATATAAAATTTTGCTCTGAAAATACCAGTAAGTCTTGGCATGTTACTGAAGTGTCTATGGGAGGCTTTTCCCTTTGTGGTGTTCATTCAAAGGTTGCTAGTCCTTATGAAAAATTATTTTCTCTTCCAAATTATTATTGTTGTTGTTTATTATTTTATTTCCTTTTTACTCTCTTGGAAAATATAGCTGTTTATTTTTGCAGGAATTTTCCTAAATTATTTGTACTCTTCATCTAGATAGGTACAACAAAGACAAAAAAAGTCTTTAACAAAACTCTCCTGTTTTAAAGTGTGACAAGAATATCCACCTATATTTTAAATAAAATTGATTAATATTTATTAATTTTAACTGTAATAATATATAGTTTCTAAACCCATGGTTTATTGTAAATTTTGGCTTTTATAAGCACTCATATAATTTTAGCTAAAGCCCATTTTAAAGAACTGACAGTACTCATTCTATGAATATGTCTACGTGTATAGTTATTTTATTACCAAGTGTAAGGAAAACATGAAAAGAAATTTCTCAGTGACAAAACACAAATATCCTTTCGCTATCATTATGCAGTTCAGCTTTGTCAAATATTTCACTGCCGTTTAAAAAGAAGGTTGGAAAAGCTCTGCTCAGCTACAGACACAGGTTTGCTCACTATGTTACCAGAGGAAAGCTTCAAATTATAAACCAAATCATATATAAATTGTCTTTTTCTTAATGCTAAAATATGTGTTTGTAACCAGCATCTCCAACCTGCTCTTCAAGCGAGTACGTGTGTGCCAGTGGGGGCTGTATTTCGGCATCTTTGAAGTGCAATGGAGAGTACGACTGTGCTGATGGATCTGATGAGGTACCTGCACAAATTTCTGTTGATTTTTGGTTTTTTCCTCCTGATGGGATTTTTTAAAGAGTTTTAAGTCTCAAGTTAATTGAAAGGGCAAATATGGTTTATTGCATCCATTGAACAGTCAGATAACCCCATGACTTTACACTGTGCTGTGTTTGTTTGCTCTGTGGCCACCTTTTGGAGTAGACAAGTTTGTTCCTCCTAAGTCAAAACTTGAGCATGGTTCTGCAAGAGTTTGCATCAGAGACTGCGCTGTGCTTGCAACATGGACAAATTTGTGACAAATTTGGCTCCATCTGTCCTCTAGATTCCTCTAATACAACCCTAACAGGCATCTCAACCTCCAGGGGCCTTCAGGGCTTCCTCTTCCTACATCTTGCACTGTTATCTATTTAAAAAATCAGCACCTTCATAAATAACTTCAAGGGGAAAAAAAAAAATAAACCAACAAACAACACCGAAAATAGTTGTTATTTCTCATGACCATAAAGGTACCAGTTATGTATAATATAATATGAATATAATAATATAACATGAAGGATGCCTGAGCCAAATGCTGCACAGTGCAGGTGAAGACAATCCACTCTGGAGGTTCCTAGTCCTGACCGATGGGACTACGAGCCAGTTCACACTAACTGGCCACATGCCCATGGTTGTTTCTTGTAGGGCAGTGGGACTTCAGAGATGTAAATAGTTTCCACTGCTCATACAAGCAACATAAAGAAGAAATAACTGAACATATGAAACGTGTGGATACAGTTTTGCTTGACCTTCAGTAACTATTTAAATCACACATTGCATTGTCAGGGACAACTTCATGGTACTAAATGTGCAGGGCAGTGAAAAATAACGTTGGGAAATCTTGTTGGGTTTGCCTTAAGTGTGCTGTTCTCATTCATTAATCCGTAGTTCACACCTGTTTTCACACAGATGGATTGTGTAACAGAGTGTAAAGAAGATCAGTTTCGATGCAAAAATAAAGCCTATTGTATCCCTGTCAGATGGCTTTGTGATGGGATCCATGACTGTGTGGATGGCAGCGATGAAGAAAACTGTGACCAAGGCAAGAGACACTTCTCTTTAGAAGGCTTACTTTACTGGATTTTTTATTCACACATATTGCAAGTTAGTGGTATTCTGGCCATTCTGAGTGATCAAAGGAAAGCTCTGTGACCTCCTTCAACAAGGACAATACAGCAGCTTCACAAGTGATTTGCAGGAAGAAGCAAAACTTAGATTGTTTATGACTCACATGATAACCCTCCTTCGTGTTTCCTTCCCCAGTGATCAAAAGGTTGGGTTGTTACTGGAAACATATTCATTTTCATCAGGGAAATCAGTAATAAATCAAACTAATTTACAGTTTTATAGGCAACAATAAATTACAAAGCCATGCACAATAAATTACAAAGCCATGCACAATAAATTACAAAGCCATGCAGTATAATGAACAATTGCTAAATAAGTAATCTTAAGACCCTGGGCTTCTATTTATTTCATAGAATCATAGAATGCTTTGAATTGAAAGAGACCTTAAAGTTCATCTTGTTCCAAGCCCCTGCCGTGGGCAGGGACACCTTCCACTAGCCCAGGTTGCTCCAAGCCCCATCCAACCTGGTCTTGAACACCTCCAGGGATGGGGCAGCCACAGCTTCTCTGGGCAACCTGTGCCAGGGCTTCACCTTCCTTTTTGTGTTTGCATTTGTCCAGGGGCTCCTTTTTCATGCACTCAGCCCTCCTGGTATTTTTGCCTGACTTCCTCTTTGCTGGGATGCATCACTCCTGAGCTTGGAGGAGGCGATCCTTGGATATCAACCAGCTTTCTTGGGGCCCTCTTTCCTCCAGGGCTTCTTTCCCACGGCACTCTACCAAGCAGATTCCTGAAGTGGACAAAGTTTTCTCTCTTGAAGTCTGGAGCAGTGATCTGGACTTGCTCTTTTTACTGCATTTTACTCAGCATTTTTTCTTCCAGTTTTTTTTTTACCCAGATTTTTCTTCCTTCCTTTTCTTTAAAATGAGTAGTTCTGGGTGTTTGCTTCAAAAGGCTAATGGAGTACAATAAGTGATAATAATCACATAGAAAGCAAAGAGAGTAAGATATCCTTTCC
>JAYRBT010000181.1:4860356-4886262 GCA_036023395.1 Myiotriccus ornatus
TCACATGAACACTTTTATATACCCAGCAGAATAAACAGCAGTAGCAACAGTAGGCTAATCTTTCATCTATAATTCATTCACATCTGAAACCACTTCTAAGTACATTCCATCTGAGCATATTTCCTTTCCAAACGAACGATACTCCTGACCTTTGATACCAGCAGGGCAAAAAGGCTGAGGATGTAAACACCGATAGACACTGAAGATACTTTGTGGCTGTGATAACACCTGTATGAGAAGAGTGGTTTAAAACCAACATTTCCACCTGCCCAGCAGAGGAGTCTATGTTTTGTTGATAGCGTATGTAAAGTAGATCTGAAGTGGAAAATAATTCCTAGCATTTCCAGTAGGTTAGCTGTGTCACTTGAGTTTTGCAGAATGATACTTGTACTGAAGACGTGGAGTAATTCTACTGTGGTGTTTTTCTTATTTCAGTGTGGCAGAAATCCTGACAGACAGGTCTCTGTATTGAGTTCATGAGTAGAAAGCAATGAATTTGTGAAGTCTTGTGAAAATAGTGTTGAGGGGATGCTGTGTTTTGTTTTTTTGATAATATACAGATGCATTCCACAATTAGAAGAGTAGTCTGCTGACCCACCACCTCTCTAATGGACCTACATTTTCTTAAGGCTCCGTAAAATTCAACATAATCTTCCTTGACACTTCTTTGTAGTTTAGGGTTTGAAATTTTCACAGCTGATTTGTCACTGTCACCCTGTTTAAACTAATACAAATAAAGTGTTCTTAGAATTACTATTTTTCTAAGGTATTAAAATAATTTTTCCTTTTTGAATCTCTGTTTCACCATCATGTAAGAATACCTTTTAGTCAGTCACTTCCTTTTCAATTCAAAAATTACTGAAAAAATCGTATCTGTCTTTACACACCATCTTCTCCTGTCTCCTCAGTGCAAGTTGGTCCTCGTGATGATGTTGATCCAAGCCATACAAACACAATGACAAATCTGTGTGTGGAAAATGTATAGACTGTATTTGAATATATCTTGGAAGCTTCTCACTTATATTTGTGAAACATTTACTTCTCGTTGTACTAAACTTTTCAGTTATTTTCCCAGTATTATCTCATTAATACTCAAATATTTTTGCCTTATATACAACTGATCAGTAGGTTAATTGGTTTTATAGCGTTGCTTTAATATTGTCACTGAAATTTAGTTTTAAAAAGCTTGAGAGTTTCTTAATTTTAACCCAAGTTTTTTAATGAATAAGTTTTCAAAGGTTACATTATAACTTTTATATCTAGACTTTGATAGATATGTAAATCAGGACAGTAAACTTGAACAAAGTCACCTGCGTTTTCAGGTAATTACATTAATGCAAAAATCCATCTGAACTGAAATTGCTCCATGGAATTAGCATATCAAGAGCCTTCCTCAGAGAATAGCTTTAAGTAGCTCTCCTGTTTTCCTGTGAAAAGGGGTTTAAACTTGGTACAAATTGAAGCATTAAAGGAAACAGTAAATATCAACTCTTCAGAGTTTATTGACAGATGGAGAAGAGGATTTAATTCTAATGGAGTTAAGACAGTCTAAGTGAATTGGTGATAACTAGTGCAGCTGTTTACTGGCATAATCCTTGGAGAGAGATGTACAAGTTATCTGAGGTGAATACTCAACACTGAGTGACCTCACACCTAAACTCGAGTGCTGGTTTTTAGGGAAGAGGACAAAAAGCTGAACACTCAAATAATTGCACCATATAATAGGGAGGGAAACAGGTTTTGTAGTGTGTTCAGTCAGTATATTAGCAGCTTGTTCCAGCCCCAGAGTTCTGGGAACTTAACAAGGACCCTTAACCACTCTTGTGGTTAATCCACACGTTCTCCCAACAGCTGCCCCAGGGCCCAGTGGAATGCAGGACATCCCTGGGAATGCAAGCTATTCCTAGACTTTTCTCTGAACAGCACTAATTTATGGTTAGAGCTAGAGCTCTGTGTGGATGGTGGCCGTGTACTTAGGAGAACTCTTCTATCTGGAATCAGCTGGTTGGGATTTTTAAATAATCCTACTTAACGTAATACAAATGGTGGTTTGGTGAACCCCTGGGGTGCTCATGTGGCAAGGAAAATTTTATGTTTTGGTGAGAAAAACTCTAAAAGGTTTCTAATATTATTGTTTTTCTGGCTTTTTTATTGTTTTACTATTTATTTTAAGCAAAAATAAAACACTTGTATACATTATTCCATGACAATTCCATACCAAGAAGATCCATAAAACAAATAAGATAAAATATTGCTTCACATATGCTTGTGTTGCTAATTAGATTTATCAGTTTGCCTTCCTGTTAATCATTGGAAAGTGATGGATTCCTGCTGCATGTGTAACATATTTTCTCCAGCCAAACTCAACTTTAGGGGCTGAAATTTTTTCTGTAATCTACCGTTATACCAAAGTGGTTTCCAGATCCAAGCTGTTACAGCAGCTTCTGTTTTTCTTTTTTTTATTTGTTTATTTGGGGGTTTTTGTTGTTGTTTTTGGGTTTGGGGTGATTTTTTGTTATTAATTCTTTGTCTTGAAAGCAGATTTTAAGACAGACAGCAGTTCTGATCAAAAGTCATCAAGCTGACATAGTCTGTAGTTCTGCAGACAACATCTGCAAACTATAGAAGGTGATTAGGCTTCAAACCTCAATTTCTCTAATAAGTTGGTGTACATTATATTTAGCATCAAAGTGGGCTAAAATCACAGTGGAAAATATTAATGTGATTTTCTTCCTGTATTTTCATCCTCGTTCTGTATGTAAAATCATTCTTCAGAAATTAGCATAATCCAAATAAGATATTAGGCAAGAGCTCATTTACAGTAAGTAGTTTTCCTAGACAGTATGAGAAGATGCACAAGACCTCAGGAATGTGATGTGATGAGGCTGAAATTTAATGAACACCACTGAGAATTACACAGCCATAGCATCAGCTAGTGGGTTTTATTCTCTTTTTTTCAAATCTCTTACACCAGATGCCCCCTTTTCATTTCTTCTGGTTATCTCTTTGTTTGTTTGCTCCACCCCAGCATTACTGGAGTTTCACTTCTCCTGTTGTATCTGAGAAGATGAGAAAGGGTCCGTGTTACTAAGCAACCCGATCCTTGTTCCAGAATCTTTATAGGATGTCCCCTTGTCTCCTCTGCTTCTACTGCCAGCAATTTGGGAACCGTTTCTTACTCTGCTTGGTAACTCTCATCATCTGCTTTACCAGGTTCCAAAAAGAGCCAGTCTGACTGTAAGCTGTGGGTCTTGAACAGTGCAGAATAAATGGAGGGGACTGTGCTGGCCAAGAGAGCTGCTCTCCTTTTTAAAAGGATGTTTTGTTCCAGCCTTATAAACCACTGCCATTAACCCTTGCAGTGGCTGAAGTAGTAATTGGAGGAGTAACTCCAGATGTGGGAGGCTTCTTGAGTGCGTGAATATTACAGGGAATTAAAAGGAGTTTGGATTAGAAACAAAATTACCCTTATCTGAAAATACCCACATTTCTGGGAATCTTGTCCTTTATGTGAATGTTGCCTGAATAGTAACAAAGAAAAAAAAAATAAATAAAAAAGGTTGTTGCATGCAAATGCTACATTTCTTGAAAAAAAATTTTGTAGTATTTCTGGAAGCATCTGCTGTCAGTATTGTGGTTTCATACCAAAGAATTATGATACAGTATTTTTTTTAACTTCAAAAAACAACAGTGACCCTGGTTTTGGAGAGATGACTGGTTTGTACATGCAGTGATTGATTTTACTGATTTAATACTCATCTAAATAGAAAATCAAGGTTCTATATATCTATGGAACATGCATGCTATGACATTTTTGCAGAATTAAAGGTTTATGAACAATAAACTATCTAAATTCACCCTTGCAGTCCTATTATTTCACCTAGAGAATGAAATGACCTTTATTTTATGATGAAAATAGTCTACAAATGTCTTGTGGTATTAGGGAACTCTGACACCTGAGGAAAACAACTTCTTTTAGGATTTTCTTTTCTGGTTTTCAGTTATGTAGCTTAGTAGACTTCCTTTGCTTCATTTGTCAAGGAATAGGTGGGTTTTGTTCATAATTTAACTTGATGTTAAATAGGTAAACAGGCAAACAATTGTATATGTATTTAGCTCATGCTGGTCTTGAATTTTTTATGATATGCTGAATTCATGTTAGAAATTGCTGGGTAATTCTGTTTTACAGGTTTTAGTCCTTTCTGCAGAAATTCTAGTAACTTGTTCATATATATCTCCTATTTGCAATATGAACTTCTGTCCTAAGGACCCTTTTTTTTGATCTAGGTCTCAGTGCTAACTGTGAAATTGTGAGAGAGGTAGTTTAGAAATTTAATGTTATAACCAGTCAATATTCATGTGAAGCTGAATATTGCTGAACACAGAGGGAATTCTAAATGCAGTGATTTTCTTTACCTTTGCCACACTGCTGAGCAACCACACCTTGGGATGGGCTTCCACAGTGGTTTTCAGTGAGGGCTTTGGGATGAGAATCACACCATAGCTCTGCATGGAGTGTAATAGCTGTATAATCTTAGTACATCCTTCTCCTTTCATTTTGGATTGCAGTCTGCAACATTTCTTTGCTTCAGTATCAATAGTTCAAGTAGTTGATGCCAAAGTGCCTTTTCCTTAATGCAGGTAGCCTTGAAGAAACAATTTTGACTTGTTTTTCCAAATCGACTGGAACTGTCAGCAGATCCTTTAGAGCAGATCTCCTGCAGGTGGAGTTTAGGTCTTTGCATTTCTGTGTTTTTAAATATTTCACTATATTAAAGGTAAAAGTTACTTAGCTGTAAAAACTTACATGAACCTTTGACTATGCAGCTGCTGTGAAAGATCACTTCCATAATTATGACAGTAACATCTGTTCCTTTTTAGTGTCCAGAATTCAAAAGGCCCAGGGGCATTGCTGTTGACTGGGTGACTGGAAACATTTACTGGACTGATCACTCCCGAATGCATTGGTTCAGCTACTACACCACTCACTGGACCAGCCTGAGATACTCCATCAATGTGGGCCAACTGAACGGACCCAACTGCACCAGGCTCCTCACGAGCATGGCAGGAGAACCATATGCAATTGCTGTAAATCCTAAAAGGGGGTATGTGTGTTGCAGCGTTGTTCTGTTTTGGTGATTCGGACAAAAATTGCAAAATGGAGTAAGAGAAAGTTATGATGCTTCAAATGTCTAATCTTTTCCAAACCATTTACTTCATTTTCCTGCTCAGTTTACCTGTATATAAGCCAGGATCAGTTATGTCCCATCTGTCAGGAAGGTTGAAAGGCTCATAATAATTTAGTGTGGCTCATAATAGTTTAAAATTTAGTGAAGTGTTTCGAGGTTCTGTGTTGACACCCAGCTTAATTTTTGTTTCACACTTTTAGGATGATGTACTGGACAGTTATTGGGGATCGCTCTCACATAGAGGAATCATCTATGGACGGTACTCTGCGAAGGATATTGGTTCAAAAGAACTTACAAAGACCTACGGGTAAATGGCTTGTCATTTTTCCTAAATACACTTGGGAACTCACAGATTTCAGTTTCTCAGTTTAAAAAACAACAACGAACAAAAACAACAACAACCCCAAAACCCAAAACAAACAAAGAATCCACACCACCCCCAGTACCCCCCAAATAAAACAAAAAAACCCCAAAACTTTTTAAAATATGTGTTCTGGTATTTGTATGCAGTTACTATTCAGACTCTTAGTTCTGTTTTCAAATGATGCATCTTAAAAAGACTTTAACTTTTGTAACAAAGCTTAACATGGTTTAACAAATCAGTACAAAGTACTGTATATAACGAGTTAAAATGTTATTTCTTCAATAACACTGAACAAGCAAAAACAATTAAGGGAACACCAGTTAGCGGTGAAACACATTTTTTTAAGAATGCATTTGCAGTCTCACAGCCTATTCCAATTACTTTCCTGCAAAATAGTACAAAACAAGGTCTAGGTGCTCAAAGAAGAAACAACCTAATTATTTCAGTATTTTATAGAACTATTGTGAAGTTTGACAGTACATGTTGAGATCTTGTGAATTGCATTAAAGACTCCATTGGCAGCATAAAGGTAATTTTTTCAACAAAGGAAATAATAAATCCAGAATGAAATGTGTCTCTTAAATGGAAATGTGTCTCCTGTCTTGAGACTGCAGAAGATTTTTTTTCATAACTCATTTTTTTATGCAATATTTGTTGTTTCTCCGGGTTTACAGTGATAATTTGTTGTCATTGCATTGCAGATTAGGGGTTGTCTAAGCTTGGTAAGCATTTCTATTGAAATAGGCTTCTTTTAAGAGGAGCCATCTGAATATCTAAGCACCTCAGGAGCTGCCACTATCACTGAAACAAATAATATTTTAACCTCTTGTTAAGTCACGTGCTGCAGTGGGTTTATGGTGTTGTTCATGCAAATTACGCTCAACCCTTAAAGGAAACACTCAGTTGCCATGATTAGATTGAAATATAGCCACTTTAAAAAATTACATATGTGATAAAAGGAAAGCTTTCTGGAGAAGGAAGCACAATGGTAATGATAATAACACACATAGCCAAAAACAAATTCAGTAAGAAGCTCCTGATTATTCAGACTGAAGTACAGCAGAACTTTATATTTATCAAAGTTGTTACATATTCTTTGCTGAACTTTTATAAGACATTATGAACATATCAGATACACAATCAGATTTAGACCTAATTGCTGTAATTGGGCTTTTTTCTCTTGTTATCATGGTAAATCACCAAGGTTATGTCCTACAGAACAAGTCTCCACGTCCTTGGTCAAAAGGGCATTTAACCCCTTTTTTTTGGCCATCCCTTTTGGATTAGCGAATTTACTAAATTTTGTAGGTAGTAAAAGTATCAAAATTACCTGAAAATGCAAGCAATGACTTATTCCCTGACCAGAAGCAGAACTACAAGAACTTCTCTTCTTAAATATTCCGTGTATATTCCATATAGAAAAGTTTCCTGCAAACATTTAGCCAGATCTGTGTCTCCTTACAAAGTTGAATAAAATGAAAATTAGGAAAATCGGCAGAATTACAAAAATATGAGCAGTCTTTGCGAAGAGGGATTTTTACAAATAGCTTGCCAGGGTATTGCATTTTCCTGTACTCACTGCCTGAAAACATTTCTGTGACATTCATCTACTTTTTTCTTCCTTTACTTCATGGTAGAAAGTAGATTTTTATGAAGGCTTTTAATTTTTTGTCAGATATTTCACACAGATCCCTGTCTTTGTAGGGGAAATGCAAAGAAAGAATCCAAACCTTTGATGTTTTCTCCCAAATAAGACGTTACTACTCATAAATTTACTGCTCATAAATTTTTTACTGCATACGCCTTTCCTATCTCATGTAAAAGGAAGGGAGAGTTTGAGCATTTGGGCTTGACTTCATAGGATTTCCACAGAAATGACTTACACAGGAGTTCTGTATGTATAAAACAAAAAGAAACGCTTTTTTTTTCTTTTTTTGCAGTGTCTTGTCTCTGATACTGTGAAAGATACATTGAGAAGGTTATTTATTTATTTCACTAGTTTGAGTCACTTTCTCCAGTTCCTCTCATCTGTCTCTAGCTGATTAATTTATGACCTTAAAAAGGAGTATTTTTTGCTGTTATGTATAATTTCTTTTGATGTATTTTTTCCGACTTACCTACATACATAAATAGGAAGAAAAATACTTTTTTTTCTATTCTTATTAAAAATACACTATAACTTCAAAAGCTCAGAATGAAATTATTTCATGGTTCAAATATTTTTTCAGGCTGAAGGTTCTGACATGACCTAAAATGGCATGTTAATCATTTAATCATCTCCTATGAAACAGGGGCTATTTGATTTAACTATTTTGTTATTGCCTAGAGGCTGGATAGTCACAATGTTATCTACCTTTTATTCTCGTTTGTGCTCTCAGTCACTCACTCTTGTGCTTTCTTTTCATATATAACTGGATATATACACATCCATCAGTATTGCTGTGTAAGTCCTGCAGCACTAATGTAGTTGAAATAATCTGGTTTTTAGTTCTATAATAATTAGTGCGTGTGAAGTGTTGGTGATAAGAACAAGAACACTGTTATATACCTGTGGAAACTGGATAAGTTAGGAAAATTTTGTGAATTTTGAATGCCTTGTTTTTAGCATGCAATGACACCAGTGCTGCTGCTTAGAAATCTATTGGAACAATGGATTTCTGTTGGTAAAGCAAGTTAGAGGATTAGATTCCATGTTTAATTCCCACCTGGTATGTATCCCTACCTGCTGAGGATAAAGGGTTAGGAAAGGTACTGACTTTGGCACAGTAAGTTAAAGAAAATAAAAAAACACCATTGCCTCAAGAGGAAGGTTTAAGTAGAAAGTGTTACATTTTATTCTCCTTGGTTTCCAGTCGAGTTTTTGGGTTTTTTTTATTGTCGCCATATTTTGTGTACACAAAGATATGAATGATATAAAAATGTACAGTTAACATAAAAATAACATTTTTTTTCCAGGTTTTATATACCTATTTGAACTTTATCTTCTTTGTAGGCCTCGTAGTTGATCAGTTCAGTCAGCGCCTCTTCTGGGCTGATTTTGAATTATCTGTTATTGGCAGTGTCCTTTTTGATGGCTCTGATTCAGTTGTGTCTGTGAGCACTAAACAAGGTATGGAGAGCTTTTCTATGACCTGGTTCCTATTTTATTTTACTTGGATGAAGTTTCACTATTCAGAGAAAGGGTGTAAACAGAAAGCAGTTATTATTAAGTAATATTTATTGGTGTTAGACAATAGTTCAGGTATTACTGGAAAAAATAGATGTTTAAAATAAGATAATTATAGCTTTGATTTAGTCTAATGAAATTACATTCAGGGAACAATGATTTGATGACATATGCAAATCTCCAAGTTCTTTATCTAATCATTAGCTTAGGTATTATCAAATATATTTGATAATATGTGCTTGATATTTGGGCTTGGTCTCACTTGAACTTAAGTAGCAACAGGAGAACCTTGACTAAGAAATTAGAGCTGTCTGCCTTGAAAAGGAGCTTTAGAGTTTGAAGAACAGTTGATCTGAATCAGTTCTAGGAGAAATAACGGGCTTGGCTTTCAGGTCAGCAAGTAAATCACACAATTCTCCTAACTGAATGTGAATGAGGAAAGTTCCCTTGATAAGAAAAGAGATTCTGGTTAAGCAAACTTTGTTTTTATAGAACTGCGTGTTGTTTTTTTAACCATATGTTAAGTAACAATTTATGAGTATAAAAGAGAGAATACATTTTAAAAAAGAATATTTCATAGCAGGCTTTTGAGGAGAATTGCTTAGTGGGCAATTGGTGCTGGCATTTCATCAGGGTGATATTTGTATATAATATGTGTATAATATGTTTATTATGATATTAAATATTTTTAACTAGCTGTCCAGAATTCACTAGGGTATTCTGGAATATACTAGGAGAATACTCCTACAATCCAGATTAGGCAGGACCAGATTTAAATCATCCTATTTTGGTCTTAAAGCATATTCTTCCACAACTTTAAGGTAGTCATCTGAATAAAGATCCCTTTGAGTGCAGGAATCTGACAACTACCTCCTCTAACATCTAACCAAAGGAAATTTGAAGGAGTTTAGAAATTGCTTTGCAATGAGACTAAAAGCATCAACCCATTTAATTAAATAAACATAAAATAATGAATTAGAATTCAGAAATATTTGTATTGAAATAAAATACTGAGTACCAAGTATTGATAGCATGAAAGAACATCTGGAAGAAATAGAGGCTGATAGTTGAAATTAAATAAATACAACTGAATTATAAAACCAGTTTTAGTGTAAATGGAGATAATAGCAGGGACAAAGTATCACAAGGAATGACAGATTCTGTTTCTTTATGTCTCCAAGAAGAGATGGATCTCTGGCAAAGAAGTTTTAGTCAGAAGCCATTGCCTTGTTACATGGGTAAATGTGTGACATTCCACAGCCAGCCTTGCATGGGAAATTCAACTATGTGGTCTAATAGGCCCTCACGGCTCTTAAAAATGAGGAATTAGTAGAGTTAACAATTTATTTTGCATTCATTTGCTGTAGTTATGAATTAAAATACATGTAGTACAAAAACTAGCATTTCGAATATGTGAAGAAGGAGCTGAAGTAGTTTCTTTGATTTAAAGCAAAATTACCTGTTTCTTCCTTGTCACATACTTCTAGTTAAAGTGTTGTACCTGAGGATGTTCTAATTAACAAGTTGCTACTATAGAGTTTCCCCACTTTTCAATAATCAGCCAGTTTCTGAGGCTGAATTGTGTGGAAAACTAATAGAAAGCTTGAGATTTTAGTTGCTTGCAGTGTGGAGGAGTTCCTTTTAAGCAGATTGGCTTTTTCTAGACAGCCTTTGTGGGTAGCAAACCAGCTCTCTGAATAGTGTCTTTAGGTGGTAATCGTAGAAATGCATTTGAAGTTATTATGAAGACAAAGGTATTTATTATTTGAATGTGAATTTTTATTACCCATTTTTATTCAAGGTTTGCTGCATCCGCATAGAATCGACATTTTTGAGGATTACATATATGGAGCAGGTCCTAAAAATGGTGCATTTAGGGTACATAAGTTCGGCAGGAGCCTTGTAGAATATCTAAGTGTGGATGTTGATAAAGCAAAAAGTGCCTTGATTTTTCACCGCTACAAACAGATGGACTGTGAGTAAGCATGATTACTGTAAACTCAATATTGAGCACATTCACCTGGGGGGGAGAGGGTGTGGGGGGAAGTAACCAAGTTGTGTAAATATAAACCAGAAGCTGATTGCACAAACCGAAAATAGATTTAGTTGTATATACCTTTGTATAAGTTTGATTTAGTTTGTTTGATGCGTTTTCACTCATTTGAAAGGATTTTGGACAAATGTGTACACAAATGCAGTGTAAATGAGATACAAAAGAATTAGAAGAGAGCTGAATGCAAATACCTCTAGTTAAAAGCACATGAAGTTTTTTGCTCCACATTACCAATACGTTTTTTGTTACTGGAGTAAATTCTATCTGTCAGTGAGTCTTGCACTGCTGTTTGAGTGAGTGTGTTAATGGACTTTAAACTGCTGACATCCTGGAAACTGGAAGTGCATCAGAATTTTTGTATCTGATTGTTTATCTTGTTCCAGCTTTAGAGCAAAGTTGTAAATTCTAAAATAAATAAATAAATAAAATCAATATTTTTATTATTTTATCTTTTTAAACAGTGCCTAATCCATGCTTGGACCTGACATGTGAATTCATTTGTTTACTCAATCCTTCTGGTGCAACATGTGCTTGTCCAGAAGGAAAATCATTGATGAATGGAACATGTATTGATCAAAGCCTCTTAGGTAGGTATTGAAAACTGCATGAGAATTAGAAAATAAACAGCTGGTCACTTTTTGTCATTGCAAAAGGCTGAGTTGTCTGAGAGTCCAGTTTCATTATATTGTTCAATATGTGTATTACTGACCTGAAATGGAAAGAAAATATGGAGTAGCAAAATCCCTGATTTAAAAAAAAAAAAAACCCTGCTAATATTCTTCAAAATAAAAATTGAGCTTTCAGCTGAAGTGCTACAAGATGGTATATAAAAGTGATTATATATACGTATTGACCAAAAGAAGCTTTAAAGGCTCAGAAGTGTTTTGGATCCCAAATTAAACGTTACCCATTTAGGAGCAAAAAAAAAAATAACCTTAAAGAACATCAAGAAACACCTCTGCTTACACTGCAGCAACAGTCAAAGGGCAGTGAAAGCAACACAGCAAATAATAATGGCTTTGAAATAACAGGCAAAGAAAGAAAAAAACCAACCGAAATATTTTTATCTAAAATTGTATCATTTGGTAACATCTATAATGACTAATATCAAAACACAGGAAATCAGACTTCATGGGAAAAGAGCTTCTAAGTTCTGCCTGCGTTTTAGGGTGGGGAAGATATTCTTTTTCGTAGAAGAGTATTAAGTATTTTAAAACTGTTTTCACCCTAATTTAGGCTGAACCTAAGATGGGCCGACTGCTGGAATGAATTCTTAGCCAGCTTGAATTTGAAAATGTTGTGGAAGTCACTGAATAGTATTTCTTATGTGTGTCATACATATTAGGATGTTTTTCGGATGTCTAATTTCAGGCTCAGAAGTGTTAAGTAGCAGATATTTTGTCGAGATTCTCAGTACTTAATTTAACATTTAAATGAATTTACCTGAAATGTCATAGTGGTGTGGAGAAAATCTCACCAATTTATACTGCCTAGTCTTCAAATATGGAATCAGCAGAACTGTGCTTTAGTGGTTTATGATGACCACGTGCTAGTAAAGCTCCCAACTCTAAACAACCTCCCTGCCTCTCCAAGTGTCTTGTCAAGATTTTATGCTGATACAGCACCACCAAAAAAAATTATTTCAAATTACCCATAGTTACTACTTAGGTGTTGAAGAATGGAGAAATAAAAGAATATTGTTTTTCGCTGCTGAATTGCAGTAATTTGAGTCCATAATTTCAGCAGTGCTACAGTTTTGCTAATGGGGCAAAGGATTAAGCCATGGTAATGTTTTTAGGAAGGTGTGTTTTTATTTGAGAAAGAAGTGAAGAGGCTTTTAAATTACTTCACTGCTGGTTGTAAATTTTTATGGATAGGCAGAAAATGCCTAGAGAAGCATTTTTAATATATTGATAATTTTCAGTACTTCCCACAGCTGTAATATCTGTTATGACTTTTTAAAGGGCTGCTGAATAAGTGTTTCTTAGGGTTTTTTTGTTTACAATTATATTTCAGGTAATGTCTAGTGTAGGCTTTTTTGTACTTTTTTTCTTGGCATATTATTTTTGTAGTACAGATTGCAGGTTTTGTAGCCTCACAGATTATAAATTATGAAGTGAAAACACTGTATCGTAGCACTCTAACAAGTGTGTGTTTTTGCACTATTTACTTCCTTTTTTTTTTTTTTTTTGAAGTATCAAGTGGATGTTAAGCAGCTGTATCATGCTGACAGTCCACTTAGGCTTCCAAGGGTCAGCAGAGATTCCTGGGAAGATCAGAGTTGACCTCAAGATCAGCATCTTGAATTAATGCAGGTTTATAATTAAAGGCTGACTTGCAGTCCACTTGCCATTAATAGGTCACTAATAGCCTGCAAACAAAAGACAAGTCAATTTAGAAACCAGGTTCTTTCATTTTAGGTAGTTACACAGTATGGCATAAAAAATTATGAGTTGTAGTCTTTTGTTCCTTTTCTGATGAAGATCTATAAAACATATATGAGATATTCCAAAAACATTCGCCTTATTTCAATCTACCATTATATTGTCTTTGTTGTCTCTGAGCATTTTTGGCACAGTTATGGATGTCAGTAACTCAAAGCAGAAATTCCTGCTTTACTTGCTGTATATTGCAGAAGAGCGATCTAGAAATCCACAGAGAGGTTATATAGTCATATTTTTTTGTTGGTCTGCATTAAAATCTTAATTTTAAGCAAGTCAGACAACATATTTCTGTTGATTTTGGTGGTCTTCTGGTTTGTCCCTAAAAGAATAAAATCCCAAAGGATTTTAATTTGAGACATATCTGTGAAACACTTTTTGCTGATGTATTCTTTTGGTTTTGCTACTAGTTTGATCACATTGCAATAGGTGTGTGGTAGATAGCTTACAGTGATTTATGTACTTTATACCTTATGTGTTCAGCAATAAAATACCATTAATTTACAGATCTGAAAACTCAGTTTTTTAATCTCCTCTAGTGGATGTCATTCATGCAGCAATAGAAGGGAAAGGTTCTGATTGTTTTGTACTTGCAGAGTAGCTATTTATTGTTACGTAAGAAGTTTCTTACTTTCAAAAATTAGTACTAATTGTGGATATCAAGAACTAATGTGACTAAATTGTGCTTTTTGAATAATATATAATCCAAGTTACAATAGGAAACAGTCATTTATTGAACATTCTTAATATTTTTTACTGCCTTTAGCTGTTTTGAGTCTTTTAAAATGTTTAAGAATCAGATTTCCATGACTTGACAGCATCAAAATGGCACAGCCATCTCCAGTTCCCATCCATCTTAAATAGTGCCCCCAGGAGAGCTTGTGGCTGAAGGTTCTGTTTTGACAATACGTATGTCCCTATCCTTTTGGAAAATGCCTTCCAACAAATAATGATCATTGTCAGCATTATTATGCCATTCTTCTTTTTGGTAGGTTTTAGCATTATTATTGTACAGATGCCTGTGTGCAATCTCTTCTCAGTCTGACTACTATAAAGGTTGGTGACTGCAAGGTAATCTCAGTCTTGATCTCTTTCTTATGACTATATCCCAAAAACTGGGTTGTTTGAAGAAAATTAGCTGTCCTAAAATTCTGCACGATATTACTACTAGCTGGATCTGTTGAGCTGATTTTTCTTCATAAGTCCTATGTGAGGAGTACTAAATATTGAATACTCAGTGGCTTTCTTTAAGACTGAGTGCAGATTGCCTCAGACAGCTGCTTCACCAGCTTCTCACGCAACCCAGGAGAAACAGCTTTTGGGTTTGATTTGGGCTTTTCAAGTTGCAGTTATTACAACATATGTGTGTAGCATCATTCAGAATGCTTTAATAACAAAATCAAAACGAGCTCCTGTGTGTTCTTAGATAAGCTTCCATCTCATTTCTGCCTAGATGATAGTGACTGACAGAGCACAGGTTTTTTTGAGGGTTATTGGCTATAGCAGGCCTGACTTTCGGTTTAGAACTGAAAACTACCCTTTAAGTTTTCCAATGGGCAGAGTACAACTTCATTTTCCTGAAAGAGAACCCTGGATTTGCATCCGTAAGGTTTCTTGTATCTAATTGTCTGTAGCACAATGAAGCTAAAAATGTACCAAGAGGATGAAAGCGGAGAGAAAGAGGAAGACAGTGAGTACTGCAGCTGAGTGAGCAGGAGTAATGAGCACTTCCAAGAGTTCCCTGTTCTGGAGCTTCACGTTTATCACTTTCCTGTTAAGAGGGGAATATTTCTGCTCTCTTGGCTGAATGAAAAGCCTGAGGAAAAATTACAAAGGCTCAGATCTGGTGTTGCTTCTCCACAGATGAAACATTTAATTTATCATGTTTCCTTCTGCACGTTTCTGTGGGGACTTGCCCACTGCTCGTGAGGATTTCAGGCAGAGCAAGTGCTTTGGCCAGGGATGAAGTGGTTAATCCCTGTGTACCTTCTTTTTCACCCAGTGTCTGTCTAAGGGAGCAAAAGCTATGGCAGTTCAATCCATGCTTTCTTTTGCAGGGTTTGTCCTGTTTTCAGCCTTTCTAGATATCAAATAGAATCAGGGTTACATAGAAATCTGCTTCTGATTTGAAAAAAAAAAAAAATCTTTACAGTATATCTCCTGTATTTACAAAGGGGTTAGTGTTGGGATTGGTGTTTCCCAGAAGAAAATGGGAGTCAGTTATTTTTTATTCTTACTGTGTATCCTTTTCTTAGACCTTCTCTTCCTTCTAAAATTGTAAAGCAAACATTTTTAGAAGGGGAAAAAAATGTGAAGGGAAAACAGAGAGTAGCATCTCTCTTACATCATTCAGACAAAATTTAGGTATATCAATGTTCTGATACATTTCAACATATGGAAGACTGGCAGGTAGAAAGATTTGCATCTATAAGGACATGAATTTTATAAAACCTTACCATAAGATTAGAACTCTGCACTCTGTCTTTAGTAGGTGCATTCATCCCTATAAAGGCAGTTTGGTGTTGTATCAGCGTTTCTTCTGTGTAAAATTTTCCTTTTATTTTCAGGAAAAGAGTCAGAGATGGAGCAGATAAGCCAAACTCCATTAATGTTTGTGTCAAACAGTCGTTTGGGGAAGAAAAACATAAGAAAACCTGCAAGTTAAAATTATTTGATTCCTTATTAGCAGTACATTAAGATTGAAATGGACAAATCAAGGTAGCAGGAGACTAAATAACCAGATTAGGAGAGAATATATAAAATAACATGACCTGTAATCCCTTCTTTCATGTTGGAGGTCCAGTAACTAAACTAGGGGTAGGGTAACAAGTGAAATTATTCACTTCTGACAAGAACAGCTGGGAGGTCTTTGAGTCCAAGTTCCAGCAAGCTCAGAGCAGCACAGAATTGTCTCCAGATAGATAGTTTTCTGATTTTACTTTTTTTAAAAAAAACCCTTTGTTCCAAGAGTGTGTACATGCTAGAGTTGTTCCCAGCTCTTCTTTCAGAGGTCTTTATTCAGTAATTCAAATGAACCCTATTCAGCTTTTTAGACCAATTCTTCTGTGCTCCTCTCCGGTATTCTTTTTCTTTCTGTCTTCTCCTATGGGACCATTCTGCTCATGTCTCCCACACAAAAGCATCTGATCTCCTTTTGTACTCAGTTGATGTGAATCTGCAAGCATAATTTGTTTCCTGTATTTACTTTCACACAACAAAGCAGCAGCATTAAAACCCCTATATTGTTAAAGTCTAAAGTATTATTTTACAACTGGCTTATCCATTGCATCTTTTAATCCTATTTTTTTGGTTTATTTAAAGTCCAAAATTGTTGAAGTAACTTTGTTTCATATTAGATTTGTGTTGGAACTCTTGAATTTAAATTGTTTCATAGAGAAAAAATATCAGTAGTAATTGCCTTTTTTTTTTTTTTTTTCAGATTTTATGTCTTAATTCTGTGGAATTGCTCTAGAAGAGCATGTTTTTAATGCACTATCAGAAAGGTTTATAAAAATGAGCAGTTGTCTGTACTTCACTGTTATTTATTCTCTTTTTAGCAAGTTCTGCTCCATAAACTCATGACTAATGATAAGTAAAAGAGATAAGATAAGCAAAACAAAAATAGACCTTCTCTCTGATAAGATATGCTACATTATCCGTTCAAACAACTTGTATAATGAGTAACTGAAGAACGGTTCATGGAACATCAAAGGATTTAACGAACCACCCAAATAAATAAAACACTGAAGCATCCTCAAACTCCCCAGTACAAAGTAGCTTTTTTACAGCAGGTGTATCCAAGGTGGATACCAAAAAAAAAGTGCAAATAGGATTTCATGGGTTTTTTTGTAAACAGCCATGAAGTGACAATGTGCTAGTCACTTCACCACAGTAACTTTTAGATTTGCTATCTAGTTTCAGCTTCATTTGAGAAAAGTATAATCTCATCAGAGAAAGATGAGAGTTTCCAGAAGTTTTGTTTAAATAGATTTGATCCCAGGTTACATGTCTGCACCATCTCAGCACTGGTTGTGAAAGGAGGCAGCAGACCCTGCAGAGGAGGGGTCTACACAGGCAGGAGAGAGAGATTTGGGTGCATCCAAAGAAAGGGCTCTGCATAAGCACAGGAAGTATTACTGGGCTCTGTAGAATCTGTGCTGGAGAGGACTGTTCAGGTAGAGGACATGTGACGCTCCTAAATTCTGCACTTTTGCAACACAGTGTGTTTGAACATGAACGGAGTTGGTGTGCCGGTGTCACGTCAGTCAATGTGCTTGTGTCACGTCAGTCAGTTCCTCATCAGTTGTTTGACTGAACCAGATGAACTCAGCAAAACACCTGCAGCTGGTGGATGTATTACTGGAGAGTTCTCAGTGCTTGTGATATCCCTCTCGTTTAAAGCCATGTAGGCTAAAATACTGGATTAGTTACGAAGTGGTGTGGCTGCACAGGATTTGTTTTGCTGTTTGAGAAATGAGAGGTTTCATTGCTGAAAACATGTTTTGGGCTGGAAAGGTGCTTGTCTCTTTCTTTAGAATTACAGATATTTGGATGTTTGAGAATTATATGCTAGTCTGTAATTAATTTCTTGTTGGTATCATTGGATGATTTTATATCCTGTTCACTGAAATGAATGGAGGTTCCCTTTCCAATGTGTTTCCAAGAGAGGCATAACTCTAATTATAAAACAGCTTTATAGGAAGATTGAATCTGGCCTAATCAGAATTTCTGTCACCTGATAGCTCACCTCTAAGATGTGCCATCAGCAGTCAGTGAATGCAGAGCAGCAGGCAGTACCACTTCTCAGGGATTTTACAGTGTGAGCAGATGAGAAAAAGAAATTATCAGGAAATGTGGTTTGGGAGCAACAAGTTAGTAGGCAAACATCATTTCTTGAGGAGGATTTAAAAGCTGAGTAATTTCCTTTTAAATATTCTGGATAAGGCTTAGTTGAAAAGGCTGTCGGTTAATAGAGAGAGTGGAAGAGAGATCCAAAAACAACGAATAGAAAAAGGCTGAGGTCACCAGAAAATGACTGGGAAGTTTCCTGAGGTCTCTCGGATGAAACTGCCATTCAATTTTTTAGTTCTTAAACTAGCTAGGAATTATAGTTTCAAACAAGAATTCATACTGTCATTAATAACTTAGATCCTAGGGTGGTGACATAATTGGGTGTGCCATGCACAGGCCCCCAACTCAGTAGGATGCAAAATCCCATCAACTGACAACCTTCCTGGGACTTATGATCTCCTAAGTGTGTTCTTTTTTACCAGCACTGTGGAGACAGAACTGATAATTTACTTTCTCAATTTTGAAAAGTGGTATTCCACCCCACCACCTACTGACAGAGATCTCTAGCTCTGTTTGAGAGACAAGGTTCTGTTTTGCCAGTTCCATGAAGTGGGGTTGTTGAACCGCTCTGTGTGTGCTCTTGTTGCAGATGGCACCTGTAAATTAACCTGTGAGAATGGAGGAAAGTGCATTATAAACGAGAAGGGGGATCCTCGATGTCACTGCTGGCCAAGTTACTCTGGTGAAAGGTGTGAAACAAACCATTGCTACAACTACTGCCAGAATGGAGGAACCTGTGGAGCTTCTCTCCTTGGTAACTATTTCTGAACAGCTCTATATTACTGTTATACCAGCCTTAAATGTTTGGATTTATTCCCTGTTTGTGATATTTTTCTCTTTGTAACTTATTTGCTTTGCTTGTACATAAATGGTGTGCAAAACACCAGAATATGTCACACATATTTATCTTCAAATTCAATAGTGCTTTTCACTTACGTGTCTCAGTGAATTAAACTGCATCCCAGAAAAGGGATCCTATAAGTAAGTATTCAGTATAAAATCTCGGGTGTTGAGGTGGACAAATGGAATTGTAAAGCATAAAGTCCAGTCAAACTGCACCTGGAACAAGCCCATACAGCTTGGTGTCTGTTTGTCTCAATTATCCCTCTAAATTTTTATGTGCATTCACAGATTTGGCTTAAATTTGGTGACCTCAGTCTTTTGTCTTGGCTTCCTGGAGCTCACCAAACAGGAATTTTATACATCTAATTCTCAGGAAGACTTGGTTGATGAGAACTCAGATCCTTCATTTTCCTGAAGGAATTTGAAATTATATCTCTTCAGGGAAATAATCCTGGTAAAAAGTGGTGATTAGACAGCTGATCTTTGTCCCTAACACATAAACTTTTTTAACTTGCATAGTGCAATTAGTGTTTGGACTAGAGTGGGAAAGTGTGATAAAAAGTCCTCTTAGCAATTCTGTGAGAAAGGAGAAGTAGAATTCTATTTTCTGCTTCAAGGAATAATTAAATATTTGATTCAAAGTAGAACAGCTGGAGAAGAGCTTGCTGTCTAGTCCCTTCTCCTCAAAAGCTATGAGCTGCTGAAGATGCGAATCATTTTCTCCTGTGATGAAGAGACCAACACCCTGATCTCTGAAAGAAAAGATCTTGAGAAGTTTGTGACTGTTCAGCACAGAGAGAGCTCTCTGAAATGAAAAATTATGTATCTGAGTCTCTGGGGCAGAGACTTAGAACATAATGTTTTCCTCAGCACTTCTTACTAATAAACTCTAGGATATGTAGTTTAGTAGTTTAGCCTCACTTGGTGGCTTCTGTGGAGCCTCATTTTATTGACTGAGATGTGGTGGCAAAATTCCAGGTGAATGCAAACCTAGTAATCTTTTCTTTCAGTTGAGTAGTTGAGGGTTAATAATGTTGTTCATAGCTATATCCATAATAGTGACTCAATATTAGAAAATAAGAATTACTTGTACTGGAAGTTGATTAATTATACTTTAAACTGCTTCTAACAGCTGATGGAACTGACAGAAATGATAAGTGGCAATTTTTATCAATGCAGTGAGATCAATACATGCTAAGTGAGGACATGCAAATGAATGGAAGTAAGTTGTGGGTGATTTAAATGACGTGCAGAACTCCCTCCTTATCTGAAGAGAGGATGTTTATTCCCACATCTTTACATGTCTGGCATTTAATTGATTCTTTTGTGGGGTTAAAAGGCTTAATAAAATTAATAACTTGGCTCCTGGAACTCAGCTCCATTCTGAGTCCTGCAGAGCCCCCAGGGCTTTATTAAATCCTTTTCTTTTGGCAGTAGCCACAGGGCTCGATCACCTCCAGCAGTTTGTTTTCCCTTTCCCAGGCAGCAATGCTTGCTGTGCTCACATGGCTATGCTATTGCAGGGGTATTTTTAATTTATATTTTCCTGCTAAATCCAGCCTCTGAAATCTCTCAGCCTTGCTGAAATAATTAGTGCAGTAGGTTTTGTCACCAGTGGGTAAAGGCGAGATATGAGCAGGTTCCACAATGTACTTCTGCTAAATTTTTCACCATGGCCCAGCTGCTGCAGCAGGCCTGGGGATGCAGCATCAGCCTGGTGCTTTGTGTCCCAGATGGAATGATGTGCCTGCACTAAAAGGCATCAGGAGAGCCAGCATGGACATCACTACCGTCCACAATTCCCCCTGATTTGTGGGGAACCTGAACCTTTAGTGGCAGCTAATGTTTATTGAACTACACATGACCAAAGTGTGCCTTTATGAGCTGCGACCAACACAGAGCTGGTTCTGATGACTGTAGGCATGCCTGCTGATAGGAGTATTCTTCTGCAGTGCTCTGTCCCCTTAACAGTTTCATCAAATTTTTAAGAATCATATTTCAAGTTAACCAGATGTCTTATCTGCCATTTCCAATTCATGAGGGTAGCCATGCCTTGAAGCCCACACCATAACTTTCCCCTGCTGGAAATGTGGAAAAAAGACCATATATCTTTCAAAATGACACTGCCGCCATCTAGTATTCCTGATAATTTTCAAGAAGCTTCCAAGTTGATCCTCATCTCCTCTTCCTTGCATGCCTAGCCCCTGGACCCTGTAAATATTCTATTAGGAAGAAATCTCTATTTCTTATCAGACTGTATTTCTTATCTACATCAGGCCATAAATCGTGTGTTACAGAAACAAACTAGCATGCCAGTGAGATGGCCCTTTATCCTGGTTTAATCTAATCCATGGTATACTGAAAGCCGTTATGTATCATACAGAGGGAAGCTAAACTGGACTCCCCAAAAGCATTAGAAACTGTAATTAAGTCAACAAACCTTAATTCCTCAAGTGCTTTTACAACAACCATTTCCTCTTTCCAGTCAAATACGCGCACACTGTGTGTGTCCTTCAGTCCTTGTGTTCAGTGAACACACGTGTAGCTGCAGGGGCTGCACAGGCCATTTGCAGTTGGACTGAGAGTGAAAAACCCAGACCAGAACAACGTTCCTTCTCCTTGTCTCGGCCTTCAAGGCAGAGTTGATCTGCTCTGTCAGGTTCATACAAGAGGAATTAGTCTATATGTTGCTTTATTCTTGCACGTTCCTACATGTAGGAATAAACAAAACCATTCTTTATTACTGGGAATTGCTCAGTTTTTCCCTAATGGTTTTTGAGCTTTAGCATTATATTATGTCTAGATTTGAAATATTTTGTTGTACCAGGTTGACCTGTCATCTAGCAAAGGAATAATAGAATCATTAAATTTGCAGAATACCTCTAAGATGGTGTCCAACCCTTAACCCAGCAGTGCCAGGCCCACAGCAAAACCATGTCCCCAAGTGACACATCTACACGTCTTTTAAATCCCCATGTTCCAATAGGTACCTTGAACACTGGTTTTGTTAAAGAATTCCCTCACATTTCTGTCAAGTATAAAATTGCTATCTTAAAATAAAGTCAGCTCAATATCACTTTACTTTGATCTGCTGTGCTATTGCTGCCTGTGCATTCCTCCTGTACTACAGTGCTCACAAACAGTTCCTAAAAAAAGCAGCAGTTATACTTCTTTGTACAAGTGACTCATCAAACTGACCTGCTAAACCCCTGCAATCAAGTTTCATATGTTTTCCTAATTTTACATTTTTTATACCTTTTTTTTTTTTGTTCAAAACTCTAAAGCCTTTTCCTCTGGAAGCTGCAGAAGCGATAGGTGTGTGAGTGCCAAACCAAACCCATCTGCAAAATATAAATGCCTAGTGATCATTTCAGCTTGGCTGACTCTTTCTTTCTTAGAAAGGCTTTGATTGCCTTTGTCAATTCTTGCATATTATACAACTCCAACAGCTTTGAGTCGATCTCACAAGTGTCATTTTACACACATTCCCTTTGGAAAGCTTAGGGACTGCCAGTTATTTCAGCCTCATGAAGAGGTGCTTCTGCAGGGTCCCCACAGCCAGAGGCTTCCCCAGGAGTCAGGGAATTTCCTTTGAATTCTGGCTCAAGAACTGAGCAAGGAAGAACAAACCTGAAAACAAATTTTGCGTCATATTCTGATACAAATAAATACTCTTCTAGTGAATGTGTGTGTTCCAGTGAATGTGTAAACCCTCTTCTCTTTCACCACCTAATACAGAATAGTAATGTGATAACTAATTAAGTAAATTGCAGAGTATTACTAATTTTTTAAAACATGATTGTGCTAAATCTTTGCTGGATGTGTTAAGTTGTAGAACCTCATTATCTGCACACAAATGTTAATTTGTTAAACAAATCCCACTGGCAATTCAGGGATTATTCACTGTTGGCTTACTTACTGCTAAGCCTTTTGGCAAATTCCTATGTGAACATTATATAGCTGGAGATTGGAGCAGCTTTAATTAAAATTTATAAGTTTACGACAGTTGTATTGAACTACAATAATTGAACAAAGAAAATGTCATCAGTTAATTAAAAGTACTCATCTGAGACATGTAATTAAAAGTTTGGGCATAATAATGAACACTTTCCAGTAAGCCAAATTAATAGGAATTTGGGGAAAAAAAATGCAAATCTTAACATAAAAATGCACTTATAGTTTAAAGTAAAAATATTGACAGAACAGTTTATTGAATGTCTCAAACACATTAACTAGGTTAGCTAGTTCACAAAACTAGATAAATCCATTCATATTATCCTTACAGTACAAAGAGTGTCTAATCATAATTTTTGTATAAAAATGAGTGAAAAAATGTTTCCTCTAAACAGAAATTGATGAAACATCCTCCAAAAAATCATTACAGAAGAAGTAGATATGATTTTGTGTTCTATTTTATAAGCAAAACAAGGTGATTTGGTGCACACTGAAAACAGTCAATGAAGAACCTGTTTGCTTTGCTAATGTAACATCAGTCCCAGTCTCCAAGGCTGTTCCCACATCGTGTTGTCAGTAGGCCAGGGACTGTGGGGAGGGATGAGGTGGCATTTCACTGCATGTTGAGGCTCTCTGCTCTGGCACAGCTCATGCCAGAGTCCCAACAGAACCACCACCACCAGCCTTGGAAAGAGCTTGTTCTTTTCTCCCTTTTTTCCCCCCCAACACAGAGAGAATGTATATCTGCTGGGATAGATCCCAATCAGCTCGCCTACTAATTACATTTAATAATTCAGCTTCTCTCCACTGCTGTTGTCTCAGTAAAGCTAATTATGGTTCATCAGCCACACAGAAAGGAATTATTCTGATTCCCACAGACTTCTGATAAGGACTCCAAAAGGCAAGATATTGCTTACAGAAAGCTCATGTACAGAAAGCCATCTTGTTTTCTTTAACAGTGATGGCAAGTTAAATATTGAAACTAAATGTGCATATTCACCCATAACAACTTAAAGCAACACATTGCATGTAGAGAATTTACCCCTGAATGGAAAAAATAAATAACGTAAATTTTGATGCAGACATTAAGTTGGATGATCTCATTTTTCAAAAGTTGCAGAAAGCTACAAAAGTAGTGCTATTGACCTAATTTTTATATTTTTTTAATTGTAAAGCACCTTATGTGATTATAGAAAATTCATAATGTTCATATGTTGTTTAGGCAATAGCACGAATGAAAGTTGATCTCCTTAGAATTATAATCCTTGCAAAATAAATGTAAATATGACTTCAAGATAGATAGTGGATTCCCAAAAGAAATCACCTAGATACTACAGAAACAGTTAACCAAGATATTTATTGGCAATTTTTGAAGATTATTTAAAAAGTTATTATATAGGCAATTGTTATTATATAGCAAACTAAACTGAAAAACCAGGAGTAGCTACAGAATCTGTAATTAAAGTGTAATTGAACTTTGTATGATTCAGATCCCTGGTTGGTTTTTTTGTTTGTTTGTTTTTGGTGGTTTGTTGTGGTTTTTTTATTTTAGTGATTTTATTTCTGTGAGAAAGGGGGAAACTACGTTTCATTTTCACATAAAAGATTTTGCATATCATTTCATGTCCTGCCAAAAATAACTTCATATGTCTTAGGGTCACCATAACATACTCTCCTTTAATCTACTAAATTCTCTTCTGAATCTGAAGCAGTTTAGCATTCCATAAACCACTTTCCATATTATTATTTTTTCTGTGTTCTGATGGGTTGTGAACACTTCCGTGGTGGTGAGGATCGAGAATTGAGAGGGAGTTTTAATTCTGTGTCTGTAGAGCTCCAATCCTGAGAGTTCATGACCAGTGGAGATGCTGAAGCTCTCTGTGCACGAGCTCGTCTTGGAATTGTGTTGCTAGAGGGGACGTGTGACATCTTGGTTAACACACCTGTTTCTCTGGAAACGTAAATCTATACTCTGATTCTACGATGCAAAACCTGATGGCACTGTTTGTCATTGTTCAGTACTGCAGTTTTGTTAAACTCTTCCTGGAACCATTTTGTATCATAAATAATTTATGAGAATAAGGCAGATGAAAATTTCAGTATTAGTATTATTTTAGATGTCAACAGTCTGTGTATAAATAGGCAATGAACTATCAACATTACTGAAAGTCGTGTTAAATTGAGTGACAAAAAGGGTGTTTAGGCTATACTGTATTAAATTTTCATATAACTGTCAGTAGTTTGGCATATTTATAAGCCTACATTAGCAAAGAATAGAATAATCTTTTCCACAAACTAGAAAAATATCATTGTCCCATTATTTTAACAAATAGAGGAGTATTAATAATAAAAGCTGGTTTCAGACCTCCAGATCTATGTTCTATTACTATTTTATCTTTTTTTATTGAAACAATGATTCAGATGAAGGATTATGTGAAATACCCTGGCTTGGGGGCAGAAATTTAAATACAAGTATGTACATAGGGAAAAACAAGAAGAATCTGTGCTAACATCTGAGTTCAACATCTTTGATTTAATGTTTAGATCACAGGGGACAGATATGAATAACCAGGCTGATGCATATTAAACTAGCTGGAGCTATTTTTAGGTCAATGGTTTTGTTCCTGCTGTACTCATTAGAGGAAGAGAGTAACTGATCTCATGGCCTTTAAGATGATTTGCAAAACACTTTAAATTAGCATAGCTTAAAATAGAAAATGTAGAAAAGAATTACGTGAAGTGTGTCATGTAAGAAGGGTAAAAATTAAGTGAAGGAAAAGGAATAAAAAAATTATTCTACATGAATCAGAGAGAGAGTAGATAAAATGAGGGTGCTTCACTTGCTTTGAAAAATTCTGTAATGAATGTGATATTAAATGATTGCATAGTGTTAAAACAAAGGCAGACCACAGGAAAATTTGAATTGTGGGGTTTGTGGAATATTCAGTTTAATCTTAATTACTTCAAAGGCCCAGACAACTAAATGGAGAAGAAAGAACAACGAGCTTCTTGTTGCAGGGTTTTGGATGCAGCTGTGGTGAACAG
>JAYRBT010000181.1:4886362-4918320 GCA_036023395.1 Myiotriccus ornatus
ATTTCATTTGACCACTTTGGATTTTGGCTCTTCTATGCTTTTTAAACCAAGTCAGGCCCAAGCCAAGCAGATCTCTTGTGTGCTCACCCATGCACCCCTCCGTGAAGTAGGATTGTGTATATGTAAGAAGCTCATTCCTGCCTTATGGCTTGGCATGATTTAACATTTTTCAAATGTAAATCCAAGGATAACTGGGGTGTCTCATTCTCTGAATTTCTCTAATCTCTTTTCGATTCTGCAGTCACATCATTATTCTGATTGGGCTGTCCATAATAAAATTGGATAGGTTTTTTTTCCTGTTTATGCCTGTAATTCCAGTCCAAAGAGATTCTGCCTCACACATTATGTAGTTACCTTCATAATCATAGAATCCTAAAATGGTTTTGGTTGGAAGGGACCATAAAGATCAGCTCATTCCAACCTCCTGCTGTGTGCAGGGACACCTTCCCCTAGACCAGGTTGTCAAAGCTCAATTCAACCGGGTCTTGATGACTACCAGGGGTGGGGAATCCACAGATCCACAACCTTTGCCAGTGTCTCCCCACCCTCACAGTGAAGAATGTTTTTCAAATATCTGCTGTAATCCTACTCCCTGTTCGAATCCATTCCCCCTTGTCCTGTCACTACATTCTGTTGCAGATCATCTGATTGATTGATTGACTTTAGCCCTTCATCCTATTCTGTCACTGGCAAAGACTGGACATCAAGGAATTGTGTATTATTTCTACAACAGCCACCTTTGCTTTCCAAATTTGCTATAGCCGATTATACAATATTGCTGTTCCCATTCAAGACTCAAGTTTGGTTCTTCATCTTAATTCTTAGACTTTTTCCACTTACGTAAAGCACATATGTTACTGATTAGATTTTCCACAGTCTTGTTATGTGCATTCCTTGAGTTCTGCCTGACGCTATTTACTATTTGACTACCACTGGCCTACACATGATCTTTTACTCAAACATACAGTATATCCACGACTTCACTCAAAGGGGTGAGTCTTTGCCTGTCAGATATCCTTTCCTCTGCAGTGACCCTGTTGAGCTCTTGGTTGTGCTTGCCAGCAGGTTGGGTTCTTCATAATTCAAATGAAGACCATCCTGTCTGCCATTTCATTTCAGAACGTGTCCTCAGGTCACGATTAGGTTTCATCTCTTTCCTTCCTGGGAAGCCAGGAAAAATAAAAGTGTTACACTTGGTCTGTTCTCCCTGAATTTAAGAAAACCCTTGAGGCTGAATGAAAGCAAAGAGAAGGAGGGTGGGGGGGAAAATAGTGTCTTGTAAGAGATAATCAAGAATGAGAATAGATTATTAGGATTTGAGAAGGGTTAGTTGGACACATCAGGTCATTTACTTGAAGAGGAGATTATAATTGAGATATGAAAGCAAATTCAGGAGACGGAAAAACTTTAATAGGATCTAGAAGTTTGTTTTTAAAGAAGATAAGCCTTAAGAAAATAAGTCAGGGAAAAGTGGAAGAGTTTAATAAAACAGTGGAATTGTAACAAAGCTATAAATCCTTTAGACATGAGATTTCGATAAGGGAAAAAAATGGGAAAATTACAATAGGGAGTAATCATAGGAGGAAAATGGATTGGGTTTTAAACACTTTTAAAACCCTTTGAAAAGAATCTGTAGACTCAGAATTCATTGTGTGCAAATGTTCATCCCCAAAGTGTTCACTGCTTTTCAGACATTGAATATTGATGTTACAGGCATCTTTGGTCTGATGCCAGACAGCAACTTTTATGTAACAGTATTCATTATCTGAGAGGGGTGGGATAACAAAACAGGCACAGATACTTGTGTTCTAGTAAAAATTGTAGCTATTAGTGCATTAGTAAATATTTATATATTCGTGTGTTTATACAAAGGTTTGTAGATTTGAGAATAATGGAGTGCACTCTAAAGAGACACCAATGTTGCTTTATACAAACTTTTATCCTCTGCAGCTGGAGGAACCCAGCATGGCAGGATCATTTGAAGAGTTTGTTCATATCTTAAATTCATACTTAAGACCGTCATTTAAAATGACTTCAATTATTTTAAAATAACTTATTTCTTCTCATAAAACAGTCAATGATGATACGTGCACAAGTGTAAAAATGCAGGTTTCGAGGTGCCCGTATGTCACTTCATTTTTTTAGAAGTTCTGCATTCAAGCAATGTTTGTAAAGCCTTTAGTGTCTAGAGGAACATAGTTGGGCTCGAACTTTAAAACTCGCTACGTCATGATAAATCTGTCTTGAAAGTGCCGATTACTGTTTTAATTCTTATTTATTTTTATCATAAAATAGTTTGCTTTGTTTTGAATAGGTCGGCCGACCTGCAACTGCGCGCTGGGTTTTACGGGGCCGAACTGCAACCAGACGGTCTGTGAGCGCTTCTGCCAAAACGGGGGAACCTGCAGTGTCACCACTGGGAACCAGCCCTTCTGCACCTGCTTGCCTGAGTACACAGGAGACAGGTGTCAGTACTGTAAGTAATCTCCACAGATTTTCAATCCGGATTCGTAATAAAAGTTCGACAGAGTGGAAGTTTAAAATCTGCTTGGGTGATTTTTTTTTTTTTTTACTTGGTAAATTCGACCCCAGGTTATTCGTGCTGCTGAGGGAATGGAATCTGATGTATTCAGGTGATCTTGGAGCATATTTCTGAAGCATCCTTCTACACCTCCAGGTGAAGAAAGAGCTTTATTAGGAATGATTAGTTAGGACAAGAGGGCACAGTCTTAAACTGCACCAGGGGAGGTTTAGGTTAGAGATTAGGAAGAAGTTCTTTACAGAGAGAGCCATCAGACATTGCAATGGGCAACCCAGGGAGGTGGTGGAGTCACTGGAGGTGACTGCTCTAATTACCTCATCCCTGGAGGTATTTCAGAAGAGGCTGGATGTAACACTTAGTGCCACAGTCACCACAGACAAGGTGGTGTTAGATCAAAGGTTGGACTTGATGATCTCAGAGGCCTTTTCCAACCTCGTTGATTCTGTGATTTATTTATTGTTTCGTGAATGAGTCCGTAGAGTGGAGCTGTACAAGACAGATGACTTGGCCAGTAGACATGAGACAACTGTGTTAAAATTTTATACTCTAGCTTCTCATATTTGTTTTCTTATGCTGATGCAATACCTAAACATAATGTTGACATAATTGATTAAAGAACTTTCTGGTGTCCCTTATCTTTGCAAACCAATACATGTTTCTCAAAGTGCTCCTTTACCTTTGGTTTTTATTTCTAACCTCAGTAAGTAGTGTATTGACAACAGCTTTAAGCTTCACACTGCAATATTCCTTCGTCTTGCTCAGTCTAAGATCACTTAGAGTGTGGTTTCTGCCCCATCCTGGTATTGAAATTCTAAAGGATTTCTAAGTATTGCTCTTGTTTAATTCTCAGGTCTCAGATTTTACCCTTTGCATCAAAGTTTCTCCCTAGTTTTTCATTCCACTGAATGTCTCTTCTCATTGAGTTACTGTTTTCCAAAGTTTTCCATGCCTTTAGAAAGGCTCTTCTCACTCCATACATAATTCTTTAATTTTTCATTTCTTTTACAGGGGAGAGGGGGAAGAAGATTATCAGTCAATAGAATTCTTCTCTTTCTCCATTTGTATTCCTTTTCTCCCTGTGCTTTCTCTTTCTTTCACCATTATTTCTTTTCAGTAACTCAAGACATTAGAACATAATATTGAATTTCTTTTTTTGGTCACTCATTTAAAAATTACAGTTTATCTTCCCCATGTCTCTTCAACATGATGACTCACAAGTAACCCTAAGCTGCTAAAACCAGATTATTTTTCTGAGATCAGAATGATGTTTTATTAGTCATCTGCTTTTTTTTTTTTCTAGTCCTGCTTTGCTTTGACTGTAGCATTCTAAAGAGAGAACTGCCATAGCCTTATTAGACTGTCATAATGCTTGTCATAGAACATTAAATGTGAAAGCCGTCATCTCTTCTCTACATTCAGTGATTTTGCTGAAGAAGGCTAGATTTAAACAAAAGGAAAAGAAAATTAGCTATTATAAAGGCCTGGTTTAGAACTATCTACAATATACAAGAAGTACTTAGTTTTAGAGAAAGGTCTGTCAAACAAGGGAAGTGTTATTTTGTATCTTAAATAGGATTTGTACTGAAGTAAACTGAATGTATTTCCAGTTGGGGGACTGTGAAATAAATTGAAACCTTTGAATGGAAAACCAGCAGTAATTGTGATTCTCTCCCCCTTGGTATTAAACAAACTGCATGGATCCACAAATAACTATCTGCAAACACAATGGGGCATTTGAAAATAGTATAGTACATAAATCATGCACAGACAGACACACAGATTAAGAAAAATATTTACTTGAGGCTTACTCAAAACCAAACAAATTGTTTACAGTTGAATGCTTCTGCAAACTTTTTTTTTTTTTTTTTAAGAATTGATTTAAATGTAAATTTATGGGTACTTTTTAAACAGTGCTTATTATCAGATTTGGATTGTCCACTGACACTTTGGGAAACTAACACAATGAAAAGACTCAACCACTTTATAAAAAAACAAAATAGGATTAAGCTTTTGTTTATTTAAAACTTAATACTTTTAGGGGAAAAAAGTCTTCTGGAGTATTTTTTGCTGGCCAATAATAGTTTTGTGAAATTTTACAGGTTTACAGTTAATAGTGTGTACATAAATTCACATATTTTTTTTTCTTGCTTTATTCATGCATATGCATGATTTTTTGCTTTATCAATCACATTCACTTTGTATGCATGTTGGAATACATTAATGTAGCATTATTTCAAAGATTGGTTGCCTCCAAGATATCTTTTTCAGTCTTTCTTTGCTGTGAGTGAAACTAGTTCACATGCAAAAGATGATACATGAATGTGCATAGGTGTTTTACTCCTGCTCCCAAGCTGAAAATATTATTAGTGTTTTTATGACAGAGAGAAGACATTTGCTTACAGTATTACCAGCCTGCAAAGACCTTATTTTCCTCACACATTTGGTCTCCAATTACCCAGTGCAGAGTTTCGCCTGTGATTAGTTCACATGAGGGCTAATAACCAAAATGTGTGCTCCGTGTCGAGACACTGGCACTGCTGAAATAAATTTAAGGGAATGAATTTACCTAGAATTCCACTAACACTGTGTGTGTTATTAAATACACGAGTTTGATGTATTTGAATATAACTCACTGTTTCAAATTCCAGAAATAAGACATACAGAGTAGTTAAAGTTCATTTCTTGTATCATTTAAGGCCCAAACAACCTAAAAAATAGAAACCGTTTTCATGCAGTTACAATCATTCAAAGTGGATATAGTGATCTTACAAGCTGTGACTTGCCCTGAAATTGAAATTCCATTCTTTAGGAAAAAAAAAAAAATTTTTTTTGCATCATTTCAGCCCAAATTCAGCATAAATATTTTAGATCCAGCAGAAGATTAAAGGTGTTTGTGACTGCAATCAATACGAAACCTAATAATTGTTTTAAAATATGACCTTTCTATTTCTAGGTTTTGGGCTGGTTGGTTGTTTTTTTGGGTTTTTTTTTTTGTTGTTTTTTTTTCTAATGTACATGCAAACATTTCCCACTTGCACTGCTCTTTCATAAATTGACTCTCAATATTCGCTTTCAAACTACAGTAGTTTTTGTTCCAAAAACAACCCCCCTGCTGTAAATTGCCATTCTATAGCTTGAATTGGGGAATAACAAACAATGAACAACTTCATTTAGTGTCTTTTAAGCCTCTCTGGTTGCTGAGTAGTGATTCCTTAAGCACATGGACCTACAGCCTGTGCAGATAGGTGGAGTTGTACACTGAATAATCAAAGAGAAGTAACTCCTCCAACAGTCACGCTCAGTCCTTTAGCAGAACTCTTCCAGCAGTACATCCTCCTTGGAGAGGGGGGAAAACTGAGCACGGAGTAGCATAAGCAGAATGTGATTCTGACTTTATGAGATGCCCTCAGAAATGATGCCCAAAGAAGCCGTGGCTGCCCCATCCCTGGGAAGCGTTCAGGGCCAGGTTGAGTGGGGATTTGAGCAGCCTGGTCTAGTGTGAAGGTGTCCCTGCCCATGGCAGGAGGGTTGGAGCTGGAAAATCTCTAAGGTCCCTTCCAAACTAAACCATTCTGTGATTCTATGATCATCCATCCTGAATATCTGCAGTAAAATGTGCATAGGGCTTGAATTTTTTGGTTTTGTCAGAAAGGTTATATTTTATTAATATGGAGCAGCTTAACTCTAAGGTAATACAGATGCTTAGTTCAGAGTTGATAAATCTTAAATATCAGTTACTTCATTTGTCCATCACTAACACCACCGAAAGCTCAACACAACATGTTAACTACACGGAACTGGAGAAGGTGTTTGGAAACAGAGAAAAAGAGACTTTGAATGATTTGGGCACCACTAAGGAGCTTAAATGATGACTTTAAAAAAAAAAAACAAACCCAAAAACACACATGAAAAGAAAAACAAATAAAAAACCAAAACCAATCAAACAAATAAAACAAAAAAAACCCACAAAATAATAATTAAAAAAAAGTCACTACCATGCAAATAAAAATGAACCAAAATGTAAACCACTATTTTGTAGCTCTGGAAGTTTCTTCAGTTAGGCAATTTGTTTTTTGTAGAGGTATGAAAAATAAGACTGTTACTGATGCTTCTGAAGGGTTAGAGAATTTACTACTTGAAATCTCAGTCCTGCTGGCATTTAAGCAGTTAAATAATATAATGGGGTCTTGCACAGTCTATAAAGATAAGCAAGTATGTGGCATTTTGTGGAACTTATGGATTATGTCTTTATATATAATTATTAGAACTTCATGAAATTTTAATATGTGGTAAATGAAAATAAAACTCAATTATTTCAAAATACTGTTTCAATTTCAGTTTAGCATAATGCTGTTAAACGGTAATGTGAATGTATCAGAAGATTTTTATTCAGTCGACGTCCCATTAAATACATTAACATTGCTCTCCTTTTCTCATCAGTAGTCTTTATATTATGTGGGACGATGCCATAAATGGTTAGACAACTAGAAGGGGGAAAAAAAAGTCTCTTATGAATTTATCTTTCTATTTCACTTCTCAAGATTAGATCGTTGATGTATAATATATCTGTTTATGGGGTATTCTTGCTTCCTGTAATTGCCAGTGAGTCACCGGCTTCAGTTGTCGTTTTGTTTTTGTTATAGTAACTTTTAAAGCATAAAAGTAATGCATTATTTTTTTTCTGTAACAGCCCTTAATGTCGTTCAGTAATTAGCTTTCCTGTTACTTGCAGATGTTTGCCACCACTACTGTGTGAATTCTGAATCCTGTACCATCTCTGACGATGGAAGTGTAGAATGTGTCTGTCCAGTACGGTTTGAAGGTCCAAAATGTGAAGTGGACAAGTGCATCAGGTGCCACGGGGGACACTGTATAATAAACAAGGACAGCAATGACATAATATGCAAGTAAGTGTGAGTTTGGGAGTGACTGTGTTCAAAATCATATATTTAACTGCAATTACGATGAATTATCCTTTAAATCTCTTACACAGTCCCTGATCTGGTCACATCAGATCAGTTCCTTTGTGTGGTTCCTACTCATACAAAACCCACTGGTTCCTGCCTTTTTCAACCATCTTTTGGAGCACTCTTCACCGGGGGCAGCATAAGGCCAGGAGACTAATTGGGTTTTCACTTGAAAAAAAAAATTATTCACGTTAACAATTGAGTTTTACCATACTGTTGAAAACTGTTCATTCTGCATTATCTGTGACACACGGCATACTGTTAGAGGTACATGTAGTCACATGTGCTGCTCTATCCTGAGGGATTATTTTGTATAATAATAGCTTACTTTCATTAAAGGAAAGATTAAAGATACTTTGTGCTCTAAACTCTAAGCCTGTGCTAACTTTTCAAAGTGGGAACCAAGAATTCTTGCAATCGGTAGATCTTATACATATCACATAATCAGTACTTTAACAGGTAGATAATTTTAAGGGAATTCACAGATTTACTAAACACTGATCGCTTTTTTCGTATTTATTTTTTTTTAACTGTGCCAGTTGCACTAATGGAAAGATTGCCCCTACCTGCCAGCTGTGCGATGGCTACTGCTACAACGGGGGCACATGTCAGCTGGACCCAGAGACAAACATCCCTGTCTGTCTGTGAGTATCCTGCTTTGTGTGGATAAATAAAAACACCTCTGTGCCAACAAATAATAAAGTTATTGTGCATGTCTCTGTATTTTTGGTCTCTCTCTAGGGTGTGTAATGTGCTGGTTGCAGTTGTAACTCACAGTACAGTTTTCTAGCTTTTTCTGTAACTTGATGCTTTGCCTACCTTTTTGCAAAATGTGTGTTAAGAGATATAACTAAGGAATATATTGTGAATGCATATGAGATATAAAGACATGTCTTTTGAGACTTCTAATAGTTTTAGGTCAGATCTAAAGCCTCTTTAGGCATTTGTTCCAGAATGGAATCTGGAAACATAGGATGGTTGCTTCTCAAAGGTGGATTAAGTCTTTTCTCCTCTAAAGATGGTCAGATCTGGGGGCAAAACACTCCTCCTGATGGCTGGAGAGTAAAAAAAATAATGCCAGTGTTAATTTCCCTTATGGGTCTGAGGAAATGCTCATGTATCTCTGATTTGTGCCCTAACCTTCACCCTGCCCACAGTGGTGTGGCTGTTCTGAGGTGAGGTTGTGCTCTCCCTCCTGCACCATGGCTGAGAGAATAATTCAGGATGCTTTTCTTAGGCCCAGATATAAAATACCAAAGAAAATGGGATTCAGTAGTCTAGATAAAGTACTGTTGTAAGAGGTAGGAAAGCCTACATTCCAGTCCTTTCTTGAGAGCTATGGTGTATCTTCTTTTTCAGCCACTCAATATAAAAATACTGAAGTAGTCGCTGTAACAAGAAATGAATTCAAGAAATGAATTTCTTTCCTGCTCTGTTACACTGAGCTATGTAGTCACACTCCTTGTGTTTTTTTGCTTTTGACTACTAAATGATCCAATCTCTTTTGCACTGCTGAAAAGCTTCAGTGTGGAATGTTTTTCCACTTTTCCAAACAACCTGGAGGCCAGAGCATCCTCCAGGTTGGAAGAGAGAGGTGTTGGAAGGGAAAATTGAACTCAAGTGCCTCATTTCCTGGGTGACATAAGTGTTACCCAAAGGGATCTGAGACTATAACTTTATAAATACACCTACAACCAATCCTTCATTTTGTTGATGTGTATGAGATAGGTGACCTTAAAAGAGATTGCATGTTTTGTTCAGATTCTCAGGGAAGTTTCATAGAGAAATGCCTAGATTTTGTAATCTGATAAGTGTAAGAGGTGGATCAATGGTTCCTCCCTGTGAGAGCTGAAGAACTCACATGTGTAAAGGGACACAACTGTAGTTTCAGTACCATTAAGAAGTTGTCAATAGATGTTTGTAGGATTGGTGCTAAAAACATTGTAATTTATTTCTACATGGTAGCCCTTATTCAGTTGAAAATGCTGTAAGTGCCTATTTGTCTTTTTATTATTATTTTTATTGAGACAATTTTACCTGGTATTTTAAATCTCTTCAGCTGAAGACTAGAGACTGATAAATCATAGCAAAAGAAGAATATTGCAGCTGTAATATGTAAGGCTCAAATATGATGACTAAGTCTGGTGATTCATTTGCTTAAACACCTAGAATGGCTATTTTGGAAGCTTGTGATTTTTCCTTTCTTTTCCCTTATAAGACTGACTTATTCTTTTTCTAATTCGTATGGAACACCATAGCATCTCAAGAGAAAAAATGTTCCTACCTTAATTTGTGTGTGAGTTTAGAACACATATGCTGTTGGCATATACCAACACCATAAACAATATTAAAAAAATGGTAATTAAAATGTTTAAGGCCCTTGTAATCTGGATCAATCAATAGAAATGTAGAGTACATCTGACAGTAATACTTTGAGAACTCATCAGTTAGTGTAGGCCCATTGTTTTAAAACCATTTGGTCAGCACTGATGAGCAAACTTTTCAGAACTGTCAGATGGACCTTCCAGGAAAAGAGGAGTATTAATTTTGTTTTCCGTGAATCTGTGCGTGTGTATGTGTGCGTGTCTTGCCATCACTATATATTTATAGTATATATTTAAAATATGTTCGGCAAAGGCAGAATATTTATATAGGTCTATTTTACTGAAATTCTGCAGATGCTCTGTGGGGTTTAAAAGTCAGCGCTGTGACCAGAAAGTGAACCCTTGTGATTACTACTGTCAGAATGAGGGAATTTGCACTTTAACCACGTTTAATGAACCGAGATGCAAGTAGGTTTAACCTTCCACTTAATGCTGCACATTCTGTGACATCATTCCAGGCCACAGTTCATTGGTTCAAGTCATGCACATTCACATACATTTCACAATATATACTTAATCTGGGGGCCCATTTCTATAATACACACTTACCCTTTGATAGTTGCACTGATGAGTATATTTAAACATACATCTGGAGTGTCTGTGTCATTAGAGAAAGAAATAAAAAGCTTTATTTTTAATAAGTGAATTGAAAACACTGAAAATTACACTTGGCTTTTATTGCTTATATTTTGAGATATTTCACCAAGTTAATCCTACAGAGCATAAATGTTTAGCAGTGACATTGCACATGTTCTAGAGTCCAAACCTGATTTTCTATTTCTTATCCGTGCAGGGAAAGGAGAAGAAGAGATATTTAGGTACCACTTCAGGAGTTAAGCTTGTATTCATAAGTCTTGTTGTTAAATTTACAGAAATAATGCTGTAAAATAGAAACTGTTAAACAAAAGTATGTGTGCTGCATCATAACTTTGAGTTCTCTAATTTAAAAAAAAAAATTTTTACATTTGAATTTGCTATTTCTTTAAGAGATTTTAGGTCTATTTCTTAAAGAGAAAATTTCAGTCTTCATCAGAGAAAGAAACAACCTTAGTCTTTGAAAATCCTGTAAGGCAGTTGTACAGAAAGATGTGAAATACCTGTCTTTGCTCTGCTCAACGGTTGTGATGCAAAAGTCAGAAGTGAAACCATGAACCAAAGACCTAGACTTGTATTAGAATATGGAACTCAAACAACTTTAAACTTCTCATGTAAATGCATGGCTTATGAAAACATAAAATGCTGCGGGGATGTGATGTGGGTGTCTGGTGGGTAGCAATGACAGTGGCTAGGTAGGGTGAATGATCTATTTTTTTAAAAAATTATGATCACAATTCCTTTGTCAGTGTTGTCATGCAATGAAACTCTCTGATTTGAAGTATCACAAATCCGTAGGCAATGAGATAATGTCTTGTGGGACATGAGTGCTTGGAATTGTTTGTATCTCTGTGTATCATATTTTGGTTTTCAGAATCATGAGGCTCTAAGAACATGTTGCTGACTATAAAGTTATATACTGCACATGGAATATAAGATATAAATGCAGGAAAATGGAAAAAAATGCTTTAAGAAGATAGAAAAAACAAACAACCAAAAAAAAAGGCAATCTGGACTTGGACAAAAGTGGTGTTAGTTTTGGTTTTCTTCCTTCCAAAAAGTGAAACGTTGATACCCAATGAACTCTTTTATTGATGAAAGGTGTAGTTTCTCCCTTTGAGAATGTAGTCTTCCACAGAAAATATCACGAAGGAGTTGCAACATTTTGAACATAGTGATTAACTTACTTTGTTTATTTATTATATATTCTGGTTGTGACAATATTCCCAAGGCTGCCTTTATTAGATACGTGTGCTATAGACTGAATATTCTAAGCTCAAGTGAAAACAAAAAGCAGTAAAGCACATCAGCAACATGCTGAAAGGACTGAGCAGTCATTTCAGTTTCATCTTCTCAGGGTTACTTGAAATAGTTTTGGATTTTTTTTAAATTAAAGTTATTGTTAAGGGGGAATAGAAGAAACATGAAATAAAAAAAAGTGGTAAAGGTTGAATTCAAGTTTCTCTTCAGTGTGAGGAATGGTTTCAGGTGAATTGATAGTCAGGAGTTTAAGTTTAATTGAAACTTTATTATTTAATTCACGGAGTGTAGGCTTAGATAGAGATCATGTTCCTGTTGTCTCTGTAGACTCGTTTTTGGGTTAGTATGACCACCACTTCTAAATTGTTGCTTTCTTTACAAAGCCAAGGTGGCTTAGAGAAGAAAGAGAAGCAAATAGTTGTTTGATGGAGCTGAAGACAGTTAACAGTGATAGAGAAAGAAATGTACCTCCACGTGCCTCAGTTCTCCTTGCCAGCCTCAGTTCAAGCTCCCGTTGTTCCTGGAGTCTTTGCTTTTTTTCTAGTGCCAAATTGCTTCTTACCTGGAGCTTGTTTATAATTTTTTCAACCTGACACTGGCAAGTACAAGGCCTGTGGAAGGAGGGAAGGAATTCCATGCTTCCCAAGAATCACTGTGTCAGGAAACTGAAATCTCAGAGAATTTTCCCTTTAAGTTTTGCTCCATTGCGAGGAAAATTATTTATCCCTCCAACTTTCACATGTGGCCATGTGGGTGTGTGTGATGTATGGCATCTCTCTCTGGTCTGAGAGACTTATCTAAGGGTTAACATTTTCCTTAACCAGCATCTAATTCAGGGGTGGGTGACTTTTAGAAGAAATAGGACGTCTGGGTTTATTGTCATTCCGCAGGAACCCCCAGCATCAGTTGAGATTGCAACCTTTATACATAATCAAACCCTTATTATCATTCAGTAAAGAGAGTGGAGAATAAGATTTATCTGTTCTAAAGGGCAGTCCTAAAGCCATAATTATTCAGATTAACCATAAACTTGTAAGAACAGACTCTCCTTTCACCAACCTGTACTGTTAGCCTACATTTTTATTTGATCTTCCTCTCTCCATATCAGTTGCACACTGGAAGCAGAAGTTGTGGTTTTAATGTAAGCAGTTTGGGAATGAATTAAGGCCTTACTGTGGTTGCACATAGACAAGCAAGAAAAGAAGGGGTTGTGAAGGCAGTTTCCAATTTCAGTTAATGATCTTTGAGGTTTTAAAATATGCAGAATGTACTGTGACTTCTCTTTGGACATAAGGTCCTCTGCAATATAGATTATTAATTCTTAGCATTATTTTTAGCAATATAAAGATTATTCTTCCCCCTCTCCCCTGCATTGTTGTTGGTTTTGCTTAATTACAAAGGTTGGGAGAGAATTTCAGGATGTTAAAATTTGAGGTACTGACCTTTTCTGAAAAATGTACCATTTAGGGTATCTTAAAGTAGCGTGATCTTATATATAGTTACTGTCGTTTTAGTACTCACATACTACATTTTTTAAGGATCTCTTTAGTGGTACTCAGTAATGTGTTGGGGGAGTATGATGTGAATAACAGTAGAAGCATATGAGATATGTCTGATTTGGGCCAGGAAGTTCACAAATCAGTTGACAAAAAGAACGAACAGGAGATGAGATTCAGATGGTAAATAAGCAAGAAATGTTTTTTTCTATGTATTTCACAAACTGTCAGTTCCATTTGCTCTATCAGACAGTCTGTCTTTTAATAATTACCTTTATTTACCTTTGTTTCCTTCTCACTAATTATCTAACTGAATATACATTCCTACAAGAGAAGCGAGGTTTGGAGAGAGATTATACCCAGTATGATACCAATAAAAGAGTTGGAAAATAAATAGAACTTTCAAGTAGGCAAGGTCATCACTGCTTGTTACATAGGCAGTGCTGTATAAATTTTTTCAGTACAAAATATTACTCTCTCTCACCTTTGTTTCTTCTATACCTTTGCCATAACTATAGGTTGCTCTTTTTATTTTGTGTTACTAATATTATTTGCATCTTCATATAGATGTGGTCTATTATTATTATTATTATTATTTGCACATAAATGGGATTAAATCATAACCCCTAACACTGGTCATTATAGAAATATAATAAAGGATAGTTTTTAAGCTTACAGTCAAAACTCCTAGACAATATAAACAACATTGATCCTTATCTAAACCAAATTAAATTTAAAAAGATATTTTAACCTCTCTAATGAGCTTTTGAACCATGCTGCAGGGCTGTGGCTGAGGACTTTGAGGTGAAACAAATAAGATTATATTGTGCTGCTAAATAAGAGGATTGTAATTTATTCCTACTTAGGTTACTCTCTGTGTAGATGAGTGTTCTGTTCTGTGTGTCTAGAATGTGGAATCTGTTTCCTAGGTGTCAAACAGAGAGAGAAAGAGGACAGAGAGCTGCATTACCTTAGTTGCTGGTGGATAGATGTGTTGGCTGTTCTGAGGGCTTCAGGCTGTGTGTGTTGTATTTCAGTATTAGAACAAACATCAGTTCTTCTATAAAAAAGAGTGAGTCATCCTGGATAGTTAATGGGAAGTTACATACCATACAGGAGATTGAAAGAAAACTGAGGAAACTGAAAAGTGTAAAGTAGAGAAAGAATAAGCTACTTCGTTTCTAAATAAAGAATTTTGGTGGAGTAATAGGTTAAAGACAATATTGACCAAATGGGAAGAGAATTAGTTGTGGAATTGCTTAAAAGTGATAACAAGGCTTGAATTTGGAAGTGTACATGGATAAATTAGAAGAAATAACTCCTGCAGGAGTGAAGTAAACAAGAGAGATGTTACTGTAGAATCATGGAGTGGTTTGGGTTGGAGGGGATCTTAAATCTCACCTCATTCCACTCTGTGCCATGAGCAGGGGCACCGTCCCCTAGACCAGGTTGCTCAGAGCCCTGTCAAGCTTGTCCTTGAACACTTCCAAGGATGGGGCATTAACAGCTTTTCTGGGCAACCTGGTCCAGTGTTCCAGCTTGTTCTTGCCAGCTTTACATCCAGTGGGTTGGAGAGGGACACTGTGTTTGGGGGGTAATGTGGAGGTGGGGGGAGCAGTGTGCGTGTGCACATGCGTGTGTTTAGGTGACAAAAATCAGAAGGAAAAGAGTGCATTCCTCTTGATAGAGGAATTCTCCTCCATCTCGTGCGCCTGTGATGCTGTACCTTCCTTCTGACATTCCTTTCATGTTGAAAAATCTTCAAATATGAACAGTTTCTATCTAAGTGTATATGCAACTTTTCCGAGTGCTGCAATTACACCCAATGTTATAACTAAATGTAACTCATCACTGGCAAACCTCTGCTCGAAGAGAGGTTCAGGCACATCCATAGTCCAGTCGTGGACAAGAAAGGGCCCATGCCACGCAATCCCCTGACTGGCACTTTCTGAAGGCTGAGTAGGAAAAGCCACTGTGGTGTAGAACAATGTCAGGACTGAGCAGCCTGCCTAAGAGGGGGAGGCAGTGGTAACCCTGAGAGGCAGTACAACTCAGAACAGAAAATTTTGTGGAGTCTCTTGCAATAAATGTTTTCCATGTGGTTTCCTGGGGTATATTTAATGAGCTCCCCAATTACAATTGCAACAGGAATTTCACAGCATTATTCTAGTTCTTTGAGAGCTTTCTTTTTCAACTAAAAGTATCTTTGTTAAAAATGTCTTGGATTTGAACATAATCAGCAGGTTATAACTTTGTATTATAGAAGATCTTTCATTCACTTTGTATCACAAACTAGTATTAGTTCAAGTATTAAATGCAAACAGATTCTTGAAGAGTGGTTGTCAAAGGAAGAAATGAATGATCTTGGAAAAGAGGAGTTTGTATATTTTTCGTTGAACATTTACTAACTAGGCTGTAATGCAGATATCCCTTATCCATGATTCAGATAAAACATATAGTATTTGCTGCTGTACATTACTGCTTCCTTTGCCTCTGTGAGAAGAGAAAAACATGGTTTGTCTTATATGTATTGATCCAGTTATTTCTCATTCCTTTCTTGTTTTGCCATTTCAGTCTCTTCCATTTCTTTGTTGCTCATTGTAATTTCAGTAGTAGTCATCTAGACATGCATACTTTTTACATATTTTTTTCATTATTACTACTTTTATAGCATCAGTACTGTACACATTGCTAAGAGCATGGTGTTTAATGACCCTCAGTTACTTCTTTTTCTTTCCTTGGGATGAAGGGGATTGAGTTGTATTTGAATGCTTGTTCCTTTGCAGTGATAACCATGCAGCAACTGTGAATGATGATTTGTGCATAGTAATGTCATACACAAATTAGAAGTCATGTTTAAGGTCACATTTTATTTTTTCATGTATGATGTCACTAAATTTAAGATTTTTTGAGGTTCCTCAAAAGTAAATTTTTATTGTTTTGCTTGCTTTTGGATGATGCAATTTTCCTATTCTCAATTTATTGGGTTGTGAGGTAATCTGTACTTCAGGTATCATTGTAAAGTATCTTTAGCTTCTACATTGTTTTCCTTATAAAGATGCTAAGTGATGCTCATCAGACAATACTAATATTTGGTCTCTTCATGTATAAAATAATTATGGAAAAGTTGTTTTTTGAAAATAATTAAACTTTACAATATAGGAGAAGGTACAGAATGTGCCATTACTGATCAGTCTTGTGGTGGGGTGTTTGGTCTTTCACTGTTATGAAAGTTCTTTGTACCTTTGAGGGTTTATCTGTGAGTTTAACTCTATAATATCAGCTCTCTTTATGAACAAAGCATACCTACAAAATGTTGCTAAATTCATTATAATAGTTTAGTGGTTTGGTTTTGTTCAAGCCTTTTGTCATCCTATGTCATCCTGTGACTTGGGTGATTTCTGTCTTTCCATGTAGTTTAATACAGATAATAAATAACTGTAAACCAGATGTTCTCTTATCTTACAAATACTTTTGATATCAATGATAAGACATATTCCAGTGAAATTTTAATGGAAGTGTTCTTAAAATAGTGAGGATGGATACTTTTATTAGGATGTTTTACTATATATTACCATCTCTGTCTAAAAAGAAAAGTTAGAAAATTATTTTGTATAATGAAGAAATATCATCCATAGACAAGAAATATTTTCAATTCCCTTTCCACCTCTATTTTGTAAGGAATGTTTCACAGATTCTCTTATACTTCTAGAATAATATTTCACTACTGCTTCCTGTCATTTTTTGGATACACACTGGTATATTGAGTTGGAAAGTACTTGTCTACAAAAGCACTTTTAGCTGCATATTCTGACTGCACAAAAAAAAAAAAAAAAGGAGGGAAAAAGAGAAACAAAATTTAAAAAAAAAACAAACAAACACTGCCACCAAATTACCCTTTTTAATAGTTTTTTCTATTTATTCAGACATTTCGTAGTCAGATGGCTTCTTTTGGTCAAGTGCCCGTATAATTGAGTTTTTGAGAGTGTTTATTTTTGAGAGTGTTTGAGCACACTGACCTGTAATGGTTATATCGAAACAGAGGGGAGAGGCATTTTCTCTCATGAACAGATTCTGTAACAACAGCATGATCAGTCTCTGAAATGTAAATATCTTCATTCTAAATATCCCTCACTACAAGTGGGACACCTTTATCGTCTCAATTTAAAGTTTTTAAAACAAACATCCCTCTTTGTAATATTATTTCCTCAACATAAATAATTCCAGTTGCTTAGGCATCCTGTACCTCAGAAGGCATTTCCCAAGCAGGCACCTCTTTCTAAACACAGAACTCAACTGTAACAGAGAGAGCTGCAGCACAGTTTTGTTAATGACCTTGGCAGCAGACTGTTTACAGCCTTTATTTATTCCATTTCACATCCAGTTTTCACACTCTCATTCTCTGTGATGTTGCTGCTCTTTGATCTTTCACTGCTTCTGTTGGGAACTGGGGATTTGCACCTTAAGATGTTCACTGTAGCACCTTGTAGCACACAGCTGAGTCCAACCTGTCCTTCACTGTCAAGGTCCCCATCTGTTTCCATCTGTATTGGATTGTGTAGCTCAGATTAGGCATTTTCACTGTTATTTATTCCCAGTTTGTGATAATATAAATGTGAAACCAGTGGCTTTATATAGTCCGGGCCACGCTGCAAATGCCTTGCCTGACCATAGAGCTATTGGCAGTGGTACAGAACAAAAGCTCCTGGTACCAAATTATTTGTAAAGGTACAAACTACTTCTACATCAAATTGAACCAGGAGTCAGTTCCCATGCCAGATACTGAGCAGTCTGAATTTCAGCATCCTAATCCCAGAAAATGCTGTTACTAAGAACAATTCCTATCTGAAGGCAATTGAAGCTGATTTAAGACCTGCTCATTTCCCATGTTCCTACATGAACAGTTGTCCACGTCCCAACCCCATCATTATTCATGTGCCTGCTCATGGCCAGTTTTCTGTGTCAAATTTCCTTGCAAAAAACACAAATATCCCCTGGGTTTTATGTCTTTTCCTATTCTGTCTGCCCAAGACAAGTTTGTAGTAGTTTGCTGGGCAATGGTTTTACCTCAAAGTTTAGAAGGAGATGACAGCCATCCTGCCAGCTGCAGTTTCTTTGAAGTTTATTGGAGACACCAAGCATTGGGAAAATATCAAAATTAAGTGGCAACTGATGATGTTTTTATGATACTTCGATCAAATGCCTCAAATGTATTTCAGTATTGCTGAATTTTACAATTAAAATGCCAAGATAAGTAAAGAACTGCAATATTTTGGAGTTAGTTTATTCTCTTTGGTTATTGCATATAAACCTTTAGGATTTCTTTCTTCACCAGCTCTTGTGATGTAATACCTGCTATAAGATTTTGAAGAACATAATTGCACATTATACACAGTTTTCTCATGAGCTTATGGTGATTCTTTTTCTAGTCTCACTATCTTACATTCTTTAAACTGTTTTAAGACAGATTTATCACAATTATTCTTATAAACAGTGGAAGCATTTGAAATCTAGAGTATAAGGATTTAGGTACAGAGTTCAGATATGTCCAACTCTCAGATAAATCTTTCCCTATTCAAAAGTGTAGCATTAAATGCATTTTGCCTCTCATAAGTTTTAATCACATGGGCTGAATCCCAAGCAACAATGATGCAAAACTTCAGTAAGAAATATGAAGACTTTATTTCATGGTTGTCATGTGCCATCAGCTTGGAGTCCAGTAGAATATTCTAAATATAAAGTTACATAGTGTTTCTCTACAAGACTGGATATATTTTGCAGTTGTGGGTTGAAAACTGATATTTTTAAAAAAACAAATTCCCTGAGTAGTATCTTAGTAAGATAGATTGTCAGTGCAAGTATTTTTATCTTATATAATTGTAAAAAGAGATCTAGAGATAAAAGTAACAGATGCATCTTTTGAAAGATTAAAGTCATGTGCTCCCTGTGACTTAGAATGTGCTCAAGTGGTGGTAAGCAGGTGGAAAAGTCAGTTGAGTTCAGGTATAAAGTATGTTGTTGTAAATCAGAATCTGTGTAATTAATTGGTAATTGAGGGTTCCTTTGCAATGAGGAAACTTGATTGTGTATTTGCCATATTTACTTAGGTAAACAAACTTATTTCAATAAACATGCAGAGTTCTAAATTATAATGCAATTTAGCTATTGTGTGACAATTTTTAAATTAACTAGTAAAAATAATCAGTATATAAAAATAAATCAGTAATGTTTTTACAGACCATCTGGTTCTTCTCTCTTTAGAGTTTAAGAACCTTAAACTCCAGAAAACCCTTAAACTTCCAGAAAAAAAAGCTCAAGCTTAATATGAAACCCAGTTAAGAGTTATCTGAGTGTTGGCTTGTGCTGGAATAGGCCTAGGAGCAAAGAGAGAAAATAGCCATTCTTTTGCAGGGATCTGCAAAGGTAAAAGAGTCAAAAGCATCCGCAGCAAAGCTGGTTGGGTCTGTCCTGTAAGAATAGTTCTGGTTTTGTCTGGAATATTTTGTATCTTTCCAAACCTTCTTTTAGGATAGAACAGTGTCATCACTAAGCATCCTAAACTCTAAACTTGCTCTCTAAATTTTGCAATTTGTTAAACCCTTAGAAAGGCATCGGGTAGCAGGAGTTCTTAGAACTGTGTGAGGGTAACGCTCTATTGCACCTCCCTAAAGATAACTCAGGTTGAAATTCATAAATAATTCAAAAACGCTTAGAAAACACATGATTCATTGCACAATATGCAACAGAGGCAGATGAAAAGTGACTACTTCCTGCCGTTTCCACAACGAGAGTTTGAGGTTCTGTAGTAAACTTAATCATATTTACAGCAGGATGAATAAGCAATTGAATTTCATTCAGGTATTTATTTCTGGTTTTGATGGATTTGCTGAGTCTGCATCCATGGACTCCTTGTGTTTGCTTGTGTGCACAGAGAGTGTTCTGAATCCTAGTGGAAGAAATATTTGCCCATTAATATTCACACGAGGAAATTATAGCAGAATAGCTGTGTTCTTATCCAGGCACCTGCCTCCTGGAGCACATATTCTGAATATAAACAGTATTTAGGGCTCCTGTCCCTTTAGGACAACCCTTGATGCTTTCACTCCCATTCCTGCTTACACACCCACACATGTGTTTATATTTCTGCAAATACATGTCTAGTTATAAAGTTAAAAAATTTAAAATGATAGGATGTTATATACCTTTGATTAAGCCTTTTGGTTTACTATCCAAGAATTTTAGAAAAGGAGTCTGGAATGAAAGATTGCAGTGGTAAAAACAGGAATTGAAGATGCAAAGCTCTAGTTTTAAACTGAAAATGCAGTAAGAATGTTGTTAAGTGCCGTGGCAGAGTTATGCTGACTCCTTCCATGAGGCTTCTTGTTGATTTTGTAGTCACTGTTGTCATTTGAGCTCTTGATAAGATGCTGGTGGTCACTTTAGAAGGTTACTGTGTTAATAGCTGACATCTATTAACTTTATACCATCTTAATTGGATCCTTTCAGATGTTCAGCCAACTGGTCAGGCACGCAGTGTGAGAGGCCAGCTCCCAAAAGCAGCAAGTCTGACAATATCAGTACGAGTAAGTCCTTCAAATAACTGCTATTACTTGTCAGGTCTGCTTCTGTTTGGAAATCTAAACCTGGTGATATTACAGAATGTGATTTTGTGTTGTGAAATGCGCTGGTTACCTGCATCTCTTTCTTATAAAAAAAAACCCAACACAAATGTAGGTATTTCTTGACCTTTTGTCGTCACTGAGTGTTACATGAGGTGGTTTGGATGCAGGCCATGCTGTACACTCACTGCTCCAAGGGCTGACTGCACTTTTCTTAAAGAAAGTGTATCAAGTGACAAGCATTTGGCGATATCAGCACTGTGCAGAGAACTAGTGTGAGACCTCTGACCATTTAAGTCCTACTGAAAGCATAAAAAATAGAGTTGTAAGTAGTGCATAACTTTTGTATTGGCTGTCTGCAGAGGTTTGAATTTTACCTACTGTGAAAATCATCCTGGAAGTAAGAATAGCTCCTGTCATATTTTTTTTTAAACACATCTGTGAGCATAAAAGGATGGTATTGCTACACTACTGGCAGTTTAAAGTGGACAAAGCTCCCTGCAGAGTGTTGAGTATGCTGATAGTACCCTGCTGTATGTGCCTCCATCACTTTTAGCCCACGTGGAGCAGTAAAATGAGTTACCCACCACTATTCAGGTTAGCTTGATGGTTAGATGAAATCTTCCCAGCAATCCAGACAAGTGAAAGAACACTTAAAACTACAAATAGGCAAAAAAGCAGCCAGAACCTAGATGAGTATTTCATGCTGAGGGAATACCTGCTCCGATTTGGGAAATGGCTTCTCCTAGACCCCAGCCTGCACCACGGTTACCAAACAGCAATTCATGCCTGGTGGGCTGGTTTTAAGTTGTTTTTTTTTTTTTTTTTCATGGAAGTTTACATGCCGAGACAAAATTAACCTATTTTCCTTTTGTTTTGGTTTGGGGTTTTTTTGGGGGTGTTCCTAAGTAGAACTTAATCCAGCTATTTATCAAATGTTTTCTTAAAATGCCCTCGTTGTGATGTCCTTTACATGCTGAATCTTCGTAAGCTGAAGTGAACTCAGGATGCTTCAAGTTTTTTATTCAGTAGTACTTCATTTCGTGTCTCTGGCAACCTGACTTGGCTTTCAGTAAGCCTTCAGGCATAATTCAAGGCATTTTTCAATTCTTTATTGATACTGTGTTTAATGTAGAGCAGAGACTGCCAACAGCTTATTTTTTTAATAAACCAGTAAATGGAGTCAATGAAACAGCAAGCAATATTTTTGTTTTCCACCAGTTAAGGATTGTGATATGAAAGAAAATACTTGCTATTCCACACTGGCTTTATGCTGGAGTCCCGTAGTTTATAAGGGCCAGATTATGTATAACATAAAATTATTTGTTGTATGTATTTCTTTACTACCTGGTACTTACAGTAAGGCTGAGAAATTCTTTAAAGGGCACAATTGCTGACTTTATTTTTGAAGGTAGTCTCGTTTCAGTGAAATTATCTGCCAAAATAATGTTAAGCCCATTTTCTTCTTCCCTGTTCCCTCCTCACCTTTAAAATCCCTGTCTGATCTGGGCTCTGTCTTTCTGCCGCATTAAGCATTATTGTTATAAGCACATCGTTTTTGTGATTGCCTGTATCAACATAACAAAATTGTTGGCTCTCAAGTGCAGTGCAGTAAAATGAAGGAATGCAGCAGCCATCTAGAAATGAATATTGCTCACTACTTTTTGTTTTTCCACAAATAAAAGTAATAAATACATATAAATGCTAATGAATTCTTCAATCAAAGCCAAGTCTAGTGAATATTTTAAATTAATAGTTGTATGACTTAAACTGCTGAAGATAATGGTTGCAGTCAGAGGCCAGTCCAGTCCAAATTGTTCAGCAATTCCACATATTTTCACAGGGTATTGCTGCAAATGAGGTCAGGGAATTAGTTCCAAGTATATTGGTATCCAGAAAGAGGAAACTCCTGATTTGTTTATAAAGTACTTGTGTGTATACTATTATCTGTAATGAGGTTGCTTTTTTTTAATTGATCAGCATTAAAATCTCAAATCAGTGAAGCTCATCACATGAAATTTGCATTTGTTGGTGTGGGAAATTATTCTTTTTTAGTTACTTTAACTGTTTTACAGCTGTGAAGCCACGAGTATTCAATGATATTTCCTTTCTATTTTAGGAAGCATAGCAATCATTGTTCCTCTTGTTTTACTGGTGACTTTAATCACTACTCTGGTAATTGGACTATTTCTTTGCAAAAGAAAACGAAGGTAAGTAATTTTATATTGGTGTATGATGTAAAAAACAAATCTTTAAAGTATGTGCATCTTTTTGATATACTTTGTATATGTTGAGTAGATATTAAAAATGCAAAACCAAAACAAACAAACAAAAACACAAAAAAGCCACACAACAAATGATCCCAATCTTGTTTCTGGATGCAGTGAATTGAATTAGTTACATTTTGGCTTTTGCTGGAACAACCATGTCTGTTATTTATACTTATATTCCACATACACTAGAAAAAAAAAAAATTGCAGTTCTTATCCACCTTGCTCCATCCTTCCGAGGCTGTTAATAACAAGTGTTAATAACTTTACCCAGAGACTTAGACAACTTAATAAATAGAATTAATGTATTTCATTGAAACCACGTAATTGGTATTGTTCAAGTTATAGTGCAGATGTAAACAATGATGAAAGTGTTCACTGTAGACTCCCAAGCCTTGTTATCATTACTGTGTTCCTTTGGTGTCTTGCCTAGGAAGCCAAATTCCAGGATTGATTTTGTTCCCTTGAATTTAGGTGCCTTAGAGCTGATAATGAACCTGGGGAATTGTATTAGACTTTTTGACTCTGGCCATTTCTTCAAAGGCCATGTTGGGTGGCCAGGGAGGCAGGGAGTGTTTCTGCTGCATGCACACACCTGGGAGAACTGCTAATTTTCTCGTATTCAGAGAAACAAGAATATGATGTTGATGGTGATGCAGATTTAACCGGGAAAGATTCCTAGTAATAAGGACATGGCCCACTAGGGAAGACCTGAGTGGGAATCAGACAGCAAACCATTTATTTCAGGCCTGTAGCTGTCCTGCTCATTGGCCTTGAGCAGCTGTGTTCCTTTCTCCTGGGGCTTGTTACCCCACCTCTGAAACTGAGATAATGTCTTCTTGTTAAGTCCTTTAGAAATATGTGATGAATCTGCTGTTTCTGCAAATGTGACCATTTACGAGGCTGTTTCAGTCCTCCAGGCTAAAGGAATCTTTTAAGTTACTATGATCTGGCATCTCCCCTGCAAACTCTGGTGTAAACTAGTAAGCATTAATTTTTAAAACCTTTTTGTAAAGCCAACAAGATAAATACATTCCCTGTCCATACTGGTATTAATGCTGACCCTGCCAGGCTTCATGGATGTCATTATGTGCTGCTGTGCCTAAAACACAAACTTGTAGTGATGGCCAAATCCTGAAAACCACTTGCTGGCCTGTAAATTATTTAAGGTTTTGAGAATCACTTGTTAAATAATAGATTTTCAGTAGAGAAATAGAACTAGCCTCAATAAAGGATTTTCTTCTCAAAATTATATTTGAAAATATGTTTTAGGGTTATTTTATCTCCTCAAAGAAGACTGTCAAGTACTAAAGTAGGTGTAGTTGTTCAGCACTTGTATGCTACAGTCAAGTGCTTATTTTAGAAAATATTTTTTTCTATGCTATTTCTTAAAAATACAGATCATTTAGTATATTGGATTTCAAACACTGACTGCAGCTTTTTCAACCAACAAGAGGACTCTACTGTTATCATCCTGACTGTGACCTCCCTATTATTCCCTTGTAATTCTAGAGAACATATTGCATTTGGAAAAAATTACCCTCTTGAGGTTATTTCAATTGCTCAGACTGAAATCACCTCCTTAGCTAAAAGAAATGAATTCAGCAACTGCAACAATTCAACTCAATCACTTATCTTTACTGATACCTAATTCAAGGTTAAAAATAAGACTGTCTTTTACCAAAGCTTGAAAAAAAATCAAGTTGAACTTCAGCTTTCCAATAACCACTGGCAGGGAAAACAAACTGGAGCTACAAGAAGTTCATACATTTTTAATTCACTGTAATGAAACCATTTGCTTGTCCTCAGTTTACAACTGACTTCTGGCAACTGATTTGAAATAGAAGTGAAGTGCATGAGGGAGGGAATGTGACTCAAGTTCACTCCATCTTCATTCCTGCAGGGAATCTGCAACGAGTTTTAAGGGCTTTCCTTGGGAAGTGAAGGAAATCTGGAGATAATCAGAGGAAGTCAGGGTTATTAGACAACAAGCTAGCACTTTGTATGATTCACACCACCACAGCCACACTGAGAGAAACAATAACGTTCTACCTCCAGCTTCTGTGAGATCTATACATAGACTCAGATTGTTACTTTGCTTGGAAAATGGAAGGATTTGCTGATTGCCTCTCTGCAGGAAACACTTATTCATCCCATTGCTTTTAGATATTAAAGAGGAATATAATACCCAAGAAATTACTTGAAAACTCTCTGGCTTCTCTTTTTCTGTGTTTATGCATTGTAGGACAAAAACTATCAGAAGACAACCCATGATAAATGGAGGAATCAACGTAGAAATCGGCAATCCATCCTATAACATGTATGAGGTGGGCCATGACCACAGTGAAGGTGGTCTTTTAGCCTCAGATTTTACTTTAAATGCAGAAAAGGTAATTTTTTTCTTTCTCTAGTGGCAAAACCACTACTTATTTTACGTCTTACAAAGGCTTTGACTTTAAGTGTAAGGAATAGAAGCATAGAACAATGACATTTAGATTTAGTTAATGAATGTAAAAGCAAGTTGAATTTCATTAGAGTAAATGTCATGTATATATTAGCAGCTGGTTTGTAGTCTGATTCTTGCTGATGATCATTTTTCCTAGTACCTACATTTTTATCAAAATAGTGTTAGAACTGAACTACAAAGTGAGTTTTTGTCATAGACAAAAAGTTGCCAACAACAAAGAACGTATGCATACGCATGAGACTAACTTATTTCACACCTGAAAACTTCCAAAGGCATAAAGAATTGGGATTCCTGGCAGGATAGATAGATAGATTAAATGTTTACACAAAGCTAGTAAGTATTATCATTTCCTCGTACAAGATGCTGTCATTTCTGCAGCACCACTCTGCAGTGACTGAGCTCCCTGAGTGATGTGACACGGGATGAACGGGGTAATGCTGCCACATCTTTCCTAGAGCTCCATAATCAGACATACACCAAAGGGCAGCCATCCCTCTGTGCCATTTCTGACAAAGCAGTAACAGGATTACTGATAGCTCTAGGAATGTCGTTGCTGAATCACATAGTCAGGGTGCTGAATACAGGAGGTAAGCTGAAAATGGAGTTACTCAATGGAGGCAGAACGACTGAGACAGGGCTTATTGTGAGGTCTGGCTCTAATCCTTAGTGGAAAACGACTGTAAAATGCTGAATTTTTATTTTTCGTGCTGAGGGATACCTGCAAGAAGATTTTCTTAAACATAGATCACTCTAAAATATTGTCTTTAATTGCTGCACTGTTTACTTAACAGTGTTGATAATTACACATGGAAAATGCTCTGCTAGCACAGAAACTAAAATTTTCTGTTTATACAGGCCAGATACATAGGGGGAGGGCCCACTGCATTCAAGCTTCCCCACACAGCTCCATCAATCTACCTAAACTCTGACTTGAAAGGACCACTATCAACAGGGGTGAGAAATGATGATTCAAATCCATTTCATTCCACATCAGCCCCTCTCTAAAGAAAGTTTGTCTGTCATTTTTGATTAGAGGCATTTTTTGTTTGTTTTTAATTTTTTTTTTCTTTTAATGGAAAGAAGAACAACAGTAAATAATACATTTTTCTATTTGAAATAAAGGGTCCCTCCCTGCATACAAAATTTCATTTGTACCCATCATTGTAACATGATCTAAAACTTCAAGTCTGTTTTTGCAAAGAAATGAAACAATGTGATGCTTTTCCATAACATTATATAAGTTTAGCATGGTATTCACAGCCATGTATCTTGATGTATTTGCAGTTCTTATGTAATTACAGGCATTTATCAAGTTTATCAAACTGAAAGATGATCTTAAAGAATGGAAACAAGTGCTTTTATTTAAGAGGACTTTGATGCACACCGAAATTCACACTTTCCTTTAATATTTGCAGTGGGGTTTTTTGATTGTTCAGTTTTCAATGGATTTGTATCATAAACTAGTCCTTTTTAAAACACCTGGTTTTTTACTACAATTTAGCATTATGTTTGCAAACACTGAAATTCCAGCTACAAAAGGGACATCAACGTTCATTTTCATGTACCTCAAAATATATTCATCTTTTGTGCCATTTACGTTCTTGCATGATTGTAATATGTTGTATTTGGTATTTTAACAATTTTTATCAGGTGTGATTTTTCTGATGGAGCACAGAACATGGATGATGAAAGATGGAATATTTGCCCATCTGTAACAATAACTCTTTCTCTTAAATTCCAGTCACTCCAGTTTCTCTCTGTACCTCACTGTACTGCCTTATGCTCTCAGTAGCCACTCAAAGAGGTATCGTGAGGCAGAGATTACTATTATATATCGTTTTAATAACTGCATAAGGCACTATATAGATGCCAGGTGTCTGTTCTGTTGTGCTTATCATCCTTAATGGTTGTCAATGAGATTAAAAAGTCCTGATGATTGAAACAGAACTAAATTTCTGTTCTCCTAAATTTCTGGTTATAATCCTGGGCTCAGAAATAGTGTTGATCAACAGGGAAAGGAAGAACTAAGACTCTAGAAATCTTTAATTCCTTGTTTTCCTGGGTGTACTCAGGCCCTTTGCAAGTCGAGAAAACCTACCCATTTCTGGTTTGGGTAATTTAAAGATTAGCCATTTCTTATGTACACCAAACTAATTTCCCTCTTTTAGAGCTTGCTGGTGTACCACTGAGTATTTGTGAAAGCACAGCTGTGCTGTCCCGTTAGTTTTAAGGAAGGGGAAGATTTTGACCACAAGACACCCTTTCCAGTTACTATAGCAAAAAGCTGCACTTCGACTTGGATAGCAAAGGTTTTCTAGGGACAATAAAGGCACAAAGTGTGAAGGAAGTAGTAGAGACATGACAGACCTCGGATAGTGTTCTCTCCTTAGCATGAGTGACAGGAAAGAAAGTTTTCCTCCATGTTATACATCCTTCTGTGCTGTCAGACTCAGGAGATTTCTCACACACTGAAGTGCTTTGCAGCATTAAAAATGGACTTGTCCTATACTGAAGTACCACTCATTTCAACAGATGTTTTTCATTACAGTCCACACTACCAAAATTGTTGAGAAAAGACTTCTCAGCCTGTAACTACTATGATATATTAACACTTATGCTGGTTTATTATTAAAGTTTAATTTACATTACGCAAGTATTGAATTTTTTTGGTCAAATCATGTTGTGTATTTGGGCCACAGAATTCGAAAACATGGTCAGCTATTGATGGGATGCTGATGTCTTAGAACAGGTAATATGTGGAAACTGTTGGCTGCAGTTTTCTACTGTTAAACTTGTCACATGGTCTCACAGTGCACCTTCTCTATAAACTCCTTCATATCTATTCTGAAATCCTCCAGTGTAAGAAGGTGGACAAGTCAACTTCAAAGACATTTTTTTCAAGGTTTTTGTTTCATTTTTGTCGTTGTTTTTATGGTTTTAATATCATAATATGCTGCATGTCATGTCATTTGTTATTTTAATAGCATGTCTCATCATGAATTTAATTTTTAACTAAATAATTAACTCATTATCAGGTTTTCAGACGTCCAGGTATCTATTAAATACGTCCTGTTGTATTTTATGTGTACTTGTTCTTGCTTTAACAAAGCCATTTCCATTTCCATAAATGTTAACTTTGGTTTAATCTGGCTGATCTAATGTTTTACTAATTTCTCTGCAGCCAACAAATTACGCCAATCCAGTATATGCAAAGTTATACGTGGATGGACAAAACTGTCGAAACTCCTTAGCAAGTGTCGATGAAAGAAGAGAACTTCTTCCAAAGAAAATAGATATTGGGATAAGGGAGACTGTGGCATAATCTGCTGTTACCTTTTATACTCTGTATAAATGTATAAAATATAAGGATTACTTTTCTATGTACCAACAGTATTATAATTGTTTTGGCATCAGCATTACCTCTGTTTTTTGTTTCGTTGATTGTTTTCTGGATTTTTCTTTTGCTGATGACTTTTGACTGACCATTTGTAAGGTATTTTTATGAAAAAGAAACTGCACTACGGTACAATTTACAACAATGCTGCTGAAATAACACACCTTTAAATTTGTTAAAACGGCAAACAACGTATTCGTTTGTAGCGTGAAAATGAGCAATCTATTTTCTATGAACTTTTTTGGTTCTACTTAATCGATGAAGATGGTATCTGCACTTTTTCATTATGTAGTCTGGAAGCTGTAGTACAGTGTGTAACTTTGTTTATTTTAAATGGTGGAAGAATGATTGAATGGTCTACTCTCTTCTTTGTGCCCATTAGAATTTCTCTTCAGATCCTGATGAAGCTAGATAACTTTTCACAAACATAACTTGCTTTCAAATTAGCTTTAGGTTGCCAAGAAGTAAACGAGACTATAGAAATGAGACATCTAATGATCTGCATGAACACAATGATTATGTTTCAGAAATTCAGTGACTGTACATGATATACTAAACATATATACCATGTAAACAAGCTTTGTATTTATTAAAACCTTATAGAACATAGTAAAGATATATCTTGGAAGCTGAAACCTTACTTGCTGTGGGACAAAGCATCTGAACTCCAACAGTCCTGTAGGACAGTAGCCACCCTAGAGCACAAGAGGGCATTGCCTACACATGTGTTACGTTTTTTTCACTTAATCACACGCATTACTGACGGATTAATAATTCCCCAACACGCACCGAGCAGTAGGGAAAAAAACAAACCCCAAACCTTAAGCACACTCAGATGATCACAGCATTCGGTTTTGACAATCACAAAAAAAAACCAAAAACACAACCTCTCATGCCTGTTTAGTGATATTAAAGAATTCAAAACACAGCAGTTTCTTTAAATTAAGATAAACTGTGGTATTGTGGAGGTAAAACGAACCCAACTGCATATTAGTGAAACCTTGCCAAAGCCCAAGTTTCAGTAGCCTGGGTTAAAAGTCAAAATCCAGTTCTCAAAAGTGAAAAGCATCAGTATCAGTTTCCAGCATTTCTTGGTCCGCTTTCTGTTGTTGCTAAGAGGCAAAATCTGACTCATCTTTTTTAATTTTGATGGAAATAAAGAATACAATTGCTTTCAGGTTTGAACTGAATCAAAATATTTTATACATAACTTTAAAAGGCACAAAAGACGTATTCACACATATACTGTGGAGGATTCTTCCTTCCTCTGCTAGACATGACTGACTTTTAGCTATCATAATATATTAACCTAACAGATTAAATATGTTTGTGGTTGCTCTTTATTCCCTTTGTACAAGCATTACAAAAATAACTGCTGTTTTATAAAAGATTTTTGTTGTACTATTGTGCATGCATACTACCTATTTCTAAACTTTGCCATATTGGGGCCTTTATAAAACTCTTGATTTATGTAATACTAGTGCAATTTTGCTTGAACAATGTTATGCATATCATAAACTTTTTCAGGTTCTTGTTTAAGTACATTTTTTTAAATTGAACAGTATTTTTCATTTTGGTTATAGTCATTTTGCCTATGTTTCTACAATGAAGTGTTAAATACTTTATAAAAAAATTGTTGACTGATTTATTTAAATGAAAATCTACATACTTAATTCAGTGTGTTGACTAATTTTTAAATTTAACTTATAAAATGAATACTTAAAAAAGAGCAAATTGAAGCAAGAGAACATTACTTTGTACAAATGGCTAAATCCCTTTTCTTAATGACAATTTTTGCTTTTTATACAAATTCTGTTTGAATGTTTTTGCAGCTCTGCACATGTTTGGATAACTTAGGTGTATAGCTGTACATTATGTCAATAGAATTTTAAAACTATTATTTTTTCTATAAAAATACTGTATTAAATAGTTTCATACCACACAGCTATGATTCCACAGGTTCTGCCTTTATTCTGCTGACATCATCAGAGATGGATTAGGCCCTCATTTTTTTCCATAATTAAAGTTGTTATTTGGTGTAAGTAGTTGGACATCTCAGAAACATTATTGCTGTTTATTTTCTGACAGAGAATCTCTTATCTTCAATACTCTGGTAGACCTAAATTTTAACTAGTGGGTGTACAAGTAACACGAGGTTGAAATCATGAACTTATACGGGCCTGATGAAATCTACTTTCTGTGATGTCTCATGTTTCCTTTCAGTGAGACATTTTTATTTACTCTACCCTTGCTCGAGAGTAAATTGTTTTTAAAAAATTAAATTTATTTATTTCCTTAGAAATACACAGTTGATGTCAGTGGAGCTATTAGATATTAGATCAGAATACAGTTGTAAGTATGTAGCAGAATTTTCATGGAGATATTGAGCTCTACCACTGCCATGCTTGAAGATCTTTACAAATCAGAGTAATAATCCCCAATGGATTTCTTGTTTATTGGTTTTTTGGGTTTTTTTTACTTTTCCAAGGTTCTCCACAGGAATTGTTTCCACAATCCTTTAACAGTTCCAGAATCCACGGGCTCTGGTGCTGTGCAGAACGCACAAGGAGCTGAAGGGTGAAAGATTGAGAACCTGATCAACAGCCTATATGTGCATCCTCCCAAGCTCAGTAAAATATTTTTGGGCATGAAATTCTATAAAATTTTACAGGAAACAAGAAAAATATTTTTAACTTTCTCCATTTCCACAGCCTTCTTGCTGTTATTACTGCCACACTATTTGTGTTTTGACACAAAATTAGAAGGAAAAGACCCTGGATAATTATGCCTGCATCACTGATTAAGGCATCTGTCTCTTCAGGGTGTAAGAGTTTTTTTGGTTGTTTTCATGTGAAAGCGCTGAGTACTAACATGTGAAATGCTAGTACTGTTCTATTTCGCAGAATTCATTGTGGTAAAATTTTTCTTCCACAGTACTGATGATTTTTCTTAGCAGTGTGAAGCA
>JAYRBT010000181.1:4918420-4974653 GCA_036023395.1 Myiotriccus ornatus
TGTTCTATTTCGCAGAATTCATTGTGGTAAAATTTTTCTTCCACAGTACTGATGATTTTTCTTAGCAGTGTGAAGCAGTTTGTGGGTTCCATAAATACCAGGTATTGAAATTATTCAGGGAAATTTTGATAAATCTAACCCTGAAATAGACTGTTCATTGATCTTGTACTCTTAGGCTAAGGAATAGCCACATTTTCACTCAACAGAAAACAAAAATGCATGTAAACTTGAAGGGGGATATGATGTTCTCCTTCACAAACCAGGTTCTAAAGTTCTTTGCTGAATAGAGAATCTCTATGCAAACCCTATGAAAAAAAAAGAAAAAAAGGTTTTGTGCCAAACTTTTAGTAATTCTGTCTAATGGATCTTTTTCTTTCCCCACAGAGGTTATACTAGTTATTTACCAGTTATATATACTAGTTATGCTAGTGCTCTGTAGTTTCTGCCTTGTGATAGGCCTCTTGGTCTATGCCAGTGTTTGCATAAACTCTAAATTATGACACCAAAAGTTCAAAATGACAAATCAAGATGGGTGATGCTCTTGGTTCTCTGATTATTCATTGTACACAACTGAGATTACCATCACGAATGCGGTCCTGGGAAGCTCATTTGAGAATATTTATTTTGCTCTGCATTTTTTAATTGGTTTTTTTTTGTTTGGTTGGTTGGTTGGGTTTTTTTGTTTTTTTTTCATTTCCAAGAGAGTCATGGTGTTTGATGTTTGCAGAAGGAAAGCTCTGTAGTGGAATGCCTTTAAAATTTCTACCTAGGTTTATTTTCTAACAGTGAGATTGTGGAGAAGGTCCTAATATAACAGCAATTATTTTATGTAGTGATCAGAATCAGTGCAGTCATGTGCATTAATTGAATTTTGTGTAAACACATTTCAGAAAATTTGTTTCTCACGAAAGTGCAAATTTTATCAGAGTAAAACCAAGTATCTTCTCATGCATCCCCGTTTTTGGAGGATGAAAAGATGATATAGGAAAGCAATGTCAGTGATGATAAAACATCCTCAAGGCAGTTGGCCTTAAGAGTAAAGAAACCTTTCACGTGGAACAAGCAGATCAACAGTGAATCTTGTCTGTCTAGTCCTGAGCGTCTCTCCAAAAGTGTAGAGGCATTTGGAATTTTTCAAGTCTTAGATGGGCAGAAGGGTGGTTGATGGAGAAAATGATAATTTATCATCCTGTTTCTATAAAATTTATTGTGCTTACCATCTCCTCATGTGAAATCTGGATCTCTTGAAAGTAATGGGTTTTAATTCAGTGCCGGTATTGTAAGGTGACAAAAAGGAGGGGAAAAAAATCCATAAAACATCTTTTTGCTTCCCTATGCCTGCTGCATATCACTTAGTACATGTTGTGCCTCTCATGGCCTCTGACAGTGGCCTTTAAAGAAGTGCTTGTGTAGAGGGAATTGTCTGCTGGTCTCAAAAAAATGTTAAATGAGTTTTTCCTGGAAACAAGATGATACTACTATCCTCCACACCTGCTACAAACCCAGTAATCATCTGTATTTGAAAAAAAAAAACACAACAAAACCACCCCCTTCTCAAAAAAAGTATTTTTAAAATATCAAGATATTTACCTATACACAATGTGTATAGTATCAGAACTGGTGTGTAGTTACTCTGAGTAAAAACTCAATTTCATACATGAGTAGAAAAGAGGGTCTGAAACTACTGTGGAAACTCAAGGGAATTATTAATTTAGGATTGCTGTTAAGCTCTTTTAAAGTGTGTGTTGAAGCTGGAGGGGGGGAAAAAAAGGGATTATACAAGCTGTTCACTGCATTTTTCCTAAAATATTTCTTAAAAGAACAATTTTGAGTATTACAAGAACTGGCACCACTAAAGATTTCAGACAACGAGCTATTTAGTCCAGCAGTTTCTTATCCAACACTTTCTCACTCGTGTTTCATGTTGGTAATGCACAAACAGCAATCTCTTGTCACATAAGTAGGTGTTTGATGATTCATTAGTGATAAACAGAATACGATAAGCATGTGTAGATTCATAAAAGGAATAACTGAAGAGATGATCTGCTCAACAGGTGAGTGTTCAGGCACCTCAGTAGCTCAGGAGGTTGGTAAGGGATTGGGCTTGAGCCTTTGGGGAGGGGTTTCCATCTCACTGACAGGCCTGGATGTGCTGATGTTTAAATCTGGTGACCTGTGTGTGCTGCACACCAAGCTCTGTAACCACCGCCTAAATTTAGGACAAGAGCCTCAGCTGTCTTGCTCTGTCCAAAGAGCAGCAGACAATGACAACGCACAGTTTGAATTCTATTGATGACCAAGGTTTGGGCACCCCCCACATGGCTAATAAGGTATCTTAGGTGGTGGAGTCCTGGTCTGTTAGAAAAGCAGGAATGAAGCCTTTCCTTCATGGGTGCAGGAAGCATGGCCAGGTGACCATTCCTCTGACTGGGCTGCACTGCCAGAGATGGTTTCCCTGAATAATTGGCTGGGTCTGGCTCGTGTGCCAGACTTGAGCAAACCATGTTGGCTCCCATGGTGGTTAGAGCAGCTGCTTGGAGCTCCATTCACACCACCACCAGCAGGAGGCTGCTCATCCCCTTCATTCAGGTGAGCAGCCTGCACCTTCCCCTTAGAAATGGATACAGATTGGATAAACTCCTTGGTTTTCCTCTGGGGTGTGCTGCCTGTATGTAACTCACAGCCACACCTGCCTGTGTTTCCCTGCCAAGAAACAGGGCGTGGAAAACATTGTGACTTCATTTGAGAGCGAAAAAAAAGGTTTACTGCCCTTTTCCTTTCATGAAATCTCAAAAGATGCAGTGAAAGCTTAGACATATCCTCGTGGATGCTGTGCCTACAGCGTCTGCCTGTGACATGCTTCCAGTGTGAGGCCAAACCTAAAGAGAAGCAGTGCCAGGTGAGTGACCTTTCTTTCCAGAGGGGAATGATGCTGTTGTTCAGATACAATGAGTGTGTCCTGCACTGCATTTTGCTGGGGCAAGTCTCTAAACTGGTTTTCTGCCTGTGTGTTTGAGGGGATCTTGAAAATTTAATGGGGAGAGTTTTTACTGAGACACCACAGTGTGTTCACTGTTGTAGGGTGTCTGACAGCAACATGCTGATATCTCGGTCTGGCTGTCCTCTGAGGTTGGCAAATGGCATTACACAGGTTGTAGGTGGCCCTTTCTACTGGGATTTGTCCTTCCTGGTGACTCACATGACTCCCAGATTTCAAGCAGTGGCTCCCAATGTTGGCAAGTGTGAAGCACATCAAATAGACCTTTGGAATTATACACTGCTGCATAATGATACGCTGTCACTGTGAGCCTATAAACAAACAAAAAACCCCAAAGCCTCAAACAAACCCCAAAAACCAATAAACAAAAGAAATGAAAGACCACCAAAAAAACCCAAAACAAACAAACAAACAAAAAAAAACCATATCTTTTATCTGTTAATTCTAAAGCCCAAATCTTGTCAAGAGCTTTGGTGTTACTTCCATAGCTGATATCCTTGTCCAGAATTTCCTATCCTGTAATTAGCAAACCCTCTCGTGTGGGAGCTGGCCTCTGGAAGCGTTGAGAAAGTTTGGAGGGAGATGCTCAATATCAGTTTGGGAAATGCCCAACAGAAATTCTGCACACTTCTGAAACATGATGTAAGTATCTTGTAAATCAGGAACCTTAAACTTACAGAAGTGTCAGCATAGCAGGTAGAGTCATGTTATCATTTTGAGGTGATAAATGTCCATAACCAATTTTCCTTTAAATGGAAAAGGAAGCAATGTTCAGCTGGTGTTCCCACATACTGGGGGAGGGGTGAGCCACATTTTATACATCAGAAGAGGTGTCCTTCAGGAAGAATAAAACGAGATCTGATGAGGGCTCTGTCTTAGGTTAAGGTTGCCCTTTTCCAGACATGTCTGTAGATCTGAATATCTCTCTTCTCTCCCATCCAAAAATATAATGTGCATACCCTGCACTAGCAGGTGTGTACACTCATAAATGCTCAACTTTAAAAGTCTGATCTTATCTGCTGCTTTTCATAGTAAGAGGATTGTAGGATCCAGGTAGTTTTAAGGTGCCCACTGCGTCCTCCACCAATCAGAGCTCATTTATTGAACTACTCTAAGCCATGAAATCATGCAATGCTGCACATCTGTCCTTATTGCAGGAGTCATACTACTCTAATTACAGATCCTTGGCAGTCATTTGAACTACTTTTATGCAGTGAGACTATAGCAGGTCTCTCTGTACGAGAGAATCAATCACTGGGCAGTAAAGGCCGTGCTGCGTGTGAGCTCCCCAAGGCTGGTGTGCAGCCCCTGCTTCCCCAGGCTGGAGATCCCACGGACCTTTGGTGCCCTTTCCACTGGCTGTGGTGAGCTAAGGAGGTACAAAAAAACCCCATCTACCCTGTAGGGCACTGTAGTTCAATAGACAGCCTGCAAACAGGTCTGTCATAAAGAGAGAGTGACCTTCTCGGGATTTGTCTCCATGTGCAGGATTGGGGTCAGACATTGCTCTGATGTGTCTTATCTGACATTTTTCAGAAGCTGTTAAGCCTGTGTGAAATATGTGTGATGATTTTCTGCATATATTTAGCTATTTTAATAATCTTGAAATTCCTGCAGTCCAGGTAGTTCATTGCCCTGAACTGTATTTTAAAGTAAGTTATTCTACAATTGTAGCTTTAGTTCAATTTTATTTTAGCTTGTTTCCTACACTGCAGAGTCAGATATATTTTTCTCCTGTTCTTAATGAACGTGAATATAATAAAACATAATGTCTAATTTGAGATTGATATTATATATATATATAGTACCACAGTTGTGTCTGACAGGATTAAGTTGTCCTTTTTTTCTGCTTAAAATTAAAACATTAATGTAGCTTTCAGTGATAGGTACTAAAACATCTTTATAAATATTTGAAAAGACGCTGTTCAATGAACTGTGCAAGACAGGAGGCTGACCTCACACAGCTAATTAATTACCACAATCAGAGGAACTCCAGACAAAGTATCCTCTCCAGCAATTTGAGAGGTAATTAACATTCATGTCTCGCAAAAGTCACTTGACTTCCAATTATGATTAAATATGCAAGGTCACGGGGACACAGCAAGTGGAAGAGCTGAAAGTAATCCCCTAGTACGGTGGCAGCAGTTGGGAAGTAATGTCAGCCACTGAAGGACTTCAGGAAATATGGATTACATGTCATCATGTCCCACTGTGCTGGGTGAAGGACTGAAGGAGAACATTTCCACCAACGTTTTTGATTGGCAAAATTCTTTGGATCAGCAAAATTCTTCAGTTGTTATTTCCAAAGCTGAATCACACCGGACAGTTACAGTTGTCCATAGGCCTCAGCAAAATATTGCCTACCCAGTTTTAAGAGTGTCTGTCAAACTATGTGACTGCTCTCATGCATTTTACTATCAAATGGAAAAGTCGTGCAGGACTGAGCAACGTCTCTTGTCACTGAAAAGTCCTAATTAAGCACATCTGACTGGACATCAGTGCTCTTCCTTAAGGAATATCGAAATTAAAAGAAACAATATTACATTACCTTTAAGGGACTATGATCAGCAGGGCAACCCCCTTTTTTTCATACTAAGCCAATACATCCATTACCATCTTGTCTAAAGCTATAAATGTATTAAAATGAAAAAAACATATTTTATTTTTTTAAAATAACTTAGTAGTATTTTGTTCTCTCATATATTTTAAAAGTAGACTTTAAAAATATATATTATTTTGGAAAATTAATGTTTTAATGAAGTAACAAAATAATTGAGGTTAAAATGTACATTAACTCTAAATGAAAGAGCAAGTCGTTTACCATAATGACAATTTAATCAAAAAACAGCAATCATATTGTCTGTTTAAATAGCCATATCCCATAAATGCAGTTTAACAGCCTAAATTCTGTCACATACTACTAGATCACATCCTATTTTTGTGGACATCATTATTATCAGAACAATTGTTACAGTCCAACGAAGAGAAAAATGCTGAGGTCAGTCACCCAACGCTTGCTGTTACTCTGGGGTGTTAATTGCTACCCTGTCAGCCAGGAACAAGCAATAACCTGAAGCTCCGTTTCGGTGTTGCCTCAAGTGTGTTTATTTGTAGAGCATGATGTAAAATATTAAAGGACATTTCACCCTGAGAGGAGCTTGGTGACTCTCCAAAGGGGAGGAGGTAAGAAACGATACCCTTCACTGGGACGAGGAGCAGTTAATTAGTCCATCAGGAAAAGAGATACCTCTCGACCTAATAAAGCAAGAGTTGTGTCTCAGAGGAAGTGAAACGAGGAGCTTCTTAATTAAGAAAAAACACCTACACAGTGTTATAACAGCAAGTTTCAGAGAGCAAGATTAAATCTGGGCCGAGCCTTTGGAGAACTCGAACAATTTGCTTGGCTCCATGAAGAAGTGTTGTGAAGCGAGAAGGGACTGTCCCCAAAGGTGCCACTTCAGAGGTGTGCTGCAAAAGGATGAAGGCTCCGGGAGGTGCATGGAAAAACCACATGCAACTTACATAAAATTCAAGAAAAAGGAGGAGAAAGAATGAGATTTATGATTTAGGGGGGTTGGTCATTTGCAAGTATTTTGAACGTTGATATTATGAAGAAACACTTGTGCTTGGATTTTCCCTTAGCTGGCTGAAGCTTTGAGGGAGGTCAAAGTACAAGTTAACAACCAGGCACTCCACACATGAAGGTATGGTAAAACTGTAAAGCACATGATTACTACCTCTTAACAGTTTCCTTGGCTTCTCAGAGCATCCTTTAGAGCCTCCACAGGGCACCTGAAAAAACCTCCACCGATGATGCACACCCACATCAGGACAGGATGAAGTCTGCTCCCCTCTGTTGGAGATCCAGAAGGTCCCACCAGCAGGTTGAACGATACTGGGGACCTCACATGAACCCTAAATATCTCCAGGGACTCTTGTTACAACGATTTGGTGATGTGTCACTTTCTGTGCAAGAGTCCAAGTCAGAAATAATAGTGGCATGGTACACAAGCAGGGCTGAGTCCAGGATTCAGTGTCCCAGATTCTGCTGCTTGCAGATGAAAAATACTAACAGCATTCCAGTGCAGAAGTGGAAACAGTTATACCCCAGCACTTCCCTATTAATTAATCAGTTTTGGCCATCTGGGTATTCTGTTTCAAGTTACATGGAATATTTAACGAAGAAAAAGGGTCTAGCCAGTAAATCATATTATATATAAGATGAAATGAGATTCTTTTAATTCCCGTTTTTAGTGATTTTTGAGAGTATCTATGAGTAACCAAAGTCTGTAAGGCTCAGCTACCAGCAACATCTTATTTCTTAAATTGTTTTCAACACTTCCTTATTCATATTCCAAATACTCAAATGCATTTCTATTTCTTAAATGTTTTCTTAGTGTTTTTTTACTTCCTGCTATCCATGAATCAGTTCCCTGGCAGGTTGAAAAAAGTCAGGGAAATTAAATGGATTTCCATGGACACAGATATTATGAAATAGAGTTCTTTGTATGGAGCTGTTGCTTTTATTTCTGCTTACCCTAATTTTAGAGTTAGAATTACAGTTAAAAAACTTGTGATGCTTTGAAAGATTTGAATGACAGAAAAATGGAGTCATACTCATTACAGATGACAGAAACCCTGTGGACAGCACTGAGGGAGGGAACTATTTAATTAACAATAACAAATACAGAATCACAGGGCTTGACAGTACCTCAGGCAGTCTTGTTGCCCTCTCTGTGCTTCCCAAACAGCATCAGCTATAGCTCAGCCAGCCCCTATAGGCATTTCTCCAGAATTTTTGGCGAGTGACAGCAGTGTCCTTAAACAGCCAATTTCAGCACTTGCTGTCCTTATTTTTTTTTTTTTTCTTTTGATCATTCTTATGTCTCAGTTTCCACTGCTGAGATTTAAAGCTGCTTGTCTTATCCGTCATGGACAAAACACACTTCTTCTACACCCTTTGCGAAAGTGAAGAGTTAAAGCAAAGCAGGGATGACCCCTTGGGGTGTGTGCACATCATGGTCCTATTCCATGTCTCAGGAGCACAGAGGAGCCTGCTGGAATGTCATCTCCAACCAGACTGTGGTTGGCAGCGTGAAGACCATAGGTGTCATGCTGTCCTCTTTCACTGTAGCTCTGGTCTGTGAAGATGGCATAGGACTCACGGAGTCACTTTCCTTTGTCTCCTTCTTACTGCAGTCCAAAGCAGCACGGAGCTCTAAACTGCCACTTCATTGCTTGTAAAGCTTGCTCTGTAAGAGAAGATGTGCATCGATCCCTTGCTGATTCTGGGCACAATCTGTGAGAAACTAACCCTCAAACTGAACTGGCACTCTGAGCAGATACCTTCATATTTCAGCAGAAAAAAACCCTCAAACACACAGGGTTTTATCCATACCTCTGCAAAGCTCTGGACATCAGAGAGTCATGTAGACAATATCTAATGTGTCTAATAAGTTGGACTCTGGTCCTCGTGAGTTACTTCACACTCAGGATATTCTGTGATTCTATGACAACATAGACAGTGTATCTAATTTCATTATATCTATACCTATAAGAAAAAGACTTGGTCCTACAGAGCATTCTGAATCATTTCTGCTGGAGAAACCTCTGAACTTTACCAGCTTGAAGGAAGGTCTGTGCTGGCTCCCCTGCCCGTGCTCATTTCCCAGCAGCAAGCTGAATCTGTTGGAGCATCAGGTCAGTAACACAGATCAGGAATGCTGATAGCACAACAAAGCTCCTAAGTGTAATCAACTGAGATACTAACTCTATGGAATTTAGGACTATCTTGAACAGGGTTGCTGAAAGAAGGCCACAGCTAATCCACAGGACCGGAATGGGTCATTGATAAAATGACACCTATGGCTTTGTAAACATCTTACCACAAAGGACAGCTTAAAGGGTCATTTGGTCAGACTCTGCAGAGCCTTCCATGAGACAGGATAGAGTATAGACCATTCTGGAATCTGTGGGATTACACAGAACCAGGTTAGTGAAATGGGATGAAATCTGATGATGTTCAGGATAGATATGTGGTTTTGTTTAGTTGTGAGGTTTTGGTTTTGATCAGTGAGGACATTTACCCCACAATCAAATTACCAAGGTTGCAAGTTGCAATCTCCATCACTGGAAATTTTTACATCAAAATAAAATGTTTTGCTAAGCAGATAATGCTGTAATTCAGCCTAGATTTAATTCAGGTAGTTCTTATATTATACAATGGGTCAATCCACGAAGTTCACAATGTTCAGGTCAGGTGATTATGATTCTATTACAAAAGCAGTTCAGAAGTGGTCGAAAACCTCCTGAGAGGGGCAACATTCACCACAAAACCCACTCACCAAACACCTGTAATGTTCTTTTTCATGTTTTATTTCGGAACAGTGCCACTTCATCTTCTAGGATAAAAATTATGGTGATAAGCTGCAAGTCACTTATTTTACTCACATAACAAGCTGCCCTTAATGGGCACAACTGTATCCTAAATGCAGAGCCACAGGTACGTATGTGATTAACTTGCCTGATGATACTCGTAGCGTCAGCAAGAAAGCAGTGATGTGCTCCATTTGTAGTTCCCAAGATTAGTGAGTCCAATAACAGTTTAGCACTAACAGTTGACTGTAAGAAGTACAACTGCTCTTACTCAGAAGACTGAGGAAGAACAAGCCATGGTATTTACTGAGTAGCTGATGCTGGAATTCAGGAATTAGTCAAATAATGTTAACCTTCAGAAAGAAAGAAAGGAGAGGAAAGGAGGGGAGGGGAGAGGAATAGGAGAAAAGAGGAGGAAGTACTGTATTTGAAAAGCATTTGTGTTGCTCTTCCTGTAGAGCCAAAAATGACTGAATTTTTCCAGGCATGTTGCTACAACGAAGCAAAGGCTTCCTCTGAGATGATGGTTCAAATAGCTGGTGTCTTGTTGTGTTCCCACATCTTCTAGTGAGGGTTTTTTTCTTGTTGTTTGGGTTTCCCCTTCAGCAGTTAGGCGCCCTCACTGCCTGTTAAAAAGAGGATTTCAGAAAAAGCAGCCGAAGAAGTGAATACAGAGCAACCCCAGGAAGGCTTTGACCCACCTTGCTTTCATGAAGGTGAAAAAAATGCTTCTGTGCAAATGCTGTAGCTGCATAAGGCCCTTAGGTCTGTCCTGTGTAACTGCAGTGGTCACACCCATTTCCTCCCCAGCTGGTTTCTGCTGCCCTTCACTTTCACTCCAGTTCCCCCCTCTCGCACTTCACCCTTGCCACCACCACCCTCGCTGCTTCCTGACCCTCAGGAATTGAAATTCTGCTGTCTCTCCTCCTGATGGCTCTTGCATTCACTCTCACCTCCACTTTGTGCTGGCCTCCCCTGGGCATCACTCACGAGCTCCACAGGATGGACAGCTTGGCTGGCTGGTCTGGCTCGCTTCCCTCAGGGATCATGGCAATCTTACAAAGTAGTGAAATTCCTGGAAATTTATATTTATAAAGGTTGCATAGGGAAATGGACATTTATGATAATAAGGGCATCTTGTAATTCAGCTTTCATTGCTCTAACAGCATAGAAATTGTTTGTTTTCATTGAAAACTCTTCCTGACCTAACCTAGAGTAGCCTTGAAAAGGAAAGCTCTCCATTATCTTACTGTTTTCCCTGTAATTTCAGTTTTGAAAGCTTTTAAGAGTTCTCTGTACCTGTTCTGCCTCCTAAACTGGGGGGAACTTGGCAGAGATGGAACTGCTTTACTTGATACTGCTCGTGATGCTGCTTAGCTTTGTATTTGAATATCAAAAATCACTTTTGTAAGTATTTCTTGTGTCAGCAAGAGATGTGGTGACCCTTGACTTTAGGAATTTGAGAATATTTGGGATTATCCTGCTACAAAAACAAGTGGATGTCTTCTAAAGTTCAGGTACGTGGGCTGGCAAAAAAATTCTGATCTCACGTAATTAAGTCTCTAATAGGAAATGGATATGTACATAACCTGCTCCTTATGAGCACTCTGAATTCCCAGTTTCCCAGGAACTGAGCATTATTTTGATATAAGTAACATGTATTCAGTGCCCATTACACAGCTGTTTGGGGGGCTTTCCTTAGACTATGGCAAAGAAAAATGCCACCCATAAGGACTAAACAGCTTTACTCATAAAGCACTGTGAGTGTGGAATTTTAATCTAATCTATTTAACTATATTATCAACATGCCTTAAGCTGATTAAATCAGCTTCTTTATGCTCTAGGATTTAAAATCCTGTCTCTGGATGTTTCTTGTGTGAGCTTGCAGTTCATCCAGTGTGGGAATGTACAGCAGAAATTAAAGACTGCTCAAAATTCCGTGCAGCAAACCTGCTTCTTAATGACAGATTTTTTTTTTTTAGGTTCACTGTGCAGTCAGGGCACATGAGTTTGGGTTTTTTTTTTCCTGAACCAACTTTACTGCTGAAGGTAGCAATGTAGTTCCCACTAAAGCATAAATCTGCAGGCTGAAACCCTTGTAAGAACACGCAGTGTCGCTACTGAGAGTACTCAGGTGAAAAAATTGAAATATTATATATTTTTAAGTGTTTGTAAAAACCTGTTGCCCTTTAGTTTGCTGATACATACAGGCTACCTATTTACTTTCATTTTTCAACAACAGCAATAATGTCACTGCAATGAACATTGTTTGGACGCTGCTGATGGGCACCTGGATTTGAAATGATAGTCACAGGCCAAGGGCCAAAAAAGAAATTAGGTCTTCACTCTCTCAGAGCAGCATCATCTTCTCCACAAAGCCTGGAGAAAAACCTTGTTTTTCCAATGTACACCTCAGGACATTCCATGATTGAAATGCTCTAAGTAACAATTTGTCCATCTGCTGATCCCATGAGCTCACTTGTGCATTGATGGAGCTTTTTGCTGTCCCATATGAAGTATTGCCCAAAGGGAAGAGACTGGAAATACCCTACCCCCTAGAGCAGAGGCTGGTCTTGGCAAGGAGTACTCCTATACATACACCAAAATTTCACAGAAAAGAGTTTTAAACTGTTTCATGGGGCCTCTACTTTCCCATCTTCATTCTCAATAGTTTTCTCTCCTCAGACTATTTTATAAATTTGAAGTGTATTCAGAGTATTTCACTAGGAAAACACATTGATCTAAAGTGAATGCTTAGATTTTAACCAAGACTACAATATGTAGAGTATATCTGCTGGAAGAAGGAAAAATCTAGTTCTTGGGAGACAGAGAGAATTTAATTAACTTGAGTTACCTCACTTACTGCTGTATTCATGGACCCAATTTCAGTTCTCTTTGACATACCTTTTAAAAAACCCATTGTTGTGAAAACTAAAGAGCAGCTTCCCTACTGAAAGTCATTTTGAGTTGCTGCTTTTCTCTGCCACGTTAGGGTTCAGTACAGGTTTGAACAGGGAGCCCTGCCTGGTTCCTGAGCCCAGAGAGCTTGGGCTGAAAGCAGCACCAGGTCATTTAACCTGTGTCCCCTCCTTTGCACCCATCCTGTCCCTTCACTCCTCCTGGCATAACCAGATGGTTTTATCTTCCTTCAGCATTTGTTCCTATACAAATAATAATGTTTTATATACGTTATCCATTCATGAGGGATAATTAGCATTGTCAATTGGCCCCTGTAGCCACATCTTCTCTTGTCTTTGCTGTCAACCCTCTGACACATATACACCTTTATGCACCTTCATTGCATTGTATTGCACTATATTATTACATTAATTATATTATTTACAATTCTTAACTGATATTTTTAGTAGAATTTCTATTATTTCATTTCCTACACTGTTTATCACGTAGATACATCTGGAAAACATGGTGTTGTCACTTAGGAGAGATAGAAATTGCCTAATAAATGGTTTGCCTCACCACCTTTCTCTCTTTCATCTGGGCTGTATATGTCCTATTCATGCAAATATTCTGTAAGCCTGGGACTCTCAATGGCTAATATGAACCATGCTCATAAATTCTGGGCTATGGTGGTTGTGGCACAGCAGAGGATAGAGCAGTGGGAAGGCACAGCTGGTGGCATTCTCACATAGAGGGTTAATTGTGCTTAATGAACCAATGAAGTAGAAAGCAAAAATTCACCCACTCCCACCTTTAGCCTCTCCACAGCCCCGGTAAACTGTTCAGTGAAACTATTTGCTGAGGAATAAAGGCTGCAGGAGGCTGCTGTTAACGGCAGGGCTTTGTGAAACTCGTAGAATGCTCCTCTGGCTTTGCTATTCTTTCTTTGTCTATATAAGTAAGTTGGGGAGAGGCACTTTGTGTGTGTGTATCCTGACTGGCTGCTGCTGAGGGGTGTGATGAAAGCTCCAGGGTATGGAAGCCAGAGATGGTCTAAGAGCGAAAGTCATTTTCAGCGCTTGCAGTTTTTGTCAGTCTGAAAACCAACAGGGGCATTTGGTGAAAGATAAACTGCAACAAAACGAGTGCCTGGTTTCAAACATTTTACCCACTTTTGGAGGCTCAGATCATTTCTGCTCCACACACCAGACTCTTGTTCGTGACCACGGCCACCCTCGCCGACATGACAGTTCATTTGCCTGTGTCCATGCACCTGCTGCTCCTGTGCTGGAGAAGGTAAACTGAACAAAACTTCCTTTTTTTTGGAGTAATAATACCTGTGACTCTGTGGTGTGCTTACAGCAAACCTCTCCTGTGCCAGTTTAAAACCCCCAGTCTTCACTGTTTAATCAACTGCAAAAGCTGTTTATTGCTTTCTATACATGAGTGTCTCAACGATGAGCTTTAATTAACTGCATCAGCCTTGGCTGTCATTCGACACAGCTTTTATTGGAATAGATGTTAAATCCTGTCTTTCATAACTGTGTCTTAAACACATCTGTACTGAACTCTTTTAAATAGTAATTAGTTTCCATCAGCTGTCTTTTATTCATTTCATACTTGCCCACGGGCAGCCTCATTAAAGTCCAGCACAACTGTCTTACACAGATACATCTCCCACCTCCTCAGCCAGGGTGGGAAAGCTCTGGCTCAAACTTGTTTGCTCCTTTCCTGGACAGCACTTGTGGGGCTGATTTTCTCCAACACAACCCTCTTTTGGGGTTGCTGCAGCTCCCTGAAAGTTGCCTCGTGCTGGGTAGCTCCTGCAGTGATTCCCACAGTGTCAGCCCTGGGTGAGCCTGAGAGACTGAAAATTGCTCCAAGTCTGTCTTGGTCTTGCAAAGCCACTTTTCCCTCCTTGCCCTGCCTGGAGATCCATAGTCTCCTTTACTCCTTTCTCTCTTTCCTCTGTGCATGCCCAAGGGAAGGATGCACTGCCCAAGCATGCAGGCTGCTGCAGCATCCCAGGCAAGCAGCCTGTCTTCCCTCCCGGCCACTTCAGAACTCCACACTCCTCCCTCCCACTGGTGTATCCTCCTGGCTGCACTTCATCACATGGGGATGTCATTTTCCTGGCTTTCCAGCCTGATTTAACAAACTGCTTACCCACCAGTGCAATATTTAATATTCCTCTTTTATATTCCTCTTTATAAATGTTAGGTTAGAGGTTTCTAATTCTACTGTTGTGGATCCTTGGAGAGTTTTTGGAAGGGAAAAGGATATATTTCTCTGTTGCTTTAACCAGAAGCAGCTGGAAATCTGGAGGTGACATATCTGAACTGCTCTACTCCACTCCAGCCTTGTCCAGTGATTGTTCTCTCAGGACTAGATCACTCCCAAATGCATTTTCTTTGGTGCAGCACACAGGACCAAACCTCTCCCCTCCTGACACCTGAGCATCCCACCCCACCACTGGTAGGAGGGCATCCAGCTAACAGGTTAGGAGGAAACCAAAATCAGAAAAAAAAAAAAAAAAAAGGCCAAAAAAGCTAAAAAAGTACATTATGTTAACCCAAAACTGCTGCAGATTCTGGGCTTTTATGTTTAGTTGTGAGGCTGAGTCACAGCACACACCTATGAATGTCCTCCAGGGCTTTTGTCTCTGTGTGAATTCGCGCTTCAAGCTGCCTTGACATTACAGAGCTCTAAATAGAGGATTGGAAATTATTGGAATAAATTTGCCCCCACAGGAGAGACCCAGATGGAAGGCTGTAAGGAGAATATTTAGTGTGTAGAAATGCACATTTCTATGCACCCTGATACTACTGCTGTTGTGATTGTGCCTGAAGTTTTCCCACAATTTTTAAGTTTCTTTTAGGAGATGCTGTGAGACCCATCTTTCTGCATAATGTTATTTATTGATGATGCTGGCTTGAACTACCATGAAAGGGTCCTGCATTTATATTTAACATTTAATTATTGCTACTTTTTCAGGCCTTTAGGGAATGATCTATTTTAATATTCCTATGATGCCTACTGTGAACTTGGCTACTATTGCTTGTAACAGGAAAAACAACAACAACAAAAAAATCAGTCTTTCCTTTTTATCTTTATTACTCTAGAAGTGACCAAACCTACACAGCTGGCAGCTGCTTATGCTCAGGAGCCTTAATACCAAACTGCCCCTAAGAGCTCTCCGAGAAAGATGGTCGAGAAGCTGTCAAAATGGCTCACTTAGTGAGGAGACGAACTACTTGTGGGAAAACCTTGCCACTAAATGGTTTCCTGTAAAATCCTAACAGCAGATGTGTGGATGTTTGGCCCTACTCCAGGGGACACACATCCTCAGGTCGAGATCGGGCATATTTTGAGACAACGCATTAATGCCAATGGGGAGGGTAGGGATGATACATTCTATATCCTTTCTGGGAAAAAAATTCTCTAGCCTAGGTGCAGGCTAGTCATAAGAAAGGAGAAATTATTTTTCTTCTCCTTTATATTTATGTAGGGTGTCTGTCCTGTGTTCCAGTGAAAGAGGAGCAAAATTTGCAGGTACCAGCTGTAGCACCCTCGTGGAAGTGCAGCTGGCACTGCTGCTGCCACCACATCACACAGTCTGTGCTAGACAGGTGTGTACTGAGGAAAACAAATAGCTCTGAACCCTGTCCTCTCTCTCACAGCTAAAATACATTGGTTTTGTGAGCTCGTCCTCCCTTGCCAGCATACATCATGTTTTCTTCCCCCACGCTTACACTTCGCTAATGCTATCAATAATGTCCTCCTTCTTCCATATATTTCTATTTTTCATTTCTTCTGCTTCATTCCTGGTATTTTATCAACCCCTGCTCCTTATTCACCTCCCTCTACCTGCAGCTTCCTTCTCCAGCCTAAACACAGTGCAAAACCTGTATAACCTGTATAGCCATACTCCCAAATGCACCTGGGATGTGAGGGGGCTGGAGGTGTTTTCCTGGAGGGTGGCTCTTCCCTCAGTGCTGCCTTCCTTCACTCTGCTGTCCCCCAGCCCTGTCTCAAGAGCAGTTTTACCCCAACACCCCTCAACCCTCCCTTCCACCCTCTATGGGTACTGTGAAGGGCCAAAACCTCAGTGAGGGATGGGCACTTTCTCCTCTTCCAGCCAGGCATCCTTTCACTTGTACAGGCTGCTCTTTATCCGGAAGTAGGAACCTCTTAAAGGTCAAAATAGAAATAGCTCCATTGAAAAAACGGCAGAGTTTGGTTTTTACTGGAAGAAGCTCAGCTTTCCATTGGTTGGAATGTGCACAGAGACATAGTGACCCTTGTAGTTAAAAGTGGGGGAAATCATTCATGCTCTTTCAGAAAATTATACCTGTACCCCAGTTGCATGAGAAGGGGTTTATCACACAAATGAATCCCAGCAGTGGTCACTGGGGTACAGGCTGTGGTGATGTCAAAGCTGCACATTTGCCAACTGTATGGTGCTTCAAAGCCACCTTTGCCTTCAGCCTGGACTTTTCCTCTCATTCCTATCCTAATCCCTTGACAGAAGTACAAAAGAAGGTCTCTGCCTGTATGCATAAGACTCTCTTTGATCCTGCACAGGACCAGAGCCCAGCTCCATCCTGCCTCCTGCAGTGAAGCCAGAGATGAGGTATCCCAAGCCAAGCCTCGTTGCCTGAACTGGGCAAACCAAGCCATGGAGGGGGTTATTCACTTGGCAAAGCAGGAGCTGGTGGATGGAGCCCAGAGCTCTCAGAAAACCATTTGCTGCTGTCTGGGAGAGAGCTCGTTTCTCCTCCTCCAGAAACTGTGCCTGGGCTCAGCTCCTTCCCGCTGCTGCTCCACCGCTATTTTGGGGGGGCATGTGGTTATTTATTTGATTCCTTTCTCTGCAGCAGTCCAGCTGGAGACCTAAGATAATATCCGAAATAATTAAGCCCTGCTCACAGCACAGCTCCTGCTCCAAGACATCGTCAAGGGGAGGAGTGGGAATGGGAGACCAGAGTGTCAGAGAGCTGACAGCCGAGGCGGACACGAGAAGAATTATAGGCATTCAACAAACATTAAAAGGACAATAACACACTGGCTTATGGCTATTTGTTTTTTACGAGCGACTTTGGCAGTATTTTGTTTGAAGTTTTGATGGCCATATGTTTTCCAGGGAGGCACAGCGCTTTCCTCTGTTTGTAAACTGGGTTATAATTGAAATTGAATTTTTATGAAATCTATGTGAAATATGATAACACATTAAAACACTCTCCTTTGGAGAGTTTCCTCATTGATTTTTGTTGCATTAAATCTGTTTACACATCAAAGGAAAATATTGCATTCTGTCTGTCTTCATTTCAGTCACACCCTTCCTTTTGTTTCCTGGAGACTACACATGGCAAAGTGAAATCCCCACTGTTCAGAGCTCTTCCAGCACTCACACTTCTCTTAGTGAAATGATGCTTTACACTATAATTGGTCTTCTTTCTCCCATCTGCTTACCAAACCAGGAACTTTACAATGTCTTTTTCTTCCTTCACCTTTTCAGCAATTCAAGTATATTTATACACTGGGACCAATCCTGTCCTACTGAAAATATGCAGGATTTGGTGGCTGACTTTGTGTCCATCAGGATCAGTCTGCTATGGACCAAATCTGTAGCTGGAGTACACACAGTCATGGCTCAGTTCGCTTCAGAGAAGCTGTGCAGATTTATCTGAGATTCTGTGCCTGGAAAGGTTTTTTTTTTGTTATAGTAGAAATAATTTTAAATTCAACCAGTATGTCTTATCTCAGGCTTTTCAGATATTGTTGTAAAGAACTGAGCTTTCTATGATTTTAAAATTTTGTGTGTGTGTGAAAATGCTATTTTGTATATACATATGTGTGTGTGTCAAACTATTTTATATGGTATTGAAAAGTGTATGTGAAGACCAGAAATGGTGTGGGTGAAGGGAAAGCTTATTTTTAGCCTGGTACTAAGGCAAGAGTGAATCCATCTTAATGACTAAACTAAAATGGAAAGTATTCTTAGGACTGATAACTAGATCTATGAGGATAAACCATCACTTGCTTTACTCACAGGGCTCGTGTCAGAGGAGTGGTGTCGTGATAAGGCTGGTGGTGCTATCCAGGCTCTGTGTGTGTGAAGTGAGGACAAAGACCTGTTTCAGACCCAAAGGAAATGCTCTATTTTGATGTTTTTCTCTGTCACTGTAGAGATAGTAGCTAAATGCTATCACCAGTGCCTGTTGGGCTTGCCTCTGAGTCTAAGCTGAGCTCCACCCAAATATTCTTTTCATTTCTCTTCTGCGAGTTGCAAAATTGTCCTGATTTTAACTCTTCTCCTTGCATTAGACTGACTTCTATTTTCCTCTCTTTTCAGAGCATGAGATGTGTTATACTTATTTAGATCCTGGGCCCACCAAAGCTGACCCCACACCTAACCTGGAGAGCCTCCCACCACTTTCAGGCATCCTCCCTGGCAGAGGTCCATAAGATACTTGGACATATCCATCACTCTCTGCACTGCCTGGAGCATGGGACTGCATTGCCTTTATTATCTTTGCTGCCATGGTGTGGCTACAAGTGCTTTTATTCACGACAAAAATTATCTAACTGCTGATAAAACCCAGCAGAAGCACAGGCCAGCGTGGCTTTCTAGGTGGATACACTCCAAGTTGTCAGCAGGTTACTTGGTACATTTTCTCCTTGCTTTTCTTTGCAGTTTCCTTGTTTTGGTTATTTTTTGTTTTTTACATCTAAAAAAAATTTATATTAAGACAAAGAGTATCCAGAGAAGAGGAGGCTGAGGTGTATCTGTGGGATTACCTTCTCTTCCTGAGGTGAAGGGGCATCAGCTCGTGATGCAGTGGTGGCTTGGAAGGATAGAATGTAAAATAAATAAAACTACAACTATGTGCATTAGTATTTAGAAGCAGCCCTTGAATGCTGAGGTCACCTCTAAAATGACTGTCCAGGCACTGAGAGAGAACCTCCCAAAATGTTAGACATGTTGTCTGCTGGGAAAATTCCTTTAAGGAACAGCAAAGATAACACAGACAAATGTTTAACTGATTCATTTATATCATGAATTATTGTCCTAGCAAAAGCTTGTAAGGTGGCAAGGTAAATTGATATTTATTTTCAAATCAATATAAATCAGTATAAATTTTAACCTAGTGCTCTCTGTGAACACCACAAAGCACTGGCCCCAGTGATTTCTTCTCCCTCTCTCCTCCTGCCCATGTGCATGGTGAGAAAATCCAAGATTTGGGGGTGACAAATATTGTGATATTTATTGCAAAGCCTGATGAAGACTTTGGTAACAGCAAATTTTTCTACCCACAGGCTGCTGGTCCAAAGGGGGCAGCCTTCCTGCGTGCCAGCAGGGAGAGACGCAGGGGGATTGTCCTGCACGTTGTGAAGAACAGGTGAGGTGTATTGTGCCCAGTTTGCTGCTTGGAAGAGTGGAAATGGGAATGTAAAGTGTATTTTATAGCTAAGCAGTGGATTTTGTTAGGTGTGACCCAGTGACCCAGCAGAAGGTTTAAGGGATTTATATTCCTAACCCTTATAAGTATTACAAAAAACAAAAACAAAGCAAACGAACAATACCCAAACAACCGACCAAAACAAAACCAAAACCAAATCAAGCAAAAACTACAACAACCAACAAAAAATATTTTCTGATCTGACAAAATTTAATGTCTTCCACTGCCCAGTGCACTAATCAGGGAGCCAGCTCTGCCCAGACCTATCTCTGTCTCCCAGGGCAGATGTGATGGGATCCAAACCAACCCAATTAGAGATGGTCTTGCCTTTTCCTGGTTGTGAGATTTCAAGAAAAACAGGGTGTTTTAGATTAAAAGAAAAAAGAAAAAAAGACACAAACAAACAAACAAAAAACACAAAATATTTTTTAACCTAAAGTTCAAATCTGCATAATATTTACCATCTAAAACAAACAAACAAAAGTCCTAAAAGAATTGAGCTGAACTGAGACAGAAAAGCAGCAAAAAAGGGTTTCTGAGCACCTCCTCCCCCCCTGCCCTGCCACACTTGCAGGTTCGTGCTGCTTGTAGGATTTGCTGTTTCAGTTCTGAGCTGCGTCAAACTGTGCACTCCTCTCTCATCTCTGGGCAGGTTTATTTGCTCGTGGGGTCACTTGCTCCTCTCCCTCCTTTATGGGCCTCCAAATAAAATGGAGGAGAAACAAATCAAAACTGCAGCCTGTCAGAGTAAGTAGAAGGAAATAGTGTGTTAAAGCTTTAGGCAAAATGAAAAAGAGATAAAAATGAGAGAATTAAAAAAAAAACCAACCAAACAAAAAGTAGGTGAAAATGGTGGAAAATGGCAGAGAAAACCCATAAAATAAAATGGAATTATATAACAAAATTGTGGAATGGTTTGGGTTGGAAGGGACCTTAAAGATCATCTAGTTCCAGCCCCATGCCATGGGCAGAAGTGCCACCCACTAAGGACAAGCTCAGAAGCAGTTGTGGTGCCCCAGCTGCTGTGACACCAGGTAGATGGGAAATCACAATTTGTGTCCCCTGCAGGCACGTCTTTTAAAGAGCTCACAGCTAAACAGCATGTGGGGTTTCTATTAAAAAATTAATCATAGCACCTCCTCCTGTGACAAATTATTAAATAAAACATGAAGAGTTGCAGGGGCTGTATATGCAGAGTACCTATTCCCCCTTCCATATGTCAAACCCCATCAGAGCAGGGAGCAGGCTCCAAAACCCATTCCTTAAATCACAGAGTGCCCTCAATATGGAGATGCCTGTGGAAAGCAGAGATAGTCCTGGCAGGGACACTCCCTGTGCCGAGCAGCAGTGCAGAATCCTCTCCTCTTTCTTCCACAAATTGTGATCATGTCCTGCAGAAGTAAGAATAATCTGTATTTCTGACATGGGAGGGAAAGGGGGAGCAGAGGTTGGGGGCTCTTCTTCTGTACAGATTGTTTGTTTGTGTGTGCACATATAGATGTGTGTCCATGTGAAAAATATGTTGTACATACTAAAAAAGTGTATAGATTTCTCCTTGCCCATGGCATGGGTGTTGGAACTACATCCCTTCCAACCCAAATCATTCTGTGATTCTGTGGTTCTATGAAACATAAAAACAAACATCCCATTTACAAAAACTTATGCCTATATTTTCAGGGCCACCTCCACAGAACTCATTCCCATTCAGGAGGAGACTGCAACCCCAGGAAGGACTTATCCTGCACGTTTTCATGGACTCCCCAATGGTTTCCAGCACTCTGCCCTCGCTGGTCTACCTGCCCTACACTCACCTGGAAGCCAGGTAAACACTTGGAGTCCCTTTCTGGGTATTGAACATTGACCTTACCAGATGCATAAAACATTTTGTTCATGCTTAGGGTGAAAAACCACACTGGATGCCGTTGTGACACATAATTCTTATGAATCTCAGTGAAATCAGTGTTCCTGAGGCACTGATGTGTTGTACAGTGCTTCAGGTACTACAGGGGAGACTGCCATGACATTAGAAATGGGCACTTTAAGGAATAACAACTTGCTTATCCAATTCTAGCTGTCCTAGGGGTATCCTGCTGCTTGTGGTAGTATGCTTAAATCAGAGGTTGAAGTCCCAGCACACACAGGCAGGTGTGTGGGCAACAGGGGCAAGTGTTTGGAGGGGAGTGGGAGCCCAGCCTGTGGGTCAATGATGAAGGATCCTTCAGTCCTACACTGAAGAAGGATCAATGCTGAGGATGAGGATGAACAGAACCTACTTCCTGCAGGAAACTTGGCATCCATTAATTATGAAGCAGTGTTAGAGCAAAGAGCCATATGACAAAAATAGCAACAGCACACAATTTAGGAGATAGGATTTCACAAGTCGATTAATTAGCGAGTCACATTGTGGATGATAGTAAATATATGGCTGGTTAGTTTTGGCATAATAAAAAGTAAATGCAGACACTAATAAATAGTTATGCATTTCTGCCAAAACTTTGATGTTAATTGTAGATTATGCGATACTTGTTAAAATGGGACCTACAATACATGAGCCGTTTTTTTCTATTAATTAAACATAGTGCACAAATTATTTCTTATGTTATATCTCTATTTATAAAGTGAATAAAATGCAATAGCTGACCAAAATGTTCCCCTTTCTTTAATTAAAGGCAGAAACACTGGTCTACAAAAATAAGACATTGTCAAAATTTTTTTTTTTTAATACTTCTTAATGTTTTGTTTCTTGGTATCTCTTAAGCTTTCAAATCTTTCTAGAACTATGTTCAAAAGAATATTTAGCATAGAGAAAAACACTAAATATTTCATGGTATAATTAAATCTTATTAATGTAATTGTCTGCATGGTTCATATTAAAAATTTACAAGAACCCTTTTCCTTTTTGTTAGAAGTTACATTTTCTTATGAATTTCCATAAATGTTTAGAGCCTAATCAAGCTTAACTGTGGGAAGCATTGGAAGTTTTCTCATGATTTGATGTTGAATCTAAGTTCCTTTATTTGTATTTTTCTTTCAACCCAGCCAGAGACACTTTGTCATGGAATTAGCACTCATGTAATTAAGGTACAAAAGATTTAGTATTTGCTTTAGCATTTGTGGGTCTAGATGCTGGTTTTAAATGTTTTCTAAGTTTTAGCATTCTCTCTTCTGTTTTCTGTGAGAAGACTTTTTTAAAGATACTTAATTTCTTATTTTTCTGCACTGTGCTGCGTGCAAGGTGTGTACAGAACTACATACAATTTTAGCTTTAAAAAAGCCCTTTCTATACAAACAAAATGTTTTATAACCTGAACAATTCCACACAGGTCCATTCTACTCCTTGCATGTAACACTAAAAAAAAAAAATGTCTGATACCCTGTGAATACAGAGGAACAGTGTGTAGTTACTATTCATCACAACTCATTGCTTTCCCTACTGGTATTTTGGAAAACTTCCTTCTCTACCTCAAGCCCCCTGCCCAAGACATCCTTTCTGCTGCTTCTGCTGAAGTCAGAATCAAATTTTCAGGCCTTTCCTGAAGACTGACTCTCTACTCAGTATTCCTTGTCTTAAAAAATTTGATATTGTCAGATTGAAAAAAACCCACCACGATTCCCTTTAAGCAGCAGGAAGAAAACGCGTTTCTGTCACTCTCTGATTTCCAAGGCCTTTTTAATAAAATTGAAATCCTTATGAAGTTCTCCTGAATCCATCAAATATTCATCCAAATGGTTCTGTTTATTGGCATTCCCACATTAGCATATTGTTCTGTTAAAATTCATGCAGCCATTCATCTACCTGGTGGCTCCACATCTAAGTAGACTTCTGCTCAGCCACTGCTACCATTAAAATCAGCTTTTTCACTTGAACTTGCTTTCATTTAAGCCACTCTTAGCACAGAAAGGAGCTCATTTAGTGATGCTTTTTCACCTTTATGTTAACTCTGAATGCATCATTAGCAGGAAGATGTTGACTAATTTGGAGGGAGTTTAGAGAAAAGCTATAAAAATGGTTAGCAGGTCGGCAAAGTGAGCACTGTGTGGAAAGATAAAATGAGCTATCAATGTCTAGACTGGCTGAAAAATCGTGATTATAAGTTCTTAAAGGATATAAACATGGAGAGTGGAATAATCCAGTGTGTTAAAACTATAAGAAAAGGTTATATGGGGACAAAGTAGAAAATCCTTCTTCAGATGTTTATGGTGGCCAGGCAGGGTTGGTCAGGACCCCACAGTGCTGGGAGACAGACCAGAGGATCTCAGGAGCTCTTGCCTAGTGCACAAAGGTGTGTTTTAATAGTTACACAGCGAAAAATGCCACAGAAAAGCTAGGAAAAAGAATAGGTAAAAGAAGGAGAGAATGACCACTTATTTATGGCAGCTTTTTTTCTGGTAGGACATATATTGAGCCGTGGGGGTCTCCCTTCCAAACTGCTGGGGAGTTTAGCACATAGGGCTTTCGAAACCACAAATTAGTAATACGAAATGAGGAACAATCTGGCATTTCCAGAAACTTTTGACCCAAATTCCCACGGTGGGGCAGCTCCAATATTAACTGCGACCACCTGACAGCACTGCTCCAGCGTTACTCCATCACAGAGACTCTGGGTGGTCTGAGATGGGATTCGCTTGCAATTTGTTGCCTATTTTATTTTGATTTGACTCACAGCTGTGCAAGTCAGAGGCACTGAATTTGCAATTTCAGAATCACTGCAGAGTGATACATGTCACACAGGCTTTGGGTTGTATCCACTTTGCTTCATCTGCCCTTCGTCCTCACAGAGAGCTGGTTGTAAACGAGGGCCAAAATTGTGTGTCAGAATCCCATACAGGAGCTACCTTGCACAGTCACAAACACTATTTAATTTGTGGAAAGACTGCATGAACAGTGGATGATGGAGCTTATAACAGAAATTAATTCAGAAAGAATTCAAATGAAATATCTTCTTCAGAGAGTAAACTCATTTGTATTCCAAAATGCAATTATAGAGTGGCCTCGGGAAACTCAGAGCTCTTTCTGGTCAGCAGCACTGGCAATGTCTTTGCACATGATCATAGATAGCTTTAATTTCCCAGAAAGGAGCTCACTGAGAGGAACAAGAAAACCACTGTAAAGGTAAACATTTCATAAGCCAGTTGACAACCACACTAGAAATATTAAACAGGCTTAAAAAGTGTTATTGAGTTCGCCTACAAACTGTGAAGTGCTTGGAGAGAAAAATGCTACCTGACTCCATCCCAGGATCCAGTGATTAGGAACTGAATGAGACCTAAAGACCATACATTTCAGCAATCTGTCTCTGTCAGTGGTGAGATGCCTGAAAAAGAAATAATGAAGCTCTTTCCCTAAACTCCAGATACAAAGATACAAAATGCAATCCAGCCCACTAATATCTGAAATATAAACGTTTGAATTTCCTTCCAGCTTCTTCGGGAGCTACTAATTATGTCTCTGGATACCTCGGATGTCCACAGGATTATCTACTCCCTTTGAAACTTCTTGTCCTGTGGCAAATTTAATCTACAAGTAAGGCTGTAATGTAGGAACAGCTCCTGCACAGGGATTAAGTTCTTGTTTGACTTCAAGTAGGGATGTGCTTTAAAGACTCCTGCCTGTTTGCTTATAACTAAAATTCTGTGTAAGATTACGCAACCTAGACTGATGGACAAAACTTCTGACAATCTTTATAAATACCCCATCCCTGGAAGTGTTCAAGGCCAAGTTGGATGGGCTTGGAGCAACCTGGTCTAGTGGAAGGTGTCCCTGCCCATGGCAGGGAGTTGGAACGAGCTGGTGAAGTAGCTTTGTCAGCTCCAGTGGTTTTCTATGTGTCAGTCTGTGTTGTGTTGTTTTGGTTTGGTTTTTTTTTGTCTAGAACCACTACCCACTGTGTTCCTAAGGAAAATTTCCATAATACTATGTATTTTGCAGCAAATCCACAACACACACCACTGTTCCAATGGGTATTGCAAGTGACATTTGATCCAAAGGCCAAAGCTTCCCTTATTAAATAGTGGAAAGGAGCATATACTTCCAAGGGAGGGATGTGTGCAGGGTAGAGAGCAGAATGTAATATCCTCTCCTGCAAGCTGGGTTGACTCTGCTATGAGATGGCAACCTCGAGACTGTTTGTTGTGTTTAAAAAGCTGGTGAAGCATGAGTTTAGCTTGAGGGAAATGCTGATGCAAGGGACACTCCAGGAGAAAAATGATGGGTAGAAACAGTAATTTATCTTGATCTCCCATCCTAATAGTTGGAATGTGAAAAAAACAAAAAAAACCCCAAAAAAAACCACAAAACCAACACCGCTCTCCAACTACCTGAAAATCCTCCAAAGGACCAACCATCAGAACAAAACAGAAATAAAAACATAGGAGGAAAAGGAAAGACCTATTAAATGGCAGTAAGTTGTTCCTTGTGTTTGAAATGTTAATAGCAAAACAAGAAAAATTTCAGGATCAATTTTTTTTTATTTTGTTTAAGTGTTGTTGATATTTTCTGGCAACATTCTCATGAAAAGTCTTGATGAAAATCAGACTTTTTTTTCTTTTCTTTTCTTTAATTAATTTGGAAAAAATGCACTTTGGAGTAAAATCTGTCCTTAACATGGTATGCCTATAAGACTTCAGTGGTTTCTGTAAGATGCGTGGTTAAGTGCAAGTTACCAAAAATTACTCAAAATAAGGCTGCCTCCCTTCTCTGCACCAAAATTCAGTGGAATCTAATGAATGAAAAAGTTATACCAAAGGTAAAAACTGCTATTTCACTACTAAAAGTCTGAAGTATTATCAATTACAAAGGCAGGAAGATAAGACATGTTTATTCTTCACAGTGCTTATAGCTCTCTGCATTCAGCAACACGCATTACCATAATTTGGTTTATACAAAGTGCAATATAAGCGTGCTCCTGCAAGCAAATTTAAACAGATGTGTTAAAATCTGCTGGAAATTTCTCGGCTGGGAACAGAAATCTATTGCAAACATCTGATACGCACCTGCAAAAGATCTACCCGGAATCAAGTGAACCTCAAACCAGCATCCTCCGTTTCCTGACCCGCTCCTCTCCTTACCCCCACCCCTTGTTTGCCGTTCAGATAACACCAGCAATGAGCAATTTCACAGCCCCAATTAGTGAATTCGCTGACAGCTCGAGGTAAGAGGGGGAATGCAGCACTTTTCTCTTTCTCTTAGCAGTCTTTTTAAACCTGTCAGTGCTGGTATCTGAACGTGCCCTGTTCCTTCCCTGAGCACCTCAGAAACGAGGCGTTCCGTGCAAAGCTTTGTTTCATCTTTAAATCTGAAGTGCTTTATAGGGGATCACGGCATCCCCTATTGGCATGGGTCCGGGTATCCAACAGTAATAACACACCTCGAAGGGAAGGGAAGAGGAAAAACAACTTTATTTTTCTGAAAGCAGTGAGGGATTTAGATTGTGTCTACTTGCTGGGAGCTGCCTGTGTTAGCTGTGAGTGGGAAATCTTTATTTCAGAGCTCTTCTTGGATTAGATCATGTGCCTGTGAAATGGGCAGGAGCTGGGTGCTGCAGTGCCATGGCCCAGTGTCTGACAGAGCTCACATTATTATGATATTATAACATTAAAGACTATGATGTTATGAGCAGATCTCTTTTTCAGGGAAGATGGTTAAATCTATTTATTTATTTGCCTATTTATTTATTATTTAATGTGAGGCTGGTGTGGCACTGGAACAGTTTTCCCAGAAGTGGTGTGGCTGCCTCATCCCTGGAAGTGTTCAAGGCAAGGTTGGAAGGGGCTTGGAGCAACCTGACCTAGAAGGTGCTCCTGCCCATGGCAGGGAGTTCGAATGTGATGATCTTTAGAGTCCCTTACAACCCAAACCATTCTGTAATTGTATGATTTATTGACAGTATTACAGTACTGTCAATATAAAAATCTAAATTATACGGGTTTGGCGTCTGATTTTCAAAGTTAACCAGCATATGGTTTGGGAACAGAATGACTAAGATTTAAGATGAAAAATTCAGTTAAAAGCCAAATATGAAAAATCCCTTCTTCATGTATCAGGCCTTACCCTGAAGTGTGGCAGCTTGAGGGAAGAACATCTGACCTCCAGGACAACATGTCCCAGAAATCTTCCATCCTGAGGGCTGCTGCTCCCAAAGTCACCTCTCTAAGGAAACTTCTCTTAAGAACTTAGTGCATCATTACGTAGGCAACACTTGGAGCTGTTAATGTCATTAATAAGGATATTGTGACTTTTGGCCAGCCTAAAACAAGCTATCAGTGAACCCAACTGATGTTTGAAACTAAATATAGTTCACATTAAATTTTAAAGCTTTGAATTACGTGAAGAGCTTCACAAGTCCTAGTTCAATTGACAGTAATTTCAATTTGCCTTCAGCTACTGTGTCTCTGTGTTATTTTTTCTTATTGGTGTGGGAGATAACAAATGTGCGAATGACATTTCAGTCTGGTAATTGGGTCATTTATAGTTCCTTATTAGTTCCTGCTGGATCAGGGCTATGGTGCTGATTTTACATAAGGATCAAGCTCCTCACTGAAAGCCCAGCACCGAAAGCATGCCCGCGATACCTGACTGTGAGACAAGTGTTGCCATGTCATACATGAAAAATAAAGTGGCTTTGCGCTTGCCATTTTCATTAAAAGATGGCACTTTTGACAGCTAAAGCAATCCCTTCATCTTTTTCTACATTGACCTCTCTGTTAGGGAAGGCTTTGTTGGTCTGAGTGGTGTTACCTCCTCCTTGTCCCAGCTGTTTTTGCAGGAACTGAGCTGAGGGTGGCTGCCTTCAAGCCAGGCCTGCTCTTCAGTGTTTGCTGGGGACAAGCCTCGTGCAAGGGGCCAGGAGATGCTGGTGGCTCCTCTGGTGCAAAGGCCTGACTGCATTCAGCTCAGCTGGATCAGCACACTGACACAGAAACTGCACAGGGCATTGTCTTTCCGGGGGGATTTTAGCCCTCTCCTCTGCTAATCGTATGCTAACCACACCATGAAGGCACATGGTGTGATTTTTGGGTTTGTCCTGTGCAGGGCCAAGAGCTGGACTCAGTGATGCTTGTGGGTCCCTTCTAACACAGAATAATCTATGATTTTATGTTTATTCCTCTTGATGTATCACCTACCTCCAGGCTCAGGTGAGCTGGGACAGAGAACTGCAGTCCTGTTTTCCTCCCCAGGCTTTTTTGCACAATTTTTCACCCCAAAGGCTTTGGAGAAGCTCTGAATGTCTCTTTAGAGTAGTATTTGTACTGTCTGTCTGTGGCAGTGTCAGAGACTGTGAGGGTTGGAGGACTCCCCAGCACAGGGGGTGTGAATGAATTGTAAGTGGCTGTAGGAAGAACAATTGCTCTTAGTAGAGGAGAAAAAATACCAACTCTCAACAGATATTTTCAGACACAAAACTTTTACCTTCATTCTTCCAGCTGTGTTAAATAGTTTAGTAGAATGTACTACTTCCCATCCCGAAAACCTCTTACATTGTAGGGCCATCCCAGGTATTCCAATACTGCTATCATAACATGATCAGGAAAATGTTTGTGGCATCTATTAATCTGCAAACCATTCCCTGATACCATCAGGGACTATGATTTTTTTTACTTGGATATATAAAAACAAGATGCTCACGTTATGAATGTTGGTTTTGATGAAAAAGTAATTTCCCCACCCCTATCCACCAAGGGTTTGTAACACCCTTTTTATGTTTGGTTTTGGCTGCAGTGTTTCACTGCAGAGGCTGCTGGAGATTTTCAGTGGCAAAATGGGAGGAATTCATTGACTATGTGAGAGAAAAAGCCTGCCTAGACTTGTCGAGATTGTCACTTAGGAAAAAAAACCTGTGAGAAATACAGGCTGCATTTAGCACTACGCTAGCAGTGACTTGGAACCTTTTTATTATTAAATTCATGGTGTTCACAGTGCTCAAAAGTGAGTGCAAAATGTACCTGACTTCTCTAATGGGTTTTGGATTCAGAAAAATATGTAAATGTCTTCAGATCTTTCCGGTGATGTTGTCATCATCCATCTGCATTACATTTTTTGCTTTAAACTGGAAGATTCCTTCGTGATGAATAGGATGCTTAAAGGGAAGGCTTCTATTTCCACTTTTATTGATTATTAATGAAATCACAGTGCTCTCAGACTGTTAAAGCTGCAGCCCCAAAATAAGGCTTGGCAGTGATAATTGCTTCTCTTAAATCATGAATATATTAAGAAAGGGAGCTTTTCTGGAGTATTTTATGATTTGTGAAAACTGTATAATAATCATTGCCTGATTTGCTGGAAATTTGGAGAAGTATTTGAAGCTTTTTGGGAGAATCCAGCATATTTCATAGTTTCTGAATTTCCAGACATTGGGTAAGGAGGAATACCTGGAAAAACCCAACATAAAAAGTGTTAAAAAATGTGACAACACTGAAGACTCCTAATAAAATAACAGTGAAGGAATCCATTGTCTGGCACATAGCTAAGAAAGCAGAGAGCAAGTGTTTATAAAGAAATCACACAAATGTTTTTACTGGTTTTGAAAGGCCGGTGAGGTGCCAAAGAGCAACTAAATTTGCCACCTGGAACATGAAGGCATTAAGAAGAAATCCATGCCTAGGTTGTGAAAGCTCGGCCACATCATGAGAAGTTCCTAGTGGATTCTATATGAATTAAGAAACTATACCCATGGCCTTCTCATTACCTTGGTCAACTCATGGGAGGGGTCTCACCACTGCATTGGAGCAAGATTGCAAATTTCCTCCTGGATCTGCTCTGGACCAAGAGTGTGTCCTTAGAGAAATAAGGCCAAAATGTCTTATGCTCCAGAGTGTCTTATCCCATCCTGATGTTACAGAGAAAACCAAACTTGGTTTTAAAGTTATAAAATAATTTCATGCAAAGATACAGGAACTATATAGTATATATTGATATGGTAAACCGTTTTAGGTAAACAGTTTTAGAATTGGCCAAAGCTGAATTTTGAATTAAATCTTGTCAGATCAATGAAAATAAGGGAAACAGTTGCTCAAGAGTTCTTGGAAGAAACATTTTGGAACTGCCAAAAAGGTTAAAATTCAAAATTTTAAATTGTAAATGACACAACATTGTTTCTTAACATTCATCAGGCTTCACTGTCACCTCATTTCTGGCTGTGTAATCCTATTTCAGGTGGACAGAAGAAGTGTATGGTGAAGTTGATGATATTTCATCTGGCATTATCCTCTAATTATTCCATAAAAGCATTAAAAGACACATTTGAATCTAACTCTTTGGCAGAACTTTGATCCACTCAACCTCTTCAAAACCAGTGGAAGAAAGCAGCTGGGGAAGGACAGGGAGGGGACCAACCGTGCTCCTCCCTTGTCCGCAGGGGTTTGTTCTCGCCTGGCACCTCCACATATCACACACCACGAGACACCACCTCTGCCAGGCACTGGCTGATAAAAATCCTCATCCCTTTCATTTTTGTCATTTGCACAGTGTTTCCATGGAATTGCCATGCCAGCAGGATCAGGTCATCCCTAGTTAATATGCCGCAACACGTGCCGAGTTGGGTTATATTTTTTCCAGAGCTTGATGGCTGCGCCTCCTTTGTCTGGGCAGAAATTACTGAGCATTGTTAAAGACTCCATTGTATTCTTTCATGCAGGACATTTCTTGAGCTACACCTTTAAGTTTCTGAGGGTTTGAAAAGGAGACAAAATACTGTTTCAGGTCAGTTCATTCTTATTTGAACAAAGGCAGACTTCGAGCTCTAAGCATGTCTTCTTAAATTCAGTTCTCACAAAGGCTTTGCATGGAGTGATCACCAAAGCAGGTATTGTCTCTTTTTAAGTATCTTTGTAGGGGTATTTCTTTCTAGTTTTGGCAAGGAAATTGCTTAAGAACAGCCAGATAATGACTGCCTAAAGAATATTAATGGTTTTTAGATTTTTGACTCCATAATCAGTTAAAGGAAGATCAGAAAGACACAAAACTATAATTTTCAGAGCTATCATTTTAAAAATTTCTGTAATTTTGATGGCAGCAAAACACCTGAAAATAAACATATCAGAAGAACACATCATTTGAAGTCTGTTAAGAAATGCATGGACATTTTCACCTTTAAGCAGGCAGATGGATTTGCAGTTAGAAACTTTCTACATTTCTCAGCAGCAAATGTTCCTAGCACTGGAAGAATTAGGAGTTTAGAATGCTTATAAAAAGAATTAATTTTATTTAAATTTGTTCAAGCCCACACAAAGGCTTCTAGAAATGAGACATTTTGCTGCAAATGGGGATGAGGAAAGCTGTGGCTGTGCTGTTCTCCTGCTGTTGGAGCAAAAAGGGCACCTGGTGGCCATGCTGGGGGGGTAAGAAGACACTGAGATAAGACTGGGGTAGATGAGGAGCTGCGAAAGAACATCTGCTTTGTATGGCATAGATAAGACTCCCAGAGTCTGATTTTTCACGAAGCGCAGTGAAATAATGAAGGATGTGAATCAGAGACTGCCCCCACTATGCAACTTTACATCTGCTCTTCTCTGAGACAGCAACATCATCATTAACATACTCGGCCAGGGGTAGGAGCTCAGCGTATCTCACACAGCGCTGTTTAGATTTTATACTTGTGAGGATAATAAGCAGGTTTCACTTGGGGTTTGTATTTTGTTGTTTGTTTTTTGGGTTTGGGGTTTGTTTTTTTTTACAAACCATCTTCTCAAAGTTTCCCACACAGGAGACCGAGTCTGTCAAGTGAAGAATGATTTTATAGATCCATTTTACATCCAAACCCAATGGAAATGCCATGTTTCCTCTTCATCTAGCAAGTAGAAATAAAAGCAGAACAAAAGCCAGTCCCCAAAGCCATAACTAGTTATTTTCCTGTCTTTGACTTTCAGATGAAGAGCTCTACCTGTGTGTCTCCTGCCAACTCTCACAGACAACATCTTCATCTTCTCCCGTCTCCTCCCCCTCAAAGCCACCTCCCAGGATTTCTGACAATGCCCATGCTGTGTTAGAGCTCTCAGACTGACAGAAGGTAACTATTCAGGTCAGGATTTGTTCTCTTCCTTTTTTTACTGTCCTCTCATTTCCCTCATTCCTACAGTAATGCTGGATGGGTCTAATCACCCTCCAATCTCTTTTTATCATGGTTCTGTCCCTATGAGGACAATTCTGGTGGCCCTCCAGGGTAAAGAGGGAGAAATAAGAAGGAAATGTAGGTGCTTAAAGCCCAACTCACAGTACAATGGCACAGAGCCTTCCCCCTCATTCTCATCTTTAAAGGCCACCTGGAACTTTGTCTGAATAATTGTGAGCCTTTCCAGAAAGTGGGGTAGAATTTTGCATATTAAGTGTTAAAGATTTATTTCTTTGCTGTGTTTGCACTGTATTTTATAACTTGGAGTTTATTTAGTTACTATCACATGTAGCGTTCCAAGAGTATCACCTTGCAATATTTGTTTTGCATATGTAATGCATATAATGCTTCCTTTAATGGAATTTTTACAAAGATATGTAGCAGTTAAATATGCTTATAGGTAGTCACAGTCTCCTGGTGTGTTTGTTAAAGATTGCTATCACTTAATTTAAGTGCATAGGGTTCTCTTTCTGAAGCAAAACAAGATTTTCTAATTGATAAAAAGGATACATACATCCATGCATTCCCTATATTTTACATTATCTTTCAGCAGTAGTCTTCAAACTCAAGTAGTTATCACAATCAAATACATAAAAAGTACCATAGATGTTGTCTGAGTCATACAAACTTTTATTTAATAAGTACTAAGGTATTCAGGTTTCCAGCTCTACTAAGCTATATAGCTCTCTGAGAACCAAGTTTTTTAGTTTCCCTTGAAAATTTCTGGCCTTAAAACTTCAAATGAGTTTTTGTCAGAGCGAAGTTAATGCTTCATCTTTTCTAGGTTATTAAGTTTTTGTCTTACACTACCCGTAAGAGCAGTGATAGGTACGTAGAGAGGGCAATTGACTGTCTCGAAAGGTTAACTGCCCTCTGGCTGAAAATGAGTACAATTACTCACCAAAAAGCAAATGACTAACACCCTCATCTGAGGAGTTTTCAACTGCAACCAGAATGGGCACGTTCAGCTGAGGAAGGTCAGAATATATAGAAAGAAATATAAAATATCTTCAAGAAAGGAAAGGTTAAAGTAATTCATGGCTGTGTTCCAAAACAAATGTAGATTATTTGGGGGTTTGGAAGAGAACACACCATTTACTGTCATTTCTGAACTTGGTTGCCTTGAAGTTGTATTAAATTTTTTAGCTGCACAGTGGAAGGCAGGGGAATGAAAGAAGCACACAGGTCCCAGTGTGGGTCGGTTCACCCCTGTTTACAGTACCATGAGGAAAGATGATTCACCAAATTGAACAGAGCATTAGATATTGTTCATTTTGGGCCAAGCCTGGCTCTGTTAAAACCTTTGAAAGGTTTGCTATGTACTTCCATAAAAGCAGTATCAGGACACAACTGCACAGGACTGTGTGGGAGTAAGAGAAGGAAAGTCTGAATAACGTAGTATAGTAACAAGATGGAAACACAGCATAATTTGGATTAAAAAAACTGTTTACTTGAACTTAATGTGGTAAACCTTGCAGAATTTTCAAGTTATGATATTTTTGTTCTTTGGTCATTGGTTTTGATTGGAGAAAAGAATGGGATTTTGTACAAAACAAAACTTGTTCAAAAACCAAACCAAACCAGAAAAAAAGCAAAATAAAAAAAAACCCTAGCTAATTAAATTTGAGTAAGAAACACAGAGGACTTTTCTGCCCTCAGCTCTGTGACTGTGTGCCAAAATCTCCAAAATCACATGTACAAAAACCTACTTTTGTTCCTTTTCTTTTCTTTACACCCATGCTTTCTGTAGAGGCATCCCATATTTGTAGTTGTGGGGACACTGCATAACCCTGGTGTTCGTCCTCCACCATTTGATCTGTATTGCTTTAAAGCAAAGAAAGTGGAGAAAATAATTCAGGCGGCTCTTCTCTCTTTTTGCCAGACAAAGGCAGAAGATGAGCCAAAAATATTTGTAAGTCATAGTAATCAATGGCCCTACTCAGCAGAAGTATTTTCTGGGTTTGCAGCTCAACACCATCACGTGTGATGTGCAGAAATCCCAAGTGCTTGCAGATGCACTGACGGCAATAGGAGGGGTGCACTGCACATACCTCACGTCACATAATGCTGAGCACTCTCAAAAATTCACCTTCCCAGAGGTCCTAGCCTGGACATCCGAAATCAGCAAACCATTTTGACCTTCCTCTGTTTGTACTTCAGTTTCCCGTGGTAAAGTCATCAGGTTACCTGCCTGTCCTTGTGGTGTCGACGTGAAGATGAAATGGTTGCTCCGCACAAAACTGGGGAAATAATGAATGTGATTTGAAAGTCAGAGAGGAGTTTAGCAGGTCAGTCTTCAGCACAAGGTTTAAACAGTGCTGGTGAATGTAATGCAGCCACACAATTAACAGTGGGGCTGAAATAAAATATTGACTGGCTGTACTCATTAAAGGAGCCCAAGTTGAATCTGTTCAGCAAACGAGTCAAGGGTCCTACAGAAATAATAGCAAGTCTCAGTGTAATTACAGATTGCATCAATACAGTGCAAAAAAGAGCAAAAAAAGAAAGTTGCCCAAACAACCTGGCTTATGAATGCTTGACTTTGCAATATTAATGACAAATGTTAATAAATTATTAACATTTATATATTGTGTGTGGTGGGGATGAAATGTTACAGAAAGGTTATCTAACCTTTCTGTCAGGTGTGGTTTAGCAAGGCACAAAGCAAGATCAGTAGCTAAGACACGTGCAAGGAGAATTGACGCAGGCTTTCCTTGGACCCTAAACTACCTCACCTCAGCTCCTACTAGGCCCTTAGTTTTCAAAAAGAAAGTCTAGATTTTCAGTGCTGTTTTCTCAAGCAACAATTGACTGCAGGTGCAATATCCATAGATTTTTGCTGAATTTGATTGAATTCCCTTATTTAGGCATAAACCATGGCAGGTAGCTCTGGTATAGACCTGCCAACTTCATCTCCCTTCCCCTGAGATATACACAGCCTGTTCTTCCCACCAGAGCCAGGTGGGGTATCATCTGCCTCAACAAAAGTTGCACCTCATTTGGAGCAAAGCCTTTATATCTTCTGGCTTTTAATAATAATAAAAGCATTATGACTCTTTCCTTATCTTTTTCCCTTCTACTTTTGACTGATCTAAACTGACCCACAGTATTTCATATGAAATGCAAGCTTTTTCCTAAAGCTTTTCTGAGCATTTGTCTTGTTGTTGCCTAAACTCGTTAACAGCTCCATCTGTTTCACAGTCTTCGTTTCCCAACATCATAAGGTATCCAGGAATAATAAAAGGTCATTTAGGCCTTGCAGCTTTGTTCTCTTTATCTCTGAAAGTTTTGTACCCAGCCATTTCACATTCTGTCTGGTCTCTTGGGCAATATATTTTAATAAGCCTCTAATGCAGAACTTAATTATCTGAATCTGAAAATCCATGCTCCTAAGCATGCTTTTCCTCCTCTTCTTCAGACAGCCTGAAAAATACAGAGAAGTGCATAATTTTCTTAATTCCAAGTCGCTGTCTTTTAGCCATTAGGTGAACTTTAATAATTTGTTTAAAAGTGAATAATTTTATATTTACATGACTGGTATTAATTATTTTGCTGCCTGCCCAGCACTGTAGCCTGAGGTTTTCGCTGTGAGATGTGACTGCCCTTTCCTGTCAGGGGTTCTGGAGTGTCCAGGGTCGAAACTATCTGCTGAGAGGCCTCTGAGTCCAGGGAAAACTTGGAATATAAACCAGAAAACTGACTGTGGTGGACTAGGCTATGGAGTCATCCAGTTCAGGGTTTCCTCTCTGGCAGGGCTGTCAGCAAATGCCTGAGGAATGAGAGCACACCTGCAGCCTGGCAATTCTGCTCTCATCTGCACAGCATTCACATCTACGTAGATTAGCCCCAGAAGTGTTTTTCTTCCCCCTATTAGTTTAATTGCTTTTGAACCTTTCTATGATTTTAGCACCTTATAATAATCAGTTTCACAATTTCATCACGAATGCATGAAAAAAAATACTGCCCTTTTCCTGTTCTTAAATTACAATAATTAATTTAGTGCACCATCCCAAACTCTTCTGTGCTAAGACATAGCAAATAATTGCTCCCCAGCAACTTTTTCGGTGTTGTTCCTGACATTCATCTGTGGCATCCCACCTCAGCTGTCTCTTTCCCAAACATATTGCTCACCAGCTTGTTTAATCTCTCCCCACTCGAGGCTGCTCCCTATAACCAGCAGTCTTTACCTCTTCTATGCACCTCTTATATGTATCTCACATTAAATAACTACCTACTTGGTTTCTAGTGTGAGTCGTATCAGTTGAATTGTGTAAAGTCAACTCTGTGTAATACATGTAAGAAAAACTGTTCTAAAACCATGCTTTGATGTTACTTCAGAGATAACTTTAGACTAGAGATCAAACCAAAGCACTAAATAGGGCCTCAGTGTGAATACATGCATTTCCATTGAGCAGTACTTAGGTCTCTTTTAGAGAAGGCAGTTCCACAATTCCTGTTTCAGATAAATCCAAGACACACAAGGTGTGAGTGAAATGAGAGCAGGACCCTTGAATTCTATGTCTGTTTCTTTTATATGAGAAAATACAGTCTTTTCCCTCATTCACTGCTTGTTATCATGGATTAGGCACAGACAAGATCAGGAAACCCCAGATCTGTGTAACCAGAAGCAACTTACAGGAATATCCATGGAGCAGGAACGGGGAATGATGTCTAAATTGATTTACAGAAACTAATTTTTGAGGTAGGCTTCTGAGGATTTGCACTAATTATATTTGAAACATTTACTTACACCTAAAAATAGTTCAGAATCTGGACATATAAACCAATTATCCCTCGGTACCCAGATTTTAATTAGATGAGGGTTTATACCTCCTGTGCTGCCCACTGAGAAGAAGCTCTCAGGCTGTTCCTCTGGTACATTTGTGGAGCAACGTTGTGAGAAATGCTGCCCACAGGCACAAGAGCTGTGTTTTCAGGCCAAACCCAGAAAAAGGGTGGCTTTTGTTCATGTGTGTGGTTAAAGGCTCAGCCCCACACACATCCTTAAAGGGAGTTGGGGCCCTACGGCACAAGGTGTATTGTAGGATGTTGAGGGATGGAACCAGAGTTGAGGAAAATCCTAACTCAGGGCTGGCTCTGGAGACCAGGGGATCTGTGGGACGGCTGCTGAAGGGACAGGGGTTCACAGTGACTACAGGGAAGATTGTGAGGCCAGCTACTGGGTGGACTGGGTGTCTCAAGCCCAGCTGGTGGAGGGATCTACAAATGGACCTTCACCCAGAGGGGCAGATGGGCTGAGGCTGTTGGTACCATCTGTGTGATTCAGTCCGTGCCAACCTGTATGAGTGTTGTACATGCTTGTTCGTGGTGTGGCTGTGGGATGTGCTCAGCCCCTCTGCTGATGGGATCTCAGTGCAGGGAGCTGCAGCAGCCTCACCTCCACCAGACTACTGGCTTGGGAAAACTGTAAGATTTTTAAAGGTGAATTAGGAAACAGAGCTTTTAGACAGAAAATTGCTAATTGGCCCAGTGAGTATTCTTTTTTCCTGTGAGTGCATTCTGCTTTTAGCTGTTGGAATTTGGTTGGCATCAAAGCATCGAGCTAATGCAGATTCTTCAACAGAGTACTGATGGCTCGCGCTTCAGTTTTCTGGTACATTTATTCAAGAATAAAGAAAATTCAGTCATTTACTGAAGATGCATTAGAAGTTAGGTCAGGTCTACTGAATTTGTACAACTTTTATGGAATTGTCTATGACGTATTAGTTGGCCCAAATACAAAATATATTTAAAATGCAAGGACAGAGTTTTTGTTTGGCTTTGTTTCTTTTACTCTACAGCTGCACACTGAACTATACAAACTAACATCTCCCCTAACCTTTCTCTGTATATTCCCAGGTAACTTAGGGCAATGATGAGGCTTGATGTGATTGTGTCAAAGTTATGATAAGTAAATTACAAGCTACATGTTACTTTTTTTTTTTTTTAAATCAAATAAGAAACCTAAAACGGAGTGGTAATTACCACACTAACTCTACATTTTTGCTGCCTTAAAGGTGGTTAAATAATCTATTTTCTTGTGAATACTAAGAACATACTATACAATATTATTCCTTCACCTAAAGATCTGTCTCACGGGAATCACTGGTGAAAGTTGTACTTTATGGTGAAGGTCTGGCTTGGTAGGACATCATTCACCAGTGCTAATAGTTCTCTGCTGAGAAAATTACTCCAAAAATATAAATGCGAAAGAAGATGCATTTCGGATAATCTTATAAAATGAAGTAGGGATAAACAAGCCAGCTGGGACTCGGTGGCATTCTCTGATTTGTGTAGGTCCTGTTCCCCTCTTGTTACCAACATGTGTGCAAACAGTGGCCATGCATTTTGTTCTGATTAGCCTGACGGTTTGAAAGATTAGCTTGGTTTGACGTGTAACGGTGAATGCAATTAGGAAAATAGGACCATATGTTATAAGGACCTTAGCTGGATAATGAGAGTGGAGAGAGATGAAAAGTGTGTTCCAAAGTCTCAGTGAAGTGATTCGTTTAACAAACAGAGGCTGTCAAATCTCGGCTGACTAGACAGAAGGGCTGTTGCATGTAGCTGTTACTGCAGAGGATTTACAGAACATGATGAGCAAATGGCAGATAATTTCACAAAGCAAAGACAAATAAGTTCACAAAGACAAAGTCATCAAGAGTGTGCTTGAGCTGAAAACAGCACTGCCACAGGCCCAAGTTCTCTTTAGCTACAATACTCAGAGTTGCAAATAACACTTTTAAGGAGAGAGAAAACCTGCAAGATGATGGTAATTTTTGTAAGTTGTTTGAAAAATGAAGATCAAACTGGTCTGAACTTTGCACAACAATTTTTCTGCAGTGGGTTAAGTTTTTCTTATTCAAGATGTGTGATCCTGCTTATTGCACACATCGAGAAGGCTTCTTCCCTCTCCTTTTTGTGACAACATTTCCTGAGAAGTGCAAAAGCTGCCGAGAAACTCAAGAGCAACCTGGTCAGGTACAGTTAGAAAAGATTGTCCTCAGAGTCTGATCTCAGACATTTTTTCCCTGTCTTTATCTACGAAATCTCTGTCTGTACCACCTAGTTGTGTAGTACCATGCCTCTTCTTTCCCCAAGATCAGAGGTGGTAGCTGGGTGTATGTGCCTGTGTGAGATGCCCATTCTGTAAACCTCTGGTCATACTTTTTTCTCCTCAGCCAGTTTTGGTTGAGCTCCACAACTTTTCCTGATTTACAGCACTGATAACTACGCACTTTTCATCATCCTGTATTTGAGCAGCTGATTGTTCCTGTTTAACCATGACATTTGTTCCTGCTGAATAGCCCCTTTATTTTTCTTTTCAGATCAACTCCACAGTTCAAGATCATTTTTATTTTTTTTTAAACCCATTTTCATATTCCAGTGTGCTTGCAGTTCCCTTTTGCTTCATGTTAGGTCTAGATTTTATAAATCTGTGCTCTGACCTTCACCAGTCACTAATAAAACAGGGATTTGCAGGAATCTGAGGATGCAGCAGCTCTCTCAGGAGCTGCTTGCCAGGTCCTCATCTTCCAGCACTCTGGCCCCTCCTGCCTTCCTTCTCATGGAGGATTTGCTGCCAGTTTTTCACCGTCCACCCTAGCAAGCTCATCTGTCATGTTGGTATAAGAAAATTGCATGGAATAGCACCAGCCTCTTTTATTGTGAAGCAGGAAAATAGTTGACACAACTCACAGTGAAGAAACTCGTCACCATAGTGTCACAGTTCTTGATAAACTTGTGCTTGTTGTTACCCATTTCCCTAATATCTTGCAGTGAGCTAATTTAATATTTGTCAAATATTTTTCTGGTAAAAGAAGTTAAATTGACTGGTTTGTAAAACTCTGGCTCTTCTATTTTTTTGTTTTGTTTTGGCATTTTCTCCCCAAGGGTTTCTGGGTTTGTGTGTTTTAAAGATCTTTGACGTTTACCAGTGTTTCTTTTCCTCACCCATTTGCAAGGTATTTTAGCTGACAGACTTGAAGTCAGACAGACCCACCCATTATAAAAGATTATGCTGTAAAACCTTTCCCAAACACGCACAATATATTTACAAATGTTTCTCAGAATCTACATGCTTCATTTTTCAAAACATCAACAAAAACCCCTCTGGGAGCAGAGAAACACAAACACCTGAGAGAACAAATAAACCCCACAGAAAATACTGGTGTGTTGCAGTATTAACCTGGTTATCTTACCAAAGGTTATCAAACCTTTTCCCTACTCTGACTGATTGTAGTTTTTTTTTTCCTGTGATGCTTTCATTCCTCTTACACCCAGAGAAGGCAGAATTTTTTCTAATTGTTGCCTAATTAAAAACAAAACAAAATAGAAAGATTTCTAATAAAATAATGACTACTATTTGGGGCCATCAGCTCTCCCAGCTAGTCATTAATCCCAAGGAAATGAGCCAGGCTTGATTTTTATTACTAAAATATATTGCTAGTGTAATTTAGAGCTTCCTAGAAACAGATTTCTTGAATGTATTCTTACCCTTCTGGTCCACCTAAGAAACTTCACATTAATTTATCCATCTACAAATTAAAAGATTATCACAATAGAGAAATTTAGGGTGTTACTCAGAAAAGTAAGATAGGTAGAATTTAAAGCAGCAGCGGAAATAGCAAATTTAATTTTAACATGTGGTTGGGACCTTAACAAAGGAGTTGCTCCAGATGGAATGGGTGTCCACAGGAGGGGCCCAAGTCATGAGAACACCGTGGTGAAGCCTTTTGTCTGTGTTTCCAGCCATGTCTTATTCATGTACCTGAAAGCTTATGGGCAGGTCCACTCATTTTTTTAATAAATATTATAAATATTTATATTTTTATTCATTTATAGTATCTTAACTGCTAAATCATGTAAACGTAGAGAGTTAAAAACTGTAGTTATATAATGGTATTGAGGATTATATAATTAATTTGAAACATTTATCCATTATTACTGAGATGCAGAAATAATTTCATCAAAATCATTGATGAATCTTTATATGTGAATAGCTATTGAACTTGGAGAATTAGTCTATAGTGAAATAAGAAATAATTAAGAAAAAAATACATGTCAACCAGTTCAGAAATTTTTTCAATGCTTTAGAGGTAGTGCAGTATTCTAAATATTTAACCAGTTACAAAGTATAGTATGAATAGTGTTCTGGAAAGACAAGGACACCAAAACTGTCTCTTTGTAATAATATGAAAGCAGATCCAACACTGAAGGATTTGAGACCTGATAAGTTCTTTAGTTTAAAAGTCTGTAAGATAAAAAAAGCCAAAACTGTCTCCACTTTCAGTTTAAATAGTTTAATACTGTCTCAATGAGTAGTGAGATTGTAATATGCTGTACAAATGAGAAAAAAGATACAGCAAACCATGACATGGAAATGTTTTGTTTTAGTCTTCTGAGTGATTGGAAGATGCCTCTGTCTTCTTAGAGCTTTATTTTGTCAAGCTAGAAACGTCTAAAGAGATCAGGATTTAACAGATGGGTTGTGAAATTGATAATACATGAACTGTACCTGTGGTAGACTTTATGCCCTTCCTTTCATGATTGCCACCTCTTAAATATATGTGACAGCAGTAATCCTGAGTTTGGCCTGTGTTTCGCAGCTGGAAGTGCTGTGCTATGAACAAGCTTCACAGCTTGGTGGAAACACTGACCTCACTGTCATCCATAGTTATGTGCTCAGTGACTTCACCAGCTCTCACTCTAAGACAGATTTTTAAAAAAAAAAAAAAAAAAAGGACAAATGACTGAAAACCCCTGAAAACCCTTTTTGGTCTCTAGGCAGTAATTTCCAATGTACTATTGGATTTAAGGTCAGGCTGGATGGGAACAATCTGGTCTAGTGGAAGGTGTCCCTGCATGTGGCAGGGGGTTGGACTAGATGACCTTTAGAAGGTCACTTCCAACCCAAACCATTCCATAATTCTATGGTTTAGGTGCTTAAGGTGTAGCTACAGTGCCCCAGAGTCCTTCCTGTGCTGGCACCCCAGTACAGTCCTGAGGTTTCACTGGGACACACAGGTGACCACTTTGAACCGGCAATACAGCATGACTGGCCCGCAGGGCTCCCCAGACTCCTCTACTGTCCCAGTTAACCAGGATAAAGGTATGTCCTCCATCTGTTTAGCTCCTAAAGTTGCATTTTTATATCAGCAGTATGTTTACAGCAGCATAATTGCCTCCATAAACAACAGTGCTGTGTCGACAAGGTCCAAGGATTCTCACAAAAATTGGTTTTGCTGTATCCTTGATGCATTTCATATGCTGTAGTTCTTTTATTATGTTTCTTCTCTCCAAAATGATAGCTTTTGGGGTTTTATGATACATATTTGATGATGTTAGCTGATTAGTTTGAACTTCTGTGGCTGATGTTGCCACGGATGTGCAGTGGAGCTGATGCCTCCCCTGCACTCTTCCTCAGCAAACAGCAAGGATATTTGACTACCAAGTTACCAAATGATGAATGTAAAGTGTCAGCCAGGAAAAACTTAATATACAACAGAAAGACTGTGAATATAAGATCACATCAGAGTTACCTTAGCTTGAATGGAACAGGCTTACTGGTGATTAGCTATCAGGAAATAAGGAAAATACCAGGTTGTGTGCTAAAATCCAACTGCCTCCAAGTCATAATCTAAAGCAAAACACAAATTATCCTTGCTAAGCTGTCTTAAATCAGTATTTCTTGTATATTTTAGAGAAGTACCTTTAAAAATTGTTGCTGTATCTGTGTTCTCACTGCACAGTAAGGCATGCTGAGAATTCAGTTCAACTCAGGGTCCTATAACAGAATGTAACACAGAATAAATAACTGCAGGAGGTTTTTCAATACTATTGTTGCACACAGTGTCATGTTTTCCACATTTGCAAACAATCGATTATTGTTTTCAGCTCTTCAGGGAAATGTGCTTGGTATTATCGGGAAAAGAAAAATTACAGACACTACTAAAGTGGAAAAACAGCCTGTGAGGCCAACATGAGTGACACAAACAGAGAGATCTGAAATACTGTCTAGGTACACAGCAGGATGAGCAGCTGTGCTCCCTTTGTGTGAACCCCCCTGCAGCACAATTCCCACTTCACTCCTTTTTTTTTTTTTGGTGAGCCCCACTGCAAACTTCTGACCCAAATCACACTGAAGTTAAAGGAAACTTTTCTGTGGGCCTCACTTCGTTGCCCACCCTCACAGAAAAGTTTGGCACTGAGGAAGGATGTGTTTTAGCTGGTGCATTTAAGCATGCATCGTTATATTTGGGTTATTATTGTTGCTTTGAATTATTTTGTTGCTTTGAATATCAAGTAAGAAACTGGTAAGTCGCGCTGTCTGCAGGGCCCCAGTGAAAAGAAAACACCTCGGAGAAGTGTTGTTTTGATGGACAGAAATTGCTGGATGCTTCAGGCTACTGATGTACCCAGCACCCGTATCACATGTGAGACGGGGGATCTTTGCACAGCGCAGTCCCATTTGTAATTAGTCAGTGAAGGGGTATTGTTTTCTGCCTTCCTCGTATGTACAGAGTGATTTCTGCCTTGCTGATGACTGTAAACATCATTCTAAGCACTATTTTATGATCCCTGTAGGAATAACAATGTAAACAGCATAATTACATTCACCTTTGAGGCATATCTAGAAACTTTGTTCTTCCAGAAGAGTGATAACAGAAGTGAGTGCTGTTGACAAGGTAAACAGAGAGCCACCACAACCTGCTTGTTAGAGACAGCTAATGCTTGAGGGAACTACACATTCAACACCATGAAAAGGAGTTTTATACAGTTATCTCGAGCTTTATCCATAGATGTATTACTACATGGAAAAGTATTGAAGGCAATACATTTTGAGTTCTTTCTTCTTCTGAAGAAAGTATGAACACACGTTACTGCTAAAGCATATTTCTCTAGATAATTGTTATGGGTACCATAGATCACATGCACATTTGTGTCTATTTTCACCCACACTTTTACAGCACTGGCAGGATTCCTCCAGGGTCGATCTGCACTTGAAAGACACACACTATCTTCAAACTTCAGCATTTGTTTGTCTAAACAGTGTACGGCAAAGCATCCTGCTTTAGACTCTCAGGTTGTTAGCTCTTCGCGGTGGGGACTCCTCAGAAATATTTCTTATCCCTTGGACTCTTCAGTGTAACACAATCAGATCCTTTTTCACAATTGCAGGTGTTTTCAAGGGGGTTTGATACTGAAGATAAACAACTAGATATGATTAGGGGTTACAGAGTGTAATTTAACCAATTGCTTTAGATTTAGCTACAATAAAATAGAAAGATCAGGGAGTGGGGAAGAAAAATGTCTACAATTCTGAGAAAATTCTCTACAGAGTTCTCAGTTTCTGTAGCAAGTCTGAACAGCTTTTCGAGTTCTATCTGGAGAGACTGAAAGGCTCTTGAGTCCTTGCACGTATCCTTTTATTCCACTGCTCACAGTTTCCCTCCTCCACAGCTCAGAGCTCATCTGAACAGCAGAGACTGTACTGCAAAAGCCAGTTCCTTCCTCCAGCTCGAGCCTCCTGTAAGTTGGTGGATTTTTTTAAGCTGTTCTTTTCTTCTCTGGCTTTTGGGAGAAGAGCTAACATCTGTTGTCTTTTTTACATGTGAGTCTGTTCCTCTGCAAACCCGAGTGCTTTGAAAAATAAATATTGGGTGGACTGGTTTCTTGATGTTATGCAGCGAGATATCATCCTGGTTTGAATAGAAATCCTAATATCCTCATGACCCTTCATTTTTAAATTAATTTGGGTTAATTGCACAGGTGGCATGTTCCTGTTGACAGACCTGGGAACGAATGCTGGATGCCTAAAAGCACAAAGGCATTCATGATGCACTAGTTTCATAGCACTGAAGACAGTTTCATAACTTAAGACAAATTCTACAAATAGATGCACCTGCTTATCTGCAGATGGAGAATATAAAGTGTGTTATTACTGTGAAACTTCTGAATGCAATTTATGTATTTGACTTACCCATAAATTATATTCACAGGTTTAGAAAAAGTATCTCCAGCTTTCTGCTGCAGAGAGAATTATTCTCAGCTTTTAAATACTGCTTTTCAGCGGATTAGTCCTGCCTGTAAGACATCATAAGGTAATAAAGGTACATTTTCCACCTAACTGCATTTGGGGATGGAAAATACCTAACAATAACAACAACAACAACAATTCTTGGCATTATTATAGCAACATTCATCCAAAGATCTCCAAATGCTTTCCAATAAGTAATTAATTAGGCCTCACAGCACCCTGGAGAGTTAATTACAAATTATCAAGCCTAATCTCAAACTGCTTCCATTGAAACTATTCTTGTACTCTTTTCAGAGAAAAACAAAATATGTTATAATGCTATGACCTTTCTCTCCTCTGCTTCATTTTGAAAATGTAATTAGATGAGAATTTGAATGTACCTAGTTTTAGGGAAAGCTAATATAATCACTGCTGACCAAAAAACTCATTACAATTTTCAGTTTCTTCAGTGAGATGATACTTTTTAATCTTTCTCTGTTTAATAAAACAGCAGCAACAGCACAAGAAAAACTGCTAAGTATTCCAGTGGAATTCCAGGGAGATTTTAAATTTTGGTTGTCCATCTGTTCTTCTTTCACAAGGGTGATGATTTTGATCCAGACTTTAGTTCTGACACAGCAAGAAGAGGAGGACAGATTTGTGCTGCTTCCAGACTGATTGTTCCTCCTGGGATGCAGCAAACTATGCTACTCCAAATAGTATAATTTGGGTTTGAGAAGGTATTTGTTCAGAGCATGTTGTGGCCCAGGGAATATCAGAAGAGGACAATAGTATTTCATCTCATGTTTTCAAAGTGGCCCTGAGTATATGAACTCAAACACATATGTAGAGTGAGTGCTCGAAGCTGGCCTCCTGAAGAAATTAAATTCCAGCTCTAGTAAAATAGAAATAAAAATAGGAGGAGGCAAAGGAAGGACAAGATTGAAATCTAAAACAATGACCCAAAACTGCATAACTAGAAATTTCCTGGATTTCCAAAAACGAGAAGATGAGATACACCTTCTGCCCACCAGAGACCTGAAGCTGTGATTTTACCTTCATGTCACATAATCATAGAACTGATTAAACCCCCTTTCATTTACTTTAGGTTATGTCTTTTGTTACACCATAGTTATTGGTTTGTTTTTGATTTAAGGCGAAACTAGTTTACTTGGATAATTATCTGAGGGCAGAGATTTCTCTTTTTTCATATAATAATATTTGAAAAGAAATGAAAAAAGAGAATAACTATGCTCTTGTTTGCAAGGATAAACCTTGTGGACAATTTGCCATCTGAAAAGGCTCCAATAGTTTAGCAGTGAAAATATGATTCATCTCCATAGGAAATAGGTACAAAAATCACACAGAAGTTTCAAAAGGTACTGTGATTAATATGTGAAATTAAAAGTGAAGACCATTTTTTGGCCCTCTAGCACAGAAGTCTAAACGCAGTGATGAGAGAAAACCTGCTGCTGTGGAAGCCAATTGAAAGTTTCTCTCCCCTACTTGCTGCTGTGCTGGGATCCTTTTGTGTAAGTAGCAAATGTTTAAACATGCACATGACACACCAGAGTAGTACAAAGTGCACGAGGTACCTTCCTTTTTTATTTTTTATTTTTTAATTCTAGAGGGAAGTAATTAATAAAAAAAATAAAAATGTATGAAATTTCATAAGGTCTACCAGAGGGAATTGGCCTCCTAGTAAATTTACAAGCAAATAAAAATAACCTTTGGGAAAATAATTGAGGACTTTGTGTTGTAAATATGTTTATGGTTGATTTTGTGCCACTGCTTTATCCCATCAAAGAGGACAGCTAATTTTCTGAAAGCATTAATTTATTAAGCATCCATTGGTCTCATCATATTCTGTTTCCATATCTGCACATACAATCCCAGCAAAGTCAACAGCTTCATCCAGATGGGAAAGATAATTTGATTCCAGAAGTGATTCCAAAGCATAATAAAAATGAATGTTACTTGTCTCTACACTTTTTTTAAGTGTAAAGAAACTAATGAGAAAGGATGTGGAGTCTGAATTCAGTTTGATTAAAGCTCCAAACATTGATTGGGTCCAGAAGATAATTTAGAGGCATACACAGAGAAGTTTAGGGTTGGTGAAGGCATAATGAGGAGAAGAAAGCCCTAGGAAAAAGTAGAACTGATATAATTATGTAGGGGAATAGGGTTGATGGTATGTGTTGTAAAGTGCCCAGATGCAAATAAGCACAGTAACTGCTCAAGCATTCTCTTTTTCAAACAAAAGAAGATGTGCGGTAAGAAACAAGGATTTGTAATTGCACTGTGGGACAGAATTGAACTGAAGAGTCTTCTTACAAACACAAGAAACCACGGCTGTTAAGCAACCCATTTTAGCCCAGATTCATCCATCTCCTGGAAATGAATGCTTGATTGGCAGCCCTTCCTATCGAAATATTGAGTGAGGAAAATCTATCTGCTCAGCTGTATGTACAGCTCAGCAGAAGCTGCACAGGGTGAACAAGGGTGATTTTATCTGCTGCTCTGGGACAGAGCAGTTCTATGTTTATTTTCAATGGATCGAGCCAATTAGAGCATATTGGACAAAGCTTTCTCTGTTTTCTGTTTACCATGACTTTTCATAAGAGTGGTGTTCTTCTGTATCAGAGATGGGCTAACGCTCGATATTTAGTGGGAGGTTAGATGATGAATTCTCCTTCACTGCTAGTCTTGATTATCAACAATAATACAATGCAGATTCAAAAAAAAAAAAAGTAAAATATCTACCATGGGAACTCAAAAAAGAAGTTAAAAACTTAAATGTGCACTTTCTTGCAATCTAATGAAACAAAAAAATTACGCATACTGTCGAGATGAAATAAAAATAATGTTCACCAACTAGCACTTCTACTTTGTTTAGAAAGTATACCTCATCTACATAATTTATATGAAGCTATTTAAGCTCTACTCATCATTACAGGGCTGAACTGTGTCTGTGTCTCGAGCACACAAGTTTTAGCTGCTCCAGATATAAATGTCTATGTGTTACTCAGAGCACACAGGCAGCTGGCCAAGGAGAATGCACAGGGGTCTGGGCAGGTCCCCAAGGTGGAAAGGCCAAAGTGACAGAGGGAGCTGTGGGCTGGCTGGGAGATGAGCACCCATTTCTGAAGGAGGATGCCAAAACATCTTTCTTGGGACTACAGACATAGAGTACAGCAATACCTGGGTAAAGTAAAAAATCTGAGCTCCAGTGACCCAGAGTGGTGATGAGGAAGAGTCAGTGAATTGTTGCAACTTGGGTCATGTTAGTTTTGGATTTTTTTTTCTTTTAAATAATTTAACAACGAAAATACAGATCAGTGGAAAACATATTTCTGCAGCCAAATCAATCTAAATGTAGGCTTATTCTGCACTCTTATTTTTTTGTGTGTTCTGTTACTCTTAGGGTACCCTGTTAATATTAAGCCTTTGTTTGCTTCATGAGTGATGCTGACATGGAAGGAGGACGGTCTAGTGGCATTTTCCAGAGTATGAATCTTCCTGGGAAAGACAGTGATGTGCAAACTTCTTGACATCAGCGCAAAGGATAAATAGGTCAGTCAAGGTGCGTTTCTGTGTTCATATCACCACTATATTTTTTCCCTGGGCCCTCATGTGAATCCCAAACCACATTAAACCTGCTTTCAGTGAAGTTCTGTTTAAAAATGAGAGCATGAGCTTATTAAAAAAGTTCATCCAGAGAACATAGACTATTGATTGTTTTTAAACGGAGGAAAGTTGAATTATAGTGGCTGTAACAGAAAAAGATGCTTCACGTGTGTAACAGCCACAGCAGAGTCTTTCCTTGGGCATGACCCTGTCCAGGCAGAGGCAGAAGAGTCCAACTCAGAGCAGAATTTATTTGCTCTGGACTTGAGGGACAGCAGAAGGCATTTCTTTCTTTTACTTCTGCTTCCTATGGGGATGGGAATACTGGGTGTTTCTGAGCATCCAGTGTTTGACAGTGGCAACTGAAACCTGGATAATGTGGAGTAATGCTCTTTTTTTTTGACAACAAGTCTTTCTCAAAATATTTTACATGGTCAAAAATATACAGAGGAAGCAAGTTGACCTTTTTGTTAATGTAATTATATGAGAAGGGAGGTAATCAGCTGTTTCCATGCACTCTGATAACGAACTACAAGCTGTGAGAAATCTGCTTGCATAATAATAAGAAAGATGCACAATAAGCACCGAGTGTGATTAATTATCTGAGTACATTTGTATCCAATTTAGCATCAAAGAGTGACACGATCAGAATATTTGGTCTGTCTGGAGCCTGGAACAGAAGTATGAATGAAAAGAAACTCAAGTGTATTCTGGCAAATGCTGCACTTAATGTATTTGGTTTGGAGTATAAAGCCTTGGAGGCAATTAGTAAATGAAGTTGTGATAGCAGTATGTGCATGACTGCCATTATTGTTAATGGTGAACATGTGCTTAACACTCTGAGCTCTCTACCAAAACTTTATTGAAGCAGTTGCAAAAAGATGTCCAAAATGCTGCAGAGCTGAAGTAAAACAGACTGCTAACGTCAACTAACGTGTGCAATAAAATCCGTGGCAAGGGAGCACGCTGGTTAGGTGATGTTTTGATGTTTTTCAGGATCTCATCATTAGAGAATAATTACTAATCTTCAAAACTTAGTCAGCAGACATTGCACTAGACAGAGCTCAACTTGCTTTGTGCCGTAACTAAATAAATCTAAAGTACCTTTGTACAAGTCAGACTTCTACAACCATAAAACTAGTGAGAAAATAAGCCTCAGTCATTTCTTAGAACAGCAGCATATTGATGCATTCTTATGTCTCTAATTTGCATGCAAAGTCTAAAGTTCATTGTCTTCTGATTTCTGCTTACTGCTATGGACAAATCTTTTTAACATCTAAGCATACTGTTAAAGAAGGGCAAAACTAAGAAATGGCAGAGCTCAGAGTGAAAATTTTGAAATTTGAGGGAAGATCAAGAGGGTTTTGCAATAATAAGTAAGTGCAGGATGAAACATATTACAAACCCGTGTTCATTTGCCTGGCTTTAAAAGAGTGTTTTGGGTTCTTTTTAAGGCCTCTGATGTTACATCTTGCTGAAAAACAAATTATGATTGTCACTGCTTAGACAGTGGCAATTGCTCTGTAATTTATTCTGCTACCTTAAGAGACCCCAATCTGCTTTCCTGTCCTGCTCAGGGCTCATTCCTTGAGCCCAAATCCTGGCGGTCCAAAGCTTGGTCGATGGGCAGCTCTGAAATTCGACGTGGTAACCATGGTGAACAGGCACCTGAGGCAAGTTACTACCATTATTCTGTATCCTTGAAAACAAAACCCTAGAGAAACTATTTATTAGGTTTTACTGAAAATAGCAAGCAGCAGAAAAAAGTTAGGATAAGGGAAGAATTATAACCAGAATGGCTTTCATAATGGGGCATTCGATACTTGGAAGCATAGCTAAAAAAACCTAAACCTTGTTGCTGTTCCTATTTCTTTGCCCAGAACCTACTATTTCAGAGTTGTTATTCCTTGTGATCAATACCAGCTTCAAGACCCACAGAGTAAATCCAGGTGACTGGTGCTCAAAGTCTTGTTAAATGGTTGGGAGGTTTTTTATCTGGCTGTTCCTCAGCATGCAAGCCCAAGCTCTGCAGAAGCTGTGGTAGGAAGAGGAATGATAAATGCAGGGAATGGCTGGGGCTCTGCACACTGCTGAATGCGGGAAGGAAAACAGAAAGTAGAGAGGAAATTGGCTGTGCATGTCTGTAATGAATGCGTGGCACAAAGAGGTAATTAAAAGAAGAACAGTTTAGCGAAGGAATAAAGGTATGGAATGTATCTTCACAAAATAAACAAGCGAGACATTTGCATAAAGATCACATCCCTGTGGACATCTAGTAGCTACTTCTGTGCAAAAATAGTCACTAGAGTGAAAGAACAAATAGTAGAATGTGGGTTGTGAATGCTCTCAAGTCTCAACTCTACGTGGTAGAAAAATAGATGCTCTTGTGGAACAGCCTGCATGTCCACCTCACGTGAGATACCTGAAAGTTTCCTGAAGTACATAACGTGACTGAAGAAAGATATTTGCAGATTATAAAGCTGAACTTTTCTCTAAATGCTGAAACACAGTTAGTTAAGGAAACAGCGGGGTTTTTTATGTGCAAGAGGAAAGAAGTAGTTTGGAGCAAAGACGTTTAACAATTGTTCATTGTCGTTGCAGGTGACGTGCATATACAAATGTAAATACTGCCAGAAAACACTTACCTGAAGTACCTCCACACACACAATGCACACTGACTGGGCTCACAAAGAAAAATATTTACTGAAAGCACAAAGAGACTTTATAACTCATCTGAGTTCTGCATATTAGCATTCAAAAAAAAAGGTGCTTCTTTAAGATGGGGGATGAATATTTTAATAATGATGATTTACACAATACTTATTCAACATTTCTGTGCATGTACCTTATTATTCATGCTTTATTAAACTGGTTAAAGTGGTCAACAGGCACTACAAATGCATTTACTTTAATGTTGCATGTTACATTAGAAATGGCTGGATAAACATATCTAAGACATTTAGCAGTGTGAAGTGCAAACCTAAAATTCAAGTAAATGGGTTTTTAATGGTGGTTGATGTGTTATGACTATGCTGTGCCATAAATGTTTTGCATACATTTTCAAGGTATTTACACATTGCTACATTCCATCTTTAGTACTCTTGCGTTTATTAAATTATATAAACAAACATTAAAATAAATGTAACAGTCAAGCATAAAGCTCCCTCTCAGATCTGCACAGCAGATACCAATTTGGATTTTCCAGCACTGTTAAGTTTTCAGGGCTCTCACTGAAATAAGTAAGAACAAAACCACAATTCAAAGGAGCAGCTGAGGTGTTGGCATTTTGGTCTGAGTTCTGTTGAAAGAAAAATCCAGAATGGCATATTTGCCTTGTTACCGTACATTCTCAGTGAAATAAGACAAGGTAGAACTTAAATTTATTAAAGGCCAGTTCCTGAAGGTTGCCAAACAGCTTATGCTGAGGTATTTCATTAGATCTAGACTTGTTTATAGGCAATATGGGAACCATATCTATAGTGAGAATTGTATGTTTAAGTCAAGGTTGTCTGACAGTTCCCATAGTCAACCTTTAATGTTCAGTTGCTTATAACTCTCCACACTTATGTTTGCTTTTGGCTATATAATTTAAGCCACATTATTTTGGATTTATTCTCCTGCTGTATCTATGAAAACATGTTATTTGACAGTAGACACTCTTGTACCGGGGGTGCTTTTTGCTGACTATTTGTAACAAAAACTTCCCCGATGGGGAACTCTTTGCAAACCTCAGTGTGTGTCCCCAGTTTGGCAGAGTTGCAGAGCTTTGCATTTGGTGTGCACAGTCCTTACTCCCACTGAGAGGTGACTCAGCCTGCTCATGTTTCTCGTGGAAGGTGTCCCTGCCCCTGGCAGGGCTGTTGGAGTGAGATGATCTTTAAGGTCCCTTTCATATTAAAGAGGGGACTTGAATCAGTGCAGGGGTGCTAGCCAGAGAAGCAGTGGGGCAGGACAGAAATAAAATAGCAGCAAGCAGAAGGAGTAAGGGGAAAGAGAACTGAAAATGAGAAGTGAGTTAGATCCTCATAAACCAACCGACCACCAATGCACCTGGCTCAGCCGTGTTTGTTGAATGGATCATTTACTACCCAGTGCACTGCCGGTGAGAGCCCTTCTGGTAATATGTGGTCCTGTGCCTATATATTGTGTACAGCTATGCAGTGGGTTGTAAAGCAAGTGCACAAAGAGGACACTGCAGTTCATAACTCCTTTAGTGTTCGGCAGTCCCTCTAAACATGCTCTTGAGACATGAAAGCACACTTCTGGAGAAGGTCAGTCACAGGATGTCCCTCCCAGATGTGTCCCAGTGGCGCTATGCCTTTGTTTTTATGTGTCTGCAGTGAAGAAGATGAATCTGAGTAATTCAGTTCTGGAATGGATGCGTTGGGAAAAGGTTTCTTTCTGTGCTATGCAGTGGAGTCTGCAGTGAGCCTTGGCTCAGGAAGCAGGCTGGGATGAAGGAAAAGACTCATCAAGTATCACCCACAGGGTAACAAGACCTATTTCCCTTCTGGTTGTCAGCGGGGGGAAGACGGGCATTGGTTAAATGGGTAGTTTTTGGAAGCTCCCTCCTTTTTAATTCCCATCTGAGCAGTAATTGGGAAATCCTGAAATCACCAAAATCATCAGTTTGCAAACAAAATAGTGTGCTGCTCATCATGTGGCTGAGATAGGGAGGTCTTATCCCTGGAATTGGGAATGTCCAAGTTTCTGTTGCATAAATGAGAAAACAAGTCTCCTTAACTGGACAGAAGGCAATAATTTTCATGATTTTACATGCCATAAAATCTCTTATGGCATTAACTACAGTCTTCCTTAAATGAAAATTTCTTCTCAACACCGTGTAATATTTCCAGCCTGGGAGGAGACCTATTGAAAAATTAATATTATAGCATTTCAACACCATTCTCATCTCTGTTTAGCTCCAAATTATATGATTCTTGAATTAGCTACTGTCTGTTTTCAGTAGTTTTCCATTACAAGGGGTCAGGCACCAGAGGAAATAGTTTTCTAAACCAGAAAGGAATATTAAATGACACAGCTGATAAGTATGAACAGTGGTGCAGAAGATTTATTGAGTAATGTGTTAGGTTGATAAATGATAACATTTATTTGCAATTTGAGGATGTGACCCAAATGACACTCATTAGCTCAGCTTGTGTAGAACCGATTAGTTTTGTAAATGTATTATTTGTCTGGTGCTATTGGAAGGAGAGTCTGCTTTAATTGATTGGAAATCTGTTTTATTTCAGTGAATATTATGTATTCTGTTTTTAATTGTATTCTGGTTTTTTCATCCTGATATTACAGTCTGTTACTTGAGCAGTGGAGTGCTTGGCATCTTGCTAGAAGGCTGCAGTGAGTGCATTAATCCAGACATAGAGGGGCTGTAATAAAGCAAGATTTTTGTTGCCCTCTGGGCTTCTTAGGAGGGCACTGGGAAGGAAATTAGGAGGCAGCTGGCTCACAGACAAGTTGCCCTCCTTCTACTAGTGGGGCATGAACAGCATATGTTCAACTTCGCAAAAAGTAGTTCATGGATTTAAGAACGTGATTCCAACTCCATGGAGCTTTTTTGCCTGTGCCTATCACCAGTGAGGACACTGAGGAAGTGTCTTGTGCTCTCTTCTGGACTCCCAGTTGTAAAGTGGAGGGGTTTTGGAAAACCTGAGAAAAAAATTTTATGTTTCAAGCTTTGCTGCAAAAGTCTTGTGGATGTTAAACAACTACAATTCTCCACAGGAAAATAGAATAGAAAATGGTACTTTTACCTTAGGAAAGTTCAAAAAAGCCTGAAGAAAATCCTAAGTTTTCTGTGAGTTGTGTCTGTGCAATAGTGTGAATTAGGCAAGAGCCTTGAAATGTATCTTAAGGAGAAACACTTGGCCTGTTGGAATCAGGAAAAGGTTTGTTTCCACGAAGATATTGATGTGAAACTCTTCAGAGAGGAAGGCTTGCATGTTATTGAAGTATTTTACTGCAACCTTTTCTAAACCCATTTATGTGTTTTCTGAAGGCTGGAAATGAGTTTTGGTTTTGTACTTTGCTATCCCTTACTGCAGTGTAAACATAAGAAAATCAAAACTGAAATGAAAGCAGAGAAAAATGAAAATTTTGATGGATCCGTGAGAACTCCCTCAGTCTCACAGCTTTCTTGTAATATGGGGTGAGATCTCAGCCCTCACCCACACCTGGCAGCCACAAATGTGCCAAACTGAAAAAACCATGGTGAGACCAGAAAACTCTTTCCTGCCCGGTTGTCACAAAGGTCGAGGTGATCATGGATAGTTGTTTCATTTAATCTCAGCTAGTTTTTGCTTCATACAAATAGGCTGTAAATTATTGGAGAAAAGAGACAAAAATGAAAGCTGACCATTTGTTCCAATAGGTGCTTTGTTTATTGTATCATTAAGGAAGATGGTAATATTTCCTAAATCTGACAACAAAAACCCAATCGGCTTTTTTTTTCCTTGGTGTCCAGGTTTTCTAGGATACCCCAGACTAACTTTAGTGAGGAAAGCTTGCAAAAAACATGACACAAGAAATAAATAAGCAGATTCAGTGTCTCCTGAGAAGTTCTTCTGAAAGCTGGAAATACAATGTTGGATGGCTGTTGTTCTAGGAGAATGAGCACTTCCTTCCTTAAAAAAGAAACAAAGAAACATTTCTCTCATAAGAAGAATTTTCCCTTCCTAGGAAATACTGAGATTTATATAACTCTCCTAGGCAGAGTTGATACCTTTTTTTT
>JAYRBT010000181.1:4974753-4998374 GCA_036023395.1 Myiotriccus ornatus
CATAAGAAGAATTTTCCCTTCCTAGGAAATACTGAGATTTATATAACTCTCCTAGGCAGAGTTGATACCTTTTTTTTGGAAGCATAGGGTCCACATTCATGTCCTTGTGCTGCCACTCCTCCATCTTCCAGGAGCATCCCTTGCCATGGGGTTATTGACACTGTGCAGACAAGAGACTTTTCGATTCTATTCTTTGCACCTTAGAGTGTACTCCTGGGAAAAGGGGCCTTTCCTCATGCATCCCTGTTTTCTGTCCAGGCTATCAGTCTGCTGGTTACTTCAGGGAAGGCATTTTTCATCCTGATCAGAAACTGCAGCAAAAAAAGTATTTCCTGCCAAAAAGGGCTTGCTCAGCCAGTGCTTTCTACCAAAAGTGGTTCAGCTGTGATGAATTATTCTTCACTGAAGGCGATTCATTTTGTCAAAAACATTCCCATATGTGGCAGGTCCTGGCACAGCCCCTTGTTTGTTTGTGCTCGGGGCGGGGTGACGGCAGTGGCTCTGCTCGAGGCAGGACAGCACAGCTCCTGCTGTGTGACCCAGGGAGCCTGTGCATGCACCAGTCACCTACAGCCTTCTAGTGTGAGACAAACACACGAGCAGTCTGCTTTTTTTCACAAAAGTAGCTTTATAAAGCTGCACTGTGACTTTCTATGCTTACCTTTGTTTCCTTCGATATAGATTTCAGAGCCATCTCAAGGTGAGATACAAACATTTTCCTTTCTCCTCATATTCTCACGTTATCCTCAGCACCTTTTAGACCTTCTTTTCCTGGGTGTGATTTTTATTTCCTTCAAAAACCACATCTTTCTTCATGCAGCTGTGAGCCACTAAAACCACAGAGCTCATGGATAGGCCAGTGCTATTGCAAAAGGTGCTGCAAGAGGCATCTGAGTGGAGCCCTGCAGGCTTTCCATACTTCATGATATAAATCCTGGCACTGGGGGGTTTGTGCCAAAGTTTTGCTCAAGTAAAGCATGAGAAGACAAAACACACATAATCTCGGGAAAACTGGCCAGTGCTGCCATCTCCAGGGTGGGCTACCTGAACTACATCTCTTGTTTTCACTCCCGAAGCAAAGACAGGCTTTAAGTCCATCTCTGCCCTGGCTATTTTCTTGGATGTGGGGGATCTGTACAAAAAGCACAGCAAAAGATAGTACTTAAATGATGTTTTATTAATCAGTATAGAAATGTGTTTAATCCGGATTTAAATTTCCTGGAACAAATATTTGTTTGTCTGCTACTTTAACCAAACATGTCATGCAGACAAATCTTTGGAGCAGAAAATGCTTTGAATGAGAACATAAACCTGCTCACAAGTACAGAGCTGCTACTTGTGCCTCCACAATGGCATGATCCCTTTTGTTGTTCACACATTATCATTTGCAGTGCAAAATAAATATGCATGGTAGAACTGCTAATGAATATCACTTGGATGCAGTTTCAGGAATAGATCTTAGGCATGTTTCAGAGGATGCGAGAAAGTGTAGCTCTGTTCTCATAGGATCAGGCAGACTTGAGCAAATCAAGGCAATGATGGCGTTTTTTTTCCCGATAACTATCACTTTTTGCTAGTTCCAGTCTGCCAGTGTTCAAAAAAAAAGGAATTACTTGGGGTGTTTTAAATGTCTCATGGTCCTTTTCTGCTGAGAAAATTTTCCCATCTTTATAGAAACACCCAAACAGGACGTACAGCAGCCAAGCAAAGCAGCTGCAGCTCATACATGGAATTACAGGTGGAAACAAACCCTTCAGAGTGATACACAGTGCATGTCTAGGTGCTGGCCTTGCAGCAAATGATGGCAATACAGGCATTAGCCCACTATCTTTCTTGCAGTTGTGTGACCTTGTCCCTGGTGTGGCTGCTCCTGATCACGTTACTGAGCATCAGCTCCAGCATTCTCTGTCTGACAATTCCTATCACATCTACCTCCAAAAAACAACACCATTATCTTCTTATTTATACAACTATACTAAATAAACTCCCCACCTCAATTACTTATTTCTTTCATTACAAGTAGAAAAAATTATTGTTTTTTCTTGGTACGGAGTATACCAGCTCCATGAGACTGTAGACAGTACTGAAAAATAAATGCAGCATTTCCCCTGGATTCTCTGCTCATGTTTGCCACGTAACTCAGGGACATAGGAATTAATATTGCTAAACACTGACAGGAAGGACATGGCCACTTCATTACTAGCCCATGGACAGAACTGCAAGAACTGGCTGTAATTATTTAATGCTGCAGCACAATCCAGGGCTTCAGTGTTTCACAGTTTCTTCTCATTAATCAGTCTATAACAAAAAAATCCCTTCATAAGAGAGCATTATGCATTTTCCAGAGCAGACCTTGAGTTGTTTTGCTGAGGGTTTCCTCAGCCCTGTGTGACCCGTGTGGTTTATAACACAGGAGCAAGGAAATTTCGAGCCTTTATTCTTTTTTCTAAGCCCTGGAATGGACGCTCAAAGGAATAACCATCAGGTCCCAATTGGAACGGCCAACATGTAGGGATTATCAGTCACCTTTTGGAGTGGTTTGTTTGTTTGTTTGTTTGTTCTCTTTTGTTGTTGTGGTTGTGGGGCTTTTTTGTTGTTTTTTTTGTTGTTTTCTTTTAACCAGTGCTCCCAAATAGCAGCTTCTGTAACACTCAGCAGTGTCATGGAGGCAGATCATTCTGCTTAAAAAAAAAAAAAAGGCAAGGACTGTACCAAAGCTGGACCCACCAAATTTTAAAATCACGTGTTAACTCAAAAGATTGAAAAGCCACCTACAGCTTTGACACTTCAGTCAGTTTTTCGAGTAGTATGGTAAAAGTAAGGAGTTAAATTTATGAAATAGGTAAGGAAAGGACTCAAGAAGTGTAGCATATATAGCCTGAAAGAAAAAGCAGACTAGATGGTGATCTCATTATAGTGTCCAAATATGTAAAAAGATTACAGAAGGATCGGGTCATGACCTATCTGGCTGGACTCCGTGAAAATTAAGGGAAGATATATTGACCATGACAGACAATGAAATCTGCACAGAAATGAAATGGGTGAAGTTTTAATAATAAAGCTTTTTGAGCCGGTCTGAAGCACAAAGGCTTGGAATAGAAAATGCATCTGAGAGAGTTTTGCAGGTAACCCAAGCTGAGGTGTGAAGAATAGAGCTATACATGTGAACACTGTGTTCTTGTTACTGTTTCTTAGGGTTTAATAATATTCTAAGCATTGCAAAAATTTTCAAGGTAGCCAAGAGGAATATTTTTGTAGAAGCTGAGTTCATGGTTGACAGACTAGAGGTTGATGGTTTAAAATATGCAATCCATAGAATAGGGGAGAAGAACAATATGCTGGGAAAAAAACTTGCCAAAGCAAGCAACTAGATTCAGAGCTGTGTTTGTCTGGCTCATGCTCAACCCTGATAAAGAATCCCTACTAAAGGTATAGTGCGTGTATATATAGTCTTAAAGCTTTTTCCAAACTTACAGCTGGCATAAAATGTGGAAAAAGCTGTGCACATGTGTTTTAGTAAATGAGCTTCCATTAAAAAACCCCCACAAACAAACAAACAAACAAAAACCAAAACAAAGTAACAAGCTTTTTACCTAGTGAAAAAAAATATATTGCCATAAATATAATGCTCATCTTGGTGAGGAAGTGAACAACCAGGACAGACAGCCACAACCCTCAAAATTAGGGAATTAGGACCAATGAGAAAATTCATTCAGGAAGAGCTTTTTACTCAGGACAGAAAATACAAAGAGTAAGTTATCAAGAAAGGTCATAAAAGGCAATGACATAAATGAATTTAAGAGACAGCTAGACATTTTTATGGAGAGAAAGGAGTGAAGAATTCAGAACCAGTGGCAAATCAGGGAGATGGGGTTGAGATAAAATTAACGAGGACAGGCTTACTTGTGGCCAGAGGCATTTTACTGTCCAGCAATACCTTATGTCCTCTGTCATCACATCCTAATCTAACACTGACATCTGAAGATAGCAAGAAATCTTTTACACCTCTTAGTATATTGAAAAGGAAAAAGGGCTTTCAGTGTTTCTTCCCCCACAGGGAAAAACATAAAGTTGCCGTTTCACTTATCAACACACTCATATCATTGCAGTGGATGCTGAAAGGACTCAGTCTCCAGCAGTGCATCGTGGTCTGATTATAAACTTGGGGGCTGGTTGCTTTAAAGCCCTCTACAGAGGAGATTCAATCACATCTCCCTACATTTGTAATAGAGTGTTGGTTTGTTTGGGTTTTTTTTTTTGAAGTTACTTTTTTAAATCATGGGAAAGTAACCTGAGATTCCCACCGAGTGCTTCTCCAGTGAGCAGTTAACTCATCCTGCAGTGGCATCACCTCTGCTTGCTGATGCATTGCTGTGTTCTGACAGGGCTGTGGCAGATTCTGACAAGCTCCCCGGACCTCCAGCATCCAGAGGTGTCCGATGACTTTTTCAGTCCTCAGGCTTCAAGGACTTGGAACAAAAATAGAACGTTGAATAAAGGTAAGAGCAGCTCACACTGTTAATTTATCTGGAATTGGAAGATAGAGCTGTGAGCCAGTCAGGAAAATGTATGTACCCTACACTGTTTAGGAGTTAATGCTCATGAAAGGAAGATTGAAGGAAATGCTCCTTGACATTTTGGAGATGGTAGATTTACATTAGTTCAGGCTTAAAAGTATAGAGGACAAGTAGAAGGCATGGACAAGGACACCTGAGATAACAGGACATCTTCACAGATGGACATGAACATCAAAACTACTGCCTGCAGGACACAGGGTAGAAGGACTTTTCCAGGCAGTAGAGAAACAGCAGGTAACTCAGAAACCCTTCTGAGTGAGTGCTGGGCACCAGGCAGACCTGGCAGCCCACACCATTCCCTGGGTCCAGGAGAGCTTTCCAAGACCAGAGAGGTCAAGCAGCAAATAATGTGCATGCCACTCTCAAAAATTCATGCAGGCCACGTGTAGCTGTGCTTTGAGGGAAATGTGTGTCTGTGTTCCCAGTTCTTGGCTGTGAGGGTGGGGAGGCCCTGGCACAGATCCCAGAGAAGCTGTGGCTGCCCCATCTCTGGAACTGCTCAAGGACAGGTTGGATGGGGCTTGGAGCAACGTGGGATAGTGGAAGGTGCCCCTGCCCATGACAGCGGGTTGGAACAAGGCGGTCTTTAAGGTTCCTTCCAACCCAAACCATTCTATGATCTGTGCCCCTGAATGTGACAGACATTGACCCCAGAGCTGAGGGCAACATCAGGGGTAGTGAGCTTTACAATATGCATATTCTGAAGAAAATACTCAGTTACAGAAACATTTCCATCATGCTGACAAATGCAGCGATACTCCTTTATTGGCAGAATTTTTTTCCTTCCTGCAAATAGTTTCACCTTATTCATACAAATTAAATTCACTCAAAAGCATGGGTTTTTTTTTCCTTTCAAATCCCTTTCGTGGATCCCTATAAATATACAGCTCTTAGGCCTCTTTACAGAGAAGTTTAAGCACATCCCAGTTTCTGTAGGGTTCACTGTAACCAACTGCTTAATCTAAACTGTGCTAATGAAGACTAAATACAAATGATGCTAATTTGGAGGAAAAAAAAAAAAAAAGCCTAATGTGATTAAACATTCACTGAACACAACAGCAAGACTAGAACATATTTTCATTCCTCTTTAGCTCCTTCTACCGCAATCTGAATATCAAGATCTTAAATCCATCAGGATCCCAGCAGGCAGTCCACTTTTATGAAGAACTTCACCCTTAAAAATAGAATGAAAGCAGGTATTATGACCCACCAGGGGATGGGCAGCCCTGCAGACTCAGTGTGTTTAGCTAATATAGAACAGGAGGGGGTGGAAGTTCTTGGATTTGTTTTTGTTTTAAACAGCCCCTCTGCTGCACAAGGAGCTGTATTGACGGACTCTGAAAGAAAGCTGAGGTCAACTCTCTGTCTTGATGAGTTAGTGGAGAAATATTTAACTGAGACCTTATGAAAACTATTTAACTTTAATAACAACATCAAATTGCTGCTGAATGTGTTTCAGGAACTGTCATTAACCACATAGCTATACAACCTAATTCTATTTGTTTAAATAAAGATCTCCCGAGGTCACATTATTCTAGTATAAATTTAAAAAAGCTCGGCAGCTGAAAACAGAAAACTGGAGACAGAAAGCAGGGTTTGGATGATATCCAAGCTTTATCATATCCATTCTTTAGTGTGGGCGTGTGGGGACAGAGAACCTGCTAGGGCTTTATGAGCTCCCTAAGCAGTAACACCGTACAATTCTTTTTTGCCATTCTGTGATGCAGCTGCAATATGAAATCACCAGCTCTGTCTTATCAGGGTGGTCTTGACAGGAAAAATTTATGATGGCTTAGGGGAGACTGTCCATTTCTTTCTTCTTTCCTGCTGAGCAGAGTATCACTTGGAAGTGAAGAGAGGAAGCATAAAAAAAAGCTGTTGCCCAAAGACAGGTTGAGGGAGCTACTAGTGCAAATATTGCTTAAGAGTGAACCCACTAAAAGGAAGATAATAGAGTTTTTTCACTCAGAAGAGACCTACAGTAATCATGTAGTCCATCTAAAAGGAAAAAAAACACAATCAACTAATTTTTTTAAAGTAGATTTCAGTTATTTGTGTTCTAGTCTTCCTCCTAAGTATCTACGGTCTGAGATTCCACAACTGTACAACAAAGAGACATCCTCAACTATTAGGGTCTTCAACTGTGCAATTTAGGACACATCCACTTAAAAGAAGTAGATGTAAGATATAGAATAGGAAAGTCCCTCACGTGCTGTCCCCTTTGCAGCTCAGGTTTCTCACTTGGTACTTCAAAGACATGCCATCACCCACAAGTATCTCACTTGAAAGCACTGAAAGAAGAGAGCTATCAACACTCTTTCTTTAGAAGAACTGACAAAGTCTCAGTTAAGAACAGCATCCATGGATAAATATGGAGTAGAATTCTTAAAGGAGAGGTGGTTTGGCAGCTTTTATTAGTAGACTGATGTTAGTCTAGTAGTCATGGGATGGGGCTGAAAGACCTCCTCAGCTGGGGGTGAGATCAATTTTATGTCTCTTACTCAGCAGTTTTAGGTGAGGATGCAGTCAATAACCCTCTCTCTGACTGTATCCCACATTTCATAAATAATATTAGCTTCATTATTCCTGGAGAATTAGGCATGCAGCCCAAAAAAGCAAGGCCAGGTGCAAAGGAATCACCTCAACGAAGATACAGCAGAGAGACTTTATAAAGAAACACAATTAAGACTGGCATGGGTGAACTAAATGTAGAGTGAGTACACTGAAGTGTAGTTGATAACAGGGTAAAAAAACAGGTCAGAATTGTCTTAATCACCCACTACCAGCCAACTGAGAGGGGCTGGAGTATCCCTCAGTGCACTCAGGAGCTCTGCAAGAAACACTCTAGACCAATACATGCAAAAAGCACTTTCATGGAACTACTGAGAGGAGGAGATAAAAATGGTAAATAATGTAGCTATTATCTGAAATAATGCACTTGAAGTGGAGAGATGAAAACCCAGAGGATCATGAAAGAACTGTCAGGATCCAAATGGAATGCTTAGCTAGGAAAATATTACTTTGTAGTCTGGAACTTAGAGTATCCAGTTGTGTCTCCCCTTCTGTGGGTGAAACTGAAAAAGGGCATTCTTAGGACCAGTTAAAAACATTTGCTATTTACTTTGAGTAAAATTCTTTAGCTGACCAATATTACATTTCTTTATGTAATTTCCCAATTCCTTTGCTTTTCACTCGGAATGAGAGCATGTTGCAGATGACTGCTAGTTTCTGAGACTCCATTCGGAGTAGTATTGACCCATATGAAAAGTTCTTTGAGCAAGGAAAGAGACATTGCTCAAAAATGGCAGAGTTGAACGTGATGAAGATCTGATGTTACTCAAACCAGTCCTGAGATCAAATGTATTACTGTGGATTTATCTGAATGAAGAATTTGGTCTAAAATCTTCATTACGTGCGAATTCCACAAGGATATTGCATAGTTAAGGTCTCTGAACACATTTGAAATAATCCTCTTTTCCTTTATGTAATGAATGGAATAGATGGAATTGCTTTCCCAGACTTTCTGAGGAAATTGAAGTGATATGCTCAAGATTTAACTGCTTTTATTTCTCTTTTCAGATCTTAACCCAGTATGAAATATTATAGTACTAATATATTAAAGGAAACCAGAAGTTGTTGTCATAATTAATTTCCTTTCCGAGAAAAAGTATTGCCAACTTCTTTGGGAAAGAATGTGACTGATCCTTTAAAGAAAACCAAAGCAAATGTATGAAAGTAATTTTCTTCTTTTCCCTAAATTTCAACCATAAAGTCTTACATTAATCACCTGGAAGAGCAGGCAATGGCTTCATGAGGCAGTTCTAATGGTAGTCCATGTGTATGTCTTCATTAGCATGGCAGACGTGCCATCCTTGTTTTTCCTAGCTTGAGACAAAGAAAAAGGGAGTATTGCCAATTACCTAAATTGATTTCTAGGTGGGTTTTTTTGTTTGTTTTCTCTTCAATATTATAAACAGTTATTTGTTTCTCTTCTAAGTTTATTTATGGATTATTTATTTAGTTTATGGATTTGGGGTGGTCTGATGGCCCCACTTCTGCACCCACACAGCCTCTCTTTCTTCAGCACACACAGACACTCAGCACGATGGAGGGGGAACGTGGTTTCACTTTTTTTGAATAAGTGTTCTTCAGTTCAGGGGATCCACACTAGTCATCAGCAACAAGGATGTTTTGCTTCAGGGGGTTGTTTTGCTTTAGTGGGTTGGGGTGTTGCTTGCTTTTTATTTTTTGCGGTATAACATTTCGGACTGAAAAATAAATCCCAAAGAACAGGACCCTCCTTTATGTGTGCAACATATGAAGGGATTTAAAATTATTATAATTTTCTAGTTTGCTTGTTTATTCAAAAAGTCAATGGAGACATCTGGTGCTTTTGCAACTAGATGAGCATGCCAAAAATACAGTAATAATAAAAACCCATGAACAAAAACTTCCTCGGGGCCACAGCTGGAAGCAAAATGATGTCTGACATAAAAGTGACTTACCATGTCACCTGTTTTCATTTGCCTTTGCTATGCTGCAAAATAAGCATGTGAAAAGGTAAACCCATCTGGTAAAAAACAATGTATGTGGCATATATTGGTTAACTTATTATTTTTCCTCTCTCTTGTTCAACTTCATCAAAGATTCATTTAAAATACTAATGTTCCTCAGCCTATTATTTGAAGTTAAAAGAAGCATATGGTGCTCTGCGACAAAAGATAATTAGATTTCTTGTCTGCCTTCAGTATTATAGTTCGTTAATGCACTTTAATGGAGTTTACAAACAGAATTGGCAGAATAAATGATAGAACAGATTAAGAGGTTTAAACTGATGAGTGTTGATTTTCTGAGTTTGTTCCTTGGAATATCACAACTGTCCTATGGCCCATCATTTACTCTTTACTTGATGTTTCGTAAGAAAATACAATAATCCTGATGGTGATGGAGGGACTCGGTCATAACAGCATTTTCCTCCTCAGCACTGCAGTTTGCTGTTGCAGCCTGAAGCAAAGCCCTTCATTATGTCCTTATTTGATGTTCAGTCAACATTTGGTCCATCCATACCAATGGCTAATCATTCATCTGAATCCTTCTGAACTCCTTCGCTTTGTAATATCTGAGTGCAATGAGTTCAGCAAATTGCGAATGCATGATCTAAACCGCAGTCCTTTCATCAGCCTAATTTTAGTTTGTGTTTTTCATGCTCAGAGTGACGCCAACCATGTAACTAAATCATAACTTAAAGTCTTCAGAATCTTAAATAATCTGTTGACCCATGACTTCACACAAACACTGTCTATGTATTTTGATGTAACCTTTACAATTCTAGAAGGAGTCATTGAGAAAACAAGGTTTGAGGCAAGATGTAAAACCACTAATATACATCTGTGAGGCTCATACCCACTGGGAATGAAAATAATGCATATGAGGAAATAGAGTAAAACACTCTACTATATCTAAATTATTATGATTTTTTAAAGACATAATATGTCTCTGGGAAAAAAAAAGAAAATCAAAAATAAAATAATATCTTGCGTTTTGACGTTCAGCAGCACATCTGATATGTTACAAGGTGGAAAATTGTTAGTTCAGGTAGAGAAAGGGGTGATGAAATCCTCAGTTTGACACATGAAAAAATATAACATAAAATATTCAGCTGCATGCTGCACACAAACTGCTCTGTAGGGCTGCAATTGCAGGCTCCTTCCAGTGAAGATAATGAAATATTCAGGTGTCCTAATGAATAAGACTCTGAAGTGTGCTGCTGCATACCTTGCCTGTTGTCCATCTTCAGATGAGGTGAATCCAGACCAGAATAGGTACAGAGAAGGGATAATGGGTCAATGAGATGAGGAGGGCTTGTTTACAAAATCACTCTTGTTTCTGCTTAAAATACTGAGTGGGGGAGATATGATTGCCCTTGATAATTTAATTTGCTGAGCTCACTACTGGCATAGCCTGTTCAAATAATCCAAACTCAGCACCTGGGTCATGGTGACAAGGTTGGCATTCAAGAGGAACAGCTTTCATTTCCCACTAAAATGGCAGTGAAAGATAACATTCCCCTGTGTCACCTGTATTGCTGAGGTGTAGGAGTCAAAGAAACTGCAGTACTCTTTGAAAGGAAAGGGAAAATATAGTCCTGTTTATATAATGTCTTCCCTTAATGCAGCATGAACCCCGCCTAAATTGATTTAATCATTCAAATGGTATTGTTCCATTCCCCTTATTTCTTGTCTAATTTCATTTTATGCTAAGGGGTTTGCATGTAATAATTATTTTTGCATCGACATACTTCTCAAAGACAGGTGGTTTTATTTCCTAAAAGAAATTTATAAGATAAAACATTAGACTTCTGCCCTCCTTGGCTAACAGGACACAGGCAAAGTGGTTTTTTATACTTATCTATTAATTTAGAATATTAAAAAAACATCAACTATAAAGTTTTATGGTTTTTTGTTTTGTTTTGCTTTGTTTTTTGTTTTGTTTTGCTTTGTTTTTTGTTTTGTTTTGCTTTGTTTTTTGTTTTATGGGTTTTTTTTATGCAGACCCACAGCTGATTCATTTACATTGCAACATATTTTTGGTTTTTTAATGTTATTATTCTCCTATACCATAACATGAAAAATATATATGACTTTTAACTCACTAAAGTTTGCATAAATGCTTGCTACAGGGTCTTTGATTTCCAGTCATTAATGAATCCCAAGGTCTAGTTATGAGGCAGTAAAAATAAACAGCCACTAATAAATGATAAAAATGCAGGATTTCATCCTTTCCTTGGAGAACGCAGCATAATTTCAAGGCTGTCTGTGATCCATCTTGTCCATCTGGTTTTCCTCACTTAGGATGAAAAATAACAAGATCGGCCTAAAAACCTTCAGAGATGGGTAAAGTGAGAAACAAACTGTGAAGCAACTAATAATAACATGGCACTTAAGCTTCAAACTAGTACAAGCATCAGCAGAAGTTGCTGCATTCGGTGAGTCCTGAACAATCAATTTAAAATGAGGTCTCCAGAGCAGATGTGGGGGATACAACTATTCAAGATTATTATTCTCCTAGACAGTAGTGTTAACATTACAAAGGATTTTAATGTCCTAATGTTTACACAAATACTTGCATTGAGTACTTTCACTGCTACTCACTAATGACTCCCTAAGGTTTAAGTCTTTCCCAGATATTGACCCTCCAGAAGGGGAGACATGAGAACAGGGGAGTGACTTTCTGACTATGGCAGAGTACAGCCCTCAAATTCCCCCTCAGAAAAAAAAAAAAAAGAAAAAAAAAAGGAAAGAAAAAGAAAAAAAAAAGAAACAAAAAAAAGAAACCAGAAGTTGGCTTAAAATGGCTGTTTTTGAAACCTGGCAACAAGGACCTTGTAAAACTTGATTGAAAAAAAAAAAAAGGAGAAAAGGGATGTAACCATCTCCTGCCAGCTCAGCAGCATGGAGGCCAGATTTGTTTAAGCTGAGGAATGGGCATGTTTGCCTTCAACTCTTTTGAAACAGGTGACAGATATTGTGCCAGATATAATTTACTGACACAGTTATTGTTTCTTTGAGTCAATGTTTGACCTAGACGTGGGGCCAAGTGTGTTTACTCTCCTAACATAATCTCAAGGCATTTTTCCCCCCAAAGCTGAGGAAGTTCACAGTGAGGAAAAGAATTAATGTGCACAGGCACACAGAAAGTTTACAAGCTGGTGGCAATCCAAAGCTAAAAATATTTGAAACACGGTGCAAGCACATGCACATACCTACTTGAGAGTCAGAGCCTGTTTGAACAGCCAAAAACTTGTGTCCTAGCTGTCTAGTCCAGAAAAATCCTTCCTTCTGCTTCAGTTCCTTTCCAGCTGAGAGGCTGCATAGAAATGTACCCTGACTGTCAAAACAGATCATGGGCTTTGACAACAATTGACATTAAGAAAATAGATACTGGGGTCACATATTTTTGTAATATCTTTTGAAATTGTGAAAGGAAGAAGTGAAGATGTGTAGATCTATAAGAAAGCACAGGTTGATTTCAGGATTTGACCAAATTGCAAAAATATCTTTGCTCTGAAAAAACCTTTAATGGAAGGTCTTTAACTCCTTTATAAACAATTCTTGAATTTGCAGGAGAAGCTACCAAATATCTCAGTCTCCCTCTTTCTACTAGTTTAACATCTCTTCCTCACTGTCTGCTCCTTTTGTTTGCTATCTGTTCCTTTTCCTATATCCTTATCAAACCTCTGATCTTCTTCCATACACCATCTAGAGGTGGTGTTAAAAAAGTGTACAGAAGTCTTTAAATTTGAGTAATTATGAACGATGCATACTCTCAAGGGGAAGTGACAGTATATTCTTATATAAGCAATGCTAAATCTTCTCTCCATGTATCATGATTTACTATGTCTCAATAATTTCAAATATAATTTCCAGCTTGGTTTGTGTTAGTTTACTTCATATCAAAGTATTTGAGCCAAAAGCCCCAGTTCTTCTTTATATTCCTACCACTGTTCTCTCCTTCATTTTTTTTCCCTCTTCTTTGGTGTCTCTTTTCCTTCTCCTGTGCATCAAAAGTGATGCACTTAATTATCCTCTTAGAAGACAGGGCTCTGAGCAATCTGGTGTAGTTGAACATGTCCCTGCTCATTGCAGGGGGTAGGACTAGATGACCTTTAAGGATTCCTTCCAACCGAAACTATTCTATGATTCTGTGACAGTCTTTATGCTGAAAATAAATATTCATTAGCTACCTCTCTGATGTCAAAGATGAACTATATTTTACTATAATTGTTTTAGGTTTCTGTAAAGAATTTTTCTCTTAAGATAGGAGTAGTAGCTTCAGTTCAGTTGGATCAACATTTACTCCAACAATTTCCCCATGTCTGCTTGTTTCCTTCCAACACTCAAGATAATTGCAGGAGTCTGATGCATAACTAGAGAGGATGCAAATTAGATGTACTCTGGATACTCTGAAGTGTGCTGGAATAGTCAGACCTTTGGTCAGAAACACATTTACATCATGACTCAGGCTTCTGACAATTGCTTCATTAGTAGATATTTAAAAAGAAAGAAAGAAGATTCCCATCTGACCCACTCATTTATATTCCTCTGAACAAGTGAGGCGAGAATGTGCCGTGCTTTTGCACTCAGAAAATATTTGGTTTGTACACAGTCAAATTGATAAACTCAGTCATCCAAGGACTCTTCTCACAATCCAGATGTGTCCAGCCTCCCTGAAACTGTGACAAAATGAAATGTAAACAAAAGGAACTTAAAAGTTGTAGACTTTTCTTTCAAGGTTGTCAGGAAAACATGAGCCCATATTATCTAAAAGAGTAATAAAAACTTAGTGAGGAGCCCTAAGTAGATTTTTTGACGAGACGCAATGAAAGATGTAATGACACTTTGAGCAACCTGGTCTTGTGGAAGGTGTCCCTCCCCACCGTAGGGGGGTTGGAACTAGATGATCTTTAAGGTCCTTTCCAACCCAAACTATTCTGTGATTCTATGATTCTGCTGTAGCTGTTTATCTCGTGTAGGTAGGAAACAAACATGAAGGTGTTTAGAGGTCTGTATAATCCTTTATAAGACCTTCCAGCAAGAGACAGATGGCACCAAGGATCCATAATCACAAAACACTTCTCGTACTATCTGAAGTGGTCAGTTGAAGTGATGGACTTGTTTGCTGTGGGACTTGTTTTCTGAGAACACCCCTCACAGGGCACCATGACCCTGCTTTTTATGCAGTATTGGACTCTGCTGTATCACAGCTAGAGCAAGAGCCTGGACAATGTTTAACGACTACATGAAGGAGATCTAGGAAACATTTTGAAGATATTTCAGTCCAGGGCACACAGATGATTTTGCAAACCCCAGCTTGTCTCACAAGAGCAATAATAATTTATTTCAGAGAAGCTCAACCACAAATCCTGGCTGTAGTCACTAAGAGTCAACCTAGATTTAAAGCCTGATTTATGGGTTGTCAGGGTAAATAATCTGAGGGCCTGAGTTCACTGGCAGCAATCTCAACTCGACCATCTTGATGTGATAGAGTACTGAAAATATTTAATACTTGTATATATTTGGTGTTTTCCACCAGGTAAGGACAGAGGCCATTTTATGGGTGCAAACTGCAGGTTTGTGAACGCAGGAGGTGTGGGACAGGGAAACTTTCAGGAATCACGGGAAAATTGTCTATGGAATCTTACACTTGGGAGATCTGCCAGTTTCAGAAGTGGAGTAAAAAGATGCAGAGAAGAGGTTTTTGAGCCCTGGATGGAACAGGGACTTTTTTTCTTCTCTTAAAGCGTCTGATGCTAAACAGAAAACAAAAGAGAGGATTCAGATTACAATGAGGCATATTGTGCCTGCGCCAAAGTAGGATCAAAGGAAGCAGTGTATTATCTTGGAAGGCTTTAGGTCTGGCAGTTGAATAAAGTGGATATTCTTCAAATCTTTTCTTGGGAGAAAAATTAAAAATGCAGAATTTGAGCTTTATCTCATATGTGACCCAAGAATGTAGGTCTTTTGCTTCTTATTCTGGATTAAATCCTGTTATATGGTTGCCTTTTGAATGATATAATTGCTCCAAGGAATGATGCTTATACAGCATTCTTCACCTCCTAAAATCAGCCCAAGTCTTGGTTTAGCAGTGAAACCCTTTGATAGGAATATTTCATGGCCTGTGTAAAGTGGGTTAGGACTTTTCTCATTCCCTTGTCAACACATATGAATCCTGGCCAAAATGATTGTCCTGTCTTATTGGCAGGGACCCCCAAAAAGATCTTAGTCTTACGGAGGAGATTGTGAGTGTAGGACTTTTCCAGCTCCAGCAATGCTTTTATTCCAAAGATTGCAATATTTTGGAGCAAAACGTGGAGCTCATGACAAGGGTTGTTGGCTGCTGATGCTTATATTATGTTGGGGTTTTTTTTGGGGGGGAAATAATAGCTCTAAAGCTCTGCAAATAAGAAGATAAGAGTTGTCTTCTGCATTGGTGGATGGTTAAGAGAACGGAGACAGAAATGTGTTTGTAATTTCCATGAAAAATAAGCTGAAGGTTTCTGAGGGCTCACAGAGCTAATAATGTGGAAGCAGGACGAAAGAAAAAGTGAGTTCTGTTTTCAAGGTCTTAATTTTCAGAGTATCACATTTTTCACAAGGTGCTTGAATTTACCCAGTGAGGTAAATTAATTTATTATGGACTTGAGTGGAGCTAAGACCACACTGCAAAAGTTGATAATGTAGTGAGAAACAGAAAAGCAGGAATTGATATGGGTTTATTTCACTATTTTAAAATATTTTTTATTTAAAATGCAAAATAAATATTTTTGCTTAGGCTTACTATAAATATTTCTGAAAAATTTATTACTTCTCTTTTCTGCTTTGGTTAACAAGTGATTCTAATTGCAGATCAGTCTGAAATGCATGAAACAAATGTGAGCATCCAATTTTCTAAATTAACATTTTGAAAACATTCCATATTTCCTCTCCATAAAGTTTGAATCCATTATTTACTTTACTTTGTAAGACAAAGGTACTTTGTTATTTACTGTGAATTTATTTTCTGTTGAGCAAATTCAAATAGTTCCATCTCAAACTGTCATTTAAATAAAGATTCAGTCATTACAATATCCGTATTCTGAGTATAATCATCCATGAAGCAAATGAAGAATAAGCAAAATTGGAGAGATACAGTGAATCCTTTCTCTGGAAATCAAACTCTTCCAAAAAGATCCTTTTTTTTTTTTCCCCCGTGGAAAAAAAGATGTATTTGTGGTTCCATGGAAGGAACTGCATGACTAATACAAATACACTTTGATCTCGTCATTTTTATATTGTCAGGGTGCAATGACAGGGCTTTTATAATATTTATGAGTCAGTGACTGTATAGACCAGCACTTCCTGCTGATTAATTGCATCAGACACTGATGTGAGCAGAGGTGAGAAAGCTGCTGCCAAGAAAAACACAAGATGGCAATGAGAACTACAAAAATAAAAATTACCTCAGTGTGCACTGATGCACCTAAAATCACGTAAATGCCAATATATTTAATATCAATGATGCCAATTTCAGTGAGAAAGCAGCAGAGAAGGCAGCATGACTTTATGTATAACAGGTTGGGGAGGTGAGAATATCAATATACTGTATTGGTTTACAGGCACTGAAATCAAAATCGCTCCCTGTAAAATTAATATGAAGACCATAAATTAAAATTTTGGTTAGATTTAAACTTCCATAGGGTATGGCCTTCAAATATAAAATAAAATACACAATAATATTTTTTTTTTGTAACTTTCAACTTAGTTTGGTCCAAACCCTTTCAAAGTCAAATTAATTGCAGAGCAGGGGCTGAAATTTTGAGTGTGGCCAGTGGGCTGCTGCAAACAGAGAAATGAAGTGTTGCGCTGCTGTGCATTGTCATTATGCTTGAAGGTTTTTGAACCCCTTAGGCCAACCTCTTCACACAAATATGTACTGAACCCAATTTTTACTTTGAGGATTTATTTTAGTGTTACTGAAGATACGATGTCATCTGCTACTTTATTTGTTTGATTTACTTACATAGGCAATTATACCTGCCCACATATATTCACAGCTGACTTAACAGGGATGGTGCCAGGAATCTGTTTTTGCAAAATTCATGAATTCTGTGTAGAGATCTAAAATTGTTCCTTAATTTCATGCTTTGAGTCCTGTGAAGTTTGCCGTTAGCATAATTTTGTCTAGAAATGGTAGGAAGATGTTAAAGTTTGGTGACCATTCAGGCATGAGGACCACCACCAGATTTGAGACATAGACACTATTCCAGGACAAAATCACAGTGGAACATGTAACTCCCCTGCTGAGAGTGACCTCGAGTTGGTTTTGAATGGGTTTCAGTGGGAAGATCTCTGGGTGAGGCCTTTCAAAAAACCCCAAAACTTCAGATAGGAGAGGAAAAAAAAAAGTTTCTTGTTTTACTCTATTTTAATAATAGATGGCTCCTGTTCGACAATGATACCCGTAAAAGAAGGAAAATCACAGGTGAGGTGAGATAGTGGATCCTTGCTCAGCAGAAGAGAAACAGGATGCAAGAAGGCCTGTTAAGGTCAAGGTCTGTGTGTAAAAGGAAAATTAGGAAAAGAAATACCTACAGGATTTTACTATCAAATCCAGATTGATGTCTTTGTTGCTCCAGCCAAAGCAAACAATGACAAATGATCATCTGCTTCTTTTGAAGTGCTGTATGTCCAGCCATTCATTTTCGAGGAGTTGCTTTACTTCCAAAAAAAACCCTGATTTAAACAATCATCTTGAAGAAAGATATCAAAGTAAAGAGCGTTCCCACGTTTGGATCTTAGGAAAGGTGCTTTGAAGGCAAGCCCTGCAGCAGCCCATGCTGCATCCTGGCTTCCAAGGATGAGGATCAAGAGCAAGAGACACAGAGAAGCTTGAAAACATTCACATTGATGGGGTGAGACCCAAATGCTGCAGCTTAGTGACTACTTGTCTGAGTCCTATAAGTACAGTTAGAGAGGCAAAATTGCCAGGATTTCTTCTGGACAGGACAAGATGGGGAATGACCTCATAAGCTTCCTACTACTGCTTTGTCTATTAATGTTATTATCACCATTGTTTTTATTATTAAACAGAGCTTTAAACCACATAGAATCTCATAACAATAAATGACACCTTTGGTATATTACCTGCTTAATATTACAGCAATTGCTTGTAATTAGATATAACTAATAAAAAGACTTCTTGCCAACATGATCTTTTTAATTAAGTATTTCATAGCTTCCAGTAAAAGTAAAATATGTTCTAAGTTGGTGTTATATTAGGTTTGGACACAGGCCCTGACGATCTATTTTTTTCCTACTTTTCTCAGAAGTTACCATTTTGCTGCTTGTGAGACCTAAAGGCTACTGGTGTCACTTAAATACTTGTACTGACTACCTTGTATTTTAGATGTTGTCATTCAGATTTTGATGGTTTGCATGACCCATTTCTTGATCCGATTAAGGATGTTCCCAAAGAAGCTCCACGTAGCTTCCACTGATTTCATAAGCAATCATGTTAGACTTGCTGTCCATCCAAATTCTTCAGGAAATTAGCTTGAAAGCTTGAAGAATTTGGAAAAATCTGACCTTTTCCCACTTCTAAATTACATTCTACAATTACTAACATATATATATATATATTTTAGCCATAGTTCAGTGGTGCCCAGTGGGAGGACGAGAAGCAAAGGCCATAAACTACAACACAAGAAGTTTCACCTCAACATGAAGGAAGAACTTCTTTCTGTCGAGGATGTCAGGGAGGGTGGTGGAGTCTCCCTCTCTGGAGACATTCCAAACTCAGCTGAGTGTGCTCCCGTGTCACCTGCTCCAGGTAACCCTGCCTTGGCAGGGGGGTTACACTGGATGATCTCCAGAGGTCCCTTTCAATCCTAAAAATTATGTGATTCTGTGATGTTTGATCTTAAAGGGATTAACAGACAGGAGGGCTCTGACTGGATTATTGACTTGCTTAGAGGTTAAGGACATGGGCAAAAAGTCCATCATTTCTGCCCAGCCTCTGCAGTTCTCTGATACATGTGAACTCTCCCAGGAATGTTCATAGTTTGCTTACCAAATCCTTATTTTAGTTTCTTATTTACATACCTTTCATGTCAAATCAGATCCTGAGGTTCAGATCTTTATCAAATATTAGTACCCATGAGAGTAAGAGTTTTTTTAATGACCTTCCTAAAATTTGTGAGGAGAATTTTCGAGCGGTGCTTCCCATTTCTGCTTTGTCTCAGCATAGTTAATTTTTATTTGCTCACTCTGTCTGCAGTTTTAAGGGCCTAAACAAACATAAGATTTCAGCCACCGCCTGTTTGCAGCCTCCTATCTCCCAGCAGAGCCCACCCTAACCCAGAGGTGTGATCCTGCCAACAGCAAAACCAGGTATATGCAGCATAACCCAACCTGCATCTCCAAGACCCTAAATATTAATTCCTTGCGTGTATTATTATGTCCTAGACCTGTGATGGGGAATTGTGGAATTATGATTTTTTTTTTTTAAGGAAAAGGGCTGAGGATGGCAGCCCACCAAGAACAAACCATAGGAGATGTCAGCAGCAGGAGATGCTGCCCAGCTCCCTCATTAGAGTACCTGGGCTAATCAATCACTTCAATTCAACCTTAGCTTGGGGGCTTGATCAAAACTGATGGATGTTCAATGATTGCAAAGGAACAGGTTGAGTTTCAGCCCATTTCTTATATTTATTTTGATCGTGCTGATTTTTCCGAGCTAAGAAGAGAGAAACAAGCAAATCTTTCCCCATCTGTAGCAGGAAGAAAACATTTCAAGTACACTCATATCTTCTGAAAACTGCTTTTTTCACAGTTCTTGGGCCACAGCTTTCAGTTCCTCAAATGATTCATTTTAAAGTTATGTTGACACGGAAAGCTGAACAGATATTGTTTGCAGAAGGGGAAAAACCAATCTTAATAGAAATGCTGGATTTTTCCAGGGTCACTCTGTACACATTTACAGTAGGGTTTCAGCATCATCCCTCTTCAGGGAGATGTTTAGGCTATTTGTAGATTATATGAGAGAAAAGAGGCAAAATATGTAATAGAATTACTCTTGCAATTAGACTATTTATTATTTTTAGCTGCAGAATGGTAGTAAATATGGCTTTTCTGTGCTTGCTCCCGGCAAACAAACTATAGAAATTCAAAGTTGTGGAATTTCCATTTCATTTCTTGCCTCATTAATTTCATTAACTTACAAATAGATGAATACATAAAATTAAAAAGTAATTTCCTTTAATATTTTTAAATTACTCTCTCCAAGTACTCAAACATTTTAATCTGTTTTTTAAGGTCTCCATTTAATTGGTTCTAAAGAGTCCTAACTGAGCTTTTGTGAATCAGATATCAGTGTGATTGATTATAAGGAAGCTAATCAGAGGGTGCCATTCACAAGATAAATGCAATTGTTTCTAAAATATTTGTTTGCAGTCTGTGGCACTTTACTAACTTGGCAAATGTATGAAATGTTGTGTGGGTGGGATGTGTGAAGGTGTGGATTTATGGGGGGAAATCAAACCTAGCCATTGAGGAAAGGCTATTTATTTTTTTTTTTACCTTTTTTTCCTATTCCTTATACAAGGACAAATTGCAAGGGAATTATAGTGTTTCCCATTTAATAGAAGCAGCCTTCATTCTGATGTTTTTCCCAACAGTGACAAATGGCAGCTAAAGAGAAAGGGAGAGGATGCAATCAATCTTTATAACTTTAAAAATAGTTGAAAACTTAGGTGAAACCTAAACCATTTCAAGAGAAAAAATAAATAGTTCGAAACAAACAATTATCTGGAAGAGAAAGAAAGTGCAGAAGATGATTTGGGATTAAGTGCTGGGTCTTGGAGGAGGCAAAAACTGTTTTCTTTGCCTGTTTGGGATTCCAGTTTCCATGGCCACAGCACTGTAACACATATGTCCAGAAAGGAGAATGTTCCCCCAAAAGGCCACAGAGTGAGTTTGAAAGCAGCAAATGTGTGAGTGAGAAATTAGGAAGAAAAATTAAATTCTCTTTCAAGAATTCCCACATTAAACAGCAACAGTGCTGAAGGCTGCAGGTGTAGTGCAGACTAGAACCCATCAAGATATTTAATATGTATTTAATGCTAATAATTTAATTTAAACAATGTTAATATTTATTATTATTACTGGAAAAGGAATAAAAACAAAATTTTAAAATAAAGTAAAAACACATAATGTAAAATCTTCCGTTATACCCCCTGAAACCCATTCTAAAAGCTCATATAATAGACAAAATATTAAAATAGGGAATCTTGAACATTTTGCTGAACTCAAAGGTAATTAACTCCTGGGAGGATTAGATCTGCTAGTTATGGTCTTGATGATGGAAGATTTAGAAGGGAAAACTTGGCACTTCTCAAATTACATGACTTGAGAAATGAGCTGGTCAGTCAGAAAATGGTCACCTGTTATTCTGTTATTCAAATGACCCCCATACAGTTGTGGCCCTCAGCTGGATTTTACAGACTTTATGTAAGGCATTCTTTACCAGGCTTGTTTTTGTGCCTGTAAAAAATGCCAACCAACTGTTTTCTCAGAGACACAGCCAAGGGCAGAAATTCTATTATTGCAACGCATGTTATTGGAAAAAAAAGACCTGTACAGACGCTGACAGCTCTGGACTTTTACAAAACTTACCATTCTTCCTTTTTAAATCAATTACGGATTTGGCCTGGGTTCAATGTGTGCTTTAAACTAATGCACCACAATGAAAAGTCGTGGCAAGATTACTTAGGGATACGTTTTTTAGATTTAGCTGAACTGCACTGTTTTCATAATTTTAATGAAGACACTTAGGAGGATATTTTTCATGCAATGCCTGGCAGTGGGCCAGTGTGACTCCCATTAAAATCACCTGGTCAGACATTTAAGCTCCTGGTGCTTTAAAACTGTAATCTTCAAGTAACAAATTATTTTAATTAAGTGAAATTAAAAAAAAAAAAAAAAACACAACCATATCACTTACATATTTTGCATTTGTTATATCAGAATTGAATGCCATTCTTTAAACAGCTGGTAGAAGTGGATAAAACAAGTTTATTTTTAATTTTTACCACAGGTGCAAATGACAAGTTACAACTGAAATTTTTGGATAACTGCACACAAAAAATGTGAAAACCAAAATAGACATTGATCTTAAAGGGCTAGTTTTCATAACATAGTAAATAGCTTTTTCCTTCGGATTTTTCACTGCCAAGGCTTTCTTCACATCCAGACGATTACTGATTGTATAACTCCCTTTTCAAAATAATCTCCTAATAAAATTTGTAGTAGCTTCTTAAGATCCTTTTTTGATAGTGTTTCGATATATCTGTATAACCTATGTTATAACTTCCCCACATGGAGTTTATAAAGCTTCTTCTTATAGTCTTTTGCCAGACTGGGGGTGAAGGTCGAAGCTGTCTGAGCTGTCTCCTTTGTTTTGCCTCTGGACTTGCCTACCCAAGACTTCAAAAAAGTATCAGTACCACTTTCAGGAGAGCTCTGCCAGTAACAAAGACTTGTATTAGTACCTTCATCGCTGTGTCTTTGCAGATGGCTGGAACACGACGTGGTGTGGCAGAAGATTTTCTTTCTGCTGCACTCAAATGCACTGTGGAAGGTAAATTATCTATATTTTCCCTTTGGGAAGTATGAGCTGCTCTTGTTTCAGCTCCCAGCACCCATTTTTCTCTGAGACTTTGAAAACCCATTAATATATTAACACCCCCCCCCAGCCCCTAAATATAGACCCACCTCTGGCCACTCTTCTGTGTGTGTGTCCTTTCCTTGCAAATTTCTTTCACACATTTCCAGCATTACACGTGTCTAGCACAGACTTCCCAAACTCGTTGTGCTCCATTGCTTCTGACATCTTAATTTACTGCTTCACCTCTTTCATCTATTTTTCACTCTGCTTTTTCTTTGCTCTTATACAGACTACTCAAAAAAAAACCTGGAGTTCTTGATGTTGGTGTTTCTTCTCCTGGTTTACTCCAGCAGATCCTTCATAGCTTGATTCTCTCAAAGCAGTATTTTTCACCTGCCAGTCCCTTAAGAGAGGTTAAAGTGGTCAGTAATGGTGGTTCAAACACCAAGTGGCCATCCCTTTGAAACAGAATGGAAATACCTTCCAAAATCTGGTTTGCTCCTGGACAAGTTAGAGCTTCAGGTGGTTCGAGAGAAAATACAACCAGAGAGCAAATGACCAGATTTAAAGGATGGGTCTTTCCTTCTCTGCAGCCTGATCTGAGGTAAGAAAGGCAACGAGCAACACACGCTTGGAGCGCACAAGGTGACACTGGCAGCCAGAAAACATCTGCAAGACAGATGAAAATTCGGTGTGCTGGGAACATCTTTATCAATGTTGCGACTCCCAAAATAAAGCTGGAGTTCAGTGAGGGTCAGGGAGAAAAAATAGTAAGATGCCAGCAAAACTAAGGAATGCTATCAAAGCATCTGACAACCTCAGCAAAATACCAGAATTGCCTTC
>JAYRBT010000181.1:4998474-5046512 GCA_036023395.1 Myiotriccus ornatus
AATAGTAAGATGCCAGCAAAACTAAGGAATGCTATCAAAGCATCTGACAACCTCAGCAAAATACCAGAATTGCCTTCTCAGTGAAGTTTAATTAAAAAGTCTAGTGTTCCCGTTATTGCTTAATGATTCCTTCAAAAGTAGAGCAAAAGTTTATTTTAGAGGTTAATTATTCCTGGAATTTTAAGGAGATATGAGAGTATTTTCCTCTATCACATTTGGTAACTGAACCATTAAGGAAAGTGAAGAAAATGGTGGTGTAAGAATTGATGAAAACAATTTAAATCACGGAAGAAATCTCACCATGTCATGGTGCTGTTGCACAAAAAAACAATCTACTAGCAAATTAAGTTAACTTTCTGTGCTGGAAAGAACCTATCAATGACTTCTCCTCATTTGCTCCTGAATTCTGACTGAGACTCAGCATGAGGAAATGGTGCAGTTGTTTTTGCAAGCAAACAAGAAAATGGATCAGTCGGGGCGTAGCACTCACTGTGCTGCCAAGAAAGCTTGATTCTGCTCCCTCACACTTGTCTATGCTAATTGCCATGCTGGGTTTTGTCAGCTATCCAATAAGCTATGTATCAAAACTCAAGATTCAACATGCAAACCTCACGATAATGGAGAAAAAAAGAGATACCAATTAGTAATTTTTTTCAGCATGGTGAGTCGTGAAATCAATTGTTGCATGTTGAGACCATATATTGTTTAACTTTAGAAATAGAAAAGGGTTTAAGAGGTATTTTTATGCACAGGTCTCTATATCAGTTTAATTTTCTATCAACTACATGTCTTCCAGAATTATATTAATCAATTTATTAACACCTGGCATGTCAGGATTATTCTTTCTCATTCCTCTCCCAGACAATTAAGTGGCAACAATTATAAATGCTGTAAAAGGCTGAATTTCCAAAAGCAGCAAAACAAAAGTCAGTATGATCCTTGTTTCCCAGTCAGGTAGGCTCAGGTATTTAACTATAATTAGGCATCTTATTTCCTTCTTAAGATACGTAACATGACCTGCACCGCCCACCCTAGTGCAGTTTACAGGCATTACCCAGCTTGTGAGAGTCACAGAATCACAAAATATTCTGAGCTGGAAGGAACCCACAAGTCAAGGACACACTGAAAATTTCTCTGAGATAATAAAGGTGCTTCGGTAATAATTTCACTAAAAGTCAGTCATAGCAGTAGATAAAATGAAACAATCCCAGTCTTGCAAAAAGACAATATTGTAACCTGCTCCACAAGCAAAGCTATTTTGAAAGTTGCAGGTAGTGTACACTTTGAATGTAAATAGAAGAGAAAGGGCCTGAAAAAAAACCATATTTTAATTCCCCAGGATTTCCTGTAAAAAAAGCATTTTAAATGGGTACTTGTGCAAGATTTTTTCATCTGTATGCTCAGTGGCATATCTGAAAGAGTCTAATATTTCTTAGGCTAACATTTTTGATAGACAATCTCTGCTAATCACCTCTACTCCAGTGTAAGTGCCGATGGGGTTTGAAGGTTTTGGAGAGTCTGTGCCCAAGTGTGAGGTGCAGTTGATGTGCTGGCTGGGTGACCTTGCCATCTGTACCATGTTTGTACTACCAACGTTTATTTGATGTACATCTAGTGCTCCTTCACTTCTCAGATCAACTTCTGAAACAAGCATCAATATCACATGTTATTTTTATTTATCATTATCACCACTTTCTACATTTTATTGTTATTACGAGCAGTGTTCATTTTCCCACCCAACTTTTTATCTCCCTTAATTTCTGTGACAACGTGGCTGTATTTATCATTAGGTTACTTGAGCATACAAGAAATGTATTAGCTTTATTTTGCTGTAGTTTTAAAACGACGCTTCTGTTCCATTGAAATTTTCACCAGGTACTCTCAGGTACTCCTACGTATTTATCTTTTCCTTCTAAGAACACAGAGAGGACAAGAAAACTCTTTTAAAGCCTTGGGCTCTCAGTAACTTCAGTCCTTTAACCTTTCTTATTCTCCCAGTTTTTGAATGTGTTTGAACCAATGACCTGGTGGCGAAAGATAGTTTTCCATCAGGAACATTTGTCTTTCTGATATGTCTTTATGGCTCTGCTCTACGTGGCATTTTCTTTTGCTCAGGCCCATCTGTGTGCGTGTGAAGGTTAACTGTAGGAATCACTCACTGCCTTCTTTCCTCTTGTTAGTGTGAACTATGAGTATCCAACGATTTTTGACACAGCAGTGTCTCCATTCGTTCATTTACCAGCACTGAGGAAATTGATCTCCTCAGGAGAAGACGACAGCATCTGACCTGCTGGAAAACAGAGATTTAATGTTCTGGGACAGGAATCAGAGCAGAGAGCCTGAGAGCAGCTCACAGCTCGGTGCACCCTTCGCTGCGACCTGTCAAAAACAATCATGTCTTTCCTAAACAAGTAAAATTGTCGGTATCGATAACTGAGTGAAAATGATGCCTGGGTGAAAAGGAGAGGCAACTCCTACTCAAATTGTAGTCCACAGAAGGTGGAAGAAAATGGCTTCTATTTTTTTCTTCTCTTCTGTCATAAGTGATTCTCTTTTGGGGACTTCGGATATCATAATAGAAACAGAAAAGAGGAAGCCTCCCGAGGAAACACTAAAGCAATATAATTTTACTTTTTTCTTAAGTCTTTCCCCAGTGGAGTAAGATATAGTTGTGCTTTTCAAGTAAAAATATATCATACCGAGCATCTTGCTGAAAAACAAACATTTAAGCTCTATTTTATGTTAATTCTTCAATAAGTTTGTTTTCAAGGAAAGGATTTATTTTCCTTCCAGTTAAATCTTCGATTATTAGAAGTGCTAGAACTAGTAATAAAAGAAACAGTCTTGTAGGTGAGCCTGAAAATCTCCATAATTTAGTCTATTCAGGCACTCACGTTTGGTTTATTATTTGCAATCCAACAATCTTCATGCTCAATCTATACTCTTTCATTTTCTCTCTAATATTTATCTCCATGAAAATGAATAGCTTGGAAGATTTTGAAGCTGCAGTCCATGACAGAGGATAGTTAGTCATCAGCAATACCTTTTAAAAGCTCTATGTATCAGCCTCTTAAAAATATCTTTAAGTTTTCACTTAAGTGGAAATTTTGTCAATTAATACAATTAATAATTTGGAGGTTTCATATTGCCTCACAGATATTTATGAAGTTAACAAGATCAGCAATGTTGTTAAGAACTAGTGTGTGTGTGTATCAAAAAACTCCTCTGCCCCGATAATAGCAGAAAACAGAAACTGCTTTATGTACAAATGCTGCAGTATTTTAGGTCTTCTATAAAAAATCTTCTGGGTGTGATGACATTCAGATACGTCTGACAAGATGTGTTGTTTCACAAGGCACAGTATCGGGTGGAAAAGCAAGAAAGGCGAGGTGTGAAATGCCAGTGGTGGTGTTGGTGACACCAACGTAAACTCTGTTTCAGAGTCTGCAATCTCAGCAAATGGAGCCCAGCTACCAATAACTGATTTTCACCTGCATAACTTCCTATTTTATCTTGTTGCCAGAACTCTGATGCAAAGAACTTTGATAACTAATTACCCTGTGAGACATCCTTGAGTCTAAAAAATATAGTTCAACAGGTAAAAAGCTATATTGATCCGTTGGGCTCATGCTTCCTAATTGGGTCTTAAATATAATTATTCACGGTTATAACTCAAACATATTTTAGAAAATGGTTAAATTATAGAAATTAACTAGAGTTCTTTTTGCATGTGGTTTTAGGATGTCCTCATTCACTTCAAATATTTGTTAAAGTTTTCTAGAAATAATGAAAATCTAAAAAAAGAAGCACTGAAAAAAGTTATGAAAAAGAGATAGAGTGCACATGTGAGGCAGAAGAAAGCAAGGAAGAGATAAAACGAAAGAATGGAGTAATAGAGAAAGAACAAAAGAAAGAAAAAGGAAGAAAGAAAAAAACCCAAAGAAATAAACTTACACAGTATGTTTGATAACTGTAATTGCTGTGCTCTTTATAAAGAATCCTAAAATTAAGCCTTTATAAAAGGCAATAAGAAACAGGCACTGTATCTTAAAGGATAGGTACTTCTGAAAACAGTATTTAAAATTCATTATTTTCCTCCTTTTTCTTTGAATTCTTCATTATGTAAAGCGTTCTTCAGTGCTCTTGGAATGTTTTGTTCTTTTCATTGAATTGCTCCATTTTTGTTTTAATACCCTTGGGGTCTGGATATTCTCTAAAAACCCCTGCCTATCTGCTAAGAGCAAACATTCTTACAGTGCCTGTTTCCTACTGACTTTTTAAAGTTTCTTTTCTAAGCGAAAACATAGTTTTGTCTGTCTGTTTGATTCTTTTAAATACCTGTCTGCTTTTGTTTCTTAAACAGATTTCTTACACCAGCACGGTGCCCATGAGTCAGGTCCACACTCACGTTTCTTGCCCAAATTTGTCCAAAAGAGAGGGCAGTATGTGATTACCAGATACTACAGATGAAAACATATCCATTATTTTTATTTTATAAATATTAATTTTTATACCCTAAAAATCAGCACTAACAAGTATGTACAAGTATGTCAGTAAACTGCACTCCTGTTGATGTCTTTGAAATAGCAGATTGCTTAATCTGGTAGTAAGAGAATCACAGGATGGTTTGGGTTTAAAGGAACCTTAATGTTCATCTCCTTCAACCCCCATGCCACGGGCAGGGACATCTTCCACTGGACCAGGTTGCTCCAAGCCTCATCCAACCTGGACTTGAACACTTCCAGGGATGGGACACCCACAGCTTCTCTGTGAAACCTCTGCCAGAGCCTCACCACCTTCACAGGCAATAATTTCTAATATCTATTCTAAATCTCTCTTCCAGTTTAAAATTGTTGCCCCTTGTCCTGTCACTGTCTCCACAAATAAAAAGTCCCTCTCCTTTTTTATAAGCCCCCTGCAAGTACGGAAAGGCCACAATAAGGTCTTCCCACAGCATTCTCTTATCCAGGATGAGAAAATTACAATAATAATAAAACATGGGCACAAGTTCCTGTGTCAGTTTATCCAGTGTCACTCACCTTTGAGCTTATAAAATGGCAGAGGCAACAAAGCTAGATGAGCACTTTAGAACACTGCAACTTGTGCTTTTCTTTTCCTTTCTGCTCCCCAAAATGTGTTGAGCAAATGGTTATTTAGTTAGGCAAGTTCTTTTGATAGAGGCTTAGAGGTCTCCACTTAAGGAAACATTTTTATCGAGGGAGAAAAGCCTCATAATGGTACTTGTTTTTAGTGTGGGTTTCAGCATTTCAAGAGTTATGGACACCATCTAACCAATGCTAATGTGCAGAGGCACTATCAGGCTGATATACTGAGCACCATTACTTACTTTTTAAGAAGTCAGGAATTGAAGGCTGAAATCTCAAGACAGTCCTCTCAGCAGTTCGAGGACTCAGGCTTAGAGTTATCCACAAATTCTGTTTATGTTTATCCAATAAGAACTTAGTCAGTGAATGCTGAGACGAATCATTTACTTAAACATAAGTGGGGATTAATTAGTGTATTAAATGAAGGCAAAGGAAATTGTGAGGCAAGGATGCACTCACTGTCACAGTAACACACAATCTCTTTGCCTGGTGGGCCTAAAACTTTCTTTAAAGGGTGGATGCCAAATAACCTTGTTCCTTTTGTTTATTGGCCAGTTTATACAAATATCTCACAAGAAATGAGAAAAATTCTTTATGTTCCCTATGACAGCCATTTTAGCAGCTGATTTCTTATTGGAAAAAATTCCTCTGAAAAACACATTTTGCTGTTTATTGATTAATGATTATTTTTACTTAAGCTGCATGTAAAGGTTTGGTATCAGGTACATTTCTAACCTCCCAGCCCCCTGTTCAGCATATCAGTTGGTGCACTCACCAGTTTGCCAGTCCTGCACTAAAAGAAATTAATGGACTATCCCACTTCATTTCATGGCATCTGGTTGATGGAGTGCAGAAACTGCTATAAACACCAGGGTTCAGTGGGATTGCTGCCATGAGTGAGGTGTACAATATTTGGCCTGCATTTTGCATCATCATCAACCAGTCAGAGTTAAAATTATCACAGCAGTCTGTCTTGAGTGAAGCAGAAAGAGTGGTGCAGCCTGTGCAACCTCCTGACTATTAAATTGACCCATTGTCTCTTTTATTTGTTCCTTAACTTAATTTTGTGCTATACTGAAGTAAATGAGACCACTTATCATGTAAGAGGAAGGACTGCTTAATCTGGCCAATATAGCATATTAAAATCATAAGTATTCCACAGTTTATAATCAAATATGATGCTCTTCCTGAAATAAGCACTTGTGGTTATAATCACTAATGGGTCAACTGGGTACCAGAGCACTGTAAATTCAAATGATGACTATGTGGGGATGCTGTAGATTTTTTCTTGCTTTTTTGTTATTTTATTAGAGAGGAGTCAGAAAAATAAGGGAAAATTTCCTCTAAGGTATACCAATAAAATCTCATTTAATTATGTCTTATAAATCTCATGCTAGTTAATGTTTTCTTAAAGTGTCAACACTTAGAATAACATTCTTTAAAACTGTATTTCCCTGAATGGGAAAAACTACATTTTTCGTAGATAGAAAGAAAATCTTGAAAATGACACTTGAAGCTGAAAAAGCAGAGGGAAAACACAAATAGGAGTGAAATCTTTTGCTGCTGAAGCTTACCTCATGATCTCAGAACATGAAGGTTAGCATGGCTGGTATATAACCCCTATACCTTGGTGAGGCTCCTCAGGATCTTCATAGACATGAGGAAGGGGAGGACAGGGTGGAAATAGATATTCTCTGAATGACAGATATATTTTAGAGATACTGGGTGCTCACAGGGGACTTAGCTGCAAGCCTAAGGATAGACATAAATACTTTCCTTTGCCCTTTCAGATGAAGCAAATGCAGCAGATCAGAGAATCTTGCACTGGAGGAAGAGTGTGAGTCAGCATTATGACTTATTTATAGTCCCCACCTTGTAAAAAGGAAAACCAGAGGGACAGGGGTGAAATCACAGGCTAAATGAGGTCAGCAGAACAACATTCTTAGAGCTTCATGCCAAAATTTACCAGCAGACAGATTTCCAAGACCTCCTCAGTTCTTGATCATCGACAACTTTCATTAATTCTGTGGAAATGGCAGGTGAGCTCTCGATATTTTGAAACTCTCCTGGTACAATCAGTACTCTCAAACTCCCTTGGCATGTTTTCCTTCCTTTGCTATTTCTATCTGGTTTTTATTCCTCTATTGATTTTAATGGCCTTCAATTAAATTCTCTTGTCTCTGAATCTTTAGAGCTTTATTTATACAGAGCACAGACTACTAGTGCAATTTTCCTCCCTCCTCAGACTCCTTAAAGCACTACTTTTTACATTGTGCTCTTATTTTAATTGGGCTAAATTTAGAAATGTTTATATACCTTTCAAATCATCTGAAGTTTCACTGCTGTTTAATTACTTTTTCCTTATGGATATATTGCTATAAGTGACAATTACTGTATGTCAACATTCTGATGTTCTGGAAGCTCAGAATTGGTTAAATCTGTATTTTAGTCACAAAGTAAATTCACAAACCATTCCATCATTAGCTACAGCAAACGCTAAGACAGTTTTAGAGCGGGGAGAACATTATTCCCTATTCATAAATTTAAATCACTTCCTCATCCTCATATTTCGTGTTTATGGGAATATAGCTTGAATTTTAACTTTAGCAGGTCTGACTACAGAAGTGGGAACTGCTGCCTTCTCCTCTCATCTTTCCATCCAGTGTAAATCTTCTGTACCTGTGCCAATGAGACACAATATCAATTATGCACAAATAAACCTGTGCAAATCTGCTGCACAGTTTCCTTCTTGGGGTGTGATAAAGCAAGAGTGTTTGCAACCATTGTCTGTACAAAAAAAAAAATCTTTAGAGTAGGACATTTTAGTTCGGATTTATGGTCTTACTAATTGGCCAGACTTTCAACGTCATTCTAATAAGTTATGTACGTTTGAGTGCTTGGAATTGCCCTTAGAGGCTTCGAGACCAGCTCTCAGGGAGGAGAAATCAGTGAAGCAGAGTCTGGCTATAGTCTGAGTTTAACTTATTTTGTACATATCCACACCAATCTCGTAAGAGGAAAAGGTCATACGCAGGCAAGCCATAACCCAGTCTTCCGAAAACTTTAGCCCGTGTGCCACGGTTCACTTCCCAGAAAGCTACTCTGTCCTGGGAACTGCCTTGAGAGGTGGAGAATAAAATGAAAGAACAAGTTCTCAACTATCTGACAACTTTTCTCAAAGGACCACTCTTTATGAGAACAAAGAACAATACTGTGTTTTTTCCAGACAAAAACTCTGCCTTGCCTTCTCTCAGAAAAAAAATAACTTCAAGGCTGTCGTTAACAGAACTGCCTGGTGACTCCTGCTGCAACAGGATTAATCAGTAATGCTTTTCACAGAACTGACAGTGAGAACCCTGATTTCTGTAACCAAATTCCTGCTAAGAAGTTAAAATCTGCTCCCTGATGTGTGGATCCAGTTAAAGCTGGATAACCTGTTCTTCATTATAGCCAAAATGACTGAACAGTTTGACGTACACAGAAGATTTCTCTCTTCTGATGGAAGTGAGTTTCCTTCTGGTAAATTTAGTGTGTAGGGAAATGCCTCAAATAAATTTTAACCATGTGTTCTTCACTTTAGAAACCTATCCAGCAAAAACCATGTTGAAGTGCAATGTCGGCCTGTTGTTAAACTTCAACTTCCTTAATCTGTCCCTAACAAATGGCTGGGAAAATTTTTAACCTGAGATAGGTATGCTATGAATGACACTAAAGAAGAGATATTTCTAGTCTAAGCAATATGGGCTATTTCTTACCCTGTGCCATCCCATGCTCCCAATTCAGGAGGGAGGGTGAGGAGTGACTCTGCCTTTGGCCCTGAACTTACACCCTTAATTATGTCCATTCATCCTGTGCTCTATGTGGAGTGAAGTATGCTTTGCTGAAGAGAACCCCACACTGGCAAAGCCCAGGACATCCTTGGACCTTATCCATCACCAGCACCAGCTTGTGCACCTTTCAGAGAGGTTGTTTGCTTTTTGAAAGTTCCCTGTAGCAGCTCACTTTGGCAAATCTGAAGCTCTTCCAGGCATCCTGCCTTGACACCATCTCCTCCTTTCCACCAAGGCAAAAGTAGCTTCAAACAACACAGCCTTTTAGCAGCATAATGCATTTCCAGGAGCAATACCCCACATCTTCATTCACGATGTGAATGATGATATGAGCAGTAATAATGAAACAGGGTCATAAAGGTTTCCCATTGTGAACTAGTATTAATCTAATTTCCTACAGGACGTTTATCTAAGTCAGAAATAGCCAAGCAGTTCAAAACACTTTGGCAAGCCGCTGATGGAAAGAAGCCTGGGAAGTGTGAAGGGTAGCTGGAGAATGCGAAATTGCATCCACTCAGCTGTGCTGAGAAGCCTAAGCTGATTCTTGCAGGGTTTTGCTAGGATCTATCAGGTGCAAATTGTCTTCTTAATTTTATGAATGTTAAGAATCATCAAAATTAAAAAAAAAATCCAACAATTAGCATTCAAGACCTTTGTCCTTAATAATAACTTTATACCACACTGAAAATTTTTGATAAATAACAAAAATCCCATGTGTTCTTTTTTTATGAAATAATAAAATGTAGTGCTAATGTAGGTACTTTACAACTTTGATGCCCAATGAAGTTCTGTGCTTATTTTTAAGTACAAACCTCTCCCAACACACAAAAAGGCATGAGCTACCCACTCTTCCATTAACACACTTTTAGGCTGTCAGCAGAGCAGTTTTTTTCTGCAAACTCCATTTCTGTTTTGAGTGCATTTTCTCTGCCTTGCCACATGACAGACAAGCACTGCTGTGCACAGGTTGTCTTTAAAAATGGTCTAATTGGTGCCACTTCCATCAAGGTGGACTTGAGTCTTTCCAAGAGAAGACAGGTCTGTACATCTCTCATTTCTATTCCTAGCTTTTTTTTTTTTTTTTTTGCTGTTTCCCCCACTGAGATTGCTCACCCTCTTAGGATGTGATCCAACCTTAATAAAGTTAGTTTCAGTTTTTGGTGCAGCCAGAGCTGGGGCTGGGGCTGGTAGCTCTGTGGGGCTGTGCTGGAAAGGCTGGGTGGTACAGCCACACCAGGGCTGGCATGCCTGGGCCCGTACCTGGGCACAGGACTCCTCCCCAAAGTCCTTTTTTTCCATCATTAGAAGCCAAAATATGTGACCCCCTCCCAGTGAGGAGTGCCAGGCTTTGCTGTACCAGCACAGGTGTGGTTGGAGGGTCTCTGGGAACCAGAGTTTCCATTTGAGAAGCAGTTCCCTAAATCACAGCATGGGAATGTCTTACACGATGTGTAAAATGGCTTGGGTGAATTAGCATATCTGACAGGCAAGGAGTTTAACTAGCGTTCAACCTTGTACTTAATGAATAGTCCATATGTCCAGAGAAGCAGGTAATTTATAGTCTAACATTTTCTTTTGATCTGTCGTTTGCTCTTTCTCCTTAGAATTAAATCACTTCTCAATGCACAAGGGAAGAAGTCAAAGGAAAGAAGTCTTTTTATTTTTAATTAGAATGTGCTAAATGGCAATAAAGTAATGTGAATACAGTGGAGACCTCTTAAATCCATAACAGTAAATCTATTGCTTCAACAGGTCCATCCTTTATATGGTGTTCATTTAAGAAGGTTTCACCTGAAGTGCCATACTGACATGAACTGATGCTAATATAGTAATATATTTAAATAATCCAATAAAGCATCTGTTGCAGATTGTGATATGCCTTGTAATTTTATTGACAGAGGTTTGTTTTGTCCTGAGACACATAAAATGCTTGGTTAAATGGCTTGATTATATAGTACTTTTAGAAAATATTCACCTGACTGATTTCTTGTACTGTGCAGCTTGTCAGTGATTAGTCAAGATGATTTTTAAAATGCAAATAATTGGATTGGCTCTTAAAAATTAGGATTTCACTCACTTGGGAAGGAATTATAATGTGTGTGGCAGAAGAAGCAATTCAAAAATGGCATTCCTTTGGATGCAAGCGTTCAGGTATTAGGTGAAACAACACAAAAGGATGGTTTAAAATCATATATGTAGAACAGGAAAGAGATAACTTCTGAAATATAAATGCAACCAAAATGTTATGAGGTGGTTTTTTTACTTTATTAATTAAGCAAAATAGACAAGAATTTAAACACATTTCCATGAAGCTTTTTTGTTTGTTTCTTTGGGTTTTTACCTACATATGAAGACAGCTTGCTGCTGCTTGAGTAAAAGTGTATTTTGGTATGACTATAAGCTTCTTTCACCTGAAAGCAATGATCTCCACTTTGTGTATGCAATAGTCTGTTCACTCAGTCCTCTCTGATCCGAGAAGCTGAAAAGGGTGACGTGGGGAGTTTTCTGTCCCATTTACTCCCTCGGCTCAGGGGGCACGTGTGGTGTTTGGACACGGCAGAGATTAATATGGGAAGATTACTTTATTTCCAGGTTAGCAGGAGGCTTGTTTTTGGAAGCACTACTAATTTGTGTTAGATGGGATGCTGCCTGATTTGAAACGGGGCAATTTTCCTAAAACAACTATCTTCCCTGCTTCGTTTCTAACCACTTGGTCCCAAGCCAAGGATTCTGGCAGCTCTTCCCTGCCCAGGCTCGACAGGGCACAATGCTGTGAGTTTTGTTAACCATTCCTCTCCCCTGTTTCTCTCACTTTTAGAACAGGTATGTTTTCCTCCTGTCAGAAGGAGAATTTATGACTTCATGTTTCAGCATGCTTTATGGAAAGGAAAGCAGATAATTTCTTGGAGGGATTATTGGTTCCTTGAGAACAGGCCTTTCAGGTGCTTATGGGACGCGTGCGTGGGCAGATCGTGGAGCTCTTCTCCTCAGCATCTTGATTTATTTACTGTTGGTGCACTTTGTTCTTTTATTTTTAACTGAAACATTTTAAGGAGACGTTTCTACTTTCGCTTTGCTAGAGACAAGCGTGACTGCACAGATCGTAAGGCTTTGTACCACCGGCTCTTTGCTTTAATCTTAAATGACAGCTGCATCTGTTGAAGTTTGTTCCTATCTTCTTGGGTTTGGTTGTTTGTTTGGTTGGTTGGTTTGTTTTTGTTTTTTTAACTTGACAGGTCCAAGGAGCTTTTTTAATGACAGTTTTGGTAGCTGCAGACAGTTTTTGAGGTGCTCTTCCCAGCCCATGACCTGCTCCTCACTGGTTTTGCTCTTCAGTAGAAGTTCTAGGTGATTCCACAGCTTTTGTACCAGCAGCCCCTTCGGGGGAAAGGCAGGAGCAGGCACTTTTTAACTTACCCTAGTTGTTCTGCATTCTGCAGGCTGGGTTTGTATTTTGTCACACTGAAATTTAACTCTGTGGACGTGCATGTGGGTTTAGGTAGTGGATTATGGCCAAAGCCTGTCACAAGTTACAGCAGCACTTTCAGTCAGCATGGTTCCATTTTCCTTCTCCTGGATCCAGGTTTTGCTTCACTGTTGTAATTTGATGTCAGATTTTCCTTGATTCTTCACTGAAAATGCCACAGATTCTGCAGATATTGTAGTTAAAAGTCATTGATAAGTTTAATTTTGCACATAATGTTTTTTGTAAGGATGTGGCATTGTTATCAACATTAGAAAGCATAAAAATGTGCTTGAAGTTTTTGTGCTTTAAACACAACAGTGAAGGGAAAAAATCCCAAAGAAAATAGAAAAAAAACCCTGTTAGAAAGTGTGTTTTCTTTGGAAAAAGGGACCCAAGGTTCTGGATGTCAGCTGAGCCTTCTGTGACAAGGCAGTGCATGGGACACAAATCCACCTCAGGAATGGAGCTCCCCAAGAGCCCTGCTCAAAGCTCAAACTACAGCTGTTACTGGTCAGCTGAAGAGGCCCCCTAGCCTGTGTGAGAAGCAATGCTTGCTGAACCTCCTTCAGTTCCTATAATTAATAATAAAAAAGCCAAACTAGTCATCACTTAGCATTTTATGTGTTTTCTGCACTGTATGTCTCAATATTTCCATCACTGCATTCTCATTTAGTATTAGTTTAGTCAACTGGAGGCTGCAGTAGAAGCTACTTGTCCAATTATTTTGAATTTTTCTTGGTTTACTCGTGTTGACACGTTCATTTTTAGTACGACACTCTTGATAAAATAACTGAGATGTTGCCCAGTGTTTACATTAAGCAGCAGAGAAATCCAACACCAGAAAATATGTGTGTGCAAACAGTCTAAATAAAGAAAACAGAGAGTGCTTTTGCTAGGAAAAAAAAAAAAAAATCCATAAAATTATGCTTTAGATCAAAACTTCCTATTTTGAGCTCACTTAAAATGTAAAAAAAAAAAAAAGAAGAAATATGGCTAGACTCGTGTTCTGCCCAGAATCATTACAGACTCACCTTCAGTAATCTCAGTCCAAAGTATTTCCCTCCCAGTTGTGGTATCTAAACCAACAAGTGTTAGTGCAGGCATTTATTCCCTCTTCCAGATGCTCTCCAGGTCCCAGACACACTCCCAGGAACTCCAGGTTCCCACCCTGGGTACCAGAAGGTGGCCACAAGAAGGATCTCAGGGTTTGCCCCAAATACTCAGGTGAGAAACCTCTCCTGGAACTGTGCAATCAAAAGGACTGTATTTCTGCCTCTTTTACTTCTATAGAATTTTTTCTAATTGTAAAATGTTTTCAGATGATGTAATAAAAATCAAAACGTTATTGCACCAACTGCATTACAATGAATGTAGGCTGGGCTTTCACCTAGAATTTCAGTCTATTTTAGGTTGTGGCACAATCTCTGATCAGCTGTACATGGGGAACAGTGAATTTCTCTTAAGATACAATTCAGAGCCTTGTTTAACTATTAGCTACGATTATTCTAGTTGTATAACTTCATTAGTTTTTCTTTTCCCCATTTAAATGTAATATGGAATCTTTAGGCAATTACAGCATACAATTGGCATTCAGTAGTAACATCAAGCCACTAAAATCATGGAATCATACAATGGTTTGAAGTTGAAGGGAACTTAAAGGTCGTCTAGTTCCAATCCCCCTGCCATGGGCCAGGACACCTTCCACTAGACCAGGTTGCTCCAAACTCCATCCAACCTGGCCTTGGACACTTCCAGGGGTGGGGTAGCCACACCTTTAAAATTTAAAATAGCTTAAATGCAATCTGATAGTATTTCAATGTGAAATTAGCTACAAATATTGCCATTAAAATACCACTTTTAGTGAAAATTACATAAGATGTTGCAGTATTAAACAGTATTCAGATAAAATGCAGTCAGGTGTGGGTAAATACTGATCTTCTTGAACTGAGAAAAATTTCTTTGTGCCCTACTTGCAATATGTGCTTTCACTAAACCACTGAGTTTTACATGCAAGAAACTGTTTTTGTTACTTCTGTATCAAGAATTACCTGAGCAACCTTGTTACCATCTGCAAATGCTGCTAGTTACATTTGACTCATATTTCTAATTTCTTAAACAAAAAGTGTTTTTAAGACTATCCATATGGAGGTCTATGTATCTATAATGATAAATATGTCAGTATCTATTTATGTCCACCAATATAGATATAGACATAAATATATTATTAATTAGATATTTTGATATATGGATTCATATGTAATATATAAAAAGTATGTAATATCATATTTTGCAATAAAAAGGAATTTTTTTTTGTTTGTAGTCTTTCTTTACAAAGTATTTTATGAACCAAAGCAAACAAAGATATACATCACAATGCTAGAAATAAGCCATAGTCATGGACTACTGTCAAATAACATTAGATCTGTGTGTTGATCCCCAAGTTAATACATTTTTATTTTCCAGTGGAAAAGAAACCTAAATATATTTACATCCACCTACCCCCTTCCCAGAGCACATAGTTACGTACACCATGGGAAGAGTTATAACATTTCTTTGTCTGGATTGTTGAAAAGGGGGTGGATTTGTGGCTGAAAACATGGGAGGCCACATGATTTTGCTTATGGTCCTTGACCTGTCCCAGAACTCCAGTTTTCGTGTCACTCCAGCTCCTGATACCTAATAATTGCCACGCAAAATGTATTCCTAATCCATCTGAGGGCAGCTAAAACAACTCTGGCTGTGCTGCTTCTCCCAGCTCGTCCTCCAGCTTTTCTGCTGCCTGTGTGGAGTTTAATATGCAAAAATATATTGGAAATGCAATCCACTTTCACAGTTTTATTATGTTGATTTTCTATGTGAAACCTTATAAAACAACAACAACAAAAAAAAAGGCTCTTGTATTTGTGTGTGAATTATGCAACATCCAAGTCATGAAAACTGCACCAGCATTTCCCGCTGAGTTTGATTTTGGCAGCTCTTCCCAGCTGTGTGTGGCAGCTCCAGTGCAGGTGGGATCAGGAAGCGTAAAACCAAGAGATGTGCAGTAAATAAGGCACAAAGCTGTAAGGAGTAGATTTGATCACAGCAGTTTGGGGGTCTATTTTTTAGTTTACCTCTATTTATAGAGCTTAACTCAGGCTTGTTTGGGTTTTTTTTAAGCATAAGCAGGTGCTGAACACAAGAGACAGTCAGGGTCAGCAAAGCATTCTCTGTTGGGATCCTCTACATGCAGATCTCAAGCATTTCCTCCACTGTGGTGTGTGTTCTCCTCTGCATTGGGAAGGAGGTGAGAACAAAGCAAAGCTGGCCTTGCACCATCAGTGTGCAGTTCTGGAGCCTGCCCTTGAACACTGAGCTGGGGAAGCAGGGAAAAGATGACAGGTTCTGATTTGCCAAGTCATTGCATGGGTCCTGACTGACCAGACCATCCAGAGAAGATGAAACTCCAGAGCAGCAGAGATGGGAGGATTTTACTTATTCTTGGCAAAGAGAGAGCTCTGCTGGATATGGTCAGAGAGAAGACATGGGAAAGATAGAAAGATTGCTTTTTTAAATGAACAAAAAAGTTGTATTATAATTCATTTTTCAAAGACTATTGACACAGAGTTGTGTATGTTTAACTGAGTACATTTTAAAAAAGAAACTTGTATTTTCCTATCTACTTAACAGCACTCTGCCATTTAATCAAGCCACTATGTCAGAGAACATGGTGATGCCCTTCAATGAAAGTGTCAGCATGAAATCCTTGAACATAAGAGGAGCAACAATAGTCTGACTGTTTTCACAAGATGGTTTGGACAAGCAGATGACCAGATGGAGGAGAGGAGAGGCAAACACTCCACTGCTGGCAAGCACCCAAAGCTCCTTGAACCTCATGTACTCTTCCCTAATAAATATGTCATTTCAATACCAGCCATGGTAATGCAGTGATAACAGCAGGAGAATAACTCTCCTTATAATTGTGCTAGACATCCAGATATATTCCCCTGTCTCCCTGACTAATGTTTCCAACATGACTTGTTAGCTTCTGCAATGATCAAGCAGCTATTAAAGATAAAACTGTGTTAACCTTTTCAAAAATTAGAAGAGCATGACTGTAACTGGAACTACAATGGCTTCCCGGAGACTGGAGCAAAAGGGTGGAAGATCATCCCACTGAGACATTAGTAACGGGTGTATTATTTATTTAGGATGTCTGGAAGGCATATGGAAGATGTGGCCCTATGCAAATGCCTCATTCCAGCTGTGTAACTGCTCTAACCCGTGCAGGCAGGTAAGCAGAGAGGTCCTGGATCAGCTTTTATAAGAGACGTAAATCATATCGCTATTTAGTTTCCCTCCCTGGCACAGAGTTTAGCAGACTGATCATAGAAAAAGAACTCTTGAAACTCTGAAATCAACTTGGTTTTTTTTCATTTTGATTTTTAAATTGGATCCCAAACGATCTTAATCCTAAGGAACTTGCTGAGAGTAAACTCACTCATCATAGCTTGTTCATTTTTGTACCTTCAGTCACAGATTCATGAATGAGACACTAACGTTATACTTACTATAGCAAACCCCTTAAGAATGTTAACGGGGGTGTCATGTCATCCCATGAGCTGACAAACTAGAGGTCTTGGATATTCAGAAATTGGCTTGTCTGATATTGCAGGCAGGTAAAATTCATCCTTAGCATGCATAAACTGTAATAAATAAAGAAGGTCTTTGTTTACTGATAAGTATAATCTGTAGACTACAAGTGACAAACAGGCAATAAATCCTGATTACAAATAAGAATGACTGATAGTCCAAAAGTACATTAACTTAGTCTACACTGAAAACCTTCCTGGATTTGTTTTCCTAAACAAACTTTTTACTGAAGTTATCAGAGCTGCTGGTAGAATAAAGCTTGTAATAAAAATAGATAATAGCAGAATGGAAATTACAGAAATGTAATATACAATCCCAGGCACATGGAATATTTATAAGGTCTGACTTCTATTAAACTAGCATCTCAGTCGCATTTTTGAGATTTTAATATCTGCAAGTAACTCACTGTCTTCCCACAAGGGCTGGTAAAAAGATCATCTAAATGAGTGTGTCTAAATTAACTGTTTCCCTCTCTCAAGTCAGGTTACCAAACACCGTGAACTGTTCTATTTGGAGGTTGGATCTGCTGTCTGCTTTTCTGAAACAAAATGGAAAGAAGCAAAATCCGTAAGGAAATCCATGAAGGCCTAAGCTACCCTGTGTGTGGAAATGTTTCATGATGTAGGAGCTGTTGTTCTCTCAACAGAGCTAAAATACAGCCCACAAAAATTCAGACAACAAAAGAGTGGGTTAGGCAGTAATGAAAAGTGCCTGATTTACAGATAAAAGAGAGAGTTCTCCCTGAACTTGGATGTTGGTGGTAATTTCCACCACGATAAATTCACCCAGTGCTACAAAGCAAGCAAAAGGCGGTGCAAGTAATTTTTCACCATTTCTCAGTTTATTCTTTTAATTTTGTTGGGAAACGGAACAAGCCTAAACTATTAGACAAAAGAATTTTGACATCCCCCCAGGATTTCATTTCTTTGTAGCATCTCCTTACTTCAGCTGGTCTTCCCACATCAAGCCATGAGACAAATAAATGTACATCTACAATGTTACACACACTTTTCATCTCGAATGTCAGCCAAGACTTCAAAACTGCAGGTGAAAATAAGCTTCTCTCCTACCTGTGTGAACAAGGCAGCCAGGGATATTATATTTTGCATATGTTCTCTGATACTGGAGTATACAAGTCCCATCTGCTCAATAATATATTTGCCTATGAAAAGAAATGGAAAAATAATCTCCCATTTCTCTTCACGGAGGATAAGCATTAATATGGTACCAGCAGGTTAATGTTTATTGTGAATTAATGATACAGGTGGTTGGTTGTCCAAAACAGTTCATCATCCTCTTCCTTCACTCAGTTCCTGTGGCTGAGAGAGATCATGTAGGGATGCATGAACCTTCAGCCAGCATCCAACCCATGCTCCAGAGATTTAGTAACAGAAAAATATGGAAAGGTAAAGTTTGCTGGAAAAAGGAACTTGAATCTAATATTAAAAAAAAAAAACAACCTACTTGGTAGCTGAAAGTCTCAGAACATCTTTTCTTATTAGGACATCTGGTTCCACCTCTAATCTGAGCAGAGCTGTGAGAAGTTGTTAGGGAACCTGGGAAACTCCAACCTCATTCCCAGCACTGTGCTTCAGCTGAGGGCTGAAATATTGCAGACATAAAATTTCTATTGAACTGTGACAAAAATGGAGTACAGTAATACCTGTATGTATATTATTAGTGAATAAGAGGGCAATACTAAAGCTATCAACTAGGAAATCACTTTTGTACCATAGCATATTTTTTTTGTTTGAACATAAACTTTGTGAAGTCACAGGTATTAAGAAAAAAATTCTATAAATCCCTCTGGTAATAAACAATGAAATTAAAATCCAGGCAAAATTAAATTTGAAAAGATTAATGTCCCTTTTCATATTTTGATGGCAACTATAAACATAATGCAATTTTGTGAATTTACAGCTTTAAAATGCAAACTGATGGTGCAATTTCAGTCACAAAGCAAACAAGTACTTTTTATTCTAATGTCCCCACAGATAAATTTCTCATTAGTAATGAAATAGCTTTGAATTTCTTAACTACCATTGAAAATAATGCAGAAACCGGTAAGTAATCTCTAACTGAAGACCTGTCGTCTTTAAAATATATGTAGCAACAAACTGACGATTGTTGCATATTATGAAAATATATGTCCCAGATACCTAAACACAAAGTTTGGAGGATTCTTCTCCAAAATCATATTGTAAAGTTCTGTGGCTTAAACTGCGTGTTCTTTTTTTCTCAGTCCTCCAAGATATAAACAATTTAGTGGCAATAACCTTGTTTAACCTTTTGAAAAATCATTAAATAGCCTAGGAAGACTCTGAGTTCAGTGGAAGGTAGAAGAATATGGAAATCCTGGTGGACCAGTTGGAATATGATGTCCTGGGGCAAACTGTGGGGAAATGGAGAGCTCTTTCACAGAAACAAGGAATATCTTGCATTTTTGGTTTGTATGCTGCACATACCCCACCACCACCCAAACCACGTGCAAGAGGAGAAAGACAATTGTGACAGAAGGTACAACGTGAAGGAGGTGCTCAGACACTTTATGGAACTTGAACTGAAAGTCAAGTGGCAAGGGACAACTCATACTCTTTTCCTCAGTGCCATGCCTGTAGTCACAGTACTAGAGCTTTTCAGAGTAAGATTAAATTTTCCCTAACTGAGTGAAAACATGAGTTCCTCATAAATAATGAAAACTCTGTCTCCACCTGTTTTCACATGTAGAAGTTGTTCTAACTTTCCCCTACCTGTTATTTTCTCTTTGGATTTCCTCTGCAGAAGATTTAAGGAAAATGTACACTTCACCTCCATTCTGTCTGTAATTCATTTTATTCTAATTATGCTTAAGGAACCTTGATGATCACATATCCACATCTCTGAAGTCAGAATTCATCTGCTATTATTAGACAAAATGCAAATAAAATAGACCTTCTAATTTTTTTCTACCATGTGTTCTATCTGCAGAATGTAATGCTTAAAGGACATTTAAAATCTATTTTCCTTAGCAGTACTTTTTTTTTCCAGAAATCAGCTCTCACAAGGCACAAATGTGCATAATAATCCACTCGTAGGAATAAGCAGTCAAAACAATTAGGAGTGAACAATGTCATGTGGTTGCCATAGAAGTGACACAGTCATGCTGCACGCTAACAGGTTTCAGAAAACTCTTCAGGGGATTTCACAATTTAAGGCCCTCTTTCCACTGAAATTATAGCAAAACCTGCATTAACTTTGCAGAAACAGGTCTGGCCCTCAGCCACATGCTGAGTAGGTATGACAAGGAGAGGGGAGAAAACATCACAGCAGGAGCTACCAAGTGCAGGGAGGAGAGAGAGCTTTTGGTTCCTTCCACTTGATTTCAATTAAATCCATTGATTCTTGTCAGCAAATGAGGGATTTTGCTACATCCCTCACAGAGAGATAATAGATTGGAAGAGGAGAGTCTTTGAGTAGAGGATTCAACATCCCCAGTTCACGGGACTTGCCTTGAAGGCAGGGATCAGATATGGGACAATGTGGAACACTTTGGCTTGACCCAAGAGCGTTGGGTCCCAGCACTGCTGGGGTTTCCCCTTGAACCACAGAATCACTGAGTGGTTTGAGTTGGAAGGGACCATAAAGATCATCCAGTTCCAGCCCCTTGCTGTGGGCAGGGACACCTTTCACTAGACCAACTTATTCCAGCGCCCACCCAATCAGGCTTTGAGCACTTCCACGGATGAGGCAGTCACAGTTTCTCTGGGCGACCTGTGCCAGGCCCTCACCACCTCTATAGTAAAGAACTTCTTCCCTATATCTAATCTAAACCCACCTCTCTTCATTTTAAGGCCAGTCCCCTCACTCCAGGCTCATGTCCAAAGTCCCTCTCCATCTCTCTTGTAGCCCTTTAGGTACTGGAAGGGTCTCTAAGTGCTCCCAGAGTCTTCTCTTCTCCAGACTTTGGCAATTCCCTCATAGCCAGCCTTGCTTAGCTCTGTCTGGGGCTCACTAACCATTATTCTGGTTGCCAAAACTAATGAACACATTGCTAGTCTTATCAAGAAGAAACACATGCAGTACCCACCACTGACATCCCTACCCAAATATTTCTAAACGCGGAATTATAACAGCCATTAAATATTTAATATTAAGTAACCTGCGGGAATTTTAATGTATTCTACGTGAATAGAATATGTCAAATAATGATAAAAAGGTGAAAAGAAATGCAAAGGCTGGTTCATCTGAAAGCATGTAGCAATTTTCTGTTGTATTTTATATATGAACCCATAAAATTTATAAGGAAGAAATTAAATGCATAAAATGATTTATAGGTGGATTAAAAAGGCTTACAATTTTTTTAGTTTCATACATCTTCATGGAAACAGTTATAAATCTCTGTAACTTAAATTGCTTATCCAAGTTCTACAGAAACAGCATAAACAGAGCAAGCAATTATCCGTAATAAACTTTTTCTGTAATATTGTAGCATTCATGTTTTTTAAACTACATATCATAATTTATTTTGTGCTGTATTAGATTTTACTTGCTAGGCTCACATATTTTTTGCAATTTTGCAGAAACTGTCATCTTCCTAGTAGGGTGACCCAGTCATTAAGTGTTAATAAAATAATAATGCAACATAATCTGTCCTTCTGGAAATTAATTTATACACATATAATGTTGTTTTCTCCCTCATTTACCCAGACTTATCAAAACTCTAGAAAAATCCCTTCGTAAGTGTGCTTCTTGGAGTGGTTGAAAATTCAGTTTTCATTATAGCCAGTGCTGACATTTTAAATGATATTTGAACAGTGTTTCCTGAGGTTCAGGTATCAACTGTTACACTCAAGAGTCTGATGTTTTTGTGGCAACGATCTAAAAATTATTGATTTGGAGTGGTGTCAGCTTTTTTGAAGAAAAGCTCCACAAGAGTGGAAGACGTGGGATTTTCAAGGAAGCAATCTTTTCCCTTAATCTATATTCCCAAAATAAAGTGTTGTCATTTGCTTGGGGCAATGCCTAGGAATGGGAATCATGGCTCTGTGGAGCACAGAACAAAGCTCAGAGTAGAGGTGAGATCACCCGCTCAGGAGCAGGGTGAGATCAACTCTTAACTGCTTTGGAGAGCAAAACCACTTGGATTGACTGCAGTAGATGCAATGCATTGCTTGTATTTTGTGGTATAAAAAAACCCCCAAAGTCTGCTTTGAATAAAGAAAAAGACAAGCTATAGAGATTTATTACAGTCTAGAAAGGGTGGTACTTAGGCTGTGTGGGAGTTTTGCAAGTGAGATGGAGATGTGCCAGCACTGTGGTTCAAGCCATGAGGTGCACAGCCCTGATTCTCATCTAAGGAACTTGCAGCCAGAAATGCAATTTCCACTCAGCACAATGCTCCTCTGGCATGTTAACCTATGCAGTGTCATCTCTACTCAGTGCTTGCTCGTTTTGTATTCCATGGCCCGAACTCTGTGTGTTAAACTTCATGCAAATTGCTCCAGTTTTGAGGTCGAGGTAGATGGTTTTGGCTTGAGAGACCAAAGCTTTGATTCAGCTGCCTCAGGGACGTACACGAAGTCACTGCTCGCATGGGTGGTGTCAGAGACAGACCCTGGAGTCTGCAGACTCCAAAAGGTGAGTGAGGATGTCTGATTCTGTTATTGGTAGCTGTAGGCAGCTTTTAATCTCTGTGGGCCTCCTGTAGCTCAGACACGAACATCCTGACTGCAGCCCACACAATGCTGGCCCTCAGCGTGGAATCAGTGTTGGCCCTTGCCATGAAGATGCTGGCATAACTGATAGCATAAACCTGTGTTTCTAACACCCAACATTCTGGATAAATCAGAACAAACCAGGGATTCCTAAAAGCAGAAAGATCAGCTGGCCACTCAACCCAATTCGCTTTTATAATTCTAATTTTTAAAAAAAAATCACTTTTACTGCAAACATCTCCCATGCTTACTTGACTTTATATTTCATCTTTCAAATCTTACTGTTAACAGTGTCAACAGCAAGAGCCAGACTCAAAAACCAAGGTGATCTCTGGCTTATACAGCCTATGTAAATTCCTGGGATTAATAATATTTTGCTAAGCTTTATTTTCAGACAGTGAAATAATTGCACTAAACATGGGATGGCTAGATAGGTAAGGCAGCTGGGTAAAGCTTATTACCTTGGTGCTCTCTGTTTCACTAACTGTAAAGGCTGATCCAACCTATCTTAAAAGTACATCTGAAATTTCAGGAATAGCTTAGCCTGGATAACCCTGGTGGTTTCCATCCCCAGCTGGGGCTTCCCTGAGTCATTGCCCTTTTGTAGGATGCTGTAGATGGTGTGACAGCTATCAGTGTTTTCTGTCAAATGTATTATGTTAATAAAATATCAGCCTCTCCTTAAGGTAAGTAACATGAATTTTTCTCTGGAGGAGTGATTTTTCCTAAACAGATTGGGTGATGGCTATCTCATACAAGGCAGCTAAATTTCAGTGATGTAAATCCCACTCTGAGTCCCTTTACAAAACAAGGGAAACTGGTATGGGTAAAAGACAGTGAAAAGTATTATTAAGAAGACAGAGATGCCATATGAATCACAATTCCCATTTTTCCCACAGAAGAGCATTTCTAACAAGCAGATTCTCCATCTTTAATTTCTCAGAGTTGATCCTCACAGAAGATCCAGGAAAATAACTTCAAAAGACAAATAAGGAAAAAAAATCTGTTTAGAAGGCAACTGGTTGATACAAACCTGTAAAATCTCTGGATTTACAGTACATTCCAATCTTCCTGTCACCCACTCTACAATGCTGAATACCTTCATATTTTACCCAAAGTAAGGTGATGGTCCCTTGTCCCCTGTTAACAGCCTTCCCTACACCGATGTGCCATCTCCTTTCTCTGCCACAAAGTGATTAACACAATTAGGTTGAATTATGAGCTCTTAGGTCTGACCTACATTAGGCTGAATTTTGTTCTGCTTGTCAGACTGACAAAGGGACTCTGGCTTGAAAGCCTATCTGTTTTCTAATTATATTAGGTGGTTTGATAAGGGATATTACTTTTTCTTATAAAAGATATTTCTCTTAACGTTAAGCAAAGTATTCACTCAGGGAGACATTGTTGGTATTTCATTAACTCAATTCCCCCAAAGTGTAAGGCACATGGGAAAATGTCATTTGGATATCACTTCTCCCCCCTCTTCTTCTTCCCTGGCTAAGCTGTGTCTCTGCTTTGATGCCTGGGAATACTTTATTTGTCAGAGTTTGGTGCCAACTGTTTGACCTGTTTTCTGGTCCGTTTGCCAAGTCTGACCCTCTCCTGAGGTGCCCTAACCCAGCTGTAGTGAAGCGACTCCCATTCAGAGGTTGAGCTGGTGAGATCTCACAGGTTTGGTTCATCTCCACTCTCCCCTCCTGCAGAAAGGCTTCACACTGCCCCTCAGTGAGATGCAGGCTTTCACCATTCCCCATCAAAGCATCCTCCCAGCACCACAGAGGGGCCAGGGGCAGAGAAAAATCTCCTTGATATGAGATAGCACGATTCCATTTTACTCCACTCCTGAGTCTATTCCGACTTCTTTCAGGCAGGACGAGTCCTGCCGCTTCACTGCAAATGCTCTGTACAGAAAGTACATGTACATTAAACCATTTCTGTGCCCATGTTTGACTTCCACTCTGCAAATAAATGGGAGCAGATAGCTCCTTTCCCTCAGGAGCTGCTGTCTGCTGAAAATTGAGAGTCGCTGGGATATGCAGATGAAACATCACTTTCTCCCCACGAAGATATGAAAGCAGAGATCTCCTTACCCTTCCAAGTTTCAGGCCAAGGGGCTTCGACACACACAGAGCAAATGGGAAGATGTGTGATTAGGTAACTTCCAGTCCTCAGAAACATTTTCATTTCAAATTCTGACTTCCTGCCATGCCACATATTCTTCTGTAAGCAGACTCCGAGGCAATTTATTAGCAACTCTGGAGGAGTGATATCTGCAGAATCTGTTTTTCAGCTTTTGACAGCTCAGCAGGGCTAATGTTACTGTTTCAGAGTGTCATCGTTGGTGTAATGTATATTCTGTGTATTCAATGAAGTGTCCTTTAAAGGTGCAAATGAAACAGCTTATCTGAGGAGAAGAGTTAAAAAAAACCCATGCTAATATTTTAGATAATTTATCAGCACATGGGGAAAAAACGTGAGGAAATAAAAGCTATACCATATTTTCCAAAGAAGATGTTTTATAACCAAAACCTATTGTAAGCTTTAAGCTCTGTCTCTTTCTGACTCTACCAAAGTAAAATTTTAATAAAATGTACTGCATTTCAACAACAACAACAATCCATACTTGAAGTATTTTTCATTTTCTAAAATAAAAAAAAAAAACAAATGAAACAATGAAGACACTTCTACAGCCTTGAAAACTAAAAAACCACCTGATTTCAAATCTGAGCTCTAAAATGAGGGCTTTTAAAAGAAATACTCAAAGTATTATATAATGAAAAGTTACATAGGTTTTCAGGGTAGGAATAAAGAGAATTTTGATCACATCAGGGATTTAAAATGAATCATAGAAGTCTTAACATTGTTCTTGAACTTTCCCAGAACAGAGGTCTTCCTTGGATGAATGTTACAAGGAGGGTGGAAGAAGCAGCTAGACTAAAGTAGGATTGACCCGCATGATGAATTACAGTTCATTAATCCAATTAATGAGTAATTCCAGCAGCTTTAATCCCAGATAAAGCTCTTTATCAAAGCTCTGTTGGCTAGTGCTGCACTAACTAAGAGCCTGTCAGCAAATCCATTGTAAACCTCTGTTATATGAAGCCTGCCATGCACTGCCATAGCATTTTGGAAATATTTTGTCCAAAAAAATAATGAGAAACACAGAGAAAGCAGCAGTCTCTACCCTTATTTGACTGGATTCACATTACAAAAGAACTGAAGGTACACTTTAAAGGACACAGGCCAGCTGAATGTAGTGTCAAATATTGAGAAGTGCTCTTGGGTTAGAAGGCAAATGTATGTTCCTGTTTCTGATGTCATCTGTGTGCATGATTTCTTTATGCATGTCATGCTGACTAATGGGAGCCAATAAAGTATAATGAGGTGTTTGGAAAGCACTCCCTGTTCCATTTTTACTCTCTTTAATTTTCTGGGAGCACTATCTAAAAATGTGATTTCTTCACACTTCAGAAATACAATATCTCCTCTGCAAATCTCACAGGCAAAGAGGGATGAAGAAAGGGAATAAGGAGGGGGAATAATGTGAGTTTGCGCACTGCTTGCCTTCATTCTCTGCAGACAGTACCGCAGAATAGAGCACATATGAGGGAGTTAAGTGTGAGATAAGCACCTGAACTTCTAGTGTGTGCTTAAGAAGGTCAAACTATGGATTCAAATCTGCATAGCAGAAAGAACACTGTATCAGGACTTCTCAGAAAACCAGGAAGGCTTCCAGATCCAGAAGCCAGCTCAAATTCCTACCTAATATTCCTGTTGCAGCAGTCCCTCTTCCTCCCCGCAGTTGGTCGGCTCAAATATTTGTCCACGTGCTGTGATGGAACTGAAAACAGCTGGGCCTTCACTGAGACCCTTCTGAAAAATCTCAGTTTGACAGCTCTGGATACCGCTGTGCAGCAATTCTGGTTTGGGGAGTACTTGGCTACTCAACACTATGACCATAAATTAGTTTATTTTAATGATGGAGAAGACTTGCAGTACCATGAGAGCCTGTGCAGTATGCCCAAATGTTGCTTCTTGCTGCTTTGAGCAGCTATGTCAGATCATCTCCTGCATTCTCACTTAGCGAAAGGTGCGTTACCAAGACACAAGATCCTGCTGTGATGGCTATTTAAGTAAAAGTGCATCCTTTCTGATGTTGCCAAAGTGCCAGTTGTGGGATGATGACAGTTCACACCCAATTACACACAGTGATGGATTCATGTTTCTTGCTCAATGACTTCGAAGCCTTCTGGAACAACATTGCACAATGACCCCTCATTTCGAAGACTAAACAAGATGATTAGTGACATGCAGAAACAAGAGTCAGAATTTCATGCGTGTCAAAACTAGTTTTAACCAGTCTCTGTCTGTAACAATGCTCCTGAACTGGAAGAAACTGCAGTCACTCCATCACAGAGAAAGGGTTTGATAGAAACAAGCAACAGCAGAGATTATTGGAGCAGGAACACAACTGTCTCAAAAGTACCTCCATTCAGCAAAAGCAACATAACCGTTTGAAATCAAAGGCTAAATACTTGTGCCACCTGTTGATAGAACTGCAGATTTTGGGAGCTTGAAAATACAGTGTAAAATAGGAGCTTTGATGAAGAGTCAATGTAATTCAATGTGGCAAAGCGTATTATTACAGCTGACCAGTCTTTAACTTAAGTGTTTGAATCAGGGTCACAAAAGAGTCTGGTATTTAAAATGGTCTTTTACCCTATTAAAGCCATAACGGTCTTTTGTTTAAACCCCTGAAGGTTTGTCCTAGATCATCCCAAGGGAATGTTACATCCTTTAGAAAACACAACAGCTTGTAGAAAAGAACTGGACTTGATCCATGTCTTGGTCTTATTGTGTAAATACAGTCACGACTATGTGAGCCTATCCAGGAGAAACAGCAAGTGGATCAGCATTTGACTAATGAGAACAATGTCTGTACTTGTTTTAGTGACAACCATGGCTGTGAGTATTCGGAAGCACCAGCCAGGTCGTATTGAAAATTGCTCAGCAGATTAGAAAACAAATTGCAACAAAAGTCCTGGCAAACTTCAGGGCCCCTCACGGCAGTGCTGGCTGCACCCTGCTGCTAATGGGGTTCACACCAGATCCTCAGTGCATTTACACCCTCCAAAGGCCAGATCTGCCAGGTCACTTGGTTTTCTGTTTGGGAAGGGAGGAACTCACCCCTGCAAATCCAGGAGAAAGAGCAGATGTTCCCTGGGAACATTTCTGCAGAGTAGGAGTCACTGTTGGTGCCGGGGGATTTGCTGCGTCTCACAGGAGTGCCTGGGAGGCTTCTGCTGCCATCAGAACCTTTCACACCCACAGGCCTCCCAGTGCAGCAGCAGCATTTCAGGGACAGAGGAGGAATTCTGAAACCAGTGGCAAATCACAGGACCTGCAAGACTTTGACCTTGAGTGACGCAAGAGCCGTTGTGCTGGACATCCGCAGTGCATTTCATACCCTGAGAGGGGGTGGGGAACTGAGAGAAGGTAAATGTGTGCACTTAGAGGGGAAGAAATCAAAAACAAGGTTAAAAAACTAAAATCGATACAAGCCCAAGACTAAGACAGAAATGGAAAGAAGAAAAATCACCAAAAACAACGAGGCTCTTCAGTGTGGGGAGAAGACCATCATGCAATAGTCTTCCAAACGCTTTTAAAGCCAAACAAGCATTTATATTTGTTTTCTTGCACTTTTGAAACTTCCATGGCAAAAGCTGTAAACAGGTACTCTGAAACAAGCTAAACAAATCCACCCTGTTCAGACATTCTGATATGCTACTGCTTGTAAACTTCCTTTAAAAATGCCTTTTGCAAGCAAGAAACTCGCCACATGTTTGTAAATGGGAAATTAAAGATAAGAAATCCTGAGTAAAGCGGGTCTATTGATATTTGCATTCAAAGCACTTTGCAACTATCAGTCAGTTACCTCAGCGTGTTTTCTTGCTGTCCCCAATCTGGCTGAAAAAATGCAAGCTCACAGCTTCTCTGTGAGATAGGTGTTACTAAACCATTTTTCAGAGCTGGAAACAGAGGTGAAGGAGAGGTGGGTGGCTCACCCTGCGCCATGGTGGTGCTGGTGTCAGAGCTGGAAATAGACCTTCAGCCTAGATTGTAAGGCAAGACATGGGGGCAGTTTTTTTCAACAGGTGTTTCCACCTCAGGATTTTGTAAGCCTCCATCACACAGGTGAATTGAAATTTCATTATCTCCAGACACAAAGCTTATTTTTCTTCTTATGATAATTATAGTAAAAATATTTCTTCTTTATGAAATCCTGCTTTTAGCTCAGTGTTTCCCTCAATCGCTGACTCTCCACTGCTTCAGCACAGGAATCTCTGTGTTCTTAGATCTAGACTCTGCTTTTATTTAGGCAGTACTAGGATGAGCAGTGGGAGGACAGAGGTGTGGTCTGGTGGTGTTTATCAGTTTCAGCTGTCAGCTTACAAGGCATTATGTGATGTACGTGCCCAGCTCTCACTGTTTGCACTGCTGGCAGTTTGTATGATTCCTCTTTATTGCCTTTTGGCCTTTTCCCTTAAAAACAAACAACTAATCTACTGTTCCTCAGGGAAGGACAGGTAGTGTTTTTTACATCCAGTAAGGAATCCGTCCTGGGACACTCATTTTCACTCTGATTTTGGTCATAACAACAGGACTTCTCTTCTATGAGCAGTCATTCGCTCCGTTCTTCCTACCAAAGCATTATATATATTTGCTACATATAGTTAAATCATATTTTATTTATGAACTTTTTTTTCCAGTGACAGTCCACTTTGTGCCCAGGCAAAGGTGTTTTGGAGTCAGAGGAAGATTAGCTGTTTTGCATTAATTATCAGAGGGAACTACACAGTTTTTTCTCCCCATCTATATAGGGAGTAGCATCCAAGGAATATTTGGATACCCTTGCTCAAATGTCAGGCAAATCTATTCTAATGAAAGGTTTAAAATAGTTAAATAAAATGTTTGAGATTTTTCAGTCATTAGAGTAGTTCTTAATACATGACACATCATTTTTTCCCTGAATACCATGGTGATGTGAGTATCCTGTTAAAGGCTAAGGATGAAATAATTAAAAATGGCTGAGTGACCTTGAAAGTCATGTCTTTCTGAGTGTCAGTAGGGGCTGTGCACATTAATTAGTGTTTTTCAAACTCTCCTCTTAATATTTACCAAAGCATCAAAACTTTCCCTCAGTCAGTCAAGGGCAGGAATGCCTAGCCTGTGACTGTTGGCATATTTACATTTATCATGATTTTCTTAATATATGGTTTAATTTACAAAAATACATTTAATATTTTGTTAAAGAAAGCTCCTTTTAAAATATTTGTTTATTACAGGTCCATTTGAAAGCATGCCTATGAATAAGAGATGCAATTGCCAGTACTACAGGGTAGCTACTTCTTATCAGTGATAGAAATTTGAGAAAAAGGACAAAACAAATATGATTTATTAGACAGGACATTAGTTCAAAGGTTGTAAATGCAGCTAGTTAAATTGTATCAATCTTGATCATAACCAAATGTTAATTTCAGTATGACTTGAAAAAAATCTTTGTTTTCATTGTATTTAATAAAAAGGCCCTGCAAAGAAGAAATTGGTTAAGGTTTACAGTTATTCACATCTTCTTAATAAGAATGAAATGTCTGGCAAATGCCAATATATAGTAAATAGAAAAATTTAACAGCAGTATCTATTTTATTGCTAAGTTATTTCAGAAGTCTCATAGTCAGGAACACTGGGGACTGGACTAGACAAGACACTGAGGAAAAAAAACACAAAACAATCCTGTGCTAATGAAAAAGTGAATAGGATGAATGTTTTCCATTGTCTTTAGTGGTTTTTGCTTGACCTGTAAGTTATTGTAGTCAAAAGATGGGGAAAGTGTTGTTGAGATTTAGTTGGGTCGTTAAATATTATTTTATTTAATTATGGTGTGATTACATTTCTAAGAAAGTTAGTAAATAATTTTAAATAAAGAACTTTAATATATTTGTTCTTTACCTACTCAAAGGTTGATCATACTGTATTTGTTGACTCTGAAGACAAATAACCTTGTCAAGGGATGCCTAACTGCCAGCCAATACCATATGTGCTTTCAGAGATTGAAATATGCACTTGTGTTCATAAAGGTAACTCAAGCCAGAGTCAACTCTCCACACAGAGGCAGATTTTGATTCTCTGGTAGAATCTGCCTGCCTGCCTCTTCCAGAGGCTTAGATTACTGCTTGGATAAAGTGCACTGATTCAGTTCCACCAGATGAAATAGAAACTCCTGCAATTCAACAGTTTCCCAACACAGCTGACTCTAAGCATGAGCTTTCCCCATACAGGGCTCAAGCTTTTATTAGCCACTGATTCTGCTTCAAGTAGAGGTAAAGAAAAGAACTGACAGTTTTTTGCTTCCATCATAGAGAAGGTGTTGGGCAGATGGTCTATAACCAGAGGATTGTGTTGCAATGCTTAGCATGAGTTAAGGCATCCAGGGCAGATATAACTTGCTTACAACTTTACTTTAGCTTTGGACACTGCTTAATGCTGTTTCTTTTGATCATCCCTGGATTTTAACGTGTTTTCATTGGAAACCCAAGTTGAAGAGGAGTGGATAACATTGTATGAGTAAATGCGTTTTCAGTAAATACTTTTAAAGCACAGTAAGATAATTTTTAATTATACACTCCTCTACATGGCAAGATTTCCAGCACAAACCTGGTCCAAAGACCAGCTAGGCACAAATGACATTTTCCTATCTCATTATCTGAGCTAGCTAATAATTTCTGAAGATTTTAAATGGGCAAGTCATGCCATGATCTTTCTTAACCTTATGGAGGTAAGGAGTGGTTACATTGGGACTGCATGAAAACAAGAAGGTAAGTTCAAGCACATGCATTTACTTACCCTTTCATGCACATCAATTTACTTTAATCTAGACAGTTCTTAAAAGGATTAAATTAAGGATCATCAGTTTGTACAGGAACAGGCTCTCAAAATGCCATCAGGAAGTGGAGATCCTCATCCTTGCTTTAGATTGAAGTATAAAATAAGGGCCCTGCTTTCCCACTACAGCAGTAGCATTTAAGCCATGCCTTGTAATTGCTTATTTCTTTGGTGTCACACACATACAGGTGGTGTTATTGACATTTTCATACATTATCTTAGTTATTCCCACTCTGGCATATTTATTTGCTGTACTTGACATTTTAATATATATATTTATATAGTTATGAATGAAGTAGTTACATATAGACTTTAAATCAAATAATTTTGATCCAATAAAGGTAGATCTCAGAGCCAATATTATCCTACTACTGCCTTTGTGACAACTGAAGTAGTTTTACCAGAAACAAAGAACAGAACTGCTTTCAAGCTTCTACTCTTTCATTGTCAGCAGCTCAGGAACAGTTATCTGAGACATAAAATTTTATCAAAAAGTCAACTATCATCTTAGATTGAAAATACATTTTATAGTATCTACAGTTTATTGTTTTCTGTATAAATATCTCACCATCTTCCATTTACATCAGTTGCAGGTTTTGGATCAAAGGCAATTAGAGAGCCAGTGAGTATGACATAAATCCAGACTTGCACCCCTAAAAGAGTTCCCAGGTAAATGTGATCTGAAGTGAATGCCAGGTCCCCAAGACAACCTCTTAAATAGTTTAATAAGGCACCTGAGGACCAGCTGTTGCTCGTGCTCAGGGATGATGCCATCACACCTAGGCTGACTTTATACCCCTGAGCAGGCAGGACCAGGAGAGTCTAGAAATGTCAGATGAAGGAATATGTGAAGGTCATCTACTCCAGCCTGCATGAAACAGGATGATCACCAAAACCAGAAATGACAAAAATGGCCAGGATGATCAGCAAGATCAGGACTGACCAAGAACAGGAATGATTCTATCCCCTCCTGATGAGACTGTGCAGTCAAAACTGGATTACCAAGAGCAAGCATTCAGACAAGAGGAAAAAAAATAAGTTTCCCAGCCTCCTCCCCTGTTATGTTACAGCTGAGAGCTTAAGCCTCTTGCAATGAGCTAAGTGCAGACTTTATATAAATCATGTCTTTCGCCCACCAACCAGCTGCATTAAAATTAATAAAAATGTAAAGAGAAGGTCTTAGATTAATTAGCAATTGAGTATGGACTACATTTTTATGATCTGTAGATATTAGGCAGTTGCAAGAAGATCTCTTTAGTGCACAGCACACAGCCAAAAACCGAAGGCATACATCTATAAATTTCATAAATTTATATTGCACTCAGTGTATATATAGAACTGCTGCTTGCCTGTACCACAAACATTACAGCGCTGAACAAAACTGCTGTTACAAAATTATGGTTTGCAATTTACCTTTCCAGAAAATACTGCTATAGGCAATGTCCAGTTTTCATTCTGGCTCTGTGCTGCCTCTAATTTTCCAGCTCTCTTGAATGGAGCAGAAGAAGGTCAAGTGACTGGTCCAAAGTTCCACAGCCACTCCAATGCTCAGCTGGTTACCAGGGCTTCCTTAATCCCTTACACCACACAGCATCCCACAGGGAAATGAAAGAAGAGGGTAGTGAGATTGCCAGTTATTTTTCTCCATTAAAAATAGTGAGATTGCCAGTTATTTTGCTCTATCAAAACCTTATGATGTAGTGTTTCTCATATTCTAGTTTTAATTCAGAAACCTTTTTGGCTGAGGCTGCTATACAGACTTAAGAGAGAAAATGCCAGAGAAGTACTTGAAGTAATAGACAGCACCTTACACTTTATCATTATTTTCTTGTCACAGCTGTATTTGTTTTGCCGTCTTCCTGATCTGAATTTGTGAAATTGAGTTCTTGACTCCGATGAAGCACTGCACAAGGGACTTTGAAAGCACACTGACGAAGACATGGAGAGCTGGAGTCTGTTCCCACAAAATCAGCAATAAAATTGACTTCAGTGAGCACAGGGTGAGGTGGGGAATGACTCTATGCAGCAGTGCCTCACTGGTTGCAGTGACCTGTTTCAGTGGGATTGAAAGCCAGTTTTTGAGGAAGACAGACTCTGTCCTGCTTTGCCATCAAACTGAGGTCAGACAGAGCCGGTGCAGGCTACAGGATCTGACACTGAGAACATCTAAATACTTTTTATAGGCTGATCACATTTTTCAAGTGCAAACATGGAGGCACTTCGATAATTAATTGCATAAAGCAATTTGAATAAATTAAGATTTGTAGCGTACTCGTATCCCAGCATTTTTAATGCAATTAATAGCATATCAAATGGATTGCTCTTCTAAGATAGGTGAATTATCAGAGAGATGGCTGTTATCTACTACAAATACTTTTTTGTTACGTGCTAGGTTTTCTGAAGGTCAGCCATGCTGCGATGTGAGTGACTGCTGCAAATATTAGATTTCTAACCTGTACTGTTCCTGCTGTTATTATAAGAATCATATCAATTGTAATAAATTGTAATAAATACTCAGCCTTTCACTTACTTTTGAAGGTGTGTCCCCTACGCTGACAGAGCAACTGTAGCATGTGGGAAACCAGAAAAGTGATTTTTTTTTTTTTCCATTCATTGAAGCTATAGGGTGAAGCGACTGTTTGAGAGGTTAAATCCCAGTTTGAATTGCAAGTCAAGTGAAACAACGAAAAATTTCATTTTGATGAGTCAGATCTAAGAATGTTGCTGTAATGAAGGATAATTATGATGACAGAAATTAAGGACAGAATTATGATAATTGAAAGCTCTGTTGTGGCAGATATTAAAAGACCCTGGAGTTCTGGGGCTGTTAAACATTGCCATTAAAATCCTTGTAATTAGAAATCCTTGACAAAGGATGGGTGAACATTTAGCAAAACAAAACCTTAACTATTAGTTTCTGATAATCCTGTTAAACTGCACACTGCATTTATTACATATTTGAGTCTTCTGTGACTGAGACTGCTTGATGCATAGCTGGTTTCCAGCATCTAAACCTTCCATCTTAAATCTTTGGAAATATATTTTAACTACAAAAAAAAAAAAGACAAAAAAAAAGAAAAATAAGAGAGAGAGAAGAAAATACCAGGAAAGCTCTTGTGACCCTGTTTGACCCTGTTCTTTGCACTGTATGACTGAAAAGTCCCAGTTCCTACACAGCTGTCTAAGGTTCATTTCAGGCTGAGCTTGTGGCTTTATGATGTGCATTATACCAGTCTCTTTAGTGATTTTTTTGGGGTGCTTTTTCCCTAAGGAAAGTGCTTATATTTTCTATGTTGAGAGATCTCCTTAGTTTACCTATCCTTAGGTTACAGAAAAAGCTTCTTCTGATCATCTGTGTAGAGATCAAGTGCAGGAAAAGATCATCCAAAAGACCAAGGACATGTAAGATTCCAAGCTAATTTTCATACCGGTGTGTACCAACATGGTTAGGTAAGACTTGATTAGTTTATGAGTTATTTTCAACCATTTGAAAATTCAAAAGGGATTTGGGTCCTGGAACATAAAGAAGAAAGAAATGACTGGACTATTCTTAACAGAGCCAGTTTGGCAGAATTTGCAACTCGACCAGCAAGAAGCTCCAGTTATTTTAGGGACAGTATGGGGTCCAACCCTGTAAACCCACAGTCCTGGCAGCCCCAGTGAAGAAGTCATGGTGTCCATAGCAACACACTGCAGAGTGAAGCATTTCTGCACCTCCTCAGCTCCCACCCTGGCACTGCTGGGACACGGACCAGCCGTGCGTGACTGATCCTGTTTGTGTCACCACTGCTTTGCCTCCACATTACAAACCTTGTTTCCCCTGCAAAGAGCATCTGCTCTCTGCATGACATGTTTTTAATGTGCTGATTTATCATTGTCAGATATGGGATTTTTATTGCTGAATTTTGAATATTGTATTTAAGGTGCTCACTTTTTCTTTGATTACAGACGTTTTACATATAAATTGCCTTATATTACAAAAAATATACTCTGTACTTCTCCAGCAGCCTCATTCTCATGTCTCTTACATTTTGATACTTTACACTGCATGGCTAAGTGGATGTGAATGTTGTCTGCTTGGGAGAACTGCAGCCCAGGCTTCAGCTCTTCAGTAACAATTCCCCTTTGCTCAGGTATGGGCTGTGGTGTCTGAGGAAACACACACATAACAGAATTTTGGGTTCTGGCCACAAATTTCAGCTGTATCTGCACAGTGGGTGGCCTAAAATTTTGGGATTTCAGAGAGCTCACACTAAGGCCAGAAATGCCAGAGGCTGCAACAGCTTTGAGCAACCTGGCTGGAGGTTCAGCCACGGAGCTCAGGAAAAACACTGCTGACATGGAGCCATCTCTGCCCTCCCTGGGAAGAGGCAGGGAACAGGAATAACAGCTTGTGGGACCTCTGTGAGCCAGTGCAACTGGAGGAGGACTCATCCCTGGAAGCTCTCAGAGCCTAAAGGGTGATGAGAGGATGGTGGCTCCTGCCTCTGGAGCAGCTCAGTGGTGAGCAGGTTTGCAGCCACACGACAGCAGCCAGGCTCTCTGGGAGAGATGAGCTGCTGTTTGCAGCCTGTGACACCAGGGAACTGCCTGTCTGGTGTCCTTCTGTCTCTGCAGTGCCAGGAGAAGAAGGATGCAGCAGCAGCCTGGGACTGACTGGCTTGGGGGTGACCAGCCTGGCCCTGCCTTCCACCCAGACCAAGTCTGGCTGGGATGAGGCCACTACAGGTATGAAAAGGGCAGCAGCTCAGTTCATGATGAAACAGTGGAAGAAACAGTCTTCTCAAAAGCATGTTGGCATAGATACATGCCTGTGTTGGACTGTTTCACTCTAGGTCATTAAGGGCATCCATGCTTGGACTCCAAGATCTCGCCTAAGGTGTTCCAATATCCAAGAAACAGGTTCAGTCCTAAAGTTTTGCAGATAATATGAAATATTCATAGTAAGTTATTGCTTTATTAGCACTGTAATATGGAAGCACTGAGACCTAAGGAAGTATGACAAATTTCTGCTCCTGCTGGCTTCAGAAAAGTTACTTGCATCATGTTTCAGACTTTGAGTTCATATAAAGTATTCATGAAGACACATGCCAGCTAACTCAGTACATGGACCAGCTCAAAAATTCTGCACTGAAACATGTAATTCCTCAAATACCTGGAAAGTCTCCAGGTGTTGTGTCAGGCCACAATTAATTGAATATTATTAACTGAGCAGCCAAATTTCTCAAACTGCCTTTGGATGATCATTTCCAGCTGGTGACTGACTAGGTCATGTTGCAACGGCTACAACAGTTTTTAAAGTAAGCAAAAAGATCAAGTACAACTTGATCTCTAGAGGGACTTCTAAAAATGCTCTTCCTATTATCTTTCCCCTGTCCCATCCAAAGGCAGAAACACAATCAAATTTTTAATGTGGTTTACTACTGCTTTGTGGGATCCTACTCCATGACAGCCAAAAGCCAGAAGATGAGGTGCTGTTTGCAGATGTGGACAGTAGCTAAAGAGGAAGGAAAAGGACACAATAAAGACTGCAGAAAAGAGATGTAAGAGAGTCAGCAAATCTAATGAAATGTCTGCTCATGAGGGACGGAAACAAAGAAAAATTAAATGTTACAAGAACTGAAAAAGAAAGGGATGGCTTTTTGCTGGTAAAGAGTATGAGTAATTAGGTTATCCTGCATAATCTATGGAGAAGACTGGAAATCCCAGAAGGAGATAATGACAGTACCAGATCATGCCTGGAATGTAGCTTGTAGGAGATTGAAATTTCTGGAAAAGAGATCTTTCAAAGACATATTTCTTCCCGCGTATGAGAAAGGGATCTTCCTACTGTCACCAGGATTTTCATCGAGACAATTGTAAGAATGTTTAACTTAATATATCATAGAATTTTTTGGGTTGGAAGGGACCTTAAAGCTCATCTCATTCCAACTGCCCTGCCATGGGCAGGGACACCCTTCCCAGTAAAGAATTTCTTCCTAATATCTGATCTAACCCTGCCCTCTGTCATTTTTAAGTCATTCCCCCTTGTCCTATCACTACATGCCCTTGAAAAAAGTCCCTCTCCAGCCTCCTTGTAAGTCCCCTTTAGGTACTGAAAGGCTGATATCTATCAGTAACTTTTATTTCTACAAGAAGGACTATCAGGATGCTGCAGGAAGTAACCTGTAAGTGCAGTTCTGTGAGCTGTGAAATCCTGAAGCAACTTTTCCCATAGTTGTTCCATTCAGCCTGGCTGCTTTCCAGGGTGTGCAGAGCAAAGTAGCTGAAATAACACCACCATCTGCTGGGCACCTGGTGAATTCAGGGAGTGGAGAACTCGTTCGGAGATGAAAGTGTGTGTGACTCCCAGCCGCTGCTTCTCTGGTACGTGCTAGAATATGCTTGGTGAGCCCTCATCACGTAATTCTTCATTATTTCTACTATTATTTCTGACTGATGCTTTCCCAGGCTGCTTTCTATGTGAGACATAGCTAAATACACACATAATAAAGAATAAAAATGTTTGCCTTGCATGGCATAAGGAAGGAAACAAGGAACATTTTTCACAGTATTTCTGTGTGGGGAGCAGCACCAGTAGAGCAGCTGTGCCCTGTAAAAGATATATTAATTTAATTCCCATTAGGACTGATATTATTTGCTCTTGCAGATCTGTTGCTAGGTCCCATGCAGCTGCACCCATCAAGCCTGCAAAGAAGAAACCTAGAAATAACAACATCCAGTGACAAGTTGAGGTGCGTGCCGTGGCCAGATGTGGGGATCAGGGTCTCACAAAGACCCAGAAGTGTTTCTTGCAGCAAGTATAAATGCTGAGGGATTTCTTGCTGTTGGATGTGTTAGACTTACTGTAGCCTCCATCCGAGCTTATTTCTGATACAAATGTTTTCCAGTGATGATTAGAGGTATCTGTGATACATAGGTGGTATTCTGGAAAAAAAAAAAAAGAGCTGGAAAGCCACAAGCCTACCAGCTCAGCTGACACGGGTAAGGCACATCATATTCTATAGCCTGAGGCACAAACAAGGATAGTGTGACTGGTATTGCACGAGGCATTTCCCCTGCCTTGCCAAATGTCCAAAGACCTGCTAACAGTTGGATCAGCAGAGAAATAGCTTTCACAGGAGCCAGAAAAAAGGCTAAAATGTGTCTGTTAATGTGGGGAGACAATCTGCTGGGGTCCCTGGAACAAAGATGAGTGACAGCCCTCGTGTGAAAAGACAGCTGAGATTTTCTCCTCCTGCAGAGAAAAAATTGCTGGAGTTATGTGAGACCTACCCCCACTCCATCAGCACTTCGAGTTTTTACAAACTTATAAAAGCTGTTAACACCTCCTGCTATTTCAGACCCCCATGGGGGAAAAGAAAAATAGGATAAAGTCTTTCAACCTTCCACACTCCTACTCGGTGCTACTGAAATTTCAAATGCTTTTCTTTTCTGGGAGAGATGCCCAGAGGAGACACAATCTGCTACCTGAGCTGCAGAAGTTTGCCTGGAGGCAGGACAGCGCCACATGCAATGTAACACTGCAGGGTGAGGATCCTGGGGCTGGATGAAGAACTTGGTCATTCTATTGTGGGGAAATATTCCTTACTGCAAGGCTGAGGATAATCAGAAGCTTAGAGCAGGGCCTATAGTGGTATGGGCATAGGTATAGCACAGCATCCCTGCTGTAAGCCTTGCCAGGCCTTCCTCCTGTAAAAATCCGTGCAACAAAATGTTCACTGGGGATATTTAAGGTTGTGTTTTTGTTGTTCTTTTTTTTTATTCTTCTTTTTTTTCTTTTTTTTTTCTTTTTTTTCCCGTGTGGCTTTTAGATTAGATTCTGTTTTGTGCTAATGTGTATTTTTACAGCTGCATGGTGGTAAATCCCTAGCCTCAGAAATCTACCTTCCTCCTCAGAAAAAAAAAAAAGTCCTTCCTTCTAATATATTTATTCACTTATATTTATTTGTAAATGAAAATTAATAGCACCAGATAGCCAAGGTGCAACTTTTCCATCAGTAGCAGGAGTATCAGTAGGTCCTGTGCATTTGTAATGACGAAATATCAGTGGTGTCTGTCACACGTGAATGAAGCTGTACCAGCAGCTGACTGTCTTATACAGAAAGAACTTGGCTGACAATTTTTTCTGTTGTTTTTTTAAACCTGTTCCCTATCCCCAAGCTATCCTCTGGTTTATGCCAAGGTATCACTATTGTCCATGAGATGTACCTGCTCCACTTTCTAACATGATGCAGAGAACGTGGTCAGCAAGCTTGTATGACATTTATATCTTCATCAGAACTATCAAGGAATTATTTTCAATAGGACAACTGAGAGCAATCATACTACTTAATATCATAATGTCAAATGAGAGACTATGGTAATATTGACAAAATATTTATCAAATAAAGTAGGGAGAGGATATTTTCAGTTCAGCTGTGGGATGACCACATCTGAACAACTGGGATCCTGTGAGTATTTTTGACCTGAATGACCTTCAGGCTGTGATGACTCTGCACGTGTATGTAAAGCAAAGCTATTGCTTCTCCTGCTGCTTCAAAGAACATCCTGGAGAGGAAGGAGACATATTTAAATGCAGAATTACAGTTGGGTCGTCTGAAATAGTTCTCTGTGCTTTGCAGTTGCTTCCTTGAAAATACCAAGTGCCAGGCTCTTTTTGCAAACTTTTCTTCAACAGTTTTTTTGCTTTAAAGTATCCTGTTTATTTTGAAGTGTCAATTTAGCTGTGTCATCCTATGTATTATCGTCAAGACAAGCTGTTTTAGCTAACCCAGGAAAATATTGTTTTCTGGGAATACAAACACTAATAAAGCTATTGGCACAATAAATTATTTTCTTTTGTATGGAGATCAAGTAATTCAGTGTTTACTTCAGAAAAGACAATACAACATATATTGTGAGTCCATTAACAGCAGCAACAAATCTTTTCTGACTCTAGAGGAAAAATTAATTATTTACAAGTTTCTCATTAACTTTTTACCTACTGTTAACAGTAGGTTTTTAAAAGAATTCCTTTCTGTCTGTGATCAAAGTTTCCAACAAGCCCATTTACAAGCAGCATATTTAGCCATTTTTAATTATTTGCAGTCTGTCACAAAATGACATGAGCAATTTGTAAGCACTGCTGAAATGCTGCAGGTTTTTCAGAAATTCCCAACGAGTCTTTTTGAGGGGACAATGCTTTCATTCACCGCCCTTGGATCTTGTCTTCACCTTACAAAATAATAGCAAATCCATAGAGATTTGAAGCCAATTTTACATTCAGCCATGGATCTGGTGGCCATGAACTTCTCTGGAGTTGTATCTCTGCCTTAACACACCCTGGTAGCACTGTTAGTGGGATCTAGGTCGACAGAAAATGGGTTCATACTGCTATTTTAGGGGAAAAAAATCACAATTTTTTTTTCCAGCTAAAGCTGGACTCAGTTTTGGTAAGACAGTCTCAGAAAACCTGAGATAAAATAGTCTTCATATTTAGTTTGAAAATCTTATGGAATCAGTAACATTCTCAATAATTTCAACAAAAAAATGTTTAAAACTGGATTGTCTTCTGGTAACATTTTGACTCATTTAGATCTTAAAACACAGAGAAAGGCAGAACTTATCCAAAGATATTTCTATTTATTCTTTGATTTAATGAACTACTTAGACTCTTATGTCTCTGTAAGCTCGTGAAACTGAATTTTTACTAATTGATTCACCTTCTAAACAATTAAAATAAATTTAAAAAAAAAAACAAATCAAGCAAACAAACGAAAACCCAAAACAAACCAAAAAAACAATAGAGAAGGTTAATATAATGGGAATTAGCTTCTCTGATTTATTGATTCACAGTACAAAATGGACCATGCATTCCCAAACTGGCTGTTGAGATTCCTTTGCACCACTGACGTGCCTTATCCCCCATTTGCTCATCCCCAGCACCTGGTGCCTGGCTCTCTAGGGCCAGGATCCTTAATCAGGGACAGTAACCTGGGGTTTACCCAAAGGCTGAAAATGTGGCTCATGCAGCAGTTCCTGCACCATGAAACAGCCAGTTCCTGCTCTGTGACCCACTCTGAACTTGAGAGACGTATTTGTGATGTGACAAGCCAGGCTGCTCATTTCATCAGGCATTGCCCAGCACCAGCTGCTTCTGAGGAAAGTTCAGCAAACTTGATAATGAGCACTGGGGGAGTAACAGAAGTTTCATCTTCAGCTGAACAGTAGCTGGCTCACATCTTAAATATTTCATGTCCATTATGCATTCAAAAATGCTGTAAAAGGTTTGTGTAAGCCCTTGGTTTCCAGAATGGTATTTAGCCTACATTAAACACACATAGCAAACTCAATGCTGTGTAATGTTATTGAATATCACAGATTTAGGATTTATTACCGAAGGAAATTGCACTGAAAGAATTTATTGGAAACAAAACAAAACCTGTGACTTGGTGATGGATGACTTTGTTCTCCAGACTTAGACCAATTATTTAACAAAGCGTTTGGTACATTTGACTTTAGGCCAAACAACGATGTAAGTTGACATTTTCTAGAATATTTTTAAAAATGGACAATTTGCAATACATTAGTGAGCCTACGAAAGAGCAAAACATATTTAGATAGAGTTATGAAATCAGACACCTTGATAACTTAGCCAGTGGTATTTAGTCATAATTTAGCCAGTGGTATTGAGTCAGTTCTACTAAGTGTATAACAAAATACTGTAACAAAATGAATCATAAGCTCCATGTCCCTTAATGCTACTTATTGAGTTAACTCTTCAGCGAGATGCCATTACCTGCAGTGATTACACGCTCACAGCATGGAAGTCAAAAGCAAATCTGGCAGGTGCAAACATCTGCTTCTTTATTTATAGCTGCAGAGAAAAAGTGTCCAGTAACCCAGCGTGCTTCAAATTGGACCAGAATTTTATAAAGCTCTTGGCATGCTGGGGGAAAAAGCTTTCTTTCTTCCTGTGCAATTTTCTGAGAACTGCTTTAACTTCATCCAGATTTTCTACCCGGGTAGATGAAGGGTTTGGCCAAATTTTTGCAAATATTGTGATTGCTGAAAATTGATTTGCAGACCATTGTTTTAGGCTATTTAACATTAGGCTAATAATATGTGCTAATGGTCTGAGTGTTTTATTGTGGGTAAGGTACACAGAGCAGGTCTGTCTTATTGGCATTGTGAGATAATTCTGAAAATGTGCTTTGTGCAATTCTGGCACCAAACTTGAACTGAAAGGGTCTGGGCAGCCCCATCAGACCACTCAGACAAAGATGAGAGGAAGAGTTAGTAGGGATAAAACAACAAACATCACCTTTTCCACACAGCTATTAGAGAAATAGCTGCTTTAATGGGCTTTCAACCATTAAAAGGTAGAATTAGAAGCTGAATTAGACTATTCAATTAACAGGCAGTCAACTGTGTAAAACCTATCATGTGACACTGATGCTCTGAAATCCAAACAGGTAAATGTTATTAAAGTCCCTAATAGAGTAAATTTTTTTTTCCTTTGGTTTATATAAATAAATAACATAACAAACATAACAACACTTTTGTAAAACTTGCTGTGATAGACCACTAATTTCATGCACCTCCATTGCATTGGTTTGAGCCACAATAAAAATTAAACTAAAACCAGAAATGCTATCTCTGCTGCATTTGTATTGTTTTCATGAACCTTCAGAAGCAGCAACTGCAGAATTTTTTGGTGGTTAATGGCAAATCTCATGTTGTCAGTAAAACTGAAAGGGTAAAAAGGCAACTGGAGAAGAGAACAATGGGAATAACTGGCTGTAGGCAAGATCTGAATTTTATGAATATTAGAAGCCCAGGGCCGTTGTACTGCAGGTGAAATGATCCTTAGAAAGGTGGCTAAGAACACCTAACCCAGAATGAGGTCATAAAAATGTCAAAATGGACAACAACAGAAAAGTTGGGCAAAAAAAAGAAAGGAATAATTCAAAAAATTGCTTGAGGGAAGTCTGTGTATACTGTGAGACAGCCACACAATTATTTAAGAGCAGCCCATTATCTACTGCCCAGAAAGTCACAGGGGTTTGTAACGTAGAGTTATGATTCCAATTTATGTGACATTTGGAATGAACACTTACCTTGGTGAAAAAAACCCTCACGAAATAAAACCTATTCTACAACCTTCATTCCCTCTAAATTGTTACTGGTCTATAACAATAAATATTATTCCATTAATTTTATATTACTATGGTTTCCAAGGCAGTGGAATTAGATGAGGTCTCTTCACAGGAGATGAATTTAAGAGACAACTGTTATTTATAAGAGCTGAAATAGTGTGTTTGGAGTGCTTTTGTTTTTATTTAACACCTGCTTTTCCCTCCACACAATTTTCTTCAGAAAAATTCAGTAATGAATTGATTTTTACCCATTTCAAAAGATGAAAACCTGGAATTTGCAGAATGTCTGGTTGAGAATACTGAACGGAGGAAACTTGGTGGAAAATAAATCATTGGGCTGGCTATAAATTGACCCTTAGCTCCCACGAGGCCTTTCTGAGCTCTGTTGGAAACTTGCTTTTCCCGTGGGGAGTTGTGTATAAATCAGATTAACTTCACTGAGAGCGATGGAGTAAATATATCTGATAGGACACAGGATCGTACTTCCAACATTTCTCTAGTTTCTGGTATTTTCAAGATGGCCACTTGGAGGTTTATGACAGTTTTAGCAGTAAAAAAACAGAGGTTTTGAAAACAGTGTCTGTAGTAGGTGGAGGAGAATCTTCCATCCATGGCTGGATTACGCTGTTTATGACCTGTATTTCAGCAGCTCCTGTTCCACCTTCCAAGGCAGCACTAACCACCAACTCATATATTCCCCACACACCTTTTCTAATATGAAGAGTTTATAACTGCTGGTGAATTCAGAAAATGAAAGCTTATGAGACATACCACTGCCCCTTTCTTCTTAAAATTAATATATTCTGTAAAATCCCTAAGGGAGCTTTAGAAAAAAGCAAAAGACAAAAGCAGGGAGCAGCATGTCCCTGTGGATGATACTTGAGGTGCCTTGGCTGATTTATAGGCCTGGAAAATATTTGCAATGCCCATATTATACTTGTTCTGGGGATAAAGAGAGGATTTAATTCACTAGTGCTATCAATCTGTTACCTTTCAAGGCAGTAAATTCACTAAATTCAGTAAAAAAAGCAATTCAGCTTCATGTAGTTGTTGTTATAATATATCATTTATCATTTACTGTATGTAAGTACCAATAGCACAAACATTTAAAATCATCAAAAGAACTATAAAGAGATGAAAGAAAAATATTTCAGAATAAATCTGTCTTTTCCAAAGCAGGCTACTCTGTGATAAGGTTACAGAAATGTACGTCACTGTGAGCTTGACACAAAATTCTTATTTGTAATTGCAAATGTTTTAACCAAATTCTTAAACCTCATTTCCTATTTGTGTATGACACAGGCAGGAAGAAAAGGGGGAATTGTAAAACTGCATTTATATGCCCTGGTCTCCTCTACAGTGATGCAGTGAGGTTTCTCCAGGAGATTTCTCACCAATCCTAAAACTATATATCATGGTGAGCATCCTGTGGAGGAATCTAACTGTCCTTCCTAAATGTGCCTGGATGTCTGTCTCTTAAAGGTAGCTCCTCAGAGCTAATCTGATAGTGATTAATATCCCCATTTATACTTAGATTAACCTATCATCTCTGAAAAGAAGCAATATTTGCAATATTTTTCTTTCCTGAATGAATGTAGAAAGGCAACTGACTCAAGGGAATCTACACTGCAATAATCACATTTTGCTGCCTCTTATTTTCATGCACGCACTAGTTAGCCATATATCTTTAATATTTCTATACCATTTATTTCATATTTTCAGTACAGCTATGGTAATTTATTTACCCCTAGCATCCCTTGCCTGTTCAGCAGCCTAAAAGCCTTGAGGAGGCAACATCTGTGTTGAAGAAGTAGAGGCAAACACCAGGCCTGCTCGAGAGGAGCCCTGCCAAGGCCACTTGCAGAAATCAAGCTCTCTTTGAGCACAACATCTGCTTTCACAGATTCCCTTACAAGATCAAATTTTAACGGCCAAGATGGCAAAGGAGGATGAAAGAAGAGATGACAGACAGGTGCATAGTCATTTTTGATGCAGGCTGTAGGATGGTTTTAATCCAAGCCAAATTCCCACCTTTTGTTACTAAACGTCGTGGTTCTGCTCTGATTCTCGTTATTACTCCTGGCTGGGACATCTAGGAGGGGATTGGCACTGTGCTGGATGCCCTTTATGGTTTTGATTTCTTCAAAGAGAAAGGCTTCTGGAAAAGGCTGAATGAAATGGTTCGAGGTAGGAGCAACAACTTTCGACTTCATGCCTTTCCACTGCTAATACTGAGGAAAAACTCCTGTGGAATGCCTTTCTGCTGCCATTTCAAAGGCAACTCTTTCCTAAATATAAAGTTCACTCAATGAGAAAATTCAGTCTGCAAATTTCCTGAGTAATAGTGAATTTTTATATTGGTGTTATCTGTCCATTATCAAGGTTATGAGTAGCCATTTTTCTTCCTCTATCTTTTTACTATTGAGCCAAGATAAGTCAAGACTGAGGGAGAAGAGACAAAGAAGTGTTTAAAAAATACTTCCATAGTTATTAATATTAATTTTGCAGAAGAACAATCAAAATGTAGTTTGTAATGTAATTGTGTGTCCATTTCACTTAAATTGCACAATAAATGACATTTGAAGAGGATAAAGCAATTCTTTGTAGAAGGAATTCAGGCAACCAGAGCAGCTCACAAAAGTGAAATAAATACTGAGCTGATCTAGAAACAATCACTAATAAAAAAAAAAAAAAAAAATTCTAAAATATGTATCTCTTTCTGATTTTGTAGAAACCATACACTTATCTGCATACACTTATGGATTCTGATGAGAACTCCCCAGCCAGTTCCCATATTCACAGTTTATACATGGATGTCCTCTTTTTATGAATATTTGCTAATTGCAAATCACTTCACATAGAATAATCATTTTTGGTTTTGAGCTGTTGAGCAACAACCATTCGCTTAGATATGTCTTGGAGCACTCAGGAGAAGAAGTGAATTGCAATGTGATTTAATTTGACATCTCCGCAATAATCTGGTGCTCTCCAGCAAATAAGGAACTCATATGAAGGATTCACATATCTCACACGACTGTGCCTGAGCACACACGAGTTCACAGGGTGTTTGGCTCACCTATAACTCACCTGCCCTGGCAGAAGTGTCCATCCAAGAAGGGCACTGGTGGTGCACGATGCACATTTAATAAGGGTAAGTTGTGCCCAGCTAAAGGTCAGATGGCCAGAGCAACGTTCATGGCAAAACAGTGAAGAGACAAAACAGAGGTTCATGGCCCTGCACACCCAGAGCTGTGGGTGCACCATGTCAGGTCAGGGATCACACCCAGCCTTGATCCATGGCACGGGGCAGTGTGGTTAAAGAGAGCTGATTCAATGCCTTTAATAGGTTCACTTAGGCTGTGTTAGAGTCCAAGCACTCGTGCTCTTGCTAGCCTTAAAAAACTCGGAGATAATCCTTAGGTTTCTTCATTTTATGTCTGGTTTAGAGTTTGAAATCCCATAGTCTGGCTCACTCTGTAATGAGGAGTGATGCTCTGAAAGCCATTAGAGTTCTCCCTCCCACAAGAGAATCAGAAGCTAAAAGATAAACACAGCAAATGAACTAATGTAGAAATCATTCTCTATACTCCCAGTGCTCTGAAAAGGGGATATGTTTATGAATAATGAATTATTTCTCGAAAAGCCACAACTAGTCCTCTCTTAAATGAAGAGCTTGGTCCAGTAATTTACATGTACAACTTGTCTTATCTTCTGAAGAGCCAGAAATGTTGCGTTCTGTACATGAGAACACAAAACAGAGGAAGCACAATTTCGAATCGCTGTGTGACCACTGATTAGTTCCCCAAAGTGGGCATAAGCTGACATGAAGTTCTTTCTGTCCAATGTAACTCACCTGTGCAGTCTTGAAATAAGAGATAAAGAGCAGTTTTTTTGACTAACAAGGTGAGTGAATACCATATTTGTGTTATGCTAAATGTGTTTGGCATCTCTCTAAAATATATTGACAGAGACAATGAAAAGAAACAAAAGCCAAGAGTAGGGAGAGAGAATCCCAGACCTGAACCCCTTTTCATCCCTTTCAGGAAAACACTTTGGTACGAGGGGTTCTTACTGGGGGTTGCTGGGACCCAGTTAAATCCATTTTGTCAAAATTTTCACCTGCTTGGAAGCTGCAGAAAGGATTGGAAGAATCAGTGGACACAGCTAGCCTATACCAACAGAGAAGGGACTGCCCTGGGAGCACAGTGAGTTCATTTCTTGTCACTGGA
>JAYRBT010000181.1:5046612-5234918 GCA_036023395.1 Myiotriccus ornatus
GTGAGGGTATTCCTTATAGGAAGCAGAAGGAAATGAAGGGTTGTACAGCTGCCTGCTGCTCAAGTGCAAAAGCAAAGTGCCAGCCACACTCAATTTTTGAGAAGCAGAACAGGGAATACCCCTCTCCTTTCCTTCCTGGGGGTGTCCATGTGACCTTCAGAAACACCTGAGTAATGGGATTCATCCTTCAAAATTCCACTATAACCCAGGCATTCTCTGTGTAACTCTCCTATGCTGACTTGGGACCCTCAGCATTTTTCATGCTTGGAACAAAGTGTCAAAAAGTCCCCTCTTTGGAGACCTGTAAGATATTTACAATTTTATGGTTATGTTTTCATTCAGTCCCATCCTGAGGTTTAGTTCTGCATCTGAAGGAAAAAGCAAATACTATTGTTCTTAATACCCTTCCTACAGCCTTCCTCCTACCTCTGCTTCTCTCCCTATGCTGTCCTGTCACCTCCATCCAAGCCAGCCCAGCTCCTCCAGCCCATCCCCAGCACCAGCTCTCCCAGTGGGATGTTTGAGGCAAACTGGGAATACCTACGCGCGTATCCATCAGGCAATTTATGGCCAAGCCCGAAATGCTGCTGCCAGCTTCCAGCTGTGACTTTTGGCTTGTTTTAATTCCCTGTCATTTAACATCCCTACCATTGAAAATTAATTTAGTACTAGAAGGACTGGTGCTGGGGTCTCAGTGCTGTGTTGGGTTTCTGTACAGACAGCAAAGTGAATTGTTTCAAGTGTTCACTCCCCACATTTGACCCATTTTCTGAGGAGTTTCAGGTTCTCCTCTTGTTCAGGTTAATGGTGTGTAAACCACGGCATTATTTTCCAAATTTTTATGCAGGTTCTCCATGGGTTTAGTTTCACATTATTTTTCAGAATGATGTCTGGGAGGAGGAAGAAGGTGGTGTTCACTACTTTTTATGACTTCTTTGAGGACTTTTCTTGGGGTAGGAGAATGGGAATGAGAGAATTGTCTGACCTCATTGTCTGACCTGGCACTGTTTGTCTTCCCAAAATGAACAGTCATATCCAGCCAAGGGAAACTTCTTAGATGAGACAATGGGAAGCTTCATTTCATCTTTACCACCTCCAAAGGCTCTCCTTGATTAAAACCTGCTTAAGGAGAAAACAGGTAAGGGGATAAACAATTCTACAAAACTGTCCCTTTTCTTCTTTTGCCCTGACTATCTACCACTTACGTTTTTTTATTGCCTGGTCACTTTTGCTTTCTGTCTACAAAAGACCACCAAAGACTGAACTGTTTGTGGAAAGCTCTCTATCTTTGTTGTAAACTGGTTTTGATTGCCAATATTTTGCTAAGGACAAATCTCAGCCCTCAACACATTTCAGAGCTATGCCTTTTAGGCCAAAATTTAGAGTCAAAAGAATTTGGACCCCTACCACTGTGTAGAAACTACCATAAACACATTCAAGCATTAACTGAGAAAGCCGTTTAAAAATAGAAATTGGGTGCTGATAAAAACAAATTAATTTTTTCATTGGATGTGCTTGTACTCAAGAAATGGAAGAGCATCTCTTATTAAAAAAAGAGTCAGAAAGACTCACAGAGGCTCCCAAAGGGCTACAAGTCAGGCCTATGAGATGGCTGATCCAATGAGACCGACTGATTATAGATTTTGCAACATCAAAATCTAAATCAAAACTAAGAAAAAAGTTTTAGAAGTTTCTTCTTAAGTAACCAATATTTCCCTCAAGGAATCTGGTGGTAAAACTGCTCGAGGGATGTAGTTAAGCCAAATGAACAACATTTTAAACTCCTTGGCTGTACTGCAAAATCATTTTAATGGCTTTGTGTATGCTTTTCCATGAAACGCTCCTCACAGTGATTTGTGTGGAATGTTTACAGTCTTGCGCATTGCTCTCTTATCTGATAATTCACAATATCCTCACTTAAACAAGCAGACACCAAATAATCAAACTTGGCAAGTCAAAGAAAAGGAGTTCAGGCAGACAGGGAAAACACTGAACAGTGGGTGGGGATGTACTATTTTCTAAATAAAGCACCATGAATATCAGAGTATAGGATGTGATTTGATAGCAAATTCCTCAGGTTTTGCAATAAAATGGTATTATGCATTGTCATACAATAAACTGTTCACACTGACTGGAAGCAGCACAAAGGACACATGTGGCAGCAACAGGGCATTTTGCAATGAGACCAAACTTTAGAAAAATGTGGTTGGGCAACATGAGTGATGGAATTCTTCCCCTGCATTTTGCTTCTGTCTTATATTCTCTTGCTATCTCTGGTGAGACGAAGCTCTGAAATGCGCTTCTCATTTTTCAGGATCCTCGCATATAAACACGATGCCAGATATGACTGCAATAATCTGGAGTTAGTGCCGCCTGCTTTAAGATCCTGGCAAGCAAGCAAGCACGTTTTACAGCCCTTATTTCTGCAGGATCACCTCCCACCCCTGAGGTACAGGCTGTCCTCGCCCCCCGGGTGCGCGGGTGTTACCGGGCGTGTAAATCCCGGCAGCTGCAGCCGCAGCAGCTGCAGGGACACATGTGCTCTGTTTGTGTGTGTGGGAGGGGGTGAGTGTGGTTGGTGTGTGGCTGGAGGGCTTCCCTCTTGGAAATTCTGGGATTAATGACACATTAAACCCTCTCCAAGAGAGTGGATTGAACGGAGCAAAAGAAAGAAAGAAAGAAAAAAAACTGAAACAGGCAGGCAGGCTGATGGCTTTTTCTACAAAGTTTAGGGCTTCAAAAGTTAACTTATCAGCAACTGCAGATGCATGGATAAAACTTACCTTGGACACTATGCAGCAGCACTTTCCTTTCCATCAGCATCTCCAACTTGTTGCCTACCTCTGCTGGATTCCCTTGTTGGCCATTAGTGCTGAGTCAGCCACTTTAGGTAAGGATTTTGTACTTTTTGATTATTTGACAGTCATTTGGGTGATGGAGTTCATGTGTATTTTAAACTGAGATGATCTTGCTTACATTTACTTTCGAATGTGGATTGGAGTGACAGAGGGCTATTATTAGAAAGAATCTCCAAAATAGAATGGAAGTAAGGTTAAAATAAACCATCAAGGTAATGAAGAAGGTCACAATGACAGCCAAGCATGCTTGCAGCACATGATGTATATAGATCATTACAGGACTTTCACTTTCCTTTTTTACTTCTTTTTTCATTTTTTTTTAAAGACATTAAAGACCTGTGAAAATTCTTACTTACTACTAGAAAAAAAAAATAAACTATTTAAAGAGTATATATAGCATTTTCCCATAAATGGACTATATGAAATAAACCATAAAACAAAACAAAACAAAAAACCAAAACACAAAACACTTTAAAATAACAATCTATTCCTCTAGGAAAGAATTCTATACACCATATATCAGAGCAACATTATAGATTAGTTAATTACACATATAATAATACACAGCTATACAGCCTCTGGCAATAAAAAGTTCATGAGTAATTTCTCTACTATTGTACACGATAAATGTGAGGCTTGTTGCACTGAGTTCAAAGAGGACAGATTTTACATATGTGGTTTGTTTATACAGCTTTATTAATTGACTGAAGAAATACATTTAGAATCATGTTAGACATTATTCAACTAGTGAAAACAGAGTTAATAAAAGAAACTGAGAAAAGCAGTCAGACAAGAGCACAGTGCTGTGAGTGATTATGGATTCAGCTTTGGCAAACTCCAGGGAGGCACTCCCCCTTAATGGAAATATGTTGCAATATTTTACAAAATTTTATTCTAGTAGAGTTCCAACTAGTCTTAACAGTGATTGTCAGCCAGCACTCATTAGCTCTATGAAGATAAAACAATTTAAAGCCCTCTTCACTTGAATATCAAAGGGTCACCCAGAAAGTTCTGCAGGACTAAACACAAAGCAAATGACCTTATCGCCTTTATCTTCAAACAATGCCTTTAATTTCTGAAACCTTTTGAAGGGTTGCCAGTTTTATGGAGTGTAGCAGCTACTTATCTACAGAACAAGCTTTTCATCAAGGGGAAACGACCTTTTAACTCCTACTAAGTAACTGTATTTGCCACTGTATTTTTGTTACTGAAGGTAATATGTATAGACATCCTTATGGAACTGGGAATACAAAACAAGAATTAAGAAGTGCTGTCTCTCAGGTGATGCAGAAGGATTCATAAGGCTTGTTGTTGTGTTTTTTTCCTTTTTTGTAGTGTGAACTTGAAGTAAATGAACCTGCTCAAAAAAGTTTACATTCTAACAGATTGTGTTGTGACATTATAAGGATATTAACAGAGCCATATGTTGTTTACTTATGTATTCTAACAAACCTACTAATCCCATAAGAATTTAATGGTGAATAAGGAATATCTGACCAAAGAGGTTTTGCAGATGCCTTGTTAAGAGCGAGAAGATGAAAATGTCTTTTAAAGACTAAGGAAGGTCTGTATCATCTTCTGCAGTCTTATTTCAGGTAATGAACCTCCCAGTGACTGAGGATATTCTGGATGTTTGGGGTTTTTATGTGATTTCCTATGACTGAGAAACATGAAAGGGTTACCAACAACAACATCCATAGCTGCTTTCTGGTAGAAGGTTAAGTAAAGCATCAGGGACAAAAGCAACTTAGTGAATCATAGACATGGGAGGGCTGACACAACACAGAGCTTGTCAGACTTTTCTCAGATGAGATTCTGTAAATAGGTCAATCAAAAGAAAAAGACAATGGATTTTTACAGGGGTACTTTAGATAAAAACATTTATCTGAGAATAGATAGTTGCTCGTAGCACCACCAGTGAGACGGAATTTCTGCCCATACCCTCTGGAGCCTTTTCATAACATACAATTGAAAAAGTTTTTAATTTGGATATGAGTTTCCTGCAAAGGCATCCTTGAAGCTCACAAAATCCACTGGAGCTTCACTACAAGGTGAAGCTACTACAGTATATAGTAAAATCAGATACAACTAATTGCTTCTAAGTTTACTCCTCGGGGTTTCCCTGAACTCTGAAACACACAAGAACAAATTCAAGCATATCCAGAGGTGAAGAAAGAGAGAAGATGGTGTCAGGGGAAGGTAAAGTGCCTACAGCCAGTGTGGAAAGATAGCATGTTCTCCGATGATCAGAATAGTTTAATTTGATTTAAGAAAGTCAATGAGAATAGTCTAGCACGACAAAAATCATTCAGTATGACTTGCAATTTTTTAAGCCCCAGTCTTGCTTTCCATAGAAGAATGAAATGAAAATCAGACTATATAACTTGCTTTGTATGCCACCCACAAGCAACCCATGATCTCTCTGAGAGCTTCTGCTGTAAAACTCAAGTGCCAGGGACTCTCCATGCTGAAAGCTGGACTCGAGGAAACATTTCCCCATGAGCATTTCAAAGGGAATAACTCGAACTATTCAGGACTTCTCCCACCTGCTTCAAGATGACAAACTCTCCCATCCCTTGGGATGCTACCCAGGTCCTCAGGAACTCCTGGAGCCCCAGGGATTCTTCCACCCTCAGGGTCCCCAAGGCCAGTAGGGGTGTGAGCAACCACAGGGAATCCTCAGTATCTGGCCTGGAAAGAGCTTGCAGGGATCAAGCTCTCATGTCATGAGGGGGTTTGGTCAGGGACATTCCCATGCCTTTGGAAATGACACTGGGATTATTCTGGCTCTGTGTCTTCACTCTGTGGAAAGCACAACAGACATTAACAAAGAATACCCCTCCAATGGAAGTAAATCCATGACTCCCTGGCCATGGCAAACAACTCCTAAAGAGAGAGGAATAACCTTTACAGTATGTTTCTCTCACAACATTAATTTTAAAAAGTTGTTTATACATTAATATTTTATTTCCTCTTCTTTAAATTGTGTCAATATCAAGTACTCCAATGACTCCATGGCTGGAATTGTCATAGATTCACAGAATAGTTTTGGTTGGAAGGGACCTTAAAGATCATCTAGTTCCAACATCCCTCCCGTGGGCAGGGATGCCATCCACTAGATCAGGTAACTGGCCCAAATAAAACTAGTTGGTTTTTTTTAAACTAAGATTGAAATCTGAATTTATCTGATTTTGTGCTCTCAAAGTGAAGCAGACGTTTTACAAGGATTTCTGTTTGCTGATAACTTTTTTGTTCCACTCTTTCTTTATATGAAAAAGCACAGCAGGGTTGTGCTTAATGCAGGGATAGTTTATTTATAAAGAAGGAGAAATCAGATGTTGCAGTCTAGGGGTAAGGGAACCTCTTTCACCTTACAGTGAATATGTCTGCGACTCTCCTGAGCTGTATCAGTCCATCACTATCAGACTTTAGGGATTTGAAATTTGGCAGAGAAACATTATTTTGCTCAAGCATTTGCCTTTAATTTCTGATGAAAATTAATTATAGTTTTCAAAGTTATACAGGCTTAAAAAATACATTTAGTGTGAGAGGGCTGCCTTTCACCTGCCTCTCTCAAGGATTTGCCTATTTCCCATTGACCTGCCAAACATGACCTGCCAAGCTCTTTAAACTCCTTATCAGCTATTTATTACTCTGGGCTGTACTAAAACTGAGGATCAATTTGTTAGACACTGCTCATAAGAGTACGGGACATTCATGGCCAAAACGTTTCCTTTAATGTTCCAGTTCCTCAAAGTTATTTTGTCTCCAAATGCCAAACCTCAAGAAGTGTTGCGTACATCCAAGCTGCTTTGCAATCGATAGGAACTGAGAGCAGTCAAGACAAACCAGTGTTTGTTCCTAAGGTGACAAGACAGATTTCTGCAGAGAGGAAGCATCATCATTTTGTTTTACAGATGGGATGGGGACGTGAAGTGGCTCAAGGTCACGCACAGAATCCTTTGGTGAAGCTGAGCTCTGTGCCGAGGCCTCGTTAGTCACGGCCCGGCCCCATTAACTGTAGCACAGCTCATAACTGGAACAAAAGCCAATATAGGAAATTGGAGTGTAATAAAACTGCTCAACCTCTCTCCATCTTCCTTGTAAACTCTGAAGTCAAATGGCTACACACAAACTCAAGGGGGCACGAAGTGTTTTCAGTGGGTTTTAGACTGCTAAACATGTTTTATGTGGTCAGTACTTGAAATTCTCCCCAGATCCCCTTTGATTTCGATGGGAAATGATCCATTCACTTTCCAGAATGCTATATGTTCTTTATCATACAAATGCAGTAGAAGAAAAGAAGGAAAAGCCAATCCTGCACTAGCTTCAAAGAGATAGAATTTCTTTTCTGATTGTTTCTTCTCCTTCCTCAACCACTTCTGTAGCCTAATAAATTAATTCTGTTTTTGGAAATGGCTCTTTCATTCCAATATAATTCCTTCATCTTCTGTTTTTGTGATCTGGGCTGGCTGCTCCAAAAGACTGGGAATATTGTGGAAGTACCATTTTGTTGGGTTTTCGCTGGGTTTGTAATGTACCTCTTTGAAAAGTTTGTTGGAAAAAGCTCTCAAGGCAGCCAGATTACTACTTTGTCTGATTTTCTCTACAAGTTTGCTCCCTTGGACAATTTGTTCTGACTTTTTGACTACTTTCATCCTGGGTCAAGTGTCTTTCTTGTCACCTCAGAGACTGAAGTTTAGTGTTGGACATTGCTGATGTCCAATCCACTGCAGAAATGGATATTGTCTTTAGCAGCATTGGCAGCACATGTTGTTTGTTTAATGATTGTTAAGTTTTCTTCAAAGAAGTGTATTTTACCCTGAGTTATGACCTTTATTAATGTCACTGGGGCAGCTAAAAATGTGTTTTGCCTTAGGTAGGGATTATTTATGGTGAAATCTGAAAAACAGGGATTAGATTGAAGAATATTTTTATCTGACTTTGAAACACCAATAAGCCCATGTGTTAGTGCACGCAATTGTTTGTACAGCTTTTCTGGGAAGAGTTTTGTGTGTTAAGCTCTTAGGAGATTTACTTAATGAGAGTATGTACTCATTTGCTTCTTTCTGACACATCTTATTTTGATTACTCTGACATCTATTACTTTGATTGCTGTGTTCACACTGCATGGCATCCACAGGGAGCCGCAAGGGAATATTCTACATATCGAAAGGGAAAAAAAAAAATTGATTGCTTAATACAGCTGAGGGATTGTAGGAGTCTGCTCTGCTCCTTTTGCAGGTTTTATATTAATTCATCGATTGAAACAGAGTTTACTTATTGTCCTATTTTTTTTTTTTTTTTTTCACAAAGCAGCTTCCATGAGCTGGGTAGCAATTTATCTGCATACCATGATAATGTAATGCATCTCCTGTGGTAGCTCGAACATTTTACAACTCAACTGTCTCTTGACAGCTTTGTGTGTTGACTGTGCCAGTAAAGGCCCCCTCATGTGGTATCTCACTAATGCCTCATCAGCTCTGTAGCTCTTGCACTTTGCATGAACTGGTGGATACCCCAAATTTCCTCCTCTTTGTGCTATTAAGAAAAAGCATAACATTTCCCATCCTGGACTCACAGTTTTACTTCCTCTCAATTTTTTAAATGGCTGATCAAGTTATGTTCAATTTGTCTCAGAAGGCAAAAGTCTTGTGGAAAAATAAATTCTAGGAGATGATACAAAGACAAGAGTGTTCTCTGAAGTTCCTGAATAGCTCTATAATGGGTTTAATGGTAAATGTGGAAAATTATTTGCAATCAGAACTAGACAATTCCTTTACAGAGAGGAAAATCTTTTGTCAACACCTGCTTCCTTCTCATCTCCATTTAAAATTGTATTTTGCTGATGTTTGACTGTCACGCAAAGTTTTCATGGAATTTTATCTCACTGATTTGTTACAGGCCTATATGAAGAGAAAGAGAAGATAAAATTCAGTCAGTAGCTTATTTAATAGCTAAGCTAATGTTTTGTTATTCATAACTTAGTAATTAAAAATCTGTTTAGAATTAATATTATTAAACTTCATTCATCATGCTATTTGTTGATCTGGTCCAGCTACCAGAACAGAAATTCACAAACATCTTTCAGAGATTACTTTAATCACCTTCTCTGTCCCTTTCCTCTAATTATTTACTTTACAATCAACTATGGGCATGCTATAAAACTAGTTGACTGTGACTCAGCCTCCCTCAATAACACAGCATAGATACTTTGATTCACTCAGGCTACCTTTTCATCAGCTCTGTTCTTTTCTTAATGGACTAGAGAAAAAATACATATAAAAATTCCCTGAGCCATTTGCTCTGTTCTCCTATTAGATGTTAAGATTAGAGCTAGCAACAAAGACATAAACAGGGTGAAATCTAATTAATTCCTAGCTTCTCTCTTGCAAGAAATACAAGGAAAATTAAGAGAAGGCTATTTCCTACACCATTGTACTTGCAACTCATTTTTCAAGTGCTAAAATATGTGGACATTTAATTTTCTGAATGTGTATAAAGCAGAATAAAACTAAAAGTAAAAGAAATCTATCCTTTTCCCTCAGCTACCCCATAACCACCCCAGAAGTTTTTGGCTCCAACAGAGTCTTCTAAGTGCCAGTGGGACTCAGACACCCACACCCCACAATATTCCTGAAACATTTGGGCTTCTTTTCTCCTCTAATATCCTTTAAAAGTCTCACTCATAATTATTGAATATATCAACCCTCCCATTTCAAATAGCTTTCAGTCTTTTGTCTAGTCCAGTTATTCCAACCGATCCTGTAAAAGATTATTGTGGACAGGTATGCTGGGAAGGCTGGAGTAGCTTGCAGCATTCTCAGCCCAGAGCAAAGATGCATTTTGTTCATCCTCCCCTCCTTGCATGGAAGTAGCAGTCATGACCTGGGGGATAAAATCTGCCCAAACAGCAGCAGACAGGACTCGTTTGTGCCCACACCCCACGCACCTCTCTGCAGAGCACCAGGGCTGTCCTTGCCCACTGCAGCACACCTCAGAGTAAGGAAGGTTTGCTATACCCTTAAGGTATCACTGGCAAAGGCTATGACCATGTGGAAGCTCTAAGGCTTGGATTTGGAAGGATGAGGTTTAATCCCTGTCCCTGGCGTGTGCTTGTGTGAGGGCATTAGGGTTAAAGATGCTGATGTGCTTCAGGACAGCTGTATCCAGGTTGCAGACTATGATCCCAGCACAAGCTATACATCTCCCAGAGGAATTTTATGACTATTTCCTCCTCTTGACATGATTCTTGCCTTGCAATACAAACAGCTTTGACATAAATCATAAATTTACTGCCCACCCTCATTCCTTCACTTCTTCTTCACATTTTCCCAATAACTGACATCTTAGTCAGAAAAATCACCCACAGTCATTCCTGCTGCCTGTTTGTCATCCACTGACATTCTTTTTTCTGTTTGCTGTTACCTGTACTCTGCATGGGTGTGGAGACACTTTCTCTCATTAATACACCTCTGACAATATTATTCATCTGCTGTTTCCAAACAACTTCATCTCCTGTCTTAAGTCTGAGCTTGCAGCTTGTTTCCTGAGCAGAGTATCCTCACGAGGTGCTGGAAGGATATGAGGGGAGCTGTACTTGGTCAGTCCAAGCTGCTGCCAAGGACCCTGGCACAGAAACACTCACAAGGACAAAAAAAAATGCTGGAATGAGGAAGAAGCGTCTTTACTGCTCAGAAGAGCTGGTGGCAGAAACTCTAAATACTACTAGTATACATAATGATTAGCTGGAAAAGGAGCTATATCCCAAAGTCTGGGTTTTGTGCTGGCATCAGATTATTTTTTTTTTAAGATTCTTAAGCAGTTAACTTTATGTTTCTTTCAATGGGGCTAAACAGATTATAAAACTAAAATGTTGCAATCACGTAAAAGGCAGCACAGGTGGCCACGTGTGTACATAAGCACAGGAAACATCACTTTGGCCACCGCAGTTATCACTGCTTCGTGTAATTATACCTACAGTTAGTGCTGCAGAAATGCTGTGAGAAAAATTATGATGGTACCAAAAAATACAGCATGCAGATCCACCCATTGCATTGGATTTTTGCCTCTGAATTCAATCACTGCTGTTACAACCCAGCTCCTCACTGTGACTATCTGCATAACAGTTTATAGACTATATGACTTCCCAAAGATATCCTACTTCACATTGAGTAACTGCTGTTGATCCATACAGGAAGGTTTTCTTCTCTCTGATTGCTTTAACAATTGAAAACAATTAAAAATTTACTTTTCCATTGAGACATAACCAGGAAAAAAACAAAGTGCTAACTGATACTCTGGTATTTTGTTAATCACTACTGACAGGAAAGATGTTGTGCTTTAGGACAGTGGAGCCAGATCAATCTCTTCTGTCACAGACAAGTGCCCTCAGAACTGGTCTATCGATTATGCCAGGGAGAATATCTTTAGATCTCTTATTTGAACGGTTTCACTTTCTATTATTAATTAAATACATCTTGAAAGAAGGGCTTCAGTGTCAGTGCCATGTGTTCATCCCCTGTAAAGGTATAAATACCTGTGATGGACAGCAGCTTCATTCACTCTATGTCATAATGTATATATGCTATTTATAAAAAAAAAATAAAAATAAAACAATTCCATTACAGTTAGATGAGTAGATGATCATTCAGTTGATCAGTACATATTATTTTGGTCAAAAACTTATGTCCAAGTGCACAAGCCTCCAAATTCCTCCCCTCCTAATACAAAACCTTCACCAACAAAGAAATACAGGTCTTCTCAAAACTTTCAAATTTCTGTGAAAAGTTTCATTAACAGCATATAAAATAATTAACACTCAAAATTCCTGACCAGCTCTAACCCAAGCATACATTTTTTAGAAGAATGAACAAGCTGAATAAAGGGGGCAGTAAATTTCAGTATCAGTAATGATACTTGTTTATGAGTCCCCAACAATGCGTAAAGGAGTGATTTATGTTCATTTGTGCTTGGGAAACAATGTTCTAATACACTGATTTTCAAATGTTCTTTTAGTCAAAGATCCTTTTCTTCCAAAAGAAGCCATGGAGTGTCCTGTATCCCTTATTGTTTTATTCTTAAGGGAGGCAATAAGGGATGTTTTGCACAAAGAAAAGAGGAAAAGTGAACTTAGTTTTTTATTTGCAAAAATCATAGTTTTACTGAAGGCAAAGGACACCTTAATTTTTGGAGATACTGATAAGGGCCCTGGAGCTGGGGAGGAGGAACCCATTGACACACAGCCAAACAGGGCTATATCCAGGACATATTTGAGTAAATTCTGTGTAAAGAGCTGGGTGCTCTTTGCTGTATGAACTGAAATCTGACATCTTAAGAGCCCTCACAAGTTAAATAATATTTCAGCCTCTAAAGATATGCTTGGAAACATTCTCTGCTATCAGATGGTTTGAGCAAGGAACTGGTGGTATATTCCCCACATCCAGTGCAGGCAACTTGGCGGGGAGAAAAGATGCTCTGGATCTTGCTCCATACTCATATCCAATAACTTCCTCAAGGCCATGAGCTTATTCCTGCTCTTTAAAGCCACCTTCATTTCTTAAAGTGTTGCCTAGCACTAAAGTGCTCTGTTAAGCTGCTGCCATGTTTTTCCATTCTCTTGGAAATTATTGTTCTATATAGTTTGATTTTAAGAGTACCTTCTGGCATCCATTTGGGGAAAAGGCACTACATAAAAGCAAAATCAATACAAGAGACAGTTATATTTCCTGAGCTTTTTCATTAGCTATAAAATATATACATTCAAGAAGGGAGGGGGAAAGAATATCAGTTCTACCCAAACTGAAAGAGGACAAGACAAAGCATGGCAGAGTATGCATGAATGTGCACTGGCAGGAGCGTGGACTGTGCAGCTTTGCTGGGCACAGGCAGATCTCTGGTCTCACTATGCACAAACAGCCCCACAAGACATTGTCCTGGCCTGGCCTGCATCAAGCAACTGCAAAAATGCATGTATTTTAGTATTTGTTTCTTGACTTGTTCTCAGTTTTTGTTAAAGCCAAACTGACTATTAGCTAAACACAGGAAAATTTGCCTTTGCTCAGCACTAAGAATGAATAAGAGAACAATAAAACAGTGCTGAGCCAAATTCTTCCTCAAATCCACACTGAACTCCACCTATGTTACCTTTGCTCTTTTTTCCCAAAGTATACCAAAATATTCTTTTTTCTACCTGAACAAAAGTGTCCTTTCAAGCATCCTTGGATAAATTCCTCATCACCTCATGTGATATGTTTTCTAGGATTTGCAAGCATAGAGCTGGAACAAATTCTGAAAAAGCTGTAACCTATATTTCTACAATTATGAGCTTAAAGATATTTCAGTAAATTTTTACCCAAACCAAGTCATTACTGCTTCGTGAAAGCCCATCTGAAACATTAAAATTCAGGCTGCTATATTAACTGGTATTCTGACACAGGTTACCAAATCAAGAAGGCAAGCACCTTATTTTAACTTGGAGTAAAATTTCAAATCACAGTGTCTATTCAGTATCAGCATGCAATTATGGGAGTGAGAAATAAGTCTTTTTTTTCCTCTTTTTTTTTCTTAACATGGGCCTTCTATAATGGCATTTTCATTAGCAGGAAATACCTGTCATCTGTAGAAAAATAATTTTGTCCTGGTTTTTGAAAACTAAATTATCCCCTCTAAAAGATTAGCTTAAAAACTCTATATAAATTCATAAGCATTCCAGATTAAATAACAAATTTTTGCTTCTTTCTGGTGACCCCTAGTGATGCATTTTGTGAGAGAGTTCAAGAGTGACCCCAACAACTTATTTATTTCTGAAACACAGATAAGGTATGTGGAAGATTTTATCTACGTGATTTTTTATCACCATAATTCAGGGAGCTGGGAAATAAAGGCCCAGCATGCAGTTGTCGATTTTAAACCCAAGTGAAGGTGTGGAGAAATTTGCGAGCTGGCAGTGACAGCACCAAGGAGAAGAGTCTTTGTAGGACAGCCACTGCCTAAAATCAGTCTCTTGGGTTTAAGGTACCACTTACATGGTGTTGCTCACCATCAAGAAGCTTCACACATATCTCTTCATGTCTGCCCTTTTGCCTCATGCTCTCGGTTTTGTCATTCACAATAACTCCCATCCTGTTTTGGCTTCTCTTAGGCCTCTCAGTGAGGTAAGACAGGGAAGCAAACCAGAACTGGGCTTCAAAACAACAGAAAAAAGCAGCCATTAAGAAGAATGTCGCAGATGTGTGGCATACAGATCAAAACTTATTTCGAACTCTCTTCATGAAGGCACATCAGGAGGGTTTTTCTCTCCCTGTCAGCCGGACCTTTCTATTCTATGACTGTGAGGTGTAGCTTGTTGAACGTGTAATTCCATCACGAGAGAGTGCTCCTCGCTGTGCTCACACTGCTGCACTACAGGAAAGGTTTGGATTAAAAAGAACAAGCCTCCAGCTATCACTGTCCTGCCTCTGCAATCGCACAGTGCGTCTCAAACAAATAAGAGACATTTGTCCGCCCGATTCATCCCGCTTGAGTCAGGAATTGTAACATGAGTTTTAGCAGGATGTTTTGGTGCTGTTGTGCCATCTATACCCATCCCAGGACCCTGCTTCCCACTCACTCTGCCCAGAGCCCACCCCATCCCAACATCTGCTGTTCCCCATCCCCAGCTCCTGATCAGTTTTTCCTGGGCATCGGCAGGAGCTTGGACATCTTGTCTCCCCTAGGAACCCTTGTTCCAGGGGAAAAGGGTGGGAAAACATTTCTTATTCATCTCTCTAAATTGTTACATCATGGTACAAGTCGATGTTTTTATCAGTCCTTTTGCACACTTCAGCATCCTGCTCAAACAATTGAGTTTATTTGTACTAAATAACATGGAAGAGTGTGTCTAATTTTTAACACAGGGATCTCATGTTATAAACCCTGTAATACTGTGTTGAATTCAAGACTCTTGGTCCTGTCCAACTTCTCTGATTTTCACTGGGAATAGAACAGAGAGAAGAGTTTGGCTCATTTTTGCATTGTAACAGCTGCCCTCAAACCCATTTTCCTTAAAAAAACACTTTGTGACCAGCCTTACTTGTCACAGACTCCCCTTTGCATACTTTTTCATTTCTTCCTCCTAAATTCAACTATTGAGAAAATAACATTTACCATCCTAATATTTGTATTACTAATGTGAGGATAGGCAAGAAAATTTCCCTTCTGTTTTTATAGCAGAAAGATTTATTGCAGGTTGCTAAATAGTGGAGTGATTAAGTCATATTAAAGACATATTTAAGGCAAGTCATTTCTGTCTTCTGAGGTTTTATACTTGGTTCAAGAACACGTTTTGATTTTGATCATGACAATATTTCTTCACTGTAGTGCAAATATTGCTGTCCCTCCCCAGTGGGTCACAATGAAGTCAATAAAATATGCACACAAGAAATGCAAGCAGCATTTGGCTCAATATAAAGATTGATAATGTAACCATCTAAAAAAACCCACTTTTTATCATCATAAGACTCTCCTGATTTCTTTATAGTTTTCACTGAGCAAAACAATCCATCATACTTGAACTTCATCCACGTTCCTGAAGCCAACAGTCTGTACGAGTCAATTTTTAATTATGATATTTTTATAAAACCTACAATTTATTTCCTGATTTCGTAAAACACTTTAAACAGCAAGTCATCGGTATAAATTATGTAAATCTCAAGTGACCCCAAAGTCATTAATCTGACTGGATTTCACAGCAAAGCACAATACAGCATAACTTACTGGCTCTCCATCTGATACCCCAGAGCAGCAAAGGTGGGGCCAGCAGAGAGGAACAGGGGAAGATCTCCATTTTGCTCTAGACTAGTGTGATTTTTAGCCTTTTAAGTAAAATGCCTATTGTGCTTATAATCCCTGTTGCACTCTCACGTTTAGGGCCAAAGGAAAATGGGTCTTTTAACTCTGAAAAAGAGAATAAAATGTTCTCATCTGCAGCGTTGTACAAAGAGCAGTGAACCTCTACTCCAAAATATTGAGCTTTACACTCAGCCTGATGGTGAACTTGTCCCTATCCCATTCTTACAGTAAATCACAGCAAATCGTGTTGGCAGCAGAAGGGAATCTGCCCAGGAGTGTTGAGAGCAGAAATGGCCCTTTGGTAGCAGCTGGTTTCCAAAATGCCTTTCTGCTTTGAAGGGTAACAAAGCAAAACAAAAAAATCCATTGTGCCAAACCCCTTCCTCATGGCTTTTTACTGCTACAGCCCAAAGGCTGCAGAGCTGCTAGAAATGTGTCTTCCCCAACCTGTACGAAGCACAAACTTCCCCTTCTCCTTCCTATATCCCATTACTCTTCCTTTCTCAGGGTCCTCCTTTGCCGAGGGCTCCCGCAGCCTGCAAGGCAATCTCGCCTCTCCAGACCCAACACCTGCTTCTCTCATTTAGTCCAGTTTGTGTGTGTGCCTCCTTTTAAAACCTCTTTTTTAAGTTTTCCAGCTGTTCTCCCTTTTGGTGGCCACCTCAGTCCTTTCCAGCTGCTATCTCTCTCGGCACAGCTGCGCTGGCTCCATCCTCATCTGCTGGCAGCAGCCCCCTGCCTTCCCTTCCTTTGTGTGCATGGACATCACCTGCACCCTTGTGGACTTAATGCTATTAAAATAGCAGTGAGGTATGTAAAGGATAAGAACATGGCACAGGGATGAATGAGGGTTATTTTTTGCCCGTGCCCAGGAGAGAGAATCGCAGGATTTAGCCCCTATTCTTCGATTAAAAGAGTATCTCCTGTGTCTCATGTTTTAGTTCTTTTAAAAGTAGTTACTGTCTCAGTATACATGAACTAATATCACCCGAGTCCCTGCAGACAAAGAGGAACTATCGGAAGGCAAAGTATCCTGGCTGTTAGACCTTTCCAGCTTCTCTTGCTTTCGATGTCTTTCCTATCACTTTAGGAAAGTCTTTGGAGGAGACCAGCAGATGAGAGGGAGCAACTGCAGCACTTCAGGATGTTTGCTAAAATGTAGTGACAGAGTAGAGCACGATGGCTTAAAAAAACAAAGACAAATCCAATGGCTTTTTTACTTTTCCTGGGAGACCATTCCCACACACTCCATTCTTTTTTCAGCACTTGAAATGGTTTCTCTTCCTATTTACAGAGTAAGATATACAGTCTGTTCTTCAGTTCATATTTTTTGAACTTCAGATGCTCTTCTCCATATTAAAACATCTCACAGGCAAATGCATGTCTTTATTTATACTTCTTATATTAACCCAGTTGCATGGTGGCTATAAAATTCCATAATAAGAAATAAGAGCTCTCATTGCACATTCACAAAGCCCTCTAAAGAACAGAGGAAGAACAGGCCATAAGTCTCATAAATCTAACTTAATTTATTCCCAGTAAGAGTCTACAAATCAGATATTTTTATATTCCAGGATATGTACGATAAAATGGTGAATGTATAAACCTTCCCCAACAATAATTCAATAATTAATGAGAAAATAACAAAATAGATAACAGGTTTCAAAATTCTTGCATCAAAAAAGTGAAATATTATAAACAATAATATGGCCTGTAAACATCCAATCAAATCTGCGGTGGGAGAGGGCAAGAATAACATTTCAAAACTTTCAGAGCTCTCTGATCCCCTGATTCAGAATCTTCCAGTCTTGCTGCTGCAGTAACTGCAGTATGATGCAGATATTTTCCTTTGATCAAATATTCCCAGGTAAGCTGGGGGGTAGATTCCAGGCATCATGCTCATTTTCGGTCTCCAGGGGGATTTTCAGGTGTCATATCCACAAGAGAAAGGGGGTGGCATGATAGACCTGTCTGTTCCAGTTGGTCTGAGAAGAGGGACTGGAAAGAGGCTTTGGCAAATGCCATCATGCAGAGCTCCCTCAGTTACATGACAAAAGCCCCTCCTGTACAAATAATACGATTGCTCTTGCTCATTCGAAGTTGCTGCATTCCTTGCTACAGAGGCAGCATCTAATCCATCTTGTAAAAAAGATATTTTCCTTGAATCACCCAGACCTTTACCTTTCAAAAGATAGGAATTCCCTATTTTCCATCTCAAATATGTTCATAGATATTGCTTTTAAGCAGATATTTTCACAACATTCTCCCTTCTCCTGGAGTTCCCTTCCCTGCTTTGTACATATCAGCAACACAAAGTGCATCCTCATCTCTCTTTTGCTGGGCTAAGCAAATTAATGTTAATCTGTACTTTAAAAGCAAGCTCTTTATTCTCCTGATTATCCTAATAGTCATGCCCTCTGCTTGCTCAAATCAGAACACGTACACAGGGATCCAAATGAGCTCTGTACAGTGGCACTAATTTATCTGCTGCTCTACTGTATTTTCAGCATTGAAAGCAGCTTTTCATATTGCAGTGGAAACAGCCACCTTGTGATCAGATAGTATATCCTTCTTTTATTGACCCAGTCCTGTTGTTAAATCTTGGGCTTGCTAATGTACTGCTCTGCCCTGGAAGTGCTCAAGTCTCATTTGGATGTGAACAGGACTTAAAAGGATTTTTGGAGATAATTCTAGATAACAGTATATAAGACCTATGCATACTCAATTCAATGGTATTTGTGAGAAAAAGGAGGAAAAGGAATGTGCAGCAACAAAGGAAATTCTGTGACTCAGCTAGAAAAGTAAAAAGCAGGAATCCAGTAAATATCAGTCTTCAGAGATAATAGCTTTCAGTGTTCAGCTATTCTTCACCAGTTCTTTATCTAAAGCCTCTGTGGCACAAGCTGAGGAGAGAGAATTCAACCCACAGAGCCTCACAGGAAAAAGGGATGTACACATTGGACCCACTTTTCAGCCATTTAGCAATGATACATGCTTTTTGTTGATAATTTAGATTAGAAATCAAGCAATCAGGACTTTCCTACCTGGAAGAAAGGTTCTAGTTTACAGTATTTCTGCTCATGGAATCCTTTTCTCCTGTTTAAAATTGTTCAAGTGCATATCAAGGTCAATTTTCTGTCAGTGGCCAACAATGCAAAATTTATGCTTGCATGATTTTGTGTGATTACAAAATCCTCTTGCTGCCCTCAGGAATTTCAACAGAAATGATCATTTCTGCCTTGCTCTTTCCCATTTAAGTTGTGAAACACTCCACAAAATGTAAATGCAAATGCAGATCCTCCTGCTTCCTGCCTGACAGCAGCAGGTAAAACTGATGGGGAATCTCTTCACAGCTCTGCCCTCTTTTTTTTCTTTTTTTTTTCCCAGGCATCCTGGTGAGTCTATCTTCCTCTAGGAAGGATAAGACAACCAGCCTGCCTTGCTAAAAATCAGCTTAGGGAGTAACACACAGCAGTGCCAAAGCCCATGACGTTCTCCTGCCTCCACCTACCAGAAGAACATGCCATCTATATATCTAGAGGGGACGAATCCTACCTCATTCTTGAGAATTCTCCTGATTTTATTTAAAAAAGAAGGTGCTTCATGGGGCTTGAAGCAGCAGGACAGCAATCCCAAGGCCTGGATGGCCTTAGCAGCCACCACAGTCCCCTGCTCCTTGCTGTGTATGAAATTGGACAAAATATAAACATGTTGGAATCAAACTGCCTTTTTCTAGAGTGAATTAGATAACAATTTTATTCAAGACCTGTAGGAGAAGATTACTTATTGCTGTCTGGTGTCTGCAGAGAGCCACAGTCTCATCTCACTCAGACTAATGATGTTCTGGCGTTCACGCTTTATTTCAGTCCTCAGCAAGAACTCAAAATTAACATAAAAAGGGTACTACTTATGCATTAGTTTCTGTATTCAGCTTGAAGATGCAGATGAATAATACTAAATAAATGTCAGCTGTTAGACTGTGGGACTTGATACGTTTTTGGAAACAAGCGAAGGAAGTTTTAATTGCACAAGGAAAGATTTCAAGACCATTGAGATCACTTCCCTCTGATGCTAAGGACTGTGGTTTCCCAAATCAAAGCCCGGAATTTACAGCCAGGCTCAGCACCCATTTTGCTTAGATCCTCTCTTAGGAGCAGTAATGGCCGCTAAGGAAGCAGCCAAAAGCCCAGGTGGCTCTCCTGCAAACGTACATTTTAGAGCCTTGAGACCTGATCCCGCAGCTGCCAGCTTCACCCTGGGAAAGCCATTAGCAGCTGGCTCCACGTCTAGGAAAAGAAAACTAAATATGTTGCATTTTCACAGCCATCAATCAGCAGATGCAGTGCCAGGAAAGCTTCATAATGATGTAGATATTGCCAGTTGACTTTGCAAAATAATGGAGGGAAACGTGTAGGCAAAGCCCAACAGAAGATCTCGGCGTACACTTGTGTGCATGTGATAGGGTTCCGTCTCTTATTCAGAAGGGAGGGGACTGATATCAGAAAGCACCTCCCTTGACAGAGGTTCCACTGTTCACCCTTGTCCCAAAGGGTGGCAGCAAGAGGGCACATTCCCTGCACCCCTCAGCACCTCCCAGGAGCTGTGGCAGAGGGCTTGTCATTAGATGAGCAACTTGGCTTGCCCTGCTGAGGTTTCTGTTACTCTTTGGAGAAGAAAGTTCTAAGAGCAGAAGACCTTAAAATGAAAAATAAAGTTGGAACCCTCAGAGTTACATAACGATGCAAGTAAATGTGGTGGGGAGAAATACAGAAGCACAAAGGAACCAAATGTTACTTTTGTGGTTTGGCTGGTTTTTCCCTTAATGTTCCGCAAAATGGCTGAAAATTATCAGCAGCATCACTGCTCTCAAATGTTGTATTTCCAAAGGTTTTGCTGCTTTTAGACCTTTTTTATTATCTTTACCGTCTTCCTGAGAGAGATACTGAAATGTCTGGCATGACTCATGCTGTGAGCAATCCCTCTGTGAGAACTGAATGAAAACAGGCTGATAACAAGGGTGATTTCATTAGAAGAGCCCAGCCAGGTGACTGGTTACATGAGACGTTATTGAAATTATGCATGCAGAACTCTAACGCTGTCATATTGTTTTAGATCATGTTTTCCATGGCGCAGGAGAAAGTACCTTTGTCAGTTCAGTGGAGAAAGGTTGGAGATGATTGAAGTAAAACAGCAGGAGGAGGCTGATATGATTAAGTCACATAGCCAACTGCCCATGTATAACACAGTAATGGAGGTGAAAGTAGAGGGCAAACTAAAATTAAGTCAAAAGGACACAGGAGACAAAAGGCTACACATACAGGACATGGAGAGGATGTACAATGAGCTGACTTGTACAGCAGGCAGAGTGAAAAATTTTCATGCCCCATATTCAGATAATTCCTGTTAATATTGATGTGAACGCTGTACTAACTGGTGCTGGAATAGACAGTCTGTTTAGTGAGCATGCATGAAGAAAAGCATGTTTAATTAATTTTACAGTTGTGGGCAGAAAGGTCAGATGACAGCCTGTGAGTCAAATCCCCAGCAGCCAGACTGGACAACAGAACAAAAAAAAAATGTACTTGGGAGAAAAATGAGGTCAAGTCTGGACTCACTCTGGTGATTGTTCACACCTCTTCAGCAGAAAATAAGGTCTTAATTTTGCTGCAAGCCACAAGCTAAGAATATCCTTATTGCAGGAAATCTTGGTGGCTACAAAGACAACATAGTCTACTTTAAAATTTGTTCCCTCTGAGTAGAAAGAGCTACAAATCACCAAACAGATGGTCAGAGGAGCTATGGGGCAGCCAGGGTATCAGCACTGTAGTGCTCTCCAAGGAAGAAATGATCCATAGAGTCATTAGAAACTTCTGCACTTTGGTGCAGAGACTGCCGGGGTTCACATCCCATCAGGGTGCCATTCAGTTCCCAACAAACTCAAGGAAATATGCTGGGGGGACAGAAAGCTGGCAAAGATGACTTGCTGGTCACCTTTATGGTGCCATTCAGATTTTCATGGTGCTGTTTTGGCCTAAGGCCTGACTTCACTGCAGAATAAATTCCACTGACAATTCACATTGTTGTTTATGCTCACAAGGAGTTGTGCAAGTCACAGTTACCATCTCCAAATGTTCCCAGAATACAGCAGGACTGCCTGGTACAATCATACAGTCATGAGACACTACAGCAGTAGAAATTTCTATAAATGTGTGTAATCAGTAAGAGAGGGTTATCCTGTCCCTCTATGGATAAGGAACTACAAAAGCAGAGAACAGTAACAGTGCAAGTCACAATCCCAGACAGGAGTGAAAGTTCTAACTTCTTCCAAGGCAAGGAAGCATTCAGTGCCTTGAAGAACCTGACAGGACACTACCCAGCACTGGGGGCAGAGCAAATATTTCACCTTCCATCTATCAACACACAGAGTTATGATGGGAAGCTCACTGATTTCCTCAAGGGCTGGTGCTTCCTTCAGTGCCCAGAATAGATGGCACTCCATGACAGAGCAGTGAGCCAGTATTTCATGCCATTCTTACTTGTGAGCACGTGGCTTTAATACATCTATTGCCCAAAGTAGCAAAGCCCGTCTTGGAAATGCCATTTGTTTCCTGATAGGCTTTTCCCTTCTTTATTATACTAACTGGGTGCTTAATTTGCAGTCATTACTTTACTTTCACAGCCTTTGTGGGGTGAAGGGCAAATAACATCAACGTTATGAAGGCAAAGGAAAGTAGTGCAGGTCCATTAGTGGGGAAGGAGAACAGGTAAAATGATATAGGAATACAGATGCATCAGAAGTCTTTGTTGCTTCATTCTTTTTAGAGACATTTCATTACAATCAGATATTTAGCACAGTTAATTTCAAAATGGTAATAGGAGCACAAGGTACAAAAAAGATAAAAAAGAGCTAAAAATGGATATACCCAGGTTGTCAGTAACTGCTGAATCCACCTTGAGTAACAGCCAAGTCATTATTTGAATCATTAAAAGTTGCCTTCAAAAACTAATGAAAAGCCTCTAAGATCCAAAGGGCAAAAACAGAGGCAAAAACTCAGTGGTTAACAACAAAAAATGAAAAAAAAAAGGATGGTTTGAGAACCCACAAACCAGCCAGATTGCCTTCCATGAAGGCTCCTAATGACTTGCAACTTGCATAGTTATTAGGAAAAATTAAGGATTAAATTTGTTACTGAGGGAAGTGCATATAAAGCACAGCAACTCATTAGACCTGTGCACATGGATTTGAGAGGCCACAGCTGGAGTACTGTGAATAATTTTGATCATCCTACTGAAATAAAGCTGGATGAATTAGAGGCAGTTCAGAAAGGGAGCAGAAATGCTAACTAGGAGCCTGGAAATGTGACCTAAAGAGAAAGTAAAAAACAGGCTTACCTTAAAGAAGAGAGCATTGAAAGGGGATGTGTTTAGTCTTCTATTACGGGGAGCAAAGATTGCAGCAGTTGCCTATTCCCCATATCCACAGAGAATAGAGAAAGAGGAATTTACCCATGAATTAAGTGGTGGGACACCGTTGGGGAAATCAATGTCAACAACTGCCTTCACCTGGAGCTAGAAAAGGATAGGTAAACTCCACAAGTGCATGGCTTAGCAGGATTAAATCCTGTCTCAGAAAAGGAGAAAATTAGCTGATTGGAAAAAGCTGGTGTGGATTATTATGAGCCAATTGCACCACACAAGTCAATTTTCTTCTCTTACAGCATTACTTGTCTAGTAAGAGGCAAGTACGAGGTTTGGTGTATGCTGTCTTCAACAGCATCTCCAGGGAAGTGGGGCTGAAAGTGTCCCAACTGCTGAGGTGTCTGATCTCTGAACCCAAAGCAGAGACAGGCATAGAGCTGCTCTTACCTTTTGTGAAAAGTACAGAGACTTTTTTTTCATTCTTTCATACTGCAATGAAACAAAATTTCTTTGAAATGTTTAGTAAAAGCACTAAGAAAGAGAGTGAAAGGAGAAAGATCCCCTTCTCCTTCCCCTCTCTCCCCACCCCAAACCCCTAATAGCTATTGGCCCAGGAGACAGTGACATTAATTTGGGAAGTTTTTCTCAGGAAGACCCAGAGCAGAGCCCAAGCCTCTCATTTTGTGGTTTCTCATGTGCTTTGATTATTCCAAAGTGCAAAGCTTTCTCCCTTTTCTCTTCTCCCTTTCTTCCCTCCAGCAATTCTGTACTAAAAATCACACAACAAAAACTTCAATGGAGAAACACACTCCATGAAAATCTCAGCTGTGGCGAGTCAACATTTTCCAACAGAGGAATTTTTCATCAGAAAGCTCACAGCCGGCTCCGACGTGAAGATTTCAGGAGCAGCTGAGCTTTAAGTGCCTCATATTTCTGCATATCGGGGTCGTCAGTCAGGCACCCAGCAAAAACAAGGAGCATAAAAGTAATGATCATCTCTGACGTGGCTGGAGTGACTTCTCCAGCACGACACAGGCCCCTGTGGCAGCCGTATCAATCACCTCCTTGGGGCAGCATTCTCAGAGTACCTTTTTTTTTTTTTCTCCAAAACATCAATAGCAGCTCACATTTTTTAAACACTGTCATCCATTTCAGTCAATCTTATTCTTCATAATTTCAGTTTCGCTCTGTTGGGGAAATTGGAGTGTATTTCATAGCATGAAGTGTCAGGAGAACAACTGTGTCAAGGAACGACATCTTTTCCTTTGCCACTTATATTTGTTTGCTTGAGAAATATGTGCAGTACCAAAGTGTTCACATTCACCCCAGCAAGAGATTAACTGTTCTGATGCGCCACCACAGCCTCAGCATCTCTTCAACATACTAAATAGTTTAACATTCAAAATCTCTGCATGACCAGAGATCAGATTTTTAGGTAGTTTGATCTTGCTACCCAGCCTTCTACTTTTTTTTATTTTCCTTCTTCATAACATTGGATCATTTAGATAAAATCTTAACGGGTGAAGCTACTTCTTGGCTAACTTCTCCATGCAATTGCCTTAGCCCATTTATATGCAATAATCTTGCAGAGAGCTTATACTTTTCACTTTTATCAGCCAAAAAGCATACTGGAATTAACATATGGTATCTCGCTCTATTTGCTTTCTACTGAATCCAAATACTCAGGGGCAAGTTGTTAGCAGGGAGAGAGTAAAACAAGCATGTAAAATCCATGCCAAGCACTAAGCAGACAAGGGTGTGAACAAACCCCTCCTTGTTAGCAACAGGAGACTGCCTGGAGCCCTCTCCTCAGAGGGACCTGCAGATATTCCCCCAGGGCAGCACCTGAGGCCCAGAGCAAATTAATTTGCAAAGTTTTAAGGGAATGTCTGGGAGCTGCTCAGAGAGATAAGTTCTGCTTCAAAGCAATGCGCTCTGCTAAGAGCACAGACCAAGCCACTGTAGCCTCTCTAGAGTTCACAAATGTTATCCCATGTGTGACAAATAGGACTGTGTAATCCGTGGTGTGTGTTGTTGAATGTAGGTGTATTACATGACCTTCCCCAGTCCTTTCCTGCTCTATTTGCTTTGACCTTCTATTGCACTGCCCAAATGTCCTGTAGTTCCTTGCTCCTGGCTCAGGTTAAGTCTCAGGACAGCAGGGACAGACAGTCTGTTTTCCCCAGTGTGTTTCTCTCTTTGTCCTTCTAGCAAGGTTTTGCCTTGTAGACAGGGATTCTTTTCCCCCTGTCAGTGTAAGAGGGGGTAACTCAGGTGTAGTGTTAATTTTTCTTGGGCCAAAAGAAGTGATTAACTGGTTTGTTTATTCTCTTTAATCTCAATACTGTTTGTTAACAGTTCCAACTGCTGCTTGATCTGGCAGAAAAACATCAACTTTTATTTTAGTTATTATACATATATATACACAGCTATCTTATAAAAGGGCTAAAAAACAGACTCTTCTTTATATATTGTGTGCACACACAGATGATCTCATCTCAATTCTTTACATCCCACTCTCCTGGGAAAGGAGATTTACCTTAATGACTATTTGCAGAGCCTTTTTCAAAGAGCTGGACTGCCATTTTTTGTGATTTTGGAATCACAGTCAAAATAAGCTGGTGCTGTAAGAAATTTTGAAAGTATCTTGGTGATGGAATAATACTGCAAATAACTATGGTAAATGAGATTCGATCTGTGTAAAAATCTATGTCATTCTTGTCATATAACCATGAAGTCTATGGACTATCCTGAAAAAAGCTTTGCCTTGAAAGAGAAAAGGTCATTTTTCCTACCTTAGAAGAGGATTTTAAATGGTGATACTCATTCCAAGAACAGGTCTGAGAAGAAAATATGAAAGCTGCAATCCTATGATCAGAGTGATAATGGTTTTTTGGTCCCCGATTAAAGAGAAATATTAAACCTTGATGTATTCCCTGTAGTCAAGGGTCATAATGACTAAGTAACAAATATCAAGAAATTAGTTTGAGAGAAGTACAGAAATGGACTGATTCAGATGGCCACCTTGAGTCAGCAGACCTATCCTGTATTATCTATATCAGTGACTGAGATGTACAGGCAAATGCACAAATTTGCTTTGTGGAGAAGAAGAATTGCAGCCTAAATGGGTGCAAAATTGTAGGAAGGACAGTTGTCTCTCAGGATGGATGAAGACTGTCTTGCTGTTGAGGAAATATGTAAAAATATTGCGGGAGACATGGACACAGAGTGCTTTGGAAGAGTATCTAGGGGAGTCATTCATTTATGTGGCTGTGCATTACAGTATGGGAGACAAATCAGAATTAGGCATCCTTTCTTGAGGTAGGGGGCAGAGAAATACTTCTACTGTAGGACTGTCAAGAGACCAAATCAGTCTCCTCGCCTCATGCTCCCATGCAGATGTTGCAGGAAGAGTTTAGAGATAAGAAGGAATTATCACAAAAACCAGCAGGCTGACCCTCTTTTCAGCAGTGCCCATGCCAGCATGCCTTTGTGCTCCTTACACTGGATAATCAGGGTTGGGATGAGTGCCATGCCAAGGCACACTTCATTCTTCTGTACATATTTTATACCATGTGCAGACATCACTTTCCTGAAGCCAGAACAGTCAGAGCTGCGCCACTTCCACCCTGTAACGTGATGGGCATCTTGCAGGAGACTTCTGTTTGGGATTTGGCTGTCCCAAGGTCAGAGTAAAAAGAATAAAATGTAAGAGCTCATCATACAAAGCAGTACATGTGAATGAAGCCCATGGAGACAGGGAAAACCCAATGCAGTGAGCACCCTCAGGAGCATATTTTGGGTTAACAGAGGGTTAAAATGGCATTGGCAACACTTTTCTCCACATCAGCAAGATCTACCATCATTTCATTTGGAATCCGACAAACTATTTAGCCTAGAGAAAAAGAAGCATGTTTTTCTGAAAGACGAAATTTTTTCTTTCAATGTCTTTGCAAATGAAATGACTCGATGCCTCCTGTTCCCAAGATATTTAATTTTAGGTTGAAGAGGAGTTTAGTCTGAATGTCAATATTATCAATCATTCTTTGTGATTTTAGAGATTCTATTTCTCTGGAAAAATGGAAAGATTTCATTTCAGACTGAAGTAAATCACTTTTCCTCACTGGACCAGCTAATTGCAAATCATCTACTTACTAAATTTTCCATGTGCTGGTAACATCTGTTCAGCAGTGGCCTTTTTCAAAATTTACAGCAGCACAGCATTATAGCCATGTCTTTTTGTCCCTCCTACATGCAATCTTTTCCTTTCTGCTTTGCTCTGGGTGCCGTCTGTACGTATATTATTGCAGCAGAAAAAAGTAGAACATTAGCATCTGTTAATCCTTTTATACCTCAGGTCTTCACATGTTTGTCCAACTCTGCTTTTCATTGTGCTTGCATGGCTCTGGAATAACCTCAAAATTCCAGATACGGCAAAACAACCCAAAGTCTATCCAAGCCCTGTGGTGCTGCTGGAAGGCTATTTTAGAATTAAGATAATTCAGTGGTTTAAGTGTGTTTGCTGGATCCCTAGGAGCAAACTTTTACCCCACTTTGCAAGGATTTAGCCATTCAGTTGTTATTAATATTGAGCCATGCTGCTGAATCTACATGTTCTATAAGGAATAACCTAGTTTTGAGTGCCTTCCTTTACATTAGACAACTTATTTTAGCAAATAATAGAAAGGATGAAGGGAAACTTTGCTTAACCTACAATTTTACAGTGCCATGAGAGAGGAGGAATGAGAGGCTAAAGAATAGCTAGCAAAGATCTTCACAGTAAATTTGGACCCTGGCTTTTCTTTCACACCCTGTTTGAAAGTATATGTTGGCTAAAAAAAGAGTCCCAAAATATCCTGATTTGGAAGGGACCCAAAAGGATCATGGAAAGAAGCAAGAGATCATTGTAGAGCTGCAGTTGCTGCCAAAAGGGTACGTTTGTTTAAATAACGTGGGGTGAGAGTCCAGTAAGGACATTTATCCATATTGCAGTGCAGAATAAAGTACCCGGCTCATCTCTAAAACAAGGAAGTGCTTTATCCAAAGCAGTTCAGGTTTTTATAACAAATGAGGAGCAATTTCCTCTGCTGCACAACATGAGGACCAGACAGGCAGGAGGGCAGCAGCACCACAATCAGGAGGCTGAGTAGGGAGATGCTTGAATTCCCTCAGTGAGACTGGAGCAGGGACAGCAGGTAAACCTTGTCCTTTGGAGACTTTGAGTCTATCTCACCCACTTCAGAAATCTCATCTGTGAAACCCTGTCCCACAGCTAAGTGCTTCCATCAGAAATTCTAGAGCTGAGAAAAAAAAAAAAAAAGAGAGATTTTCTGTCTCATTACAGCTAACAAACAGAGCTTGGGCAAAGAAAGTGATTCTGATATCTCTTTCCCTGCTTTCTGCTCCACAGGTGTATCATGAGACAGCTGAACATTTTGGTATCAGATCTGTAGGTTCTCTTGATGAAATCATGCATTTTATAAGACAGAATTGAATATGCAGCAGTGCAAAGGAAACTTAAAGAAAGGAAAACACCATTGGAAGCTGGCAAAGTTGGCATATTCTTATTTATAGTGAATAGTTAATAAACTACAAAAAGATTGTGGTTTCAGTGGGAGGGGATCCGGCATGGAACAGCCAAGTGCTCAGGCCATTGGCCCAGCACATGGCAGCCGTGGTTTCAAGTCGAGGATAATCAGCCAGCTCCAAACCTGCCCAGGAAGCTCGACCCCAGCAGATGATGCCCTCTAGTCATCCCCCTCCTCTCACCTGTGCTTTTGCTTTTTGTTATTCTTTTGCCGGGTCTATTCTGAGGACTGTGCTCTGAACACATCCAAGGCCTCTCTGAGCATATCCACTGCTTGCAAACAATATTTATACAACTCAATTCAACATCAAGACTAAAAAAGGTTAATGGGATCCTCATTTCCAAATGCAGAAAGATGAACATTATCAGGGATAAAAAAAGCCAAAGTCCTCTTGAGGTCACTTATTAATAAATGCGAACAGGTATAGGGGCTGCAGAGCAGCTTGTGGCACCACCACTTCTCAGTCTATCACAGGCAAACCCCTTTTATCAATGGGCTGATAGGCATGTTATGCAAACCACGGGGTTAAAAACATCATTACATTGCTCTACTATTCCACGCACACAGTGAGTTCTCCAGGAGAGGTACTCTTGCACATGGGACCAGAGTGGCTCATGCTCTATTTGGAGATGTAGGTTCACAGGGTGTCTTTTAAAGCGGCATTTGAAGTTTTAGTGGTAACTAAACCTTCTCTGAACTGGGTTAACAGCGGAAAAAAACACAAAAAAAAACCCAAAAAACCAAACCAACCAACCAACCAAACAAACAAAACCCCCCAAAAAAACCCAGTAATTGAATTGCCAGGGCTTCCATGCTAAGTTCTAGCTATTAGTGTGCTTGGCAGATGCCAGACAGATCTAACTATACGAATCCTCTGTTCTCTAAACAACTCCTAGGATAGAATCACAGAATCATTAAGATTGGAAAAGATCTCCAAAATCATCAAGTCCAAACTTTGACCAATCACCATCTTGTTAATTAGACTATGGCACTAAGTACCACATCGAGTCAATTGTTGGATACCTCCAGCTATGGTGACTTCACCACCTCCCTGGGCATTCCATTCCAATGCTTAACAACCCTTTCAGTGAATAAACTTTTCCTATGTCCAGGCTCAAACTCCCCTGGGACAGTAGAGGTTATATCCTTTTGTCATAAAACAACTCATAAAGCACAACACAGAAGCGACCAAAGCCTGACATTCACCAGGTTTCTCATAATCAAATTTTACAATTTTCAAAACCAACTCAGCAATGACTGCAAATTGCTAAAGAATAAAGTAGCAAATGATAAATTGATTGCCTGCTGTTTCTTTGTGCACTAATTTGTGTTATGGCTTTCCAATCTGAAATTGCTTGACTAGATTTTTGCCGATTGTTTTTTCTTAGCTCAAATTACAAATGAAATGACTGTTATAAACTGAACATATCAAGTCTAATGAAGAATTGATCAGTTGTCATATTGTAGGGTTTTTCTGAATACTGGTTTCTAGTCTATTTTCTTAAGATGAAAATTACAGTTGTTAGCCAATTACCAACTAAGAATGCAAAATTGAGTCTGGCTTTGATAACAGAAAGATGGAAGAAAGCCTGAAATAGTTCATGTCTGCCTGTAATCACCTTGTTTTACTTATGAATGGGGATACACAGATAACATTTTCTGTTGAATTATTCCCTAGAAAAAGCATTAAGATCTGGTTGCTTCCTCCTTCAGTAATGTTATTTTTTAAATCATGTTTTTCAATAAAAGGTACAAATTTATTTTATAATTGAAAAGTATACTGTCACTGTTATCAGGCAAGAAGGAGTTGGAAAAGTAGAATTGAAAGCTCAGCATGGAAATGGCTCCATGGAAATAAAAAATTGCTAGGATTCATCTCATCTGGTGAGAGGAAACTGTACTGCACTACCAGCGTATATGGAGAGTAGTTCCCATTGAAAAATCTTCCACCTGGAAATCTGATTTTCTTTTACTTTTTTTTCTAAAGAACTAGAAAGTGTCAGTGCTGCACCTCTTCTAAAAAGCACTGGCACCACATTTCCTCTATGTGGTGGAGGAAATCCACATCCCATCCCATCCCAATCCATCCCTGTATGGGAAGCCCTCCCACAGCCTGACTAGCCACTGAAGGACAGAGCTCATTTCTGGCTCAGAAGCGCTTCTGAGGACACAGATCTCCCCAACACATTTTTTAAGCAACCAGAAGCTTTACAACATACAAATCTACACTGTGATTAAAGTTAATTCACTGTAAATGAGAAAAAAATCAGTCGGTTTACCTTCTGCATGGCTGATCCTGATCAAAACACATCTGCCTATAATATGCACCATATGGGGCAACAATTGTCTCCTATTTATTCCTGTGTCTCCCTAATCCCCTGTGTTCCCTGTGAACATGCATATCTGTACCTGCAGCTCTAGCTGGATGGTCACAGAAAGTTGTTTGGCTTTACACATAGGTAATTATGGAGGTGTTTTTTCTTATTACTGTAATTACATCCTAAAAGGTTGTGCAGGTAGCAGCTGTAAAGTGATGAAGACTCAGCTGATACCAGCTGAGCTGAATTTTTTTTACATCAAAAAGCAGCTTATAACTGAAGGCCTTATAGGTTCCTGAAGCCATGCTATTTTTATGGATGCTTCTACTACTACTGGTAAATAAGCAGAGATCTGTGGAGCAACCAAAGCAGAGACAACCCCAAACAAAAAGGAAAATAACTGCCTGTTAGAACAGTGAGTTGGGAACTAAATTCCACTAAATAAAAATACCAAATGCATTTATCTGAAGGTTTTGTATACAGGAACTGAAAGCCTTGTTCTTACATGGCATGAATAGGCTTCAACAGATCTCTATCAGGTGCTGGACACAAAACCAGGTGTCTGAGATTCCCCTGGAATATTACCATGGCTGAGGGAAACAGCTGGCTGGAACTGCGACCATCCCGTTCCTACAGGAGAAAGATAATGATGCATTTTAAATTTGAAGATATTACGACTCTAAGTACAGAAACTGTGTCTTTCGAATTTTGAAGAAACAAACAGTGAGGATTGCTGATAAATTTGGATTTTAGAAATCTATTAGGCTTAATGTCGCACTTCCACGGTTGGGAGTACACAGCTTTATCTTATCACACTGCCCAGGCAGGCTGCCGGCTATTTCTAGCTCATGACCTTTTATTTCAATATTTTTTTAATCCATCCAAAGTGTTATAATGCATGAGAAGAGGTTTTTGCATCCACAGCAGGAGTTGTTATGAACCTGAGCCTGTTTTGTATCAACTCTCTCCAAGTTCCAAAGAGTGCACAGCCTATGAGGGGATGAAGGACAGGGTCAAAGAAGACCTAAATTTTAGTAAGAAGGAGGCAAGATCCTTGCAGGTTTGTGCAGTAGTTGGGAAGTGGAGCATGTCCATGTGCATCACTGCAGAGCAGTAATGAATAAAGCCTTACTCCAAAGGCAAGAGCAAACCCAACCATTCATCCTAAATGTCAAACCACTGACAGAAAAGCCCATTATAAGCACGTGAAGAGTGTGCAGCTGCCGAAACCACTGTTGTGCCAGTGAATGGAATGAATAATAGCCATGAATAATAACAAAACAATAGCAGGAAAAATTGCCTCGTCACCTTGAATACATTAGGAACTAAATCACACCCAGGACACATGCACGGATCTGGCATTTGGCAGCTCTAAGCTGCTCACAGTCAGAGTCCCCTTAGCTGTTCTCCAGTCTTTGCTGCTTCCTGGATGCAACGACAGCAAGTCAGTGGTGACACTTTCCCCAGCTTAATACCATCCATATGCAGAATTACGTTGAAGAAGTGGGGGAAAATGTGGCCAAAATTCAGCATTAGCCATGGGAGCAGTTTGGAAAAATGTGTGGCTCGCAAATTGTAATTAGCCTGTGTCGTGTTTGAGGTATAGAAACAGCTCCAGCTCTCAGAGGGGTAAGTCATGGAAATCAAATTTCCATCTGAATAGAGCCCAGTGGGTTCTAAAATCAAAACATGTGAGGGTTTTTTTTGCTGCTGCTATTTAGTAAAGGTACATTTGTGACTGTATGTAGAACTGAGATTAGAGAGGTAAGAAAGAACCTTTTCATTTGGTTTCACTTTTTCATTCTGAGGGATGAGAGCAAAACAGACCAATCAATAACAATAATTATAATTTTCTTTTTATTGATTGCTCAGAAGTCCTTAAAGGCATCATCATTAACTCAGAGATAACTTAAGGCAATTTATGAGTTTTTAAATTCTGTTCTGACACAGAAATATTAAGTGATTTCTATATTCAGACTCTTAGCCTGCTTGGCCATGAGGCCGAGCCAGAATGAGCAAGGAGGAGACTTGGTAAAATATAACAGAGCTATTGACACAATTTGGCTTTATTGCTTTTTCTAAGTGGCACATTCAATAGGTGGTTCTGTATTTCACAAAACAGGGTGTCTACCCAATTCACCTGTCCTGTACAGCTGCCCATTGCTTTTTATCCGTGTGATGTGTGCTGTCCCTCTTGTGTCCACCAAGTTACTCGTGAGCAACTTTCACATTGATGAGAAATGACAGATAGTGAGTCCTGGAGACTGAAACATTGTAAAGGACTACACTCCTGCTGGAAACTTCTTGGCTTGTTCACATCAGTTGGCCACACATGTATTGTCCCTGAAAATAAACACTCGGTTTCTTCATCATTTTTATTTATGGAGCACTGAAGAGAGTGCTTTCTATCCCATCTCCTCTGACAGTGTTGCAAACTCCACACTGAGCTAAGGAACGAAGAAGTTCCTTAGACTTTGCTCACACTTCTCCCAGGGACCCCTTATTTTCACCTATTTTGTCAGCCCCTTTTGACACCTCTTCTGGCCTGGTGCAAAATGCTTGTCTGCCTGTCTCTGCATCCTACTGTATGAACTATATGCAGCTCATTGTTCTGCAAAGTATTCAGGGGATACAAAGAGTAGAAGAAAAGTCTCACATAATCAATTCCTCATTTCTAAACCACAAGTTAAAAATAGAAATGCAAGCCAAGAGAAGAGATACAAGCATGCATAAATATATGTTTGCTCTGGAACTGAATGTTGGCCTTTGGTTTGTCAATAGTATATTCCTTTACTACACAGAAGACCAGGATGATAAGTGAGCTTGTTCCCAGACAAATGAAATTCAGATGCATCATAAAGACAACACCTTCAGATTGTAGGGGTTTCTTTTTTTCAATTATACTTTCCATCAGGGCTCCATGCTGTTATCTTTGTGCTGAAGAACAGAATTCCCTAAGAATTAAGCAACAAACTAATTCTGCCTGATGGGAGAAAACTCTAACTAGAGTTTCAGTTCCATATACCACAAGTACAAAATATCAAAGTCTTGGTATAGAGCATCCTTGGGTCTGAGGGAATAAGGAAAGGGATCTCTTCCCACACCATTGCCACTGTCACTGGTGCTTGGACCACACTCAGGCACTGCAGAAGGGTGTATACAGGCTGTGTTTTGTTTCCAAACACAGCAGCTCCCTAGAGTGGAACACTCTAAAGCCTGCCTTGAAAGAATAGTGCTTATTCTGTAAGACATACACAGTAAAGAGTCTTTAATTGCATGTTGAGATCTTTGGGTTACAAGAAAAGGCTTATTTTAAAAAACTTCTAAGGGGAAGTCTTAAGCAGTAGAACTCCAGAAAACTATGTTCCTGCGTGGCTTGGTTTTCCTTCTTCTCAATTCTGTCTGTTATTCAGTACAAATAACATGTCTTAAACACATCTTATTCTTTTCAGCAGGTGCTAAAGACTCTTCCTGGGTCAATATTTCTATAATTACATTCATTTTGCACAATGGTTCATTTATCTCTATTAATTTTGCCTTATGAATGTTTTATGACTTGTTCAAGCCCTGGCTATTATGAGTATGTGGTGTTTATACAATGGGCTTTCTCATCATTTCAGTTCAGTAGGAGGTTCTTCTGCTTCTGAATTCTTTGAAAATAGTTTTATTTATTAGCAATCAAGGCCTTTTTTTATAAAATTATTATGTTTTATCTACCAGAGAGGAGCATGCATGCTTCAAGCATCTTATTTAGTGATCACTGTGACATTCATAAAAAAGTTCTGCCTTTAAATATTGCTAGGAATAATTTTTTTGTCATCAGCAGGCAGAATAATTGCATTAAAGTCTTAGGATCCATGAAATAAGGCATCAACTTTTGTCTTTAATAAACTGTCATGTATTACTTAGCTACAACTGCCTTATCTATTAATAAATGATTGTTCATCTGGAACTTGCATCCACCAAAAGGAATTTTTAAGTGCTCTCAGATCACTGGCTTCTACTGTTGTTTCGAACACGTCCATTAAGACCTTGGAAAGAATTTCCCTTTCCCAACATCTGTTTTCTACCCAAACTCTACTTCAATGGATGGTGAATCATAATATGGAGAAGTGATGGCACTGACATGCTGAAAGCTTCAGGAGCTTTCACCTGAGCTCTGCTGCATCAGTGAAATGCAGCCCCGGGCACGGAAATGGCTGGAGATTGGAAGGTTTCCTTCTGTTTCTAAAGCAGAAAGAGAGGAAAGCAAACACATTCTTTGCCTGCAATTAATTGGAGTTATGATTTAACAGCCTGGGCACTTCGGACTGATTTTTCCAGATGTAAATATTCCATAATTTTACTGTGAAGAGATAGTCAAACACTCTGGGAAATGTTTTGTTCCACTATGGATTCTAACAAATAAAAAGTGGAAATTTGAAAATCTGACAAGGAGGAAGGGACTTCAAAAATTCACAATGTCATACAAATGTGAAAAATATGAGTACTCTTATACATAATTTGAAACATATATATGTTAATATACATGCATACTTACATATACATACTACATGTACATTGTCAAATGTCATACTTACGATCTCCCCAGCACCTCCCTGCTCTGCCTTAGAGCAAAGCCATGTGAAAGCTGTTGGGCAGCCCCACTTCCCAGTCCTCCCTTCAATTTTAGGAAGAACCTCCAGATGGGTTCCTATGATGTGGGAGACGATGCCAAGAAAGAAATTTGGGTTTGGGAAGCCATCTATTCCTGATCACAGAATAATTATAACCCATCTCCAAATGGTGCTGCTGGTTAGTTTTACCTGGATCTGTCACTGTGTTTTCATTCACCCTCCACACAAAAATTATTTTGTGATCTGCCAGTTATTTCACAAGGCTTTAGAATGCCCTTTAGATATATTGCGTGTCTGCCATCACTTTGCCCAAAGCAAACATGCACCTCAGGCTTGTGGACTCTATTTCTTTCAGGGTTCTCTAGCTGCCATCACCTATTGATATTATTTGATTTGCAGCTGCTATTCAAAGCAAACAAACAAAATCTCACAGCTTCTTAAACCTTCTTCCACGTAGGCCACTGATATTTACTGGGAGCAAAAGCGACAGGTAAAGCTCTATCACATTTTTACTCACCTGTAGAAATAAAAAACAAGGTCTAGCAAATTATTTCCTTCCAGTTTTTCAGCCTGCCACTCCAATTTTCCTGGATTTCTCCCTGATATTTCCAATGCTTCCTCCCATGGCCATGAGCATCAGCTGGGGCTGACAGACTCTTGACAAACACCTGGCGCTCACACAGCAGCCTCTTTTCCACAAACACCTCTGCCCAAGAAGTGTACAGGAGGCTCAGCTGCTTCCAGACCATCCAGCTACCAACCTGCTTGAAATAAAGCTGCAGCCAGCAGATGTTTGAGGTGTCAAATGTGTGGGTCTGCACTGGGAACATCCCAGAGCAATGCCCTAAAAACACCTTTCTGGACTCTTGCTTGGCTGGTTGCTGATGAAGCCTCAGTGCCATCTGGTACAACATCAATCAGCACACCAAGAGTGGGCTTTCTGGCTGCTGCACCCAGAATGTGCTGATACACATATCCTCCTCCAGCTGTGATCACATCAGTGCTTCCCTTAGCTGAGAGCCAAAACCCCATGTCCACAGCAGTGTTTCAGTGGGAAACAACGGTTCAGACTTCCTGCTCATTTTCCCTTGGGTAGTTCTAGATGCTTCTGCCTTTTGCAGGAGGCTCTCTTCTTCCCAGCAAGCACACAGGCTGCCCCTCATTTCCCACACAACTTTCTGTGAATCTCAACCTCCAGGCATTAACAGCAAGATTCCTTAGGGCTTCAATGGAGACAGGCTTCTCCCCACAGGACTTGTTTTATCATGTCACCAGACTTACTCAGATGTCATCTTCACTTAGCAGCTACAACAGGTATTATTATTTGTTTGTTTTTCGTGTCAGAAAAGAGCTACTCAGTGCCTTTTTGCCACAAGTTGCTGCTGCAAAATTGTTACGTTTTTTAAAAAGAAATAAGTTTTTAAGTCTAGTAAAGCAAAACATCCTTTTGTTTTAGCAACCATTCCTTGCCTTTATCGAGGGTGGTGGTGGTTGAAGAAGCAGTTCTTAGCAGGAGACTAAAGCACCAACTACCACCCAGCATTTAATTCCAGCAGCTCTGGACTGAGCGCCACAAAATCTGACTGCACAGTTTAATTCCTTCCTGAAGGAAACATGAATGGTCATAATGACCAGTTCCCCGAAAAGCCATCATTTGTTTCATAAGCCTTTTTAATACAATTATAGGAATAGAGCTGGATTAAATTAAATTTATAAGTTTCTCTTATGTAAAGAGATTAATATTTCCTTTTAAAGACAACCTAGTCTGCATACCCCAGAGTAGCAGTGACTCCTTACAAGACACGAATGTGGACTTTTATTCTTCCCCAAAACAGGGGGGATGATTGGGATACTGAGCACTTCATCACTGTACAGAAGCTTCATATCTGTACCTGACTTTGTCGTGAATTAAAAATGCACAAGAAGGCTTCCTCTGATTAGTGAAGCTGCAGTCACTACAAGGTATAGGTGGGCATCCCTCAGGTGAACAACAAACAGAGCTCAGCTGTGTCCTCTTGTTGTTTTTAAATAACATTTTTATAATGTAGTCTGATTGCAGCGATTCATTTATTTCTGCGGGAAAGCCAGTGCTAATTAACTTGTACCATGGCCTGCAATTTGCATGTTAAAGTTTACAATCATTCTGTCATAGGGCCATAATAAGCACTGCTTAACAAGGAAAACTCAGTAATTGAGGGGTTGTTCTGCTCACGGCTGTCTGCAAAACCTCGGTGAACTTTCGCAATGCCATCGACTCCACGTGCTCCGGTCTGATCTGCACCAGGGAGGGAACAAAATCCGTCAGGCTGACTCCAAGGGAGCTGACAGCGGATCAATTTGCCTTTCTGCCCCCAGATGACAGCCTCCAAGCATAGCTAAACCCAGTCAGAGGTATATTAACACGCTCTGACAGCTAATAGAGGGTAAAATGGGCCTTTAGAGGTGGTGGCTGCTTGAGCCAGGGGTTCATATGTGTATCCCTTAGGAAGTGAACACACGGCTCTAGTCCCAAATTCTGCTAAATTTAATGGGTGAACACCCCTCTCCTTAGGGACCTTGCATGCCTGTCCTGTGTGCTCCTACAAGTCCCTCCCTGCCCTTTGCCAGTCCCATGTGCAGTGTTCAGCTAACACGAGAAACAGCATTTTCTGAACAACTGCAAACAAAACCGTGCGAAGGATGAAAAATAATTATCCCTGTATCAGAGTCTAATACATTTGCATTGTTTAGACAGAGTAGTTAATCACTGGTAAGACCACAACATGTGGTGTGAATTTGGATTATAACTAATATATATTGAGCAGAAGGCTATTAATTACATTTAAAGGCACTATTTGATATTATTATTAGTAGTAGTAGTATTGATAAAGTGAACACAATTAATTACATTACAATGTTTTTGCAGGATTCCTGTGGCAATACTGTACAAAGAGCTGTTTGCTTTCAGACTCCTTTGTCTTTTGTTCAGAAAGGAGCTAATTCAGGCAAGCAAAAGGCATCACGAGCCAAGATTCTGTTCTTATTAACACTCCCAAAGCACTGAGTGATATTGAAGGGAACAGTGAGGGTCTACATTTTTTTAAAGGGTTTTTAAATTTAGGTAAACTTTTCATTTGTGTAAAATAGTTGGTCTGCTGAAATGTCATTTCTTCCCTTGGGCTGGAATTAGCAAAGGACAGTCCCCATGTGGTCCCCAGAAGGACTTCTGAGGAAGAGAATCAGATTCTAAATTTTATTAGAGGTGCAATATTTCCAAGTGTTCCCTCTCTAAAATGGCTCTTACCTACAGGAAAGAAAAGCTTAGGGCACTTCTTTTTTATTTAAAAAGGCAATTGTACTAATTCAGCTGAATTTTGCATTGGAATTGCAATGGCTTTGACAGTTTAGTTCCCTGAAAATTGCAATAAAGGCTCCGTTACGCTACATTTTGTCCCCATTCGTCTTGTATACCATTGCCTTGCCTTTGGCACAATCAAAATAATCTTTAAAAATAGTACCATAAATGGATTGACTTTGACCTTCTGAGTATCTTGTCAATAAAATAAAAATGATAAATGTGTTTCAGAATGCCACTGGCGTAATATTAAAGCAGAGTCACAATCTGCAAAGTGACATTTGAAAAATTATGCTGTGGGGAGGGGTCTTATTCTCTGTCAACGCTGTCACATAAATAAGCCCTATTTACAATGAAAAGGGGATTTTGCTCACTGCCAGGTTGTGCAGTTCCTGCGACGTGGCCTCTGCCTCTTACATCATCATTAGCAATTAAAGATTACTGCAGCAAGGAATTAGCTGAGCCTTCTGTTGCTGATGCAGAGCAGCTCCACCTCGGTCTCCTCCTGTGACCCTCTAGCACTGCTGACACAGTGAAAACAGGCTTGGCCTCATCAAGAAATGGCCCAGATAACCACAGAAAGGCCCTTTTTTCTACATGATCAGCTCTTTGAACTTCTAAAAGAATCATTGCAAGGCTTCTTTTCATCAGGTGATAAGTAAAGAACCAAATATTCTGTAAAAAATAAAGAGTTGTATGAAAATAAACAGGGCAAGCGAGTAAACAAACACATGCCAAGGGGCAGCAAGTTTGATTCAGACTTTGAGATGCACACACAGAAGCTCTGATGTATTTGGCTTTATGCTTCAAGTGAGTCTGACCTATGGCTTGAATATTTGCAAGCCTAATTTGAGCTGATTTCTAAAAACCCTGTACTGTTATTTTTACACCATTTATTTTTCCCCCCATTTCTTGTTCTCATTCTTCTAAAAACATATTTAAAAGTATGTGAAGTGCACCTTTATGCTTAAGCATCAGTTCATATCATGATTAAAATGCTCATGCATACAGTAAACTAAATTAAAAATTAAATTAAAATTAAACCCGCATATATTTTCAAAGGTCACAGGGCCTTGGAACCTCAAAACATTACTCAATTTCTGAGGAGAAGTGACTCTATTAATCACTAAAGGTAGGCTGAAATCATGTTAAAAGGGTAAGGTTTCTGGTCTCCATTCAGACATGATGAAAATCTAGACAACTAAAATTTTATGTTACCAACCTTACAATTCTATATATTTGATTCCGAATTTGATCTTTTCCTGCTGTTTGCCTTGAAAATTAGCTCAGTCCTGAACTGAATCTTAACAAAAAAGGACATAGCCCTCTTTAAGCACCTGTTAACAGTACCCAGTTGAATTAACCTGTTTCACATTGCCCTGTGCAGCTCCCGAGTGCTCACCGGACGGACACCGGATCCTCCGCAATCCCCGCCGGAGCACCAGGTTTGACTCCCTGGAGCTGCAGAGGACAGCAGTTGAGGAGCTGGTGTGTGACCACTCCCTGCCACCGGCATGGTACCGCTTCCTGATCCACGGCAGGCCCGCAGAGATGCCAACCAGGTGCATCGAAGTCAGTAAAACTTGAGCGCTAACCCTGGGGAACTTGAGTCAACCCTCTCGTGTGGTTTTCCTCTCTTTCCATCTCTATACTCTCATAACCACTGGACTGCAATGAATGAGTGGGAGTGGGAAAACCGCTCTAATGATGATAACAGTGATAATAATGACAATGATAACAGCAACAATAACAAATACAACAATAAAACCAACAACAATAGTAGCACTGTCATATCCAAGGGCATTAGTCAGAGACGGGAATCCCTGTGCACTAGGCAATATTCAAATGGACTAGGCAATATTCAAATATAAAACCAGGTGTTTATCAGCTCTGGAGGGAGATATTTATTAATCCATATATGTTACTGGAAGCTGTACTTTTTTCCAAGCAACTCCGTTGCTTTAAGAATGGGTTCTGTGACCTGTCTCTTCCCCCATATAATTTATTGTGAGTTAGGAATACTTTCTTCTCACAGTATCAAAAGGGAAAAATCAGAAAAGGTGATTATTTAAAGAGATCTGTAGTGATACAGAAGGAAAAGCTAAATTTGGGTCTTTTTCTGCTATTACCATTTCTTGTATTCTTTAGTCTTGTAAATATGCTAATGGCTTTCTAGAGCCAAAAACCCTCCACCACACAAGACTACTCTCTAAAAGAGACAAACCAATAATTATCTGGGTTTATGTGTGTTTAATATGTATGACAATAACATTTAACCTGCAATCATTGTTGCCAGATCAACTTGAGCCCCCAACTAAAGTCACTGCCACCTCAGACAGCTCAGCTGCAGGAGGTTAGAATAATTTCAAACACATAGTTAAACAACATTATTCTGAAAATAATAAACTAATTACCCCAAATTACTTTAAAAATTTAATATTCAAATTAGAGTGCCAGAAGGTTTGGTATCAGGTGATGCTACCCAAGGTGGAGAACCCTCTCAAAATTATCCAAATATGATTTATATCCATTCAAAATGGACCTGTGAGCTCCTCACAATAGAAGTATATCTTAATAATCTAACATTTAATGAAATGTTAAGAGAGAGCTGTTACTTCTGTGGGATTTCTAACTCACTGCATACACAGACCATAAATCCAATTAACATGAATAAATTGGCAGGATTACTACTGAAATATTAATTTCATGGCAGGTCATCCTTGAATATACCAATGCATTATGAAGTATATTTTTACAAATTGCTCTATAAGTCTATATATGTTCTATAATATTATTTAATTTGTCATTTTATTTCAAAAATTTTGAGATCGTGGCAATGCTTGACCGTATCAGATTTCTTTTCAACAATACATGTTTTGTTTCTTTTAATCTCTTCTCTTGAGTTTTTTATTCAAGTTTATGGAGCTATATTCGTTAATTTAGTTTCTTATCTTGTAACATAATGCTTGCCATTGGTTTCTTCATTATCCTCTGAATGACAGTAAATCTCTGCTTTGCCATGCTGATGAGGGATTACATCTGTTAGATGTCACAACTGGAAGAATACGCTTCTTTTAGATCTTCACCTTCTAAATCTGCCTCTACATTCTATCTCTTCCACTTAATTAAATCATTATTTAATTTGGTTTTCCATTTAGTTTGAGCAAAACCTCTGGAACAAAATAATTTAAATTAATAACTGCACAGCTTTCGCTCCTTAATAAGCAGTTATTATTGGACATTCCAGTCTGGCTGGAGTGAGCTGATTTTAATTAAACAAGTCAAAGACAAAGCCCTGAACAGATAGAAGAGAAAAGAGACCAAATAAAGCCTGACAATTTGGGTGGAGAATCAAAAAGTACATTACTCCAGCATCTTGTAAAATATATGCCTGGTGATACCCTGTTGATACTGGCCCGATACAGTTAGCTGCTTATCGATGGATAAGATTAACTTCTTAATTCAAAGTGCTAGTAGGTAATGGCTTTTGTCACCCAATTGAGCTTAGAAGGGATTTAAATCCTAATGGAAATTTAGAGGTCCTGCCCAGCGTGGGAGAGAGTTGCAAGAGGACAAGTAGCACCTGCTGGGAGGACACAAGGCAGGTGAGCACTCAGAACAGGCTGTGGTTCTTGGGCAGGGATAGCTGACTGCTCCAGACAGGCTCTCAATGCCTTTGTTCTGAATCTTGCCATAAAAAACCCTCCACAGTAAAAATGTGGCCCTGTCAGCATGTAGTTTCATAGCCATAAGAAGTATTATATTCAACAGAGAGGAGAACCAGGTCCTATAAAGACGTGAGAGCCCCAGACTACAGCCTTGTCACAGCTAAGAGCCACAGCAAACTTCACAATGAAAAATGAGTCACAGCTGTTAAGGAACTGCTTGTCATCTGCTAATTTTATAAAAAAGTGAAAAACAAAGGGAGAAAGGACAGAAGAAAAATACAAAAGCTTTTGTGTCAAAGAAAGTGAAAATGTATTCCTGAACTCTCTACCCCTTGAATCCAACTGCTGTACATACATTATTCCTCCAGTGGCAAAATGGTTTTGATTGAAACAGCTTTCCAACTTAGGCTTTGCCTGCTGAATTTCTCGGGATGGTGGGGAGGGTAACGAATGATCCTGACCTTCCTCCCTCTATTTCTTCCTCGCCTTTCCCCCTGTTCTCCCAAAGGAGGCACAGCAATTACCAGATCCTGGGCATGCTCTCTTGGCCACAGCCACTTCCCCATCTGTAACCATATCCTAGTAGAAAAGCAACACAAACTTGTAAATTGTGGATCCCCAGGTATGAGGCTGCTGCCTACAGACTGCAAACAACAGTTTGTTCTTCAAGAACTGCCCAATTCTCTGTGAAAGGCAAAAACATTAAAGGAAGTAAGCATAGGGAAGCTTTTACTAAGATTAAGGCAGTGTTCTAAGGAGCAAGAAAGAATGCACAGACATGGCCAGACCTAGTAGCAAAATGACCTTCAGAGGAAGAACAAAAGTGATAGAAAAATTAAAGCTCAACAGAGAATCCATTAAAAATACAGAGGAGTATTTAACAGCTAATATGGGAAAAACATACATCAATTACAGAAATTTCAGCTTCTGAATTAAAATTACACAGGGTATGTGCATACATCTGTATACATGTACATATGGGCAAGCCCCATGAGAGGCATAAACACTAAAAAGAAATGTGACAGAACATAACACACCAAAGTTATTGAAGATCTGCTCCACAGTCTGTGGATTACAGCAGAGCAGTGCACGCTGCTGCCTGTAAAGTAAATGCAAATGCCATGCCACACTCACAGCAAAGATAGAAATAGGGCTGCAAGTGCACTCCTTCCCCTCATTTACATGGGGGTAAAAAAATATGAGTCATATTCTGAGATTTTAAGGAAAAATATCAATTAAGAACTTGATTATGCAAATAGTAATTGATTCTGGAGCCAGCAATGATACTCCTAAAACCACACAAATGAGTCAGCCTCATTCCTTCTCAAACAATGCTCATATTTTCAGCTTCGAGTAGTCAATTCCACACAGCAAATAATAAGCTAAAAAGAAAGGGATTAAAAACAGAATCACTGCTGGAAAAACTGCCACTATCAAACACTTGTGCTCTGAAACAGAGGATTCCTGGTACCATATTTCTTGAGTGGAGAGATTAACACAAATGTTACGTCACTGTTAACAAAAACCACTGCACACCCAGTGCTGGGGTGGCAAAAACGTACGGGCACAGCACCAGCTCCTGTCAGCTCCAGTTCAACCTTTCAGAGCAGCCAATGCTTTACTCTGGGTTTCCTCCCAGCCTTAAGGCAGTCCTTTGGTTCTCTCCATTTCCTGCAGTGCTGCTGACAGGCAGGGACCAGAAACCTTCAGTCATCTCTTGCCTTATCATGAAGGTCCACTGGTCCCAGGTGCTTGTCCTCACCAGCAGCTGAATGTGTTTTTCTAGAGGGAATGGCAGGAATGGGGGAATAATTTCACGTTTGCACATTAACAGTCCCCAGCAACCCTTGGTTCAGGGGCTTCTGGATTCAGACGTGGGTTGTATAAGACTTTAAAGTCATTTCTCCCCCACGAGCCAGTCCCGTGACTGTAATTTTTGGCATACACAATTCTGTAACAAGTTTTCCTACAGTTTAGTTATGGGTACAACGCTCTGTTTGGGAAATGCCCAGTAATACCTGCCTATGATGGTGTATCAATATTACTTCCAGTACCCTTCTTCAGAAATTTGATCCTCTAAATCTGCAAAACCATCTCCAAGCCTGTATACGCTCTAAATACATGTACAACTGTATAAGTGCAAACAGAAGGATATGTTATGCAGTAAGGGCTGGAATTTTCTTAGCTATTGCATTTTCAACCATACAAATTTACTTTTATATTGGCTCAAACATAGGCCCAAATGCTTATCTTTGGTGCACAAAACAAGGTCATGTTAAAGCACTTCAAATCTAACCTGCCTATGATGCTTAATATTTCAGCCCCTGGAGAAGGAGAAGGTTTATTTTTCCCATACTCATTTTAATTCCCTCCTTTTTAACCTGTTGTAGAGCATTTTATACTCACAATAAAAACACATCTCAGCTGTATACTATTAATTTAGTATTTTGTTTCAATTTTTGCTTTGCTCTGAATCCAACCCTACTTTGCTTTGCAATTGTTCTAAGAATTTAAAAGCAAGTGACACTTTCAAGGTATTATTTCATCCATAATTCTCTTTCTCACTCACATACGTGAATATTCCAAATCATAATGGTAGGTATGAAGAAGCTTTGTTTTCCTTGTTTGTTTTTCAGAGATGCAAAAAGCCTTCTATAGAAATTACAATTACAGCCTCTACTGTTCAGAGGCATGTGCTTAAAAGAAAACACAAGGCAGGCATCAGTTTAATTGCTACTACAGATATTCCTGATGTAAACTGTGGAGTTCGGGCCCAGACTGAAATAAAAAAATTTTATTTACTTTTACTTAGTGCAAAGAAATTTGAAAAAAAAAAAATAAGGCAAAGTAAAGTTTTGAGTGGATAACAGATGCAAAATCACAGTGCTTTAACTGCCAACCAGCAGCACACCAAAAAGCCTTCCATCTCCATCCAACTAAAACAATGCATTTCTCACATATGGTGCTACTTATTTTTAACAGCATAATTTCAGCAATACCCCAGTGACGAGAACAATCAAGCTTGATTTCTTTGTGCAATTATGAAGAACCGTAGTGTTCAATCAATCAAACTTGTTGATACTTCAAACTCCAACCTAATGGAAGGAGACATCACTGGATTAAACAACAATGGTTTGTCTCCTCGTTTTGGCAAAGAGGGAACAAATTTTATTTTATTTTTATATTTAGGTTTGCTAAACTGGAGTATTTAAATGATTAGCTGGTAGCTAATTATGAATCAAAAATACTTAATGAATGCTTACCTGCCACATAGAGGTGTTGTGAAGATTAATTAGGTAAGGTTTACAAAATGCTTTGAAGATTAAAAACACCACAACAATAATTGGATGAAATATGCAAGGATACTGAAGAAACCTGGTAACAGCCTAAAATCTCCCTTTTGTGTTAGAGAAGTTCTCCTTTGTGCAAGCTGTGTCACTGGATGCCTAAACTCGTGGAGTTTGCTCCTCTGTGAAGGCAGCTGTGTAATTCCTCTTCCTTTTGGAAACTCTGAATTATGGTGTGAGATTCTCACAGCTTTACAATATCCTTAGAGCATCAGTGGCTGTAGGTATTGCAGATAAATGCTCTATCCTAAATGCCAATCGTTTGCTACCTCTGTATTTAATTTTCTGGTTACTTTGCCACATGACAGCTACAAAATTTAATGCTAATTATGCCACAGCTGGGACTCGAAAATTTTGGCTCTTTGAAACCTCTTCTCCAAGACTTTGTTTCTCTGTCTTTTAATTCACAGAGGTCTCATGCAGCAAATCCTTTTGACTTGTGTGGGGCAACTTGCCTGACTCAGACGGACAGCAAGCAGCTTGTAGAAGAAAATCAATTCATGTATGCTGTAGAGCTGCCAGGAAAACAGAAATACCTGATTTATAACAAAATTCTTCCCTGGCCAGCCTGTAATACTGCATTATAGCTTCTTACAATAACTTTCTGTCTCACAGTCCGACTTTTCCCGGGTGCAAAATCCCTCAGAATGGTTGGCTACTGCTTGTAATTTGTGCCCATTACACAACGAACTATCTCGCTCGTGAGATTTCGGTGCAGGATTTGCCAGGATAAATCCAGGGTGCCGGAGATCCCAGCGGGGGGTTATCAGGAAGCCTGCACACAGTGCTGGGGCTGACGTCAGGGATGCTAATCCACACTCTCTCGAGCGCTGAAATGGCTCACAGACTTGCGGCGAGGATAAATGCAGAGGGAGAAAATCCCCCTCCTCTTATTTCAGCGTTTTATTTTTTTTCCCCTCTGTGTTAACAAGGGCTACAGACCCACTTTTACATGTGGAACACTTTTTGTCTTTTTTCACAGCCAGAATGAACTCACATCTGTCTATTTATCTCCATGGCCCACAGCACAGCAGATAGGTGGGTATCTCACTAATGAATTATCTTCTCAGCACTGCTTCAAGGCAGGGAAGTGCTGTTACCATCTCAGCCACCTCCACCTCTGGTTGACAGATAAGGAAGCGAGGTACACAAAGAGTAAGTGATTTATTTGCCCAAGGTCAGGCAGCAAGCAGAGAAACTGAGGCACTGCCTGTGCCTGGCCAGAGGCAGCCCAACAGTCACACTCACAATGGCTCAGCACTGACACGTACTCTCTGTAAGGGGGAAAAATTTTGGGCAATTTCAGTGGCATGTCTCTGGAGTCCTTGTTTTTAGAAGCCAGAAAATAATTAGCTCGAAATGGAAATCAGACTGTGTCATGCCATAAGCTTGATTTTTTTCAAATACCCTTCCTTTTGTGGGTGTGCACCCCCAGTCCCCTGACCCTGCTTCCTGGCTCGTGTGACTGCCAGGTGCAACTCAAACTGCGGGAGGGCACTGGTGCATGACTTAAATTTATCCTTTGGCTTTCACCGCTTCCTCCGCTGTCACAAACAACTTTTGATCTTAAAAGTGAAGCAGCAAACCTGGACCAATGGGAAAAAATTGTGGGGCTGTTTTTGTTTTTGGTTATTTTTTTTTCAATTTGATTTGTAGCCAAACATTCACACTGGAAGGAAGTTGTTCCCCAGTTCAGACTGGTAGAGATGGTTCACTATCCCTGGTTGAAGAAATGGAAAATGATTGCAGCAGTCACACTCTGCTGAATAGGACTGATGTCTGACACTTAAATTATTGTCAATATTTGGTAATACTTTTCAAACTTTAGCTCAAATACCTCTGTGCTTTGCATATTGGCAAATGCTAGGTAATGGTGCAGAATAACGAGTCACCATTGTAATTGGCTTTGTATATTTAATAAGGCTCTGATTATACCTAATCTCCTCACTGAGGTACTTAAATTAAAGACAGCCTTGGAGAATCATGTTCCTTTAGTCAGTGGAAAGAGCAGGTACAGAGGGCAGCTCAGATATGAGATGCCTGAACATCCCTCTGTAAGCTGGGAGAGAGAAATCAGTCTTAAACTACTTAGGATCAACTCTTTCTGCTTTGGGATTTCCTGTGTTCAGGGTATTCAGGGAATTTGGTAATAGATAAAAGCCTGAAAGTAAAAACAAAAAATATAAATTATTAAGTCATGCATATGCTGCCCACGTGATTTGTACATCCTGCATATGTGTCTCTCTTCAAGAATGAATTAGAGGTTCAGGCTCCAAATATGTGTCCAGTACCTGCTGGAAGGGTAGGGCAGGAGCTGCCAGGACCATGGCAGGTGAAACTGTAGCTGTTTTGGAGGCAGGTGGTGGAGTGTGATACTCTGAGCATCACCTGCTGCTTCAGGGTGGTCCTAACACCTTCTTGTCCCTCATGCTCTGTCAGCCTTTGCTTTCCTCTGCCACAGATGAAGCATGGATGTGTCCAGCCAGCTGATGTGGCCCAAAGGTGCTTCCCAGGGAAGGGATATGGCCTGTTTACATGCTTTCACCTTTTTCATACAAACCAACCAAAACCACTTTGGAATCCAGTTAGTTTGTTCTTTGTGAGTTTTATCTGTGTAAAGTCACCTCTCTAAACCGAGCAAGACATTTTCATCCCCACCTACACATCCTTTTCACTGACCCTCCAGGTTCACCACGCTAAAATTCTTGGGTTTTAGTGATTCTCCACGGAGTCTTACGGCACTTGCTGCAAATGGTTCCTTTTGTGTCCATCCTCAGATGAACAAATGTGGGACACAAGCTCCGGTGTGGCTGTCACTGAAGTCTGAATCCCTGCCAGTCCCTGGAGAGAGCAAGAGGCTCACGGCCTGTGCCACCTGGCAGGTCCTCTTCGGGGGCACCAGGGACTGCTGCTTGTTCCGGATACCCGTCGCCGTCAGGAACTGCGGGGAGTTCTTTGTGTACCTCCTGCAGCCCACTCAAGGATGCATGGGCTACTGTGCAGAAGGTGAGGGTTGGTAAGGTATTTATCAATAAGATTACTTATGCCTCTCAGGCTGGGTGTTCAAAGGTCGTGGTGCTACAGTGCACGTCTCAGTGACCTTGTGAGTCAAGCATCACTCCCGGTAAGACGCAGACCGTGTAGAAAATAAATCACTGGCATCCAAGGTGTTCCTGAAGAATAGCTCTTATTACCAGTGCAAAATGTAATCTGGTGTGTATTACTGAAGCGCTCTTTGCTTGGTTACAGCTCACAAGTAACCTTTCCTGCTGTCTTTGGCTCCACTTTGGCTTGAAGTTGCAAAGCTAGTGAGTGGAGGCATCTCAGCTGTAGTGAAGCACTGTATCCAGGATACTGTCTCTAAGGTCTGTTCTTATCTTTATTAATCTAGCACCAACTGCCCCCACCTCCCCAAAAAAAAAGATAATTCTGAAACTCTGTAAGTAAAAAAAAAAACCAAAAAAAACCACAAACAGATAACATCTTTTTCATGACATTTATATAATTGTTCTCATCAGAAATAATTTTCAGCCTACTACAAGAGATGCAACCCCTGTTCGGTAGCTAGGAAACAAAGTAAAAACAGAAAAGCAATTGCTCATTCAGTTAAACCTTCTGAACTTTAGAGCATGTTCAGGTGCATATAGATTTCATCAGAAAAAGACACTTCTTTCTCAAAATGAAAAAAATTACTTTTACACTTCCCTTTCAGTGTTTTGGACAGAGATATGACACACTGAGAAACTAGGGTTATCAGCTTTCAATCAGGCAAAATCCAACCTTAAATAAATTTTAAAGAGAAAGATAACTATTTCCTTATCTTTATCAATATTTTAACATTCCCACATGAAGAAGAGGAAGGAAGAAAGGCTCAAAGAACACGAGATTAATTCACTACTTGAAATAAAAAAAAATCCATTAAAATAAATGAAACTGATTCTTTCTCAGAAATTACTTTTTAACTGAATAGAGTAATTTTTCAGTTTAAGCTTGGCTTTTTTATAAACTAAAATATTTCTGCTACCTTTGTTCAAAGAATTTTTTTGCCAATACCTTTTGGGTGGTTAATTCTGTCCTTTCTGTTGATTCATACCTGTTTAGTGATGTAAATCTGCTGCATTTTTCCTAAAAGAGAGCTTATCCATTCCCATCTGTCCCAAACCAATGACTTGTTGCCTTTTCCTTATCGCTGCTGTTGAAACTTCCCCCTTTTTCCTTGGCGTTTCAGGGAAGGCCAGTCCACCCAAGTCTTTTCTTGCCTTTAGGATATTTTTGCAGTATTGTGCATTGCATGGAAAGCACCCAAAGTCTTTTACTGGGGGTTTTTGCCTCACTGTCTTAAATTCAGCTGTAAACTTCGCACCACAGGAACCCCAAGCAGCCCCAGAGCCGGGTCCAGCTGGCATCGTCATGGCTCTGTGCAGGGGCCAATTCCCAGCCCCTTCTGCTGGAGGCTCGGGAGCAGGACACTGGTCAGCACTTCTGAGCTGCGAAACAAAATGAATTTAAAGCTTCGTAACTTGTCAGAAAGGACACAGCTGGGAAAAAGCAACATTTGTGCTTGCAGTTCCGCTCACATCCTCCCATGAGCTGATCACCTACCTGTCCTTCTGGGATAATTTCCTGCAGAAAGTCATGGTGTGAGGCACAGTTTGAGGCAGCTTTTCTTAGAAACAAAAAAGGATATAAACATATCTTTACTCATATTCAAAGTAACTTCTTTCTTTTTCTTTCCTCTTGTTATCTGCCCTGGACAGATGTTAACACACTGGTTCTCCGTTCTGCTATAACAGCTTCATAACTTATTCTCCTGGGCTCCCATAATATTTTCTCCTCCAAAAAAGTTACTTAATTTATCCTTTCAAGACATCTGAACCAGCTTCATGTTCTGTTTGAGTCCGTGTCTCCAGAGATGAAAGAACATCCCCCTATGCTATTATACATCTTTTTGTTTCTACTTTCTAGGTGAGTTTAACAGGAAGAAAGGTTTCAGACTTCATTACCTGTTGAAGCCTACAGAAAGCAGGCTGTATTTTTAGAGCAATGGCATTATTCTGGGCAGAAGGAGACTAAACTGAGCAGAGCTGGCCTAGATACATCCCAAAACAGCCTGGAAAGGATCTTTACAGCATGGCAATATGGGCTGGATGCTCTCTGAGAGTCAGTTTACCTCTGCAACATAATGATTTCTCATATCTCTTCTGCGCTTATTGCAAAACTTGGATCAAAAGGCTGTGCTTCAGGGAAATGCAAAGCTGATGGCCTTTGCCAGACTAATTAATTTGTATTAATCTGAGTGCTTCATTTCCATAAAATTTCTCTTACTGCAAAATAAAAAGAACACACGCACATTAAAAAAAAAAAAAAAAAGCAGGTCAAATATTACAGCAATAGTGGGTAGTCAGTACACAATTAGCAATTTTTGCATTTCACATGAAATACATTTTCTTGCTTGCATGGTTCATAATCAAATCAAAACACCTTCTTGCGAGGCGAACAATTGTAATGTTAAAATAACACTTCGTGTTCCATCCTTCTTTTGTTTCCCTCTCCCAGACAGACTCCCAAGCCTGTCTTTGCAGCCAGTGATAACTCCCGAGCTCGTGCAAGGCCGTGTCCACCTGAAGTGCACCTACAGCCCCCCTCCCTCCAAGCCCCAGCTGCAGTACGTGGTGCTGTGGTCACGCCTCTCCAGCCCTGGAAAGAGAGAGCAGATCCACCAGGAAGCCACCCTGGAGTCGTTTTCCTACGTAGAGATGGACGGCACAAACCTCAGACTGGGAGACACGGTAAGGCCGCCCTGCCCTCAGCAAAAAGAGGTCAAGCACCTGGGGGGATCAGAGCCCTTTCTTAAACCCTTCCTGTGTTTTTATCAGTGCTGCTCCTCACTCCTCATATTTGCAACTGCTGCGCTAGAAAGCACTGAAACTGTTTCATAACAGGATTATCAAATAACATTAACCAGATTCAGGACCTGTAACACTTCTTTGAATGGCAGTAAATTCACGGAAGGTATTTTACTACTTTCCAAAGGCAACTTGAATATTTGCACTTACATTACAGCTTTAATGCCATGAGGTTTGTGTAAGTGATAGGTACATGTGCCTGAGCCAATTTTTGTTTGGTACTTTTCATAACTTGCAAGAGTGAGAATTTGCAGTAGAGGCAGGCTCAGCTATATGCACTCAGTAATTTTTATATCCATGGATCTGAGACACAATAACATCTTTTCACAGAAGAAAAGGATAGTACATTTTAAAATAGAGGGAGGTTTACTTTATGGTCTTTTTCATGGCGTTCTGCCTCTCTGATTCCAAATTCTTGGTTCAATAGCACGCTGAAAGATAGAGTTCATTACAAAACAATCTTTAAGAAGTATATTTGATGGCTTACACAGCAACACAGATCTAGTTTCAACAACAAAAACAACACAGAAACCAATACAAGATGTGAAAAAAAATTGACTTGTGTATGAATTCACAGCCTTTCATGCTACAGAAACAAGACTTTTAAAGTTAAATTAGGTTCATAACTTTTATAGGCAGAGGGCCATTAGTGATGCTACAACAAACGGAAAGAATAAACAGGGATAATGCTCTTGTGTTAAAAGTAGGTTGGAAATAGTCTTGGCATTTTGCAGCTCTTTGAGATCACGGAATCATAGAATACCAGGCTGGAAGAGACCTCAAGCTTCATCTGGTCCAAACTTTCTCAGTAAAAGCACAGTCTAGACAAGGCAGCCCAGCACCCTGTCCTGCTGAACCTGAAACATTTCCAGTGTCGAGAAATCCACCACTTCCCTGGGGAGATCATTCCAAGGGCTGATAGTTCGCTTTGTGAAAAAAAATTCTTTTTGTGTCTAACCAGAATTTCCCCTTGTGTTTTCCATGTTACTTCTTTCAAAAAGGGGCTCTCCATCTTCTTTGTAGCCACTATGTAAAAACTAGAACATGGTGATGAGGTCTCCCTTAATCCTTCTTTTAACAAGGCTGAACAAATCCAGTTCTCTCAGGCCTTCCCTCGCATGGCAGCTTCCCAGGCCTTGGATAATCTCTGTGGCCCTTCTCTGGACCCCCTCCAGCCTGCCCACATCTTACTTGTATAGTGGTGATCAAAACTGAACACAGTATTCCAGATGTGGCCTCAGAAGTGCTGGATAGAGAGGGATGATGGCTTCTTTATCTCTGCAGGTGATGCCCTTGTTGATGCAGCCCAGCATCCTGCTGGCTTTCTTTGCCGCAGCAGCAAATTGTTCGCTCACGTTGAATTTCTTGTCCACCAGGGCCCTGGGGTGCATTTCCACAGTGCTGCTCCCCATCTGGGTAGATCCCAGCCTGTGCCACTCTCCTGGATTATATTTTGCCAGGTGGAAGACCTTGTGCTTCTCCTTGCTGAACTTCATGAGGGCCTTGTTAACCTTCTCTTCCAGCCTACCCAGGTCTTCCTGCAGGTTGCTCTCCCTTCCAAACGTCCATTTCCCCACTCACTTTGGCATCCCTGGCAAACTCTGTCAGGGTATTCTTGATCCCACCTTCCAGAACACTTATGAAGACATTAAACAGCATTGGGCCCAGCCTCTCACTGCTCTCGTTGGCCTGGCTTATTCCCCAGTTGGTTGCAAGGGTGTGAGTGTTGCCACTTCAGACCCCATCCCTGAGCCCTTCAGTTTAAGGTCCACCTCACCAAGCTGTCCAGACTGCTGCCAAAGATTTCCTTGCCTCTGTTAGACAGGTGGATCCCATCCTTCCCTAGGCAGATGTTGGAGAAATTATTCTAAACTTTTTTTCCAGTTCTTGAAAGTCATTTATAACAGTAACACAATCTAGAAAGGATTGTTTTTGTCGTTTCTCCTCATAATTATGCCTCCTGAGTTCAGAATCTGACTGATGATGCCCTCACATATTATGAGACAGATAATTCTGCCAGTTTAAGACAAGTTTGTGTTATGAAGAGATATTTTCATCAAAATAATTTCACTTGCAATCACTTCAAATCTAGTTTTAACAATCCTGAGGGATTCAGAGAAAATATGCTTCTGTTAACTAGTAGCATTGCCAAATCTTTATAAGACCATTTTTATTATATCAAGTCTTCAGTAAGCCCTTCTTTGTCCTCTGTTGAAACTACGTGTTTAATTTAGTGGGTTTAGTGAGACTAAAATGTTCTCTTCCTTGTTAGATTTTTTTAAAGGTCTTCATGGCCTATTTGACTAATTATAATTATTCATAAATCATCACAGGTAAAAACCAAGTGATGAAGCTTCAGCTGTAACTGAGAATTTACTTTTACAGAACAAAGATTAAAAAAGGGATTTCACTCTGTTTTCCATCCTAGTCTGGATGTCTAATAAGAGTCACAAAGGAGAAGACTCTCCCCTCCAGTGGTGTAAATCTGAAGAAATTTAGCATTGGTAGGGCTGCCCCAGGGAAAGGTTGTGGCACTAAAAGGAGAATCAAAGCCTGGGTACCAAACTCTTCTGCACAGAGGCAGCTGGCATCTTCCACCTGCCCATGAAAGATGCAGGTGGAAGACTATTCCTTCAAGCAGCATGAAAGGGAGGCCACATTCCCCTGATAGAAGCCATATGAGAGAAGAGACAATGAATTGAGAGCACTTTCCAGTTCTTTTTCGCCTCCTGCATGCACAGCCCAGTGATACCTCCCTCATGGCTGTGCACTGCCGGGGTGTACTGGTGGCATTCAGAGCAGAATTTGTTCCCCAGAACACAGAATTTGCCCCCAAGGATGCAGAATTTGTAGTCCTTGACAACTGGTTCCTTTTTTAAACCTTTTTAACTCTTCGTCTCTACCTGCACGATAATCTGCATTTGGTCTCAACACATTCATGACCTGAAATCGGCATCGTTGTTCATTTCTTGATAAAAAAACTGCAGGAAAGCAAAAAGATTTTTTTTTTTTTAATCATCTAAAAGGTGGTCGGTATCTATGCTATTTTTTATCTGTAAAAAAGTCTCCAGGTAATAAGTCAGTCACATAATAGAGTAGCTATTGATATATTTTAATACACAGTCAAACCTTAGAAAAGGGCTGAGATTTACCAGCCGACATTCCTGAACTTGTATTGACTAAACAGCCAGTTATTTTTTAATAGCCATCATGTGTCCTATTTTCCCTCCCATCTTTGGGCTCCAATTTTTTTTTATTTCAGACAGTAATGTTGGCAGCATAATGTTCACGAAACTATTGCAGCCTTAAATAAATCTATAACATGCCACTATTTCTATATAAACTGTGAAAGAAGCCTACTCCATCTGATATGAAAATCCTGGCATTCCTAAGCCTTATTTATGTGATAGTGACAGAGGTCATTTCATTCCTCGAGGCACAGCCATCTATAAATTATAGTGGTGCACTGTGAGTAATGAGTTATGGTAAGAAAGAAAGGTGTTTAGAAGAAAACTGTGCAGATTTTGCTCAGCACAGCAATCCAAAAGTTCACACGGTGAGGAGTAATTGTCACTGTACATAAACCACGATGCACATTGTAAAATAAGAATGTTTAAGCAAAACCGGACTTTCTGAGCCCTGTGATAGAAGTGGCTGCTTTGCATGGAACTCTGCAACAGCAGAAGATAATACCCCAGGACAAAAATATTGTAAATTACTGCTTATATATATATATATTTATTATATATATATAAGCCAGGTGTATGTATATATTTATTATATAAACTTTTATTATATAAAATAACTATTTTTCCCTCACAAGGGAAAAGGTGTGAAATTTCATAGAATGGTTTGGATTGGAAGAAACCCCAAAGATCTTCCAACCCCCATCATGGGCAGGGACACCTTCCATTAGACCACACTGCTACAAGCCCCACCCAACGTGGCCTTGAACACCTCCAGTGGTGGGGAAAGAGATCCTACTATCCTATTGTTCTTGGTGCTAAAGCCAGATCTTGCAGAGCACTTACTCTTCATCTCCAAGGGAAACAGGATCTTTGTCTCATTACTGGCACTTTTAATAGAAGAGGTCCCAGTTCAGCTCATGGGAGACAAGAAGCTGCTGTTTTCCAGCAGAAGCCCATACCAGATGATGGATCCAGTACATTTATTGTACTTAGCTTAGATGGAGAATCCCTGCCATATGGGTTCATAAACGTTAAAACATATTAAGGCTATACCTAGGTCATCTTTAGGATTTGCTCCTTCTCCTTTCCCAAAAATAATAAGCTCTAAGTTTACAATCCCTCAGCCAGCACCAGTACCGAGCATCTCTCCTCTTCAACTACTTCATGCTCCTGGCACAGCTCTCAAACTGACTCAGACTTTTCCACTTCACAGTTCATTCTACACTGGCATCTGAACTGCTGAGTGCCAAAGTGGCATTTCCCCCCCACTTAAATGCTAATTCCCACCCAGCCACTGGACTTGTCAAAATCAACAGCAGAAATAGGAAGACCTGCTCGTTTGCAGGTCACACCTGAGTTTACAATTTCTTTCTCAACCTTCAGGTAGAAAATGAGGAGCATCCCCGTGGAAACAGAACTCTGGGTGAACTTGAACAGAGCTTTTAAAGCAGAAAGGGTCAGAGAGTTGATGAGCAAAACTCTGGAGATGATAAACCACCTTACTGCTACCCTGGGAAAATTTCCTTCCTTAGCAGAATAATGACCTACAGTCAGCTTCCACACACTGTTTGGCCATTTGACAACTGGGAAGAGCTACCTTTTTTATATAGAGTGAGCAACAAAGTGAGCAGAGCTGGACTCCCCGCAGTGTCAGGTCATGCTGCTGCACCAGCTCCCTCCCTTCCACAGCCAACGGCCCCTCACAGGGAGCGATTTGTGTTCTAAAGCTTTAAGGTCTAGTTCATTAATTAAATCAAAGTCAGAGTCTCCCTGCTTTCCCCTTCCTGCTAACCCTTCTGGAAAGCCTTTCCAGAAACTTTGTTTCTACACCTTTCTGCAAATACCTACAGCCAGATCATTTCCTCAGACTAATGAGAACTATTTTTCTTTTCCTCCGGCTTCCCTAGAAATGTCATCCTTCAGTTCTGCTCATCCTTTGCTCTTTCATCAAGGCTGTAAACCACAGCTCCCTCCCACACACGCTCCCAGCAGAGTGGAGACTCCAGGTTTTTCTAACCCCAGCCCATTAGTGTTTAATGGAGCAGGCAATGGCAGCTCCTGTGCCTTGACAGCCATCGGGAGACACCTTTCACCTGGCATGATGATTCCCTGCCCAACCCTCCAGCTGCAAGCCATGAGTGCTACTGAATGACTCTCACCCTTATAATCACTCCCCAGTCTGGGCATCTACATCTTCCCGGCAGCATCCAGACTTCCCTGCCCAGTGAACAGGGAGAAGTAGGTAACCCTTGTGTTAAGAAGGGAGCTTTCCACAGGTGGAGGACATAAATTACTAACTGGGTCAGCATCCATGAATTCCCACACCTCTAAGGAGATTGTATGGGTTTTGAGCACACAATTAACTCCTCTTTGGCCTTTAGGAACCCAACCCTTTGTATGAGCACAGTGGGAGAGGCTGATGAAAGAGAAGCCATGGCAATGTTGGATGTGCTGGCAAACATCTCCCTCCGTGCCCCAGCCTGCACTCCCCACACTACATTCAGAATTAATTAGGGGCACAGGAAAAGGTGAAATTGGAGGCATTTTTATCTGGTCAAAATAAGTATAAATAACTGATTTTGATGAATTTTGAATGCTGAAAGCTATGGGGGAAAACACCCATATTTTAACATGCAGGTTTTATTAGGGAGAAATTTGCTGGAGGTGATGACAGGTCCTAGGATTAAAATATTCTCCCAAATTGTTTCTCAGAGCTACCTGATCCTTACCAAATGAATAACTGAATTATTCTGCTTTTGGCTAAACAAACTGCTCATGGGGTTCATGTCAAAATGGGAAGGAATCTGTTTGAGTCCATGAAAAGGGGGAAATCTGCTCCGATGCACAGGAAAGGAGACAATGCTTAGATAAAAAGAGCTTTTTTTTTAATCAGAGTTTTCTGCCTAGAAGTAGTTTTCTGCCCAGTGGAAAGTTCCGCCAGCACAAGGGGAAAAGGGAGTAGCCCATGCTGAGAAGAAATCCAGTCATCCTGTCTGAGAGTACCCTTACATTTCTGTCTCTTTAAAAGGGATGATGAAAAATAATAATTTGATTTTTTTTTAAGAGATCCTGTGAGTTTGCGGAAAAATACTGCCTAAGTTGTCATGGCCATCAGCATACTGCTGTCAGTGATGCTTTTATCTCTTTTCTTTAAAAAGGCTACATCCTGAGATGGGTGGAGGAGGAGGGGGGGAGAAAAAGAGAAAGAAAAAGTTGATTACTGAACTGGAGAAAAAAGAGCTAGTATTTAGCTGAAGGCCAAAAAAAAAAAAAAAAAAAAGGGCAAAAAACTCCTCAGAATGACTATCATCATAATTACGTGACAAACTGTCAACCTGTAGCTTGGTAGCCGATGAACATATCTGCTGATTGTGAAGCATGCACCTAACAAGGTAAAGGTACTACAAGGGGAGGGATGATAAAAAAGACAGAAATAAAATGTGACTTGTGGTGGCTGTCAATACATATTGAATTTGCAAAGTTTGTGCTAATCTCCAAAAGCTCTGAAGATCTCTAAGGGTGCTGAAGACAGAGCTGGGATGGACTGATAGTCGAAGAATATTTCAGAGTATCATTACGGAGTAAATTTTTCTTTAACTGTTCAGTGCTTTATCAATAAAATATACCTCTAAAATATATATGAGAGGAGATACAACAGGGCTGGGTTCTGATAGGTCCCAGAATGACACTCTGGGGAAGATCAGCAGGTTGATGTCTCTGTCGGTGCTGGGCATCCCTGTGCGTGCCCCTGATGCCTGTCATTACAGCTCCCTGCCTGGCACAAATGCTCCACGTGGAATGCTCAGAGGGAAGCCCAGGTGTGAACATTTTTGGTTAAAAGCACTGAAGCCAAAAGTGCAAAGAGCCCAGGGAGAGGAAATATAGTGTCTGCAGTGCAGATACATATAATCTGCTCCACGAGCTCTGCAAGGGGATCAGTATGAGTTATTTTTTGGTAGGGGGAATATATGTTATTTGAACCTTTTTTCTGTTGTCACCACCTTGTCAGAGCCTGATTTTGCAGTCTCTTCCTGTGGCTGCTGCAGGAGAAGCTGCAGGAGGATGATCAACACTTGCTTTCTGCCTTCCCAACAGAAGAACTGTTTTGTAAAGTCTGTAAGCTGAACACAAGCCTCTAGGGAATGATTGGAGATGATAAATATCTAATGATAACAGGGGCTTATTACCTTGAGGAGACAACAACTTGCTCTACTTTGGAGGCAAACTGGCTAACTATGAAACATCTGAGGAATTTTAACTGTAAAGTACCTCTGTGAGGTGAGGTCTGAGTCTGTTTTTCCCCAGTACACCCAGTACGACCTCAGGGCTTCCATCTCGTTATTGTAACAAATGACACCATTTTCACTGGGCCAAACTGGCTGGAGCTGTCTGCAAAAGAGTGAGAAAAATGGTGTAGATAAAAATATTCCAAAAAGCACATCAACCCAGGACTGACCTGGACTGGAATTAATCCACTTGAACAGCCCAGAAAACACTTGTCTCTCCCCATAGCCCTAGAAACAACCCTGTATTGCTGGTGGGCAATTTTTGTTGTGCACAAATGAGTGGGGGAAGAAGATTCTTCAGTTTGATGGCAATGAAGAGGGATTTTTAGGATGGTAAAAGAACTATTCCAGGTTGCAGTGCAACTCATGCCCATATGACCACAGGAATCTGGGAATATCCCGGGTTTGAGCCTGTTTCATAGCTGGTGATCATGAGGGTCGTGACTGAGCCAGCATGTGAGAGCTACCAAGATCAGCATGGCCAGTGAATGATGCTGGAAAATCCACCCAAAAGAGTTTAGCACAATGGAAAAAAACATGGACTGGTCCAGTTCTTCCTCATGGATTACCTGAGGCTTGAAAAAGGCAGTAGCTATAAATATGTCTTCTGACTATTTGTAATTTGATTTCATATGTCACAATCTGTTAGTCCATTTCCAGGAAGAGGCCCAAAAAAAATATTTAGAACTACAGTCTCAGAGTCTATTGTCATATGCTTTAAGGAAAATTTCTGTATTTTAATCTTATGATCCTAGAAATGATTTTAGCAATTTGGTTTCTCTGAAACCAATGAAACATTAAGATGGCAGATGGTGTGCGGGCTCAGCAGAGATAAAGGTTGTGTGACTGTGCTAGGAATAAAACATAAGTGTCCTGGTACATTGTGTTTGGGGGAGTTTTTTGTTTTGGGGGAATTTTCTTTTCCCTTTCCTTTTTTTTTTTTCATGATATAAACCTTGTAGGCACATCTGCATCATCTTTTATAATGCAATAAGAGGGAAAAAAAAGGAACTTCTCATGTTGCTAACACAATTTCTGAGACTGGATAACTGTCAAAATAATTTAAATTTTAAAATAAACTGCTTACAAACATGGTACAGAGAGAGGATATTTGATTCAGTGGACAGACTGAAGCCTGGAATCCCAAGGGCAAGTGTCCTAATCCTGACAGTAACGTCTGTGAACAATGGAATTTTCCCTAAGTAAAATGAGTTAAAATCACAAACCAAGGTACTTGAAGAACTGCAGAAGAAAACTCATTGTAAGCATTCAGTTCTATTAATTGTAGAGACAAAAATCTATGTTTCTTTGCTTATTAAATGAACCAAAAAATCTTTCAAATCTCTAAATTTATGCATAAACATTCCTAAAGCCCAAATCCCTGAAACATATTTCAACAGCAGAAAGAAATCTTAGCAACTCTGAGCAACAGGAAGATGCATAATTACACAAAAGTTATTCAAGAAATGCTGTATAGCATGTGCTGTTTATTTATTTATTTTTTACAGGTCTTTTGCACTGTCACAGCTTTTACAAGGGACACTCCTGAGCAGCAGTCATTGCCTGAGGACAGCAAAGGTTTCTATGCTGGGATTAAGGTAATGCTGATGGCCCTGATTTAATGACTAGGGAACGTTTGTGCAGCCTCTGAAAACCAGGACGCAGAAATGTTAAGTCCTGATCGTCATAACCAGTGGTGCTTTTATGTTCACTTTGAGGAAATGACTTTTAGTTTGTTGGTAAAACATCCTAAAACACCCATCAGCGCCATGTGCACACTAATGTATCCCAAAGATGAGCAACATTGCATGGTATAGTGAGTGTGCCCCAAAGTTCTCTGGTGGTTTAGTGGGAAGCCACACCTATAAACCTGCAAGGATGTAGAATTTTGCTGTAACTAAACCAAAACAAGTGAAGACAAAAAATTATATTCTCTCCATCATCTTCTTATGGTGGCTTTACAAAACAGAAACTGCTGAAGATAAATTCACACTGAGCGCAAGAACCGGGTCTAATCCCATTCAAGGATTAGGCTGTCAGCCTGGCAGTCCAGGAGATTTTTTGAGATCTTCTGAGTATCTAAGCTTCATGTTTCCATGAATGGTGTTTGAAAAATCTGAAGAACAATTTCTGGAGCTTTTTTTTTTTTTTTTTTTTTTTGGAAATGTCAGAATTTCCCAGGGAAGTTCCCATTTCTGACTAGCCCTGAGTGCTGTTTCTGCTCTTTCTCTGGGAGAACAGACTGACAGACATGACAAAACCTGAGCTCTCTCACTGCCACACAGGTCTCTGACTCTTTAATATATTATATGTGGAGAAATCCTTCTTCCTGCCATAGCAGGGAAGGGGAGTGGTCAAAAACTGTGCTTATTTTGCACCTTTTGCAGACTACAAAGATACAGTCCATGACCATGAGGTTATGACATACTTTATGCCATGGTATTTCTCCCAGGGAATTGGAATAGAAGGTCCTTTAAACCATGGATATTACAAATTAATAAATTCTAGAGTATAATGATATTTTCAGGCTAATAGTAGCCTGGTTTGAGATTTGGAGATGAGAAGCAATTACACTATATATAGCAACTTGAAACATTTTCTTAATTGCCAAGAATTTTAAAGTATATTAACAACAAGTTTACCTTAGAATGTTGAAGATCATTACTACAAAATTATTAATATTATTAAGAGGATTATGATAAAGATTATTATTATTTTGCAAGCAATTATACATCTTCATAATTGATTAAAACCACTTAAAATTTCATAGGTATCAAGCATCATCTAATTAATCTGTCATCTGTCTTGTCTGTCAAAATTATCTTAAAATTGTTCCCTTCTTTCCAGTTTTTACCAGAATCACTACAAATTGCAGAGGATGGCAAAGAGCATGTTTTGACTGTTCTGAGCACGGTACCCATTGCCTGTCCTGGGCAGGATGACTCCTGTAAAATTACTTTGCAGCTAAGTACTGAGGATTTGGGTAAGAGTTTTACACATTGGCATCAAATCAACGGGATTACTTTTTCCAGAATCTGAATTACAATGGATTCTAATAGAAAATATGATATGTGAATAATAAGAAAGGGCAGAAACCATAAAATCAACAAACCAGGACATATATCTACCTGCAAAATAAAACAGCTGATAATATCAGACAGGTTTTTGAGGAAAAAACTCAAAAACATAAATCTGACTAACAATAATCTGAACAGGAGTCTGTTGAGATTTATGGATGAAATAACTCTGAGTAGAAGAACTTATTTTAAATTCCAGGAGTGTAAAATTCCATTTTAAAAATTTTTTGTAGCAGCAAGGTTCTTAGGTAGAATAATTTCATTAATTATCAATAAAAAGCTCCTGGGCTGATTTATTATTCAGTAAATGTATACTGAAGCCTTTTTCTGGCTTGTAGTGTTTTTCCAACTTAATATAGAATGAAAAAAATAATTCTTATGCTTATGCATTATTTGCTTTCTAAATTTTTTTTTAAATTGAAAACCTTGACAAAGTCACTTAAAAAACTCTTGCCCTTTTATTCAGTAAATGATTTCTTCAGGAATACCATTGCTATTTACTTTCCATTTGAACTAAATGAAACATGCAAGCCTTATTCTAACACGGCATTTATTTCTCTTCCATAAGTGGCTCAATGAGAGAAGTGTTCAGACGTAGAACTACAGCTGCAGTTTCTCTAGCCGCAAAAAGCCAGCTCTAAAAAATTTTGGCAAAACCCAGACAGTTCCTGATATTTTTCTCTGTTTAAATCCCTCTCCTAACTCTCCTCCTCATCAGCCAAGTGCTTAGACAGAAGGAAAAAAAAGTCATTCAAATGGTATCATAACACAATGATCTCAAACTGAGCAGCACCTTATGGTTCCAGCAGCTGTGTTGGCTCTGGTACGTGGAGTGCTTTGCATTTCTCCATGGCTCTGTTCTGCATATTGCTCCTGGCTTAGAGTCTGTGCTGGTCCATCAGGAAAACATCCACTGAGCTCATGGGAACAGATTTTCTTAGATACTGAGGCAGCAAAGATCCTGCTCATATTGAGGGATTGAGGATGTCGAAGCTGGTGGGTGGTGCAACATCCCCACAGAGTCCAAGTAACTTAGACACTGACTGCTAGGAGAATCAAATAAGAATTAGTCCCATTCAAGGTCATTGCTTTTATCTCACAGTTTCTTAGGCATCGATAAAGCCTTTTAAAATCTCACTGACACTGAAAGCAGGGTCCAGGATGTCTCAAATGGGGGAGGCTGAGCTTGATAGATTGGACTGAGACAGACCTCTTGCCACGGGCTTCTCCAATCCCCCAGTGTGTGCTGGACTGGAAGAAAGAGAGGATACAAGACTTGCAGAAGCAGCTCTATTTTCAAGCTGTCAATGGGCTTGATGTGCTGGTGCCAAGAGGTGCCAGGATGGAGGCACAGCTCGTCCAATTAACCAATCTTTGAAGGAAGCTGACGCTGAAGTGGAAAATTTCTGTTCGTTTCAATTAACTCATTTCTGCAGCTTAAACTAAACGCAGCTCTAGCCCCTGGTTTCTCCGTCCTGAGGCTGTTCCCTTGGATGACACTCAGGCTGTTCATGACCAGTTGAGCTATCTATATATACTTAAGGTTGAGTATCTGGGCTGGGCGTTTGCATAACCACATGTTTGTTTTGAGCCTTTATTGTCTTTAGGGTCCATTAGTTTATCTGAAGGAACACCGTGGGCTTCTGAAAGACGTAGCGTTGGCCACAGTGCTGTAAATTAAAAATAAAACCCCTTTCAGTCAAGATTCATTTATACCAAGTGAAATAATTGACAAGCTCCTTTTCTTACTAAATCCTTATAACAACACAGTTGTGTTAATTATGTAGGGAATAAGTGATAAGAAAGCTAATTACAAGCACAGAAATATCTCTCCAAGTTCAGACAGTATCATAATGAATGCCAAGGCACAGCAAAGCCACTGGAGTTCAGCTTCTCTTAAGTTTATCATTATTATTTTGACAAGATGGTTTTCTTTGATTTTAAACTTTTTCTCTGGATTGTGAGCACAGCTCATGGGGCTGTAATGGCAATAACTATTCCTCATAGAAACCTCCAATTTAATTGAATCAAGAGCCTTGAATATGAGCCAGGACTTTTCTATAAGATGTGAGGTGAGGTGAGGCAGCCTGTAAGAATTTGATATGAGAGATAATATGTTATTAATATCTGTAGATTTTAGTTCAGTTCCTATAGCAGTCTACATGGTTAATTTAAATTATGTTTCATAAGATTTTCCCATAAGGAATAAAACATTGATTATTTGATTGTGTTAGAAATGTAATCTTAAAATACTTTAATGCCACCTCTATAAATTATTAAACAATTCTACAAATGGGAAAAAAATATATGAAAATCCCTTTTTTTAATATCAGAAAATCACTTATTTTCATCTCAGTTTAATTGCATTGCCACCATTTCTAGAACCTTTATCAGATGGTAATTAATGGTCTGGGAAGAAAACTAAATATTCCTCAAAAAATGCTGTAAGTCCTGAAATCAGCAGTGAGATTCTGACTGGCTTCAGTAGGAATCACAATTTCATTTTTTGTCAGCCAAAGGATTAATGAAAGTTTGGGTGGCTTCTTATATGCAATGCAGACCAGATGGCTCAGAACTAAATGCTATCATAATTCAGTGTTTGTAAGGAAAAACGCATCTATGGAAATGAAAAATTCAGGTTTGCCCTTCACCTGAGACCTCATCAGGGTCAGCACCCAAGAGAAGTGGACATTACCATTCTTGCTGCTGGTAGAGATCCCTTTAGGAAAGACATGATGCGCAGAGGCAGAGCTGCATGAGTGACTTGGGCTGCCATTGCCATGTTAATTTTGCCACCACCCATCATTCCTTACCCATCACAGACACTTATATACCCAACACCTTCATAGCTTCTTATTTTCCCTCATTCTTTTAGTGAATTTATCCTCACAATACCCCTGTGAAGGATGCAAATAAAACTACCATCATTTTACAGACTGGAAAGTAAAACACCACAACCTAACTAAGCTAAAAATACTAATACAGATCTGCTGCACTTGTCTTTCTGTTGTGGATCTATTGTTCACTGAAAACTAACTCAAGAATCCCCCCCTTCCACATCAAAAAATCTGTTTATTTTAAATTCAATAACTCCCAGCATATACCTCTTATCCTCGAGTCAGTGAAAGAAAAATGTTTTTCAGAAACACAGACTCATCTGTTTCTTTGTCGTGAGAACTACTTGTCTTCATTCACTGGGCACGGACCCATAAAGATAACACTGTCAGTCCAGAAATATTAGCACCTGTGGAAAAATAGGCACGGTGGAATTGTAGTAAACTTTGTAACACCTGGGGGGAAAAAATTGCACAGCAGCGTGTGCAGAGGGATGCCAGATTCGGTCAGTCACAACCGTCTTCATGCAAACTCCATCTGGTTTCAAGGCATGTGTGTGCTGGAACATGAAGCATTTACGCTGAACGGTAAACGGGGTATGGTTAAGTGTTTGGAGAACGCTTGACAGACTCTGTGTTCCTGTTCCTTTCAGACAGCCAGTTACCAGGGCCCCCAAACATCGCCCTTTCAGCGTGCCAGGTGGATCTGCTGCAGGCTCCCTGCTCGGGAAGCAGCTGCGCAGCAGCCACGGTGACAGTGACAGCCGTGACAGACTTCGCTCAGGACGGGACCCGCGTCAGCCACATCACAGCTGAGCCAGTCGGACGGAGGGATTTGCTTTGGAGGGCTCACACGCCCAGGGATGTGAAGGTCAGGTCCTAAAATAAGCTGGAAAATGTGTCAAATGTAAATGAGAGGCTTTCTTTTTTTTTTTTCCCCTCCCTCAAAGAAAATGCAATGCTGATAATCCTTAACCCATAACATGTTTGGGATGGCATCATAAAATCACAGAACGGTCTCCACTGGAAAGGAACTTAAAGATCATCTCATTCCAACGCCCCTGCCATGGGCAGGGACACCTTCCACTAGCCCAGGTTGCCCCAAGGCCCCTTCCATCCTGGCCTTGAACACTTCCAGGCATGGGGCAGCCACAGCCTCTTTGGAAAATCTGTGCCAATGTCTCACCACCCTCACAGTGAAGAATTTCTCCCCAGTATCTAATCTAACCCTGCCCTCTATCAGCAGAGTAAACCAAAACAGTTTCTTTATATACCAAGAAATTTAACAGGTGCTTTAGCAAATTTAGGCTTGATTATTAGTCAACACATCAGTAAGGCCAAGAGATGGACAGTAGATCTAAGCAGGCATGTTTCTGTACACTGGAAGAGGAGATAGGGAGAGTGTGGGAATTAGCACCTTTTCAAGAATGAAGAAGGGGGGAAAATGAGGGTTTGGAGAACATTTTCTGAAAAAGCAGAGGAAAGACAGTGCCTCAGAAATGAGAGAGGAGAGGGCTCAGCAGTGCGTGGGGCTCAGTTCAGTGTGTCCCTGTGCTAGGAATCACTGGGACACCTTCAACAACGCATGTCGCTGCTCCATCTTTTCACTTATCCCTGTACAAAGTCTGCAAAATAAAAATAATAAGAAGCAATCAGGGAGGCAAGCCACACTTTCCCTGCAGAAAGCCTGGCTAAAGGAACACGGTGAGCAGGGACCAGCCCCTTGTCTGTGAAGCTGTTTCAGGGCCTCAGCTGGGTGGTTTGAGAGCTGTAATCCCACCACCCCAGAGAAATAAGCAGATTTGACTAAGCTAAATTTCTCAGAGCAGTGGCACATCCAAGCTGGCATGTTTTAAGTAACAGAAAACAAACCCCAAGTGAAATCCACAATTTCCCTGCCCTAATTTTTTGTGGTTTTGCTCAGGAGAGAATGACATTAAACTGGACCAAAAGAATTTTTGTCATCAAAGATAAAATGCCAAGCATGGGACTGTAACCTTTCCTCTCCAGCACAGGCTTCTTTTGAACTTTTAAGATTCTTAAATCAGAAATTGCAGCTAATTCAGCGGAATACACTCACATACCCATATTTTTTTCTTGAAGTTAAAAATGCTTTCATTAAAATATGAAAATGTAGCAAGTGTGAAATTGAATTAATCAATTTTAATAATAAGTTCCATTTATCTCAGTTAAATCTTGATCTATGGAAACATAACAGACTTTACCTTCCCCATCCCCCATTTTCCCTTTGCTGCTTTGCAGTTAATTAGAGGCCTTAATGTAGCACAGTTCCTGCAACAAAGCAAGAAAAAAACCCACATATTAAAACCCACACAATCTTTAGTCCTTCTGACTTGTTCAAATATTTTTGACTTATCTGAAAATTGAACAGAAATGGTAGGCAGAACATCCTGACACACCCAGATAACCAATAAAGAGGATTTCCTCAGCAAACTACACCTGCCTACAACCAGGAATTGCATCTTCTGCTGATATCATGTGTGAAAGAGCAGAGCAGAAAGGACCGCATGGATTTGTTTGTGCTAAAGTTTTACATAGGAATTGTGAGGCCATGGAGAGAATGGGAAAATTCTCAGACAATTCTTCACTGTAGATCTGATACAAATTACCTCAGATCAAAAAGCTGTTCAAAGAGGTGTTCAGTTTTTCTTTACTCAAGACCATCACTCTAATGGTTTGGTGTGCCAGACACTGAGGGGGTGTCTAAGAAGTGTTTCTGTGCCATGGCTAAGGGGCATTTTGAAACACAGATGATGTATTGCTACAGGTGAGGAATGCTGTCAGAAACCATCGTTCTATCTTCACGCCCTTTTTCATGTATTTAATTTCACCTCTGTTGCCAAAAGTTAAGTTTTGCTTTGTCACTGAAAGATTGCACAGGGACAGAGCAGCCATTCCTCTTCCCCGCTCCGTGGATCCTGGTAGAACTGACTGAAGTGCACCTCTGGACTTCTCACGGGCAAAGAGAGAGCAAAGAATTAACAGCCATGTCCAAAAAATCAGCCTGGCAGGATGGATAAGGGAAAACCATAGCACTTCATCACTCCCACCAGTAATGACTGGGAACTCTTCATATCACAAATCACTACACAGCCCAAAATTACATTTCTGAGCATTCAGCCATGGGAAAACACCTTCTTGAGCAGATGTGGCAACGTGGGCCCGGCACTGCCTGAGATTCAGGTATTACAGCTTCAAAGTCCTGTCTCTGGCTTTTGCAGGCTACTTGCAGAGTACCAAGACTCTCACTGCTGACGCAGATGATCTCTGTTGCTATAGCAGATCCTTTCCTCTCTTTATACATGTGCCTAAAGCAGGCAGCTCCAGCAGCCTGATTTGGGACCTCATCACCGGTTTCTGATCAATAACCACATCAAATATATAAATCAGCCAATCAGACACTGTAACTGGAAATCTAAGGTCAGATTAGGGACAGGTAGCTACTACTAAAACATGCTAATGCTACTTAATTACAGCATACCTTTTACCATACTTCAGGCATTAAAAGTTGTACAATTTAATGAGCACTCTACTATCCTGATAATTTCAGTGAATTATATACTTCTTAGCCAAAAGTTTTAATAAAAAAAGTCATATTGTTCATCAGAAAAAGAAATACATCAGGTGAATAGGAGCACTTTGAACTCCCTTTATTGCATGTGATTAAACTCCGTTCCTTGAAAGTGAAGCCTATTTTGTACCCACCCACAATCATATTTGAGAAGTCAGATTTTAGTTTGCACTTAACCCCTGAATCCTGTCCCTTATGTTTTGTGAGAAATAGTAATGAAGAAAAACTGCTGTGTAGACTGTATTCATTACACATTTCATTTTAACTAGGTCACAGTTCGAGACCTCCCAACAGGGAACTGCTACTCTTTCACTGATCCACACATTATCACATTTGATGGATGGTGAGTATTCCACTTTGAAATAATTTGGCTCAATTACTGCAGCTCTCAGTTTCTGGATGTGGCATGCATTTGGTTTTACATTAGAATATCAAAAGAGCTTTGTACTAGTTTGCTTGCATTGAGGAATGTTGTGCTTCGATAACATAAATGATTTTCTTCCAGCTGTTTATACTCCTTTTAAGAAAAGGATTAAAAATGGATCAATCTTGGAGAAGCAATGGATTTGAATCTGAATAATTTTTACAAGACCAAAGTCAGATTCCAAAATGTTCTTCAAACAGAACCACCACTAATGACTTTGAGGAGGTGTCTACACCACATACCATGGTGTGAGTGACACCCCAGTGCCACACAAGTGAGCCATTGCATCCCTGGAGCGGCACAGCACACAGGGGCAGCCTGGTCCTTCCCATCAGTTCACTAACACCTGATGTAAAGTCACTCATCCCCACGATCTTCTTGATTTCTTCTACTTCTAGCACTGGTTTATGCACAGCTGGAGTTGACAGTCACAAACGAACCAAAAAAAAAGTATAGATGGCCATAGTATCTCAGCTAAAAGATGTCCAGAAATGATAAATGGCAAATATCAGGGGAAGAGTGAAAAAATAGAAGTTGTAAATCCTGCTGTAGTGTCCAAATATCCTTCTATACTATCCAGCAACAAGCTGCTTAAAGACTTACAGAGACAAAGTGGTACCTTAGTGTTTAACAGCCTGAATTGTACAGAACTTTTCCTCGTTGAACTTCCCTAATCATTCATGGATCTATTTATCCCAGCTAACTGACAACACAGAAAGATTTTAAAGTTTGCATCTGGCAGGTTTGATCCAAAGTTGGTAATATTTCAGATCACATGCCAGGTTTGTCATTCCGCCTTTAACTTCCCGACGGCACAGATAACGACTTTAGGTGCACAGGGCCCACAGGGGCTCAGCAGGCATGATATTCTAATCCTGATATCCTAACATCCCAATTTCAGTCCAGCAGGCTCTGCAGGTGCATGTGAGGTGATGTCAAAGCTGAAGAAGTCTGTTGATGAAAAGTGAGCAAGAAAGGCAGTGATCCCATTAAAAATTATACATCTGCCTCAAATAAAGATTTCCCCTAAATTGACTAGTCTGAGCTCAGATATTATCTCTGCACATCTATGGCTTCCCAGTTTCCCTCCTGCTTTGCTGAGCAGAATTTATAATGTGGTCAGGAACTTGTTTCATGCAAGTTTGGTTGCTTGAAATGTAGAAGCTACAGAAGAATTACAAGAGATTCAAAGACATTCCCATGTCTCATGTATCTGCAATTATTTCAACTCTGGGATATTAAACTAGATTGGAATATTATTTCAAATCTCTCTATACATTTATATTCTAAAAGATTCCCTTTTGATTTAGGGCTAAGAATGGACAGTGATCTGCCAGATTGTTGTGTTTGGGGAGTAATAAATTACTGAAAAGTGCCTTTTGGAATGGGGGCACCATCTCAGCCATACAGCACATTTTTACATTACTTCCATGGGGACAAAAAAGGTCTAAAGTGAAATAAAGTAATTTTACTTGAATAACTCATTTTTTAATCCTGTTATTGATAGCACACAAAAATGCTTCTAAGCAATTTATATTCTCTTTGAGCAGAGGGAGTTTGGAAAAGCTCGTCCCTTTGTGTCATCCTGACTCAGAGTCACACAGGCTTGAAAGAGAAAAATCCCAGGATTAACTTGGCCCCTTGATAACTGCAGGTTTCTTCCTTGTGGGCAGACCATCATTACTGCTCTGTCCAGTGCAGCCTTAAATGAGCCAAGCTGATGGGGCTTCTGCCACCTCAATAACTAGGTTATTTCACTAAGATATATTACATCTTGATATTCAGCCAAGTTTCTTACCCATCATTTCACAGTCCCATTACTCCTACTTATATTCCCATTTATTATTGTAAATAATTTCTCTTTCATTTATTATAATGATTATGCCACCTTATTACACATCAGTTAAGCAACTTCTCTGTCTGCCTATCCAACAAAATGTTAACATGTTAGCAAATTATTTTATAGCTCTGTATTTAAGAAGTGGGGAATGTTACTCCAGCTTCTGTCCTGATACAAAACTATAACCTCCAGGTAGAGGTGAAGAGAGGGGAAAATATACAATAGGGAAACATAAGGATGAAATAAAAGCTATGAAAACAGAAAACTGAAACCTTAACCTGTTTTCAGAGTTTAAATTAAAAGCGTTAAAATCTAAAACTTTAACTTATTTAAAAATATTTATTTGAATAATTTTTAGCAGCTTTACTGGAAAATTGAAAAAAAAAACTTGAAAAATCAAAAGGCTGCTCTTTTTGGTAGTAAAATTTTCCTGCTGAAACAGTCACTTCCAATGTATTTTGTAACTTCTATAGTGATGTTTTCAATGGCTCACATTACATCTGAGGTAGTTAGCTACTCATTAGACAACTGAAATACCTAACTCCCACTTCTTAATGACAACACTCCCCTTTGGTATTCCTCCTGCTAATATATGTCTGTAGAAATATTTATCTTGTAATCTTTTCATTCTTTTCACCAAAGGCAGTGACTGAAAATCAAAGAAGAATGTGTCATATTTTACAGCATAAGCACAATCAATTTGTGTATATTGGAGCGTAGATGTGAAATAGCGTTAATTATGCCAGCTGAAATCCAGAGAGAGCACTTCCTTTTATAGCAAAGTACCTTCTAAATTAAACAAATGTGAAAGCCCGGTAAAGCAAAAGTATAGCCCTCATTACTAGTTATGGCACAATATAAATATAAAAGCTTTTCATGCCATAAATTGCAGATTCTTAAATACAAAGTACTAGCTTAAAACTAAACATGCAGAAAATCCTTTTAAGGCAAAGTAAAAAGGGAAATATTTCTTGATTGCTGAACTATATACATCATCCAGGTTTTTTTGCATTTTACCTTAAAAAAAAAAAAAAAAAAAAAAAGCTGAAAAGATTTTTCAGATTTCTCAAGCATTTGCAGTAATCCATCCATCAGTATTGTCTTTGGGGTTATGGTGCCATTTCCTGCACTATGGAAAAATTTCTCAGCTTGCAGTTGTGGTTGGCTTTAGTAGCTTTTATCATACTAGCCCACAACTAAGTCCTGGCAACTGCTGGGTTTTTTGATAGTCTGTGGAAGTTTATATGTCCCCAAGCATCCAGTGACTACTCAGTGTAACCCAACAGCTTTGCTCCCTGAGAACAACATGATGTGATGAGAGCTCTGAAACCAGAGAATGTCCTTAACTATTACCCAGAACTTCATAGGTTTAGGACTACCATAAAATAGTTCTTACTAGCAAGGAAAGAGGAAGCCTGCAAGGACATGTCAACAAATCAAATAATTTGGTGGCAAAATTGTGGTGGAAAATCCTCAGGAGTGGCCACAATAAACACTGGATTAATAAAAATAAGTGTAGCTTGCTGAGGAGGAAGTGCATGGTGTTAGTTAATCTAACACTATTAGTAGTAATTGTTTACATATGTTTATATTCCCTTCTGTCCTTCTCTTACCATTAACCAACAGAAATTATTCCTATAGGATCTCACTTTCATAACCAAAGACTTAAGAGAGTTTTATAATTCGTAGGTAAAGAGCACAACTTTAGTTTTGACTTCATGCCGTGACAAGAACTTGCTGCACCCCTTGCAAAAGCAACCCAACCACACAGACAGGGAGGGGAGAACCCCTTCCCACCCAGTCTATCCACTGTTTCAGACTACTAAGGAAGCAGGATGGGGGAGTACACTGTGGAGGGTGATTTAGACCCAAACAGTGGTGCCTGGGTCACAAAGAACACGCAGAACTCCTCTGTGCAAGAGCTCTAGTAAGTCTACCTCATGCTATTAGTGCCAAAGGCAATTTCTCAAATGTTGTCCAAAGAATCATTATCACAATTACAGTTGTATAAACATCACAAGAGTGTACCTATGCTCAGTTATCCATTCAACTGATTCAAAGGCAGCTGAAAGGTTTAATTTAGACTCAGAGGAGGTTCATTATGTGCTGTGCAATCTGTGCCATGGCCTAATTGAAGGACTTGAAGAGACTTCCAGGAGGGTTGGATTGGGTCCACTGTCACTGCTTAGTAAGCAGAAAATAGCTCTCATAATTCAATGGCATATATATGCATACGCAAATACAGTTTTATTTACCCAAGGGAGATGATTCATCTGGGTACAGCCATTCTGATGCCTTATTTTCTATCCTTCTGAGATGATGCTGTAGAGGGAAACTGTGGAAAGTGCTCTCAAAAAAAAATATCCTCCTCCTTCTCTCTCTCCTTTGAAGATGTTCAAATGTAGTAAGCACTTGATGTTAAAAGAGATTGTCTATTTTTTTTATGTTGTCCTTGGTCCTGATCAGTCTTAGCAGCAGCATCTGTGCAGTGTGCTTAGGATTTATGTACCTGATTAGAAAATAAGATGAGACAGAACCATTCAAAATCTTATCTCTTTATGGCCAACTTGACTAAGTTTTTCAAGATGAAAGATAAAGTCAGATGTCTTTTCTAGCAGTGAAAAGCCATTGAAGTTAAAATTCTTACTGTGTTTTATGTTACATAGTTTTCTATGGCTTTTATTCTGAAGAGAAATAAAATGTAGAAATATACATGCTAAAAAAGTCACTATTCTCAAGCTGTTAGTTCCTCTGTATATGAAACAGTAATGGCCTGAAAAATATTGATGTTTGTATGGCAGGGCTTAAAAATAATCCTGTTATTTAGCAGGGATATTTTATACGTTCCTTTTTACAATTTTTTTTATTCTAGAGAAGAATAATGTTGTTATTATTATAAGCTTATATCTTAGTTTCCATATTACTTAATTCCATAAAAATCGTGTTTAAAACTAATTGCAGTGCCTTAAAAGAAAGGAGATTAATCCATTGTTTTTAAAGATGTAAGTTGTTGGCTTGTAGAGAGAAAATTCCAGACACATATATAAAGTATATGGCTTCTGTTTTCTTTCATACAACATATTAGAATAAAATAGAGTAAGAATAAGACAAGTTTATGCAGTGAGAGCACAAACATAAGAGGATCCTCTCCCATCTCCTCTAGTGGAAATCCCAAGGACTGAAGGTGGCCCATGCAGAGGGGAAGCACTTGCAAAGTTATTAAAGTTATTCTGTTCCTGGCCCTACTCAGATGGAACAAGAATGCTCCTTACAGAAAAGAATGAAAGTCCTAAATTGCTCTCTGCACTGCCTTGTGCTGATTGCTAATCGATTTAGTGAGAAAGTTGTGCTTACAAGGAAGTTGTTGAGGGAGAGGTACCAACTTCATTTTAGCAGTTTTTCAGTAGAATCCCAGATTTTCACAGGAAGCCTTTACCTAGCCTCAGCCAGACTTGTAAAAATTGGTGATTAGTCACAGAAGAGGTTATTTGAGCACTGATTTTCCTTTCCTTGAAGAAGATCATGCTCTATAGAACCTGGTTAGAATCCAAACATATTTATTAAGACCCAGAGGCGGGGACTTCTTCCCATTTGCTTTGTATCAAATGTTTATCCTTTTTATCCATGCCCATTGCCATGGCAGCAGCTGGGAGACAGCTCCTGCTTTTCACAGGGATTCTTATGCACTTCCAGCTAATAACTGCGGCGTTGTTTCCCTTGGATACAGCGCTGGAGAAACGCTTCCCTGTGTGTGGATTTTCCCCTCCTCCAAGGCCAGCCGCCACCAACAAATAACCAACACAGGTGGATGCTCAGAGTCTCTGAATCCTCCTTGTTTCTGTTTCTTTGTGGCTGTTTAGGCACTACGATAACTACAAAATCGGCACCTTCCTTCTGTGCCGGAGTGTGTCACGGGCGTTTGAGGTGCACGTCCGGCAGTGGGACTGCGGAGGCCACCGCTCTGCCACCGCCTGCAACTGTGGTGTAGCCGCCTGGGAAGGAGGTGACACTGTGGTTCTGGACACCTGCAATGGCCACTTTCGGGAGAGCAGACCCCAGCTGACCATCAGAAGCACCGAGGCACCGCCACGCGTCAAAATCCTGAAGTCCTACGGAGGCAGAAAGATAACAGTACGTGGATGGCTGAGCACTCTTGTAAAAGTAACAGTACATAGATGGTTGAGCACTCTTGTTGTTGCTGTGCCTTGAAAACATGGGTTTAATATTTCCGAATCAATAATAAAGTTGAGGCAAAAATATCTACCTGAAGCCATAAGAGCGCCTGTGGCAAAACGCGCCGCAAAACGAGGTGCAGGGAAGTAGCTGGTTAAAGTGTTAGTTTAACAAACTGTAAAACAAAACAAAACAAATCAAGTATCTCTGGAAATTTCTTGGAGACGTAGCAGAGCACTAATACTGTTACTTACTCTCTGCAGCACTGCAGCCTGTTTGTTTATGCCAGGCACTACCCAACCGCATCACATAAAGCAAATTTCTTTGCAGGGCTCGCGATATAAATATTCAAGGAAACATCACAGGTAGCAGAATAATGGAGTTTTAGAGTGGAGCAGTAAGGCACTATTAGTCAGATCCAGATAGCCCCCAAAAGCTATGAAAATGGGCTGCAAATGTGCAGCATTTGGTGTAATGTAAAACATTTGCCTAAAAAATATATGGCCACAACATACTTTGCATAAGCATCGCTTGTCCACACTAATCCAGTGAAATCACTGGAAGAATAAAAGTAGGCTGCTTCAGGGGTTTTGGTGAGGAGAAGAGCCACAAATTATCGCCAAGAAGATAATTTTATCCTAGAACTGCATCATCAAGATTTATTGCCATGAAATGTTTTGGATGAAGATTAGTCCACACTAGAGCCAGAATGATGCAGGGAGAGCCTATGCTTGGCTCTCCTTGTGATCTCGCTTGGAGTAGATCTCAGGAAGGTAGTAACTGAAAGTATGTTAATTATAGAATAGAGAAAAAACAGGAATCTAGCCGTCATTTCATTTTGCAACTCAATGCAATATAATAACTGTTTTATTACTAGAATATTCTTAGCAAGGAAACCCAATTCTCACTTACACCTGAGGCAAGTCTCAGGGAAACAAATCAGGACACAAATATGGATCCTACTCTGATCTTAACAGGAATCTATAGCAACTGTGCAGCACTGATCCCTGATCACACCACAGAGCACGCTGGTTTGCTCAGCAGTTGCCCATCATCAGCCTCCTGCAGCACAGGAGCCAGCTCTCCCCTGGCTCCCGCGTCATTCAAGAAGAGTTTGAATGGGGTTAAGTCACGTTTTTCTGTGCAAGGTGACAGCTTTCAGCAGCCAGTCACTATATATCTCTCAAAAAAGCTTCTTCGAAGCCTCAACGAGCCAAGTTAATTCCAGGTGGGATATGTTGCCTGGGGCAGCAGGAAAGGAAAGAGTTACAGCCCTACAAACTCCTGAAATAAATCCACACCTGGAAATATTAATCCAGACAGCACGGAAGACTGAACAGCTCATGCAATTCTGACTGCAAGGATTTTACACGCAGCCTTGTAGGAAATACTCCTCCCTGCAGTAAAGCATGTAATTAGAAGACACATGTTTATGTGAAGAAGAAAATCAAATCCTACCCAGCATTGTGTCAGCTGCAGTTCTCCTGCTCTACCTATTAAACCATCAGCAAAAAGTTAAACCCATCTGAGTTTTATGTTGGGGGATTATTGGGATTTTTTTTTTATACTTACCTTGGGAAGTGAAACACAGGTACAGCCAAAGCGGAGGGACAGCCAAGAACATCTGAGGTGTTCAAAGTACTAGTTTTATATGAAGACTTCCATTATTCCCCAAGGCAAATAATTAAAAAAAAAAAAAAAAAAAAAGAGGCTTTAAATGCCCTGTTTAAAACACAGAGAGACTGAGTTCAAAGCTGTATCCCCAGCTGCCTTTGCACTCCGTGGCACTTTGCTGCTCTGCTCATGGAGAGCTCCTCAAAAAGTATTTGCATGCCTGAAACGATGGTCAGGAAGCTAAAATGGGTAGCATTATTATTTAGTGGAGCTAATATGTAAACTCTAGATTCCAGTACAGGAATAAAAATATAAGCCTGTTGTTCCTTCACAGATATGAATAGATTTTGGTGGAGAGGAACTCAGAAGGGACCAAAAATCCCCACAAGGAAAGAAAAGAAAAAGACATTATTTGCCTGAATAAATCACATTTAGGCAGAGGCCTATTAAAAAAGTTAATAATTATTTTAAAATTATTATAATGAGATTTTTACAATTCTAATGTATTTTTAAAGATTAACTGAAAACTTTTAATTTAGGATAAAAAGAAAATATTAAGGTTACTTATCAGGATAGTATGCTCCTGCTCCTACTCCTGGCCCTGATAATTTTCAAATAATTTTCTTTTTACCCATAAAAATAAAACAAACAAACAAAAATACATTTCAGTTGAGCAGATATTTTCTTTTTGCTTTTTTCTTTTTATTATTTTTCTAGTAAACCAATCTGAAAATCCATTATCCACACAGTTACTTCTTGTTTTGAACTTTGCCATTTTTTTTTCTTTTAAAGGTCAGTGTAAGCCTACCACTAGTTCTTTAATGAGAAAATTGCTTTATCCACTTTAAAACACAATCATTTTCTGGGTAATCTGGCCTTGGAAAATGAAACGATTTTTCAGAGGGAAGAAAGCTGTTTTTCAAACTTGGCAGTTTATCTAAAGAAATTATTTCCCAGGCAAAGACACAAGGGTGGCCTTATTGTCAAGGAAGTCACTACAAAAATTAGCTGGTAACGTACCAGTGGGAAAACTTCAATGAATGCAATGATTAATTTAAAAAGAAAGTACTTGTGCAGTTTCATATTTATGTAATGCTATCAGATATTGATACCATGGAATCTGAAAGCAAGATAAATAACAGCACAAATAAATATTTATAGTGTTCCTAAGCGATCTTAAATTACCTCCGCGGTCTCTAACGTCCTGCTTTGATATTTTCATTTATGGAAAGAGACATTTTTTTATTGCGTGAAAAGCTTGGTAAGAGCTTCAATTCACTGTTGGTTGGGGTTTTTTGGGGGGTTTTTTTCTGCCTTATCAGATCCTGTTCCCTTCGGGAGCGTTTGTCCGAGCCGACGTGAGCGAGTGGGGAATGGGTGTGACAGTGAGGACGCCGGGCAGGGACTTCAGCAGCACCTGGGGTTTGTGCGGCCTCTTTGATGGCATCAGCCACAACGACCTGAGCAACGTTCCTGAGGAAGACTTCATAGAGGAGTGGAGGTACAAAGCCAGAGAGGATCCCACCCAGGAGACACTCTGAGCAGTGTTATGAACAGTCCTGATGGGTTTATTTCATTGCACGCTCCCCTAACGACCTGACAGAGAGATCTGCTTAACCTAGAGGGGAAACCCGGAGACCCATTATCATCACAACAGCACAGGGGCTTAATTTTCAGTCAGCAGGATACACATCAGCACTTACTGAGAGAGAAGTTATATTCACAAGTGGTGTCCTGGTAACAGCTGTGTTAAGATCCCTCTCAGCTGTTAAAAAAAAAAAAAAACAAAAAAAAAACAGTTCTCACCCACACTTGAAAATGTAGATAACTGACAATAGGGATTAATTAAGGGTTTGGTATTTCCCGTGTTCTTTTATTCCTGAACACTAATTACAATATGTGAGTATAGATTAAATGTTACATTTTGACAAAGTGTGGTAATATATGTACCATGCTAAAAGTTAATATCTACTCTACTGATGATGACAGTGAGCTCTGAAAACTTGCACTTTCTGAGACAGGTGGTCTGGAACCAGAACCAGGAGTCTGGCTTTCTGACATATCCCTGTCACTGTCCCTATCCCTGTCCTGAACCCTATCCCTATCCCACATTTTAATTCCTGTTGCTGAACTTTAAACATGCGTAATAGGTGTTCCTAAGACCCAAATGTGTTTGACTGTGGAGTCTTGTTTATGAAGTATGTTTTGAAAATAAGGAAGAATAAGGCAAAACACTGTAACGTACCATTTACTCTGTACGTGGAAACTCAGCGCAATCCTAGAGGAACAATGAATTTTTAGAACTCTTGCATTTCAGAAAATTATCACTTCTACCATATTCTAATTCTATTCAATAGGCCTAAGCAATGGTTATCTAATGTCTGTTTTGACCTGTCATTGCAAATTGTAATATTTGGAATTCAACAGCCATCATTAATATCCTAATAATGTGATAGAGCTTTCTCCTCGGAAGGCAGATGGACAAATAGCTTTGTACAAGAACCAATCAATAGCTCACTACCCAAAATGTGCTAACAAGATCCTTAGGAGGATCTGAAGCCAAGGCACAGTATAAAGGAATTTACCTATAAAGCACTGAGGAATTTTCTAGGGCTCAGCATATATAATGGAGATACTTCAGGGAAAGCAGGAGAAACTCCTGCTAAGTGAGAAGGGCAAGAGGGGTGATGAGCTTCATCTTGCAGTCCTCCCAAGGATGGATTCTCAAGCACCCTTCAGAACCAGGTTAAAAAAAACAAGCCAAAGGAGAAACTAAGGCCGTCTCCAGAGGAGACTGGATCATTCTCTGATCCACCTGCAGAGAAACAGTGCAGTAAAAAACAAAAGCTAGAGGGTGATTTTTCTGCTGCTGTTTTTAATTTGATTTTAAATAACCCTCAAAGTGTGTTAGGCTTTCTCCAATACCTGAAGCTACTCTGAGTGCCCACCATCTGGTGCTTTCCCTGGCTCCCACCTCTCTCAAGCAGCTGCAGGACCCTGAATGACACAGATCTGGTTTACGCATCAGCTTTCCAACACAACTTTTAAGCAATAAAACAACATTAGAACTTCCCAGCCCTTAAATAGTGACAGGCAAAGAAGAACTGAGTTTTAAAGCATGTACTTTAAGCAGGTGAAATAATTTTTCAAGCCATTTTTAAAATATACCAAGAAAGAAGCAGAAATACTCTTAATTTTGGACTTTATAATATTATGCAGCTCAGTTTAAAAAACTTACCTTTAGTTTTTCCTTGATTGTAGTGGGCAGCTCAGAGGAACGATGGTGTGGTCATATTATGCACGGCACAGAAGGCCCATCCCAGCTCAGTGAGGTGTTGCTGGTATGTTCATGGCTGTGAGGAAGGATGGGGTTTCCAGTGACTCCATCCTTTCCACACCTTCCATTCCATCCTGTTGACCAGGGCTGACCAAAAGAAGGCAATTGGTTTCACATAGGATTAACACTAAAATGTGTTGTCCAAAGGGCTGATACCACCTCAATATCTAATATGGTTTATTTTCCTAGATTGTAGTAAAGCACAAAATAGCTTGTGCATTTCCATGAGCCTGGAAACCATCCAGTTGTCTCACTGTATTCTGCTGTGCCCAAACACTGGCAAAAAGGCTTTCATAAATATTTGGGCTCAGGAGGAGAAATCGATTCATTTTGCCAGTGTCACTGACAGGCTTTATTTAAAAGTTAGGGTTGTGTCAATGACTAAAATAGTGATATCACATATGCAATTTTCAATATATTTTGGAAAAATTGGATAAAGGAAATTACAGATTCCAACAATAATATCTAGTGTCTGGCTCCAGTATGTTGACAAATGGTCTCACTTTCCTGAAACCTCAACATTCTGGCTGCAAGACAAAATTAATGCCAAAATAATTTAAATTTTTGGTGCTATTTCAAATTTGTCTGGAAATGATGTGCTACCAACTATTGGGACAGGAAACACATACTTTTCTATGAAGCTCTAGGATTCCTCTTGTGCTGCCCAAATAAGATCAATAAGAGATATGAAATTTCTGAAGAATCTTTAATCATGACTGTTTATTCAAGCTGAACTCTCTAGAAGTTCATCCATCATTAAAGAGGGACTAAATTAAAAAGGGGGGGGAATCACCTCACCTTATATGATAGTCTAGCCCTATGGTCAATATAAAACTGCTTTGTGTTGAAAGAAAAACTCAAAGAAAAATTAGAAGACAAGAATGAAATGAAGTATGCATAAAATTAAAAAAAAAAAAAAAAGAAAAACAAAACATTTAAAAGAAAAAAGTGATCCATGTCTTAGAGGAAACACGTGGTAAGCAGAGCGCAGGTAGATAAAGATGGTTTTCGTAATATAGCACTTGGAACAAATAGGACTTTTTTGTGGTTCTCCAAGAGTTATCTGGGTCACACCAGGGACAAATCTAAAGCCTTATTTCATGTGTAATACACAAAGGGTAACCTGCACCTCAAAGAAAGTTCTGAAAAGGGAAGTCAAGCAGTTAGGCAATGCTCCAGAAAAGCACTTAAGCATCTGTCCCCATGTAGTGCTAAAAAACATACAGGACAGCTCAAGAAGGGCAGTGCCAAAGTGACTAAAGAAAACAGAGATCAAACTTAAGCATTTTCATAAGTACTTTTTTAGACTGGGAATTTATACATACCCCAGCCTCAGGGAAAGAAAGTTTAGTTGGTATTATAAACTAATTTGTTGAAAGTTTTCTCCCTCTAATCCCTTTCTATTTTTAAATTAGAATACCTCCAGGGAAGAGTTTATTTGACAAGACTCCAGCACCTTCTGAGGGGAAGCAGAGGAGAAGTTACTGCAGATGTCGGAAGGGGAACACTAAGTCTGTGCCTGTGGCAAACACTCTGAATGCCTTTCAGACTCCTTTCCTTGAGCCCTCAGGTTGCCATCGTGATCATGTGGATTACACCTTTGCAATCCCGTATCTGGATGTTACATCTGAGTTTGTCACTCACTCAGAAACAGGGTCTGCTTTAAGAAAAGATGAGAAACCATTGGCCAAGCCTTTGGAGCAAAGGTATCTGCCTAAATCACTCCAAAAGAGACGTAGCCCTGAGGTGCAATTAAAGCCCCTCACACACAATATTTCCATGATTAACAACAGTTCCATTAACTCCAGCAAACCAGCAGGAGACCTAAGGAAAGTCAAAAGGCAAGATGACTATTACGAATACTCCTCCTTTCACCCATTGCATGGCCCAACCCAGAGAGACTCGGAGAGGTTTGCATATTTTTTCCCTGAGGATTACTTTGAAGGGGTTCGGATGAAACTTCCACTGGCATGGCCCACTCCCAATGGCCTGACTGCCGCCAAAGCTCGGGAGATTTGCCACCAAATTCTTGCAAATTCCACCATTGGCTTGGCATGTAAAGACCTCCTCGGAAAACAGCTGGATGAGGCAATTGAAATATGCCTTTTAGACCTGCAGCTCAAAGATGACGTGGCTTGGGTGAGGGCACTGATAGCCCTTTTGGAAAATGAATGTGAAAGGAGAGTGCTTGGCAACAGAAACAGAGTGTTTCGTGTTGGCGACCAGCCATCTCTTCCCTGGGACGAAATCCTCGCCGCCCTGCGGTGTCCTGCTCTCTGCAACAGCAAGGGACACTGCACGGAGCTGGGCTGCCAGTGCTTTGAAGGCCACAGCTCCTACGACTGTAGCATTGCCAAAAGTAAGTAAAAAATTCTTTCCATGATACTGGAATTATTAGGTAGAACATCTGCACAGAGTTGTTTGCTCTTCAAACAGTGCTACCACTAAGGTATGTGATGAATTAGTAATCAGGTTCTGACCTTGAAGAGCCAATCAAAATATCTGGTTGGCTGGTCCTTCGCTTTTTTTGCCTCAGTAACTTTTTAAAAATGGATTTTACAAGCCCCTTAGCAAATTGGTTTTGCAGAAGTGATTTTCTTTACATCTGATCTATCACCGGCATGCTGACAAGCAAGCTCCTGACAAAAAAGGGTGTCCTACTCACCTTGTGGTCAATATTCATGTTAACAGTGTATAGATACTTCTTTTTTTTTTCCCAATCAACAGGGAATAAAGTTTGAACGTTGATTTCAAACACTGTACTAGTATCAAAATAAAATTAAAAGTGACAAAATGAGCAGGTAACCCTGCCAAAGCCATGAAATAGCTACAGGACATACTCGAACCTGCAGACCTGATTCTGCAAATATTTATGAATTACACAGGAGACTACCCCACTGGGTTTGTTTCTTCCTTATAGCTCAGCTTCTCAATGGATAAATCCAAGTCCAAGGTGAGGACTGACAGTGCTTTAAACTAAGCACATGCATAAATGTGAGCGCTGATTTCAAGATGTGAACCCTGCCTCAGCAAACCCATGAGCTTATGCTTGAAGTTACAAAGAGGTGCTTAAGGCTCAGCCACACAGCTTAGTTCCTGCAGCTTAAGGAGTCACAGTACTTCAGCTAAACTGAGATGACAAGATGTGCTCTTTTAACCCATGCCAAATGGGGTGGAAAGGGTTTTTTTCTACATTGTTCTGTATTTAGGGCAAGTAAAACTCATATCTGGTGTCAGTCACCGTGGCTTAGCTGAGACATCCAAGTATCCATCCAGTCCCAGGAGCTCAGTGGCACATCTGATACCCCAACGCTTTTATTAGCTGGGATGGGATTATCCACTTTCTTCACAATAAACATGTCTTTGGTGTTGGGGTTTTAAAGTGGCTAAAATATATCTTAATATTTGGGTTTTGTTAATGGCAGGTTAAAATTTTGCAGAATTATTTCCTAAATATGGAGGAATTCATTCTCTTTCACACAGGGAACAATTGACACCTGGGATTGAAAAGCAAGATAAGCAATTTTGAAGCAATTTTCCAACATACAATTCAATGTTTAACTTCATTTCTCTGCAATACGGACAGGTTAGGGGGCTTGCTTGGGCCAGATTTTAAAATTTTATTTTGTTATGGCTGAAATCTCTCAGATTAGAGGAAAATAGCTTCAATATGACCTCTCAAGTAAAAGCTAATGGCACCTTGTCTTCTTGCTGTGACATCAAATATAAACAAGGAAAGAATACAGAGCACTGCCTGAGATTGCACAGGGAGGTGAGAACTGAAAAACAAACACACATCAGCTCTGGCAAACACCCTGTAAGCCATTACTATTCCCTGCTCTGACTGCTTTGTCTGTCTCTTGCTGCCTCAGCTTTGTACACTCTTAAGATTCAGCTGGAGAGGGTGCTGGGCCGTCTTGTCTAGACTGTGCTTTTTCCAAGAGGTGTTGGAGCGGATGATCCCTGGGGTGTCTTCCAAGCTGGTACTGCACAATCCTATGATTCGCTTTTCTCCAGTTGAGACAAATGTGGTAGTTGGTCTTTGCTTCAAACCATTTCCCTTTTGTGAGTCTGGCTTTTTAGAGCTCCCAGTACATCAACTTATGCCTTCTAGATTTCCAGTCACTAGCATCCTGCCTCTCCCTGGCAGTCTCCTGACCCCTCCAGAGCCACTGACCTGGAAACCCGTTCCAGTGCTCCTGGGATCCCACAGGGTCTCCACTGGGTGAGAGCTGCTCAGAGGGGCTGAGTTTGTTAGCATAAGCACCTTCTTACTTAGTCTGGTCCCTGGGGAAAGGAAACTTGGTGTTGGACCTGCAAAGGAGATGCACTGCTGCGATTAGGAAAGGATAAATTCCCCTTTCTGTTTATGTTGCTCCGTTATGTTTGAGTGTGTTAGTGTCATGGCAACACTAACATGGAACAGCTCCAGCAGTTTTCCAGCATAAACTTACACTAGAGTGGTGAAAGACCAGAATGTGCTGGGAGGGTCATAGTTCAGACAGCCACCCTGGGTGGCTCCATACCAGATCCCAGCATAGAGCAGGACCTGGCCACCACGTCCTTCCTTGTAATGCTGCCACAGAGACAATAGGATGGAAAAGCACCTGAAGTTCAAGCTGACTTTGAGCAAAATTGAGAATAAAAACCCAGAAAAATTAAACCAAAACCAAGATAACACTTGTCATGCTTAATTTTCAGGATATTCTCCCTTGTCTTTGGTATAAATGCAGATAAATTAGGAGATAACTTCACATAATAAGTTTGTTTCAGAATTAACTACGGAGAGGGAAAAGCACTGCCACAGTCTAGAGTGAACTGATGTGATAAACTGCAACAAGCTCCATGTACTACAGACTATTTATTAATTCATTTATGAGTGATTTTGAGTATTTTTTCTTTATATACAAAAATACAGAAGCTGTATATATATATATATATATATATATAAAGTTACCTGATCTTGTAAATGCAAAGTAAAGCAGAGCTATACACCCAGCCAGAGGTCAGACTCCCTACAAGGAGAAATAAAATCTTAGTTCTGGCACGCCAGTCTCTCTGACATTATAATACTTGGAAAAGGTCATCTAGATAATTTGGTACAGACAAGCAAGATAAGCATTAGTGTGAGCTTCACCTTTAGCTGTTCTTGATTTTTGAATTTTGTTCATAATATATCTAAAGGTATTTCCTTGTTTTCACATTTCGTAGGCAGAAATGTTCTCACAGACAGCACAAAATAGAATCATTCCAATTAGAAAAGACCTGGGAGACCATCGAGTCCAACCACTAACCCAGCACTGCCTTCTCCACTACTAAACCACGTCCCCAGGTGCCACATCTTGATGGTTTTTGAACGCTTACAGGGATGGTGACTCAGCCACTTGCCTGGACAGCCTGTGTCAGGTCTTGACCACCCTTTCGGTGAAGAAATTTTTCCCAACATCCAATTTAAATCTCTCCTGGCACAGCTAGAGGCTGTTTCCTCTTGTCCTATTGCTTGTTACTTGGGAGAAGAGACCGGTCTCCACCTGGTTACAATCTCCTTTCAGGCAGTTTTAGAGAGGGATAAGGCTAAACACCCCCAGAGCTGTTTACATACATATCCCAAGGTGTGCATGGAGGGATGTGACACTTCTTTTCAGGGAAATGTAGCATGGTATCACACAGCAACAATGCACCTCCTGAAAGGCAGTTTAAAAGACTGGAAGCCCTCAGAACTGACGTCCCGGTGACATCACTGAAAAACAGGATTTTGCACCAGAAAAGGCTGTTAGAGATGAAGAATTAAGATCAATCTCAGAAATAAAGCTGCATGTTCCAACCAGAACAGCTTGAGCCCCCCTCCCTGGCAGTTCAGGCATCCTGACCTGGCTGGCAGCACCAGGCAATCAGCACTGTGCAAGCACAGGCAGGATAAGCCTTTGGGCTTTGTGACTAATAAGCAGAGGTTCTGTGGGAAGGGAAGAAAAGGAGGAGAAATTAAGAATTGAATTAGGTTTCCACAGGACATATAAAACTGCTGCCTCTTCCACTTTCTTTCAAAAAGACAGGACCAAAGAAACAGAGGGATATACGTTGATTTTGGAAATTCTATAGGTTTTAAGTTCCATTGTTAGGAAAAAGTTATTTGCCAGGAGAAGTTACATGAGTAATGAAGGAGAAGGCAACTCCTTTTGCTGGCTATATATTTTCCCATCCGTTCCAAAACAAATTTCCGTCTAATTTTCTCAGGCTGGAATTATAGATGTGAATTAAAACTCCCCCAAGATCAAGGAGGCCATCAACATAATTCAAATACCTTTCCCAAGGTCACCCAATCTCAGCTACGCTGCCAGTGCATAATAATATATTCTACCATTGGTTTTGACCAGCAAAAACACACACAAAAAGATGGCCATGCAGTTTTTTTATGGATTGGAATATAAGCCATAACATATTTGGAATAATTTAAAATGAAAACATGTATAAAGAGAGAAGATACAAAGTGTGGCTTGCAGACAGGCTTTCTCCTCTGCTCTGCCTTACTCCAACAGGAGCAGTCCAGGTGGCCAGAGCTATAATTACCCTCACATGAAAATCGCAATTTGGAGTTGAAAGGCACCTCTGAAATTTGGCAACGCTCCAGAAGCTTAGACTTCCTTAATGTTGCTTAACATTTCATAACCCCCACCTCCTCCAACACCTGTATAAGGTGCTTAAAATGTCATTACCACCTGTAATTAAAGGCAGAATCCAATTACAGCAGATAGCAAATCAGATTGGTGCTTACCATTTGTATATATTGACCATGTTGCTTATAAAAAAAAAAAAAAATCAGGACTAGTAAAGCACACATAGAGCAATGTAATATGCAGATTGTATGAAGCTCTAAAGAGCAATTACAAGATAAAATGTAATGAGGAATAATAGGGACAAATTAGTTTCAGTGAAGTAATGACACTTGAAGTTTAAATTTCTATGTGGAAAGTTCTGGGGGGAAAAAATAGCCAGGACAGAAATTAAAGTGAGAGCAAATGACAGTGAGAAGGTGAGAAGTTAACACTTACCTACCTCACTTACGGATATCCCATTCTGGTATCAATACATTTCAGTAACATTATTAAGAAATGCTGTGAACCCAACTGCATTTTCAGAGCTGTGAACCACAACCACACAGGTCCCTCAGACCCATCTGCCACAGCAGTTATATCGATTACACCCTGGTATTTTTAGTTATCATATAGACCTGTCTGAATTCATCAGATTTCTTTGGGCTGAGTCTTGTTCATATGTTCTAATTATATAATATAAATTAAAGCACTAAATATTTTTTTAAAAAATATATAATGAGCAAAAGTATGGGGTCAGCTATCACAGGTCCTCAGGTGGGGTCTTCTGATGGAAAATGTCTCTCACTCATGGAAGAATAAGCTCAGAGCTTTGATCAGACCAGGACTGAAGGTGAGGATAAAGTATATACTATAGAAATCTCACCATTTATATAATTTTGTTTTGTTTTTAAGCATGATTCCCATTCTCAAGGAAAAAAACATGAGGAAGACATTTAAAGAAAAGATTTAAGTTATTTAGAGATGCTCAGGTGAAAGGGGACAGAGTATTTCAGTCAGTTCTCTATGTCAAACTCCAATCTGCTTTGGAGACTTTGTATAGGAACACACAGACTGAACTAAACACTTTTCTCCCACTTCTATCGCTTTGCTGATCTTTAAATTCCAGATCACAGTGATTATTTAGGGGCTGTCAGTAAATGAATGCTTTTTGGCATTTCCAATATGTGTTTTGATGACGTGATGGGTCACAACGGGTGCAGACTGAGCCATCAGGGTATACTGGGTCAATTGGTGCCCTCCACAAATAAATTAGACTATACAAAGTAAAGGAATGCATATTAGACTTTTCAAAGAAAAAACAGTTCATCTCCAAAATCACCAGGATATCTAAAATGACACATAACTACTCACTGCGTATAATGCTGGTGGCTTCTGTCTCTGTGACCAGCCTGTGGTGCTGCTGTGACCAGACCTTCAAGGGAGAATTGCATTTCATAGCACCACAAGGGCCCCAGAAATAGAGCTACCTGAAAATCTGGAATTTCTACCTGACCCTCTCCACAGGAATTGATAGGTTTTTTTCTTCAAATTGCTTAGATTAGTAAACATAGAAAAAAAAAACAAGCTAAAAAACCAAGCTTTTCACTAATATGGCAAAACATGTTATAGACCAGTGAGAAGCAATACACTTTAGCAATTCTATTGATTTTTCAAAATTGGATTTCAAAGGAAGAGTCAAACATGCTTGTGGGAACAGCAAACACCATGCTTACTTGCTCTTAAACTTTTATGGCCAAAGAGTGCTATTGCTATTTAAAAAAAAAAAAAAAAAAAAAAAAATCAGTTACTATTACTGTGATGAAGTTACACTAGCAAGAAAAAATCAGGTCTTTATTTACAAATGTTCATTTATTTTTCTTTTTTTCTCATTTTCTCTCTAATTACTGCCCTTCCCATTCCACAATGTTGACTTTTCCTATCTATCCAACTGGGGGAAGTTTGAAAGTTTCCACTCCCTCGAGTGTGTATGTGAGGCAGTGTTCTTCTATTAAAGTTTACAAGCTAATGCATCAGTTTCTATCAAATACATTTTTCTTCAGCAATAAATTCTGTAAAGCAGGGAACACTTCAAGCAGATCTCCATGTACTGCTGCAGCATAAACCACACTTTAATACACAGCTTCCATTCCACTGGGACTGCGTTCTTTACACAGAGTTTAAAGATATTAAGAATATATTCTTATTTCCTTTAAGCTGACATTAAAGAAGTTTCACTAAGATATCAATACTGTGTAAAAGAGGTTCTATAGAACTCGAAAACTTCTCTTTTGAGACCTGTTATCTCCACTTAATATCAATTTTTTTCCTCAGCTTACTGAGAAATTTTTGAAAATAGGTAAATAATAAATATGAAGGTACATGTTATGCAATTCAACATTTTATTGGGTTTGGTTATTCAGCCTTTTCCTAGTTAAAACAATTTATGATTTAATACTGAAAACAAACGGGGGAGGGGGCATCTTTTAAATGTTTATTTACAAAATACACTTTCTTTCTCCCAGACATCTAAAAATGAGTGGTTCTTATGATCATTGATTTGCCCAGAGAAGCTCTGGATGTCCCATTCCTGGTAGTGTCAGGGCCAGGTTGGATGGGGCTTGGAGCATCCTACATGAAGAAAGTTATTCTACAGTATCTCCAGGTCTGGGACATAAAAATTTACACAATTACATTCTTTTCAGACTAAAAACAGAGTTTGTATTAGCAGTCATAATTACAAAAGATATAATGAATAAATATCAAGCTTTGAGATTACTCATTAGAACACACATTTTTAAACATGGGACTTATCCACTTTTGAAAACAGAACTTTTGTGCTTTTAGAAGGAATGCACACCTCCAACCACAAAAATTTTAGTAAGAACTACAAAATTTACAAAAGAAAAACAGTTTGGAATCAAAAGAGAAAAAACCATGAGCTTTACCTACCATTGATACATCCTTAGTGACACCCAGGTATCCTGCTTTATATTGATGGAGACTCACTTTTCTCAGTCACATAAAATATATTTTGTGGGCAATTCTCAGGGACTGACAAAGTTCATGCTAGTTTTGAAGCTTTTCTTCTTTTCATAGCGGTTTTACTGTACTTTTTGGTGGTGCAGATGCAATAAACAAGCATCTGAAAAGGCAAACATCAATATCAGCCTTAATCTACTGTTTTAACTCCCAGTCCTTTCCATTCGAAGCACAGACATGGCTAAGTAGGAAGAGGGCTATTAGCTTTAGAGTTACAAAGTCAATAGAAACCGAATTTTAAAAGGATATCAAATCCTCATGATAAGGGACATGGAAGGTTGCATGCTCAGTGATCCATACTATTCCCTGCAAACCAGATCAGGGAGATTAGTCTTTCCCGGCGATTAGTTTATTTGCTTTAATGCAAAGCAGTGAAAGCAGTGCAGTGAAACATGTTTTTTCTGAAGTAAATTGCTAGAAAAGTTTACAAAATTATTGGTCTGATTTAAACTGGCCAAAGTCAGACACTTCAGAAGCATGCCTATAACTTCTTTACATCAGGCTGTTTACAGGCACCACAGGAAATTTCAGCCTTAAATCTTGTTAAATCCAAAAGAAAACAAAAAAGCCCTGAACAAACAACTTCCTTCCCCAAATACTCTCACACACACAAAATAAATAACAAATTCAAGACGATTTTTGAACTGTAGAATTAAAACCTGCAAACCAGTCTAAGGTATGATTTAAACTGGCCAAAGCCAAAAATTCAGAGCAAATTTGTAATACCTTTATATCATGCTTTACGTTGTGTCAAGAGCCCACAACCTACCAGTACAGAATGTTCAGCCAATCATGAACAAAAAGCCAAGTGCAATAACCAGATTTTATTCTAATTCAGTAACTGTAAAGATGGGAAAATGACTAAAAACAACGAACTGGACACTACTGTTAACATAAGGACCAAGATGACACCCACAATGACCCAAATTCCTTTGAGTGGCATCACTGCAGTCATTTGTAGAAAGTCTCAACGTGCTGCCAAGGGTTCTGCACTGAAGTGCCTTTGAGAGACAGAGACTGAGAGCTGCTTTGGTGTAAGAGCCTTGAATGCACAATCAGAACCTTACTCAAGGCCATCTAGGAAAGAGGCAAATATTCTGAAGTCAACAGCACACTCTTTTTCTATTACTGCAGAAAATTGCCAGCAAGCCTTTTAAAAATAGAAGGACTAAGTAAACCTAAAATGTCATAGTGAGATTTCTAAAGCAAAAAATAATCTACCATATTGTTGCAGCACATGGATGCTTTCAGTGTGAAATTGAGCCAGGCCATTTCTCACATGCGGGGAGTTCTTGCAAAATGCTTTTTCTTACACTCTCCCAGGGCTGGTTTATGCAATCCATACTGGACACCAGAGACCCTCAAAGCAGAAAACCAGATTCACTCCATGGTAGGAAAGATCACAGGTCTAGAGTTTGGTACTATGGAAACACAGAATCATTTACACTGGAAAAGATCCCTAAGGTCATTGAGTCCAACTGTTAACCCAACACTGCCATTTTCACCACTAAACTGTGTCCCCAGGTGCCACATCTACAGGTCTTTTAAATACCTCAAGGGATGGTGACACCATGGCTTCCCTGGCCAGACTGTTCCAATGCATGATCACCCTTTTGGCTCAGAAATTTTTCATAATATCCAATCTAAACTTCCCCTAGTGCAAGTTGAGCCTGTTGTCCTGTCACTTGATACTTGGGAGAAGAAACCAAACCACATCTCACCACAATCTTCTTTCAGGTATTTTTAGAGAGTGATAAGTCTCTCCTGAGCCTCCTTTTCCCCAGCCTGAGCCCCCACAGCTCCTTCAGCTGCTGTGGTGCTCTGAGACCTGCTCTTGGAAGCAGGAAAAACCACAGTTTTTATTTAGAAGCCAGGGAGGTCACTGATGTGCAAAACTCCTGGCAAAGAGCATACGGGTGCTGGTACTTTTTCCTTAGGGAGGATTATCAGAGGAGCTTTGGGTCATGGATAGCATGAGTTCCAGGAGAATGCAATCAGTGACTGTGTCTATGATTGCTGTAATAATAACCCTACACACTCAAGGAACAAATACAGTATTTGTGCAAGCATCTGGATGGAGGCAGATTCAGATTTGCTCTGTCCAAGCTGTGAGACAACTAAGCATCAGGCTGCTCTGAGACAGAACCCTCATAGCTACAGTAGCTGAATGTCCACATCCACACCAGCAAGCTCTGGCATGGCAGCACATTCAATCAGCTGCATGATTTCAGGGATAAGGCAACTGGACATTATGGGCCATTTGCTTTTGCACTTCAGCAAAGCTTTGACCAAACCCAGCTCTTATGATCTGGTTCTTGATTTGCTCTTCATGACTTGGATTGCTTATTTACCATCGTCTTCAGAAAAAGCAGGGCAGTTCAGTTCCTTTGCTTTATTGAAACAAAATTCTTGCTGGTTTCAATTCCAGGTCTGCTGCTCCAGCTCAAAGCCACATGTGTAGCTTTCAAACACTGCAGAAGAATGTTTATTTGTGCTGGGATATTTTTCTAATAAAAATTGTAAATCCAACATGAACCATATCTATCCATCTGTAAGACTTCAATAAGTGTGATTTTGCAAGATTCTTGATTTGGTGTTAACTGTCTCCATTTTACATTTCACTTCTGCATCTGTGCATATTATTTACATAATACACTGCAACAAATACCTATAAAACCAACCATGTATTTGGGGTGGGAGGTTCAGTCTATTCTACAGCCTGTGCTTCTTGTCAGGTTTGATTCATGTAAATGCTTACAGAATGAACCTGCACTGTCAACAGCTCTGAATTCACTGTTCTTTCCTGAAAACTCCTGCTGCAGGTAAAGCAGAAGGAGGGGAAGGGTCCCTGTCTCTCAAGGGAGGCACAACGCAAGTCTTGCAAATGAAACAGGGCAGATGCCTTATATCTGACCACCTGAGCTCTGGAGGCCTTTGAGATTTCCATCTTCAGAGTCCTCTCTCCTTTTTGTCTTGAGACAGTTTCATTAAGACCCAAGACTTTTTACTTTTTTCCACAGTATTTCCTGCTGTTCATCAGTGTCCCACTGCAATGCTCTGCCAGGTGACAGATGCATTCTGTGTGTTTGCTGTGCAGACCAGGCATTAGAAATGCAGTGGGACGCCCATGCCTGAGCCAGAGAATGTGAACACACAGTTCTTCAGTTCCTCCACCATAACATGACTGTACCCTGTCCCCCATCTGAGCCTTGGGTGCCAGCCTGAACTTCAGTTTTTAATACACTAATAAAAGCCAAAGTACATTTTTGGCCTACAGGCCATACAGAGAAAAGAAGAAGGATGCTCGTTCCTGGATTTTGTTGTATTTTGACATTCACACTCCCTAAACATAAATTATTAATGTTCAAACAGATCATACTTTTCACTAGCTTGTTCCCTGAACTGCCTGATTTCCTACAGATTTGTCTCCTGCCTCTAACCTGCTTTTCTACAGACATCAGACATCCATCCCAAGTCTCCATAACCTCTGGATATCTGCACTTTTGCCCTCGCTCTCACCTTTGTGGCATTTCCCAGATCTTTTTTATTGCTCCTGTCTTTCTCCCCTCCAGTCTTTGGCTGAACTACTTGCAGAAATTTTGCTGAGGTTTTTCAGGCTCTCCAATATTTCCTTCTGATGTCTTCACCCCTCTAGCCTTCGAGTGCATGCTATGCACAGGCTTATTAACTACCCATCCACTAACACAATGAATGATGGACAGCTGAGCCTTGATTCCATCACCCCCAGCAAGAGCAGGATCTGTGTGTTTGAGTGCCCAGCTACCGACTGTCACAAGACTTTTCCAAAGCCGACGTCATGGAGAATCAACAGGGTCAAAAAAGACCTCCGAGATCATCAAGTCCAACCCTTGATCCAACACTGTCACGGTTACCAGACTGGCACATCCAGTCTCATCTTGAAAACCTTCAGGGACAGAGAATCCACCACCTCCCTGGGCAGCCCGTTCCAGTGTCTGATTACTCTCTCAGTAAAAATTTTTTTCCCAATATTCAACCTAATCGTCCCCTGGCAGAGCTTAAGTCCGTGCCCTCTCACCCTCCTGCTGGTTTCCTGGGAGAAGAGACCAACATGTGATATATCTCCTTTTAAAAAACCAACAAAAATAACAACCACTGTCAGTATTTAGGTACTGCCTACACTGAGCTCTCAGATCTGAACTAGAATATCCATTTCTTTAAAAAAAAGGAGACATTATAATTTTATTTTCCATCAGACTTTATGTTAATAAGACACTGATTTTTTTCGTTGTTGCCACGTAGTGTTTATATTAAGTCAAGGGCTTTTCAGCTTCTCATGCCATGACAGTGAGTAGCCTGTGGGTGCTCACAGAGCTGGGAGGGAACACAGCCAGGACAGCTGACCCCCACTGACCAAAGGGATACCCCACACCACGTGGCATCACTCTCAGTATGTAAAATGGGGGGGAAAAGCTGGCCAGGGGCTGCTGCTCAGGTACTGGCTGGGCATCTGTTGGCAAGTGGTGAGCAAATGCATTATGCATCAGTTTTATATTATAAATATTTTGTCAAGATTATTATAATTTCTATTATTGTCTTCCTTTTCTATGCCATCAAACTGTCTTTATGTCAAGTCATGCATTTTCACGCACCTAACTTTTACCTCCCTGATCCTGCTGGAGGGGCAGTGAGCGAGAGGCTGTTTGGTGCTTAGTTTCTGGCTGGGGTTAAGCCCGGACAAGTGTGCACAGAGAGGTTTGAGAGAAACAAATACGAAATTCAGTGCTCGCACTGTAAGTCATTGAAAAAAAAGATTACCCACCAAGGCTGGGTAATCTTGTCCTGACCCTCACAAAGATGTCAGGAAACCCCTGGAGAGGAGCACGGGTCTCATCAACAAGCAACTGACCTGAGAGTGTTTTCGTGGAACAGGAAGGGCTGCAGGAGCACATTTCTGTGCCTCACTCCTTCCCAGGCTCCGAGATTCTACTTCAACCACAGAAGGCTGAAAATCTGCAGTGATAATGAAAACGTTAATGCAATCTGAGCTACCTCAGTACTAGTGGGGCTAAGCATTAAAATCTCATGAAAAACATAATGAAGCATCTTTTTTTTTTAATTTTTATGCACTAACCATGGAAGAAGGCAATTTATCAAAACCAGTCACCACATCTGACTAATAGTTTTGTACATTACAGGAATCCACGACTAACTGATGAAAGCTGATAAGCTGTAAATGGTTTCTCTTCTTGTAAATATTGCAAAGCGTCCAGCAGTTTTGGTAATACTGCCACAATAAAATCAATTTAAAAAAAATGAAAGAAAGAAAGACTAAAAGCATTTCAAAAGTATGGGGGGGGGGAAGTATTTTCATTATTTTTCATGTTTATGTTGCTTTTCTTCCTTTATTTCTCTGGAAAAACACGAGCCATGCAGCTCTGTTGTTAAGGGCTGCAATCTGGTGGGATCTCAGTGTTTAAACCACATTCTTGTAGTTACAGACTAAATGGCAGAGCCCTAAAGGAACAGCGAGGTTCTGGGGGAGGTTGTCAACTCAGCTCAGGATATTTTGCCCCGCAAATCAGAGGTGAACTAATGTACCACTAAAATACCAGGTGACACAAACCTTCTGTTTAACTAAGCTACAACTCAGAGAAAATTGATAGGCAATATTTTTTTGCCAGAGCAGTGGTGATGCCAGATATCTACCTAATTATATCTAGCTAGATATCTACCAAATTATATTTTTTCTAAATTAAAGATTTTAATACTGCCTTCCAGTGGGCTTGCACTTTTCCTCTGTGAAAATAACCCCAATATGAAAGCAATGAGTAATTTTAAATGGTGAATACCTAAAGTACAACAGAACCCAAATGAAGCTTTCCCTGAGAATCGTAAAATATTTTAAAAACAAAATGGGTGAAAGTCAGCCTTGTAAGGGGACCAGCACAGGCTGTACATCACTTAAGGTCTCAGCGTAGGATTTAAGTGAAACTTAACTGGTGCAAGACCTGTGTGTGACACAGTGCAGACCTGAGTGATACCCATTAATGTTTTAACCCTCACAGGCAAACTTTTCTTTAAGGATCCTTTCATTGCCTCCATAGCTTTTGCAAACAAAGGGCTCCCTTTTACACTGCTGTTTCCCACCACAAGGAGCCTGGTTGCATGCTTTCCCTTCCGAAACCGGCAGTTCCTCTACTCGAGAGAAACCCACATGTAGGCAAGGAGGACCCTAAGGAAAAGTATTAAACCAGAGCAACCAGGACAGCAACAACGACCTCTCTGATAAAGCAGAACAGAACAGCCTGTAAGTGCTACTCTCTAAAGCTTTGTATCTATCTCACCCTTTCAGAGCAAGCTCTGGAAATCACAGGCTTAGAGAACGGGGGTCTCTGCGACGTCCGTGCCTCCGACTGCACCAGGATCCGGGTGTTTGGCCTCGGCTTCGAAGAGTCGCCCAACCTGCACTGTGAGGTCACCAGGTTAATCGTAAGCAGCTCATCAAATATGGACGATGCAGTCAAACTTTGGCATGTTTATATAAAATTCTTTTACTCTGCACTATCACCTCTATCTGCCACATGTGGCTACAAACACCTTCCAGCTCCATTGCCGATGTGATTGCCATGGTCGAGGGGAGCCAAAAAGGCTCAGCCCTTTCATGGGCTGGTTCCTTGGAAATGCACAGCTAGGAGTTCTTGCTTGTTTTCTCTGAGGGGTTTTGTTTAACCCTTGTCTGGTTCAGCTGCACTGTAGTCCGTTGAAGCCTGAAATCACAATATTATTTCTCATTTTGTACATCTGGAATCAGCATGCTTGGTTGTTTTCCTAAACACATTTAAATGCCAAGTTTTGTGGTTGAATATAAGATTTCTTCAACATAGTTACAGGGGCTGTTATTTGAATTTTCTTAGTCCTATTTCAATACCAAATCAGAAGTTTTAATGAGTATTAATTCTATCTTTTACATTAACACTATAATTTTATCATAAACAACTATACACATGAAACACTAGGACTGAGTTTGGTGGATGAGCATACACAGATATGAAATGTTTGATTAAACTCTTAAATCCACCTCAGAAAAGGCATTCAGCCCGATTCCCAGTCAGTGTTCATGAGGCACAGCTGAGGTTTGCCGGCCATGCCCACTTATGGCTGCACAGGCACTTAGCAAGCCGTGATGTCTCGTGCAGCTGATCTAGAGAAGTGTCTGACATCACCTTCAAGGATCAAGCAACAAGGCTGCTGAGCTCCAGGGGCAAACACAAAGTTTTTCATCACACTACCCTATCTCATCTCAAGCGCAGACCACCACAGCACTTCCTAAATCAGTAGACCACCTGCATGCATAGACAAGCACGGCTTCCTCTTTCCTGTGCCTGTAGTGACAGCACCATTTCTTTTAAATAAACCATCTTGGAATGCCTTACATTATTAATTAGAAATATAAACATATGTTGACAACTAGAATTCTTTTATATGAGCCTTCAGTTTCTGCACTCTCCTTCTGTTTTACTGTAGCATCTTGATGGCAAATGGATATCAAGAGAAAAAGAGACCACAAAAGCAGATTTTCTCAGCTCTGAGGCTGTTGACTGCCAGATCCCTCTCCTGAACATTACAGAGGCTGTGCACTTTGTGGCCTGGGACGAGCCATTCGCAAGATGGCAAGTGAAAGTAGGAGTTTCTTTTGTTTCTAAGAAATGTTTTAGGAGGAGAAAATCAGTTGTCATGGTAAATTAAAATGCAAAGCACAATTTTCTTCCTTTCAGAAATGAAAATGCCTCTAGAAATACTCACGTTAATGTCATGTAGGGAAAAAAAAAACCACACACCACCAACCACAACAGTACGAGCTGAACCCAGGTGTTTCTGTAGGCAATCCAAAAGTGCAAATTACAACCACTTCTCCAGGTAATCACCTGAGATTGATTCAAATGTACTAATTAATTGTTAATCATTAGTGTCCCATCTCTGGAAACCTCAGCTCACTCTCCTGATTAGGCAGCAAGTGTGAGAGAGCTTTGACTCCCTGGTTGCATGACTGATGCCTGTGCAGCACAGAAGGGCACTGGGTGTCTCCTGGGCAGCAGGTGAGGGCTGGCAGGGCTTGAGCTGGGATGTTGTGGTCACAGTGATGGTCTGAATGACTGCAGGAAGAAGTGTGGGCAGTGCCAGCTCGTGCTGGGTTCTCTACTGCAGTTTTAGCCCCTTTTGTTCACAAAATGATACCTATTTTTTAAATATTTCCAGGAAATCAGTGCCTTCCTGACCCTGCACGCCTGCTACCCTTGGTCTCATTCTCAGCCTGGGTTGTTATTTTCTGCAGATTGGTTGTTCTTTATAAGACTGAGATCTTTTAAAGGCTCTATAGCTGAAAAGAATATACTGCCATTGCAGGGAGACTGCAGATGTGCTTTGGAAAATGCAGCATGCAAAATGAAACACATAAAACACTCATTTCACCACGGTGCCACTGCCTGTCCTGCACCCCACAGCTCTTTGTACCCCTGGCTGGGAACATGTGCTGCCATGTGGCCTGGGGAAAACCGAAATATGCTTGGCACTGCACGTTTTCTAGTCAGCCATTTATTTTAAGTAGGGATTTGGGGGTTAAGTCATAAGGGTGAGATCTCTGCAGGAGCAGAGACCGACAGTTTGCTGCTGGGTGGACCTCGGACCTTCCTTCTGGAGAAGGTGCTGTCAGAGTGAGCACACACCAAGGCTGAACCAGGTGGGACGTTTGCCTGCTTAAGGCTCCAAAATTTCTCAAAAGAGGGGTTGAACTCTGCCAGTTGTGAGATAAAATGCTGCCTCATGGTGGAAGGATCTGAGAGGGAGGCACCCTCGAACTTTCCTGGCCCAGGAGGACAGCAAAAATCCTTGCCCGTGCACAGGAATGTTCCTCCCGTGTTATCAGAACAGCTTCCTCAAAATTCACGTCTAGCACAATCCAGATTGTGTTCCAGTGCTGCCTTTCAGCCCTGTGGAAGTCTGTACAATTTTTTTCATTTTTTTCCCCTCAAAAACAGACACTGAATGTCTCTTTCCATGCATTTAAGTTCAAGAAAACCTCTACACCTGTGGGCCTTCTGCCCTTTCCCTCTCCTTCAAACCCTGCAGAAGAACCAGGTTGATGGCTACGCAGAGAATGCACAATTAAATCATCTCAGCCTACACACAAATCCTAGTTCTCCTGTGGATCTTTTTGATGATCAAATTGGGAAGGCAGAGCCCAGTGCTCAGTTTCAAAGGCAGCTGGCCTTACATGGCAGCACAGAGAACAAAACTGTGGAGCTTTTCAAGATAAAAAATGATTTTCAATTAATTCCACAGATGTTCAAAAATTTGTGCCCTGGAAAATCCCTGATAAGATTTAATGCAACATTGATGATCTGGGTTATGTATCTATTGGCAGTTTCAAAATGTAGCTAAAAGATTTTTTCAGAACTAAAGATCAAAAATCATTCTTTCTGGAAATATCACTGTTCAGTATTTTAAGACTCTGTCCCCCTTCCCAAATCAAATTTGAAAGGAATCAGTAAAATTTCACAAAAGCTTTTTTTCACTATCAGCATTGGGGGAACTGAGGTTTGACAAGCTCTTCTCAGTGCTCTTTCATTTTAGCTGCTCTTGTATTCATGTTTCAGATTTTGCTCATTGTTTCCATTACATGCTGCTGAACATAGATAGGAAAGTACATGAGGCTACACCAGAGTGTTTGGTATAATTAATTGAGATATCAAAATACAAACCCCTACTTGGACAGCAGATGACTTGAGCTGTCCATACAGATGCCTGGGTGAAGGGGTGTAAGAACTTGGCAGGCACTTATCTAATTTGGGAAGCAGTCTCTTTTTGTCAAGTCTTTGTTGTTGCCTGTATTTGTCAAGAACAGAAAAAGTATTTGCTAAAACGTTAGCGAGGCAGAAAGTGAATTTGAATTCAGCACAGTTTTATAGCTTTCATTATTCATTTGGAGACATTCATACAAATTCTATGTAGAGTGATGCCAGTAGCCAAGATCATTTCATGATGGATGAAATACTTGAGGCAGAAGTGACAGAATTCCTGATTGTCCTTACCATTTATCCAGAACTGGTTCTTTCTTTCCAGATTATATTTATGCTCAAGCAAACAGGGCCCAAGTCTAAGTAGGGTTTTGCCTTTTAAGGGCCAAACAAATTAAAAGAAATGTTTGCTCAGCTTAGGTCTCATTGAAGTATTTGTTCCACATCACTAAGGTGACTAATGGAAAAGCAATTAAAATAGCTATAAACCAACCCAATTCTAAAAAGATACCAAAATGGATGTTTATAATAGAATATAGAAAAAAAGATTAAAAAAATAGTCAAATTACAAGAGTTACGTCTCTCAATGCTCACTTCAGACAGAACAATTAGTGCAACTTTATAGCTTTTTATATTTTTCCCTGTCTACCCATTTCTTCACCCACTATTAGTGCACTGGTACTGAGACAACATTGGAACTCTTGTGAAAGAATGAAATTAAATGAAATGTTAATTGTATTGGGAATAATATATTCTTAATGGGAGCCTTGCTGCCACTGTCTTTCAGTGAAGAGCAGGTCTGGAAGGGAGTTACCTGTTCCATTTTTTTCTCTTCTCAAACTGCAGGAGAAGTTCTTTACTTCTTTTAAAAGGGTTTTTACCTTTAGTACAACACACTATAGTCTAATATCTCAATTATGTTTCTCCTTAAAGCTATACTGATGAATTTTACTGGACCAATGAATTTTAGTGACATTCTGGACAAAATTATATTACTCCAAAGAAGTTGTTTCCCTTCCACAATTTCAAATTGTGAATATCCATCAATACTGCCTGCTTGTCTCCTTGTGGTGGTTTCTGTAGACACAAACACTCTTAGCTCACAGGGTGCATTTTGAGCTGGCTGACAACAATCCCTGTGATATTGTGGGAGAATCTGCTCTATTATATTTCATGAGCTTTCAGATCATTCTTAGTGAACTTATGATAATTGGTGCTTTTTATGAAAATTATAAAGTAATTTTTGCTCTCTGTACTTCCATTTATCTTTGTTCAATTTAACGTACATTCTTTCTGTGAACTGAAAGAGTTTGTTGATTGATCAAAAACCTTTATACCCTTGATATTGTAAAAATTCCTTTCAAAGGGAATGAGGATGTTTCAGCTTCAGGGTCACAGGAGAGATGGAGGAGGGCTGAGGGATTGTTTTCATAGCAAGAAGACTCAGGGGTCCCTGACAGATCCGAAGTAAAGGCCTTGTTAGATCTGCTAAACAGCTGCTTTATTTTGACTGTGAGAAGACAAAACCTGAAAAATACCTGACAAAAGGGCTTTGCTTTCCTGTTGGTGTTCATCAGAGCCTACAGCATGGCTTTCCACGGGGTTTTTGGGTGCTCTTTAAGGTTCACACCTCTCAAGAGGTGTCACAATGCTTTCCCAAAAGCTAACCCATTCCCCACTTGTCTGGTATCTTTTCACTGTTATTGTTGAAAAATTAAATAATAAAATTTAAATATACATTTATTTAACTCTTTTATCTTTTATCTTGTCTTATATAAATTTCTTATATAAGAAGAGCAAGGCTTCCTGAAATACCAAAATGTATGGGAAATTGTGAGCTTGGACAGGAGGTGACTGCTCTAATGTACCTTCCTATGGAAATGAGACTGTTGTTTTCTCATATTGTCCACCCTAGAACATTTTTTTAAGGTTAATTTAAAATCATCTCTATAATACACATTCTCTTTTTTCTTTTTTTTTTTTTTTACCCCAAGGATTTTGCTTACTGATTTGTCATTACTAAGAAAGTGTTCCTCAATTTCAGCCAAAAACCTTAATTTGGTATACCTCTTATATTCAGAAAAGCTGAATGCCAGCTGAGCCAAAAGATCTTTTGGTTATTAATGAAGAGTTTCCAGTTTGGAGCATTAGGCAATTTGTTAGCTTGCAGCAGAGCCACTCACAAGTGGTTTAATTTATCTTGCTGGCAGGCATCCAGTTCAAGGGGGCAACAATATATGCTCCAAAACGAGCAGACAGTCTCCATATGGAACATTATTAGTTATAAAGATGATTTTTGTATCATTTAGATCACTAAGGATGGCTTCCAGTACAGTAATTCCAGAGTGCTGACCCTGTTCGACGCGGTCTGCCAGGTCTGCCAATTCCACCCAACCGGACTTTGTAAATTAAAGGTAATTTAAGGATCATAAAGGTTTAATATGGATCGTTCATCTCTTCCTTGGTCCTCTCCCTCCCTTTGATGTACTGTGTGTAATAACTGCTCTAGAAGAGGAAAATCTATTTCCCAGGTCAGCTGCACAGCCTAACACTTTCCTCTTTCACAGTCTCATGTCTGGGATATTTTATTTCTTTTTCATATTTATGTGGGGTATGAATACCTGGCACAGCTTGCTCTATGATGGACCACTCTCTCTCACACGGACACTTCCAGAAAAAGACCATGGTTGACAATATTTATACTTTGCAGCTGTTAGTGAAAGTAAATAAGAGTGAGGAGCGTCCCCTGAAAGGCTTAACCACTTTTGAAGTGTTTCTGCTATTTTCCCTCTCCCAGCCTTTTTGGTGATGGCACTGTAGCTGAAAGGTATATCATTTCTATACCCATTTTCTGCCTCAGCAAGAGGCATACAAAGATGCATGTTATACGGGTTTTGTCATGTGAGAACACCCTTGAGAGAACATAAAGCATTCTTGCTTACATTAAACACTGCTGAGTACAAACATATAGAATTCTGACAGTTTCAAAACCGCAATCAAAAGTCTAGAGCTACGTTTTAAATTGCCAACATGTTAGAAACTGTCTGCAGAGCACTATTACCCTCTTTTTTCCTGTGGACTTACTGGTGTAAAATCCCCCATCGCTTAAAAAGAGCTTCCCTGCTCTTATTTTCTAGAGACCTGCATTAAGCAAATTGTCTGTTATTCAGTGGGGCTTCAAAAGAAACTTTTGAAAGGTATTAGGTGGGATATTTTGAATGTGCTGATCCTGCTTTCCTACCCTGAGGCAAGTATGAATTAATAGGAGACCACCAGTCAGTGTTTTCATAAAATGAAGATTAATCAGGTACATCCTAACTCATTTTCCTCACTGTCCTCATTAAGGCTAATGGGAAAATACAGTTTTATAACCTGCACTGACTGAAAGCACGTACCAGTTACCAAAATAAAAAAAAAAGTGTTCACATTTTTTTCAAGTAAATCAGTGAATAGAAATTACTTTAAAGCCCCCTTTATAGGTAGTTTGACCCTGACTGGATGTCAGGTGCCCACCAAAGCCACTCTGTCACTGCCCTCCTCAGCTGGGCAGGGGAGAGAAAATGTGATGGGAGGCTTGTGGGGAGAGATAAGTACAGAGATAACTCACCAGTTACTGTTGTGGGCAAAACAGACTTGACTTGCAGAAACTAATTTATCACCAATCAAGCCAGAGTAGGATAATAAAAAAATAAAAGCAAATCTTAAAACAACTTCACCCCTCCCATCTTCCCATCTCATCTTCACTCACAGTTTTCTCTCCCTCCTACCCTGCAGGGGTGCAGGGGAATGGGGGCTGCACCAGTTCATCACACCTTCTCTCTGCTGCTCCTTCCTCCTCAGGGGTTGGACTCCTCACACTCTGCCCCTGTTGTGCCGTGGGGTCCCGTACACAGGAGGCAGTTCTCCACCAACTTCTCTAATGTGGGTCCTTCCCAAGGGCTGCAGTTCTTCATGAACTGCTCCAGAGTGGGGCCCTCGTGGGGTCACAAGTCCTGCCAGCAAACATGCTCCAACTTTCACTTCCAGCAGCTTCTCCCAGAAGCCACCCCTGTAGCTTCTCGGCTGCCACACCCTTGCCACACAAACCCAGTACAGCCCAAATGAGGGCAAAACCACTGAAATTTCAGATTAAAATAATTGTGTCAGAACCGTTTCAATTAAAGATAGGGTGAGGTTTTCTTTTCTCAAAGGCTCTCCTTATTCATACATTTTTGAAACCCAGATGTATATATGGTCTCTCAATATGCTGGTGTTCTCTAGGGATTATAGTAATTTCTATCCTAAAATGCTTCAAGGGACTACTTGAACTAGGCTTCCAATTGCAGCAGACCACATTCTAATTATCCCTCCTTTAACATTACTCTGCAATACCTAAATTGCTTTCCGAAAAGGTGTTTCAATTAGGGGACATTTTATATCAGGTCATTTCACATTCTGTGTTCCTCTTTTATGGAGCCCATTCTGCACCACACTTTCACATCAGAAAAAAAAAAAATCTTTTTTTTCACCAAAGCATCAAGGCTTTGAAAACAACAATGCAATAAAATCTAATTAATATCCAGGTTTTAATGTTGAAGATCTGTCATTTTCTATCTTGTAGGGATGATTATGAGAGTCCTTTTTTTGTTTCCCTACTCTTACAGTATTATTTAAAATATTGACTAATACAGTTTGCAGAAGAATTTTGAGACACTAATAAAGCAGTAGGCAGAAAACACAAGTCCAGTAATGAAACATGTATCTGTCCCAGAAAAACAACGTGTATTGAAAGGAAGGAAAAGGAAAAATGTCTTTGGTCCTGGTAACTTCTTCCTGCTGCTGTCCCACTGTTCCCAACAGCACACCAAGGTTAGCTGAGAGTCTGTAAGGTCAGATAAAGTCCCATCTGCCTGTGTACCCAACACAGGCTACAAGCAAAAGGCATAACTCTAGCATAGGACCTTCCTGTGGTGTAGATTTTTAATTAGATCCGTTAATTACATCCCTGTGTTCACTTCTCAGACAACACAAGTGTCTTCACCCCATGTGGAAGGTACTGGGGCTCACTGGCCCTGGTGGGCACCCTATCTAGGAAAGGACCAAGTCAGCCTGAAAGGCTACTCTGCCCACAGTTCATAATCTTCTCTGGGGATGTTCTGGCCCATCTTGGCACCATGGATGCGCTCAGCTGTTATTATTTACAACTACCTCATGGGAGCCTAAACTCTAACGCGCTTCTTTATTCTGCTTTTATAGCATTGATTTTGAAGAACCTCCAGAAATAACTTACCAGAACAGGATTCTGTTCAAATGGAGCTTTTATCTAGTCTCAGTTTTTGTGAGTCTCATGCAGCTCACCTTTGAGTGATACCTAATACTCATTATACTACCAGTCGCAGCTGGAAATAATGATCACATGCACTACATGAGTCTGGAAACGGGAAAAGAGTCACATTCTTTGCATTCATCTATGACAAAGCAACACCACATGTTGCCTAAGCTAAAACATTCAAAGCTACAAAGATCTCAAACTGAAACTGGAAAACTTACAGGCCTTGATTTTTTTTCCCTGTCAGTAGAAAAGCATCAGCATTTAAATTGCTACTCTTTTATTGTTTCAAGAGACAAGTGAATTTCTTCTTGTCTCCAGAAATTATTAATTGCTAATTTCTTATCTTTCTTATTTCTTTCTCTTTTTTACTGCTTCCACCTCGCCCTTATTTTTATTTCCTTTTTTTCTTTTTTGTGGCAGGAAGATACTTGCAATATAGATGGACTTTGCTATGGTGAAGGAGAGTCAAGCCCCACCAGTCCTTGTCTTCTCTGTGAACCTGACATTTCTAAGTTCACCTGGTCTGTTAATGAAAGTAAGACAATTTTTTTTCCCTAACTAATAATTTAGAAACACTTATCATCTAGGAATTTATGACCCAGTCAATGAAATACTTCATTCCTTCTTTTGGCTAACACGAATGTATCCCTGTGTAATGAACATGGATGGTTTGCAGTGGGAATAATTGATTGCACCAGAAATACAGACTCCACTTTATGAATTATGCATCTGGGTATGCATCTTGTTCTGTCTGAAACCTAATGAATTCCAAATTAGTAAACCAAAATAAAAATTAAATTTGATACCCCAGTGCTCCATGAAGTACCCAAGTCTACCAGCTAAAGGTGATGGGCCCTGAATATCTCTGTTATCATCTTGCAAGTACAAATCTTTAAGGGTACTATTTGGGAAAAACACTGTTTTTAAAACACCAGTGTGTACTTTTGGAACCTGGAAGAATTGCTTCCTTTTCCTGAGCCAAATCCTAAAAAATGCCACACAATAGACCTTGGCTTGGCAGGGAGTCTAAGTGACAGGGATCGGGCACTCATTACCTCCACTGCCACAGAACCTAAAGGCTCATCCTGGAGCCCCTCGAGGCAGGGGTCATGGAGAAGGACACCTTTTGAAGCACCTCCTGAAGGCTGAAGACTTAATCATAGTGTTTTCATGGCTACATGTCCAGTGTAAACAACAACCACTGCTTGCTGAATGTTTTACAAATAATCCGTGTTTCCAGCAGCATTATCCTCACAGCCCATCTCCCCTCTTACATGAACACATTTGTATCTGGTCAACATAAAGATTATATTACTAATTTTATGCAGATCCGGGTGTTGGTCCTAGAAAGAGTTTCTCTGCACTTTTATATTCTGTAAACAAAAGCAAATTACAGGAAGGTGTGTGAACGGCAGGACCAGTTTGCTTTGTTTGTTTGCAGTTTTATGCTCCTTCGGGGTGACTAGGTCAGCAGGACCCTTCTGAAAGGAGAGGAAGTTTCCTCTTGTTCTTGGGGAGTAGCTGAGGATGCTCAGGGACAGAGGCTCCTAGAGAGTGCAGGGTCTGGCAGCAGAAAGGGTGAGCTGTATGGGAGTGGCTGGAGTTCACAGCTCCAGCTTGGGAGACAATGCTGAGGAGAACAGTGAGGACACACCCTCTACTGAGAGGTGACAGAAAGGCCCTTGAGAAAGTTCAGAAAGGATCCAAGAGTTTCCAACAACACAAGAAGTCAGAAATTGTCTGAAATAAAGTTTGGAAGCAAGAACACAGTGGGAAGGGAGAGATTTGTTTGCGAGCCCTTTTAACTCCTGTTCCAGGGTAGCCACTTTGAATTTTCTCTATTTAAAATCATACTCCTCTAGTTTATATCCTAAAAATTCCAGATTTTGAAATTTAGAACTCTCCATCTGGAAAAGGTGCAGGCAGATCCATCCCAAATGTTGGCCAACTAAAAATGCCTTTGGATATCACTTGGATGAGTAGTTAAAAAGCCTAAGTCAGACCTAAAGAAGAGCCTGCACACTTGAAAGCTGTGTGTCTTCCCCCAGAAAAATAGTTAAGTCTAATGAGAGGTATTATCTCTGACTCACAAACCTTACCTCCCTTCTGTCATAGTTATCATAGAATCACAGAAAGGTTTGGGTTGGAAGGAACCTTAAAGATCATCTCATCCCAACCCCCTGCCACGGGCAGGGACACCTTCCACTAGACGAGGTTGCTCCAAGCCCTGTCCAACCTGGCCTTTCACTGTGTTGGCCAAAGCAGTAGCAACTCTAGGGATGAGCTGATGCTGATTGTCATATAGACGGTCTCATTACTAACACCTAGACATTTCAATTTTAAAATTCAGGAAATGGTTTAAGAAGGAAAGACTGTATTTGTTTTGAAATTTATAAGGCTAGAAGTGATTTGGGAAATCTGAAACAGATCACCGTTCCCTACTCAATTATTTCAGAACTTAAAAATATTTAAAAGAAAAGGTTTGTCAGACTTGTCTTGAAAAATGTGCAAACCTTCTTAAAAGTTCTACAATAATAGGGAGTATATATATATATATGGGGTTTTTTTCACTGGATGGCAAGGAAATCTCTATAGAACTAAAAACACTCCACAGATTCTTTTCAGAACATCTGATTTGATGTTATTCTGTGCCTACCACTTCTTGTTACCATCCATCCAGTAACACTTATGTGTTTATCTGTAAATGCACACCCAGCATCAATATTTCATTGATTACCTTGGGCACAGATTTTATGGGCTCCATGGCTTTAGTGTTTGGGAAATAAAAGGTTTAATGAATAGATGGAAGCTTTCAACAGTTATGCCAGGACAATCTGCTGGACAAGCATTTTAGAAAGCTCTCATAGCACAGCAGCAATAAAGGAGACACATATTGAAATAATTGCATAATATATAAGGCATGCTATGCAAAGCAAAGTTTGATAAAAGGATATGCACCACAAAAAAAACCCTAATGATGACTTCCCATGAGCATAACGCAAGGAGTCCTGATGAGAACACATATACAGGTCATAATTTGAGAGCGTGACTTGAAATTAATCCTCGGTATTAGAAATGCGCTTTAAGTTAAAGATAACTACGGTCAAATTACATTGTGAGAATATTCCTTTAAATATCAATACTGTCAATTTGTACTGCTGGTTAAAGAGGAAAGATGGCTTGAGACTGAGGAGGCCTAGGACATGGAGATGAAGTTCCCAGCCCTGCAAAGAGCTGCTGCCACCTCAGGGTACTCATCTGATCTTACTTTTCCTAGATTTCTAATTATAAAATGTAATAATTTTCTTTGGCTTGTCCTCCTTACCTCTTCATATTGAGAGTATCTTCAGGTAGTGTTTATCTTCTGCTGTAAAGTAGCCTTGTACAATTAGGCTTTTAGCCTCATTAGGGAAATGCTGAATGTAAATAGCAACACTGGAAATAACATTACCAGTGGTGACATGATGCACACTACTGTCACTGGGGATAGAGAATCTCAGCATCACTGGTGTATCTGTGCTGGCACTGAAAAGACCTTTATTCCTGATGAAATGTCCACCTGAATTCATTCAAACTGCTTGGGCTTAATTACTCCTCATGGGTAAAGACAGAAGAGTCTACTCAATGAGAGAGCTACAATTTATTTTCCCCCCTGAGTTGCTCACCCAATTCATTTGTCATTCAGCATTTCGAGATTTAGATTCCTTATGTTTCAGTGGTTGGATAGATAGGCAGAATTGTAGATAGATTAAATATGTATGTAGACATAAGAAATATAATTAATTGGAGTTTTAGTGAGAATTGAGACTAGTGGGAGGTTATAGAAGTCATGTATTATCTCTTCCCATACATCAGATAGCACATCAAAATTAATTAAAGTGCAGAACGGGAGAAAAATTCAGTGTTGGGCATGAGAAAATCAGGAGGGAAAAGTTGTCATTTTTGGTAAAGCCATTTGCTGCCCCTAACACCCAAATCACTCCCTCCAGCAGCCTCTGGGTATGTTCTGTACCTTCTCTTTGAGAGCACTCCTTCAAAGACCGACTCTGAGAATCTTTACGTGGGAGAAACTGGAATTTATGTAATCGTGGTTTCGTTTTTGCTGTTTAGACAACCTGCCTCCTGTGTTCCAGGCCCCCTCCAGCCAGCTGCTGACATTTATTGGTGAGAATTTTGTTTACCAGCTAATAGCAGTGGATCCAGAAGGGTCAGCCGTGCTATTCATCTTGGAGGCTGGGCCACGGGATGCCAGGCTCTCTCCTGCCGGCCTTCTTATCTGGAAAGTTGATTCAGAAGAAATGCAGACCTTTGAATTCACCGTGTCAGACGAATGCAATGCACAGAGCAGATACTCTATTGAGGTAAGGAAACTAACACTTTAAAGGAAAAAAAGCAAAACAAACCTGTTTATCATGCCATTGCTTTGGTGCAATTGTCATTATAGCTAATAATTTGTTACTGTCTTGAAAAAAACAAGGTTTCAGCTATTTCCTCATAAGTGTATATTATCCAGCACAGCAATAATGATCAATTAATGGAATAAATGTCTCAGAGAACATAGAAACTATATATACAGGGAACAGGAGAGAGTGCTATTGATTGCTGTTTGAAAGAACACTCTTGCAGAGCCTTTTAATGGTTCATTAATCTGCTTTAAAATTCACATTCTGCATTTGGATTGCACAAAAAAGCATATAACATAAAAGATCAAGTTTTAGCTATAAAAGGGAGATTATAACTCATTCTCAATGATATTTTTAGAGGATGTCTTCCTCTTATGTCATTATTCCACACTCTAAGTTTCTTGGCAGAGTTGTGAGTTGCTTTGTCTTTATTGTATAGGCCAACATTAATCCTGTGATGGGATGAGCTCATAGAGCAGGAAGCAGACTCCTGTCATAAGAACAGTTTTGTGAAGAAAAGATTTTTATTCCTAAAGATTACTATTTCTGCTCATTCAAACCACAAAATGCCAATCTGCTGAGCCCCCACAGCAAAGGGGAAACCGGAGCCTAGATATGGTTTTAATGGAAACATTTCAAACCAGAACCGTGTTAACTGAGGTGAGACAATACAGAGCTTTGAATCTGTTGAAATGCAGTCCTTGTACATGCATAAAATACAACTATGGATCTCCCTTCCCTGAAGAGAGAGACCAGCTAAGGAATGTCACAGTCATGTTCCTGCCTGGGAGCCATTTGTAAAGTGAAAGAGCAAGGAGGGCAGGCAAGGAAAGAAAAAAGATTTTTCATTTCTTTGAAGAATAAGGAACAAATTCTGCCCTCAGATAATATGTGAAAACTGCTGTTATAGCAAATAAGGTGGTTTTTTTTCTTCTTATAAGAAGTTAAAATGTGTCCCTAAATGTTGAAAAAAGAAATCCCTTTGAACTTGAGCTCTCAGTCAAATAAATAAGTATGCTGAGTATAAGACCATCTATCTAGACAAAAGAAATTGGTTAGAAATAAGTTTTCATAATACTGGATAACATGTTTGCAGAGCAAATCTCTCCCTTCCTAGAGGGTAACAATATACCTCCCAGCTGTGATTATTGAGAGGAATCTTACCAGGACTCCCCTTTGCCTTCTTCAGGTTGGAGTGAAGCCCTGCAGCTGCCTCAATGGTGGAACATGTGTTACTAATATCAAATACCCTCCGGGCCTTGGTGAATACCTGTGCTTGTGTCCAAATGGATTTGATGGAGAATTTTGCCAGGAAGACATTAAGGACTGCAAATCAAACCCCTGTGGCAGCGGAACCTGTGTGGACAGCGTGGGGAGCTACTTCTGTAAATGTCCTCCTGGTTTGGGAGGTAACAATTCATTGTTTTCATCTCTGATTTAACTACAGATATATTGTGCTACAGGATTTTTTGAGTGCAACATGACCACAAGCATCTGTCAAATGGACCACATACAGAAGCCTCCTCTTCTGCTCCCAGGGCTTAGCTCTGGACACATAGAAAATGTGCAAAAGCAGCTGTCTAATCCTAAGGAAAAATGACCTAAAGGTCTCTGGTCCTGAAATGATCACTCAAGAAGGCTGTGAACCCCTCTGATCTCAGTTGCTTCCTGCTTATTTCCCATGGATTTGTCCATGAGGTAGGAGAAGACTGAGTGGAAGAGAGAAAAGTCAAAGATCCAGGACCCTTTTGCACTCCACAGAAGGAAAGAATTAGGAATGAATTATTTTTCTAGGCCTAGGAAGGAGAAGTAGATATGGAAAACATGAAAAAATAAATTGTCCTTTAATCCCACTTGAAGCTTCGTTAAATTTAAGCATTAGACAATCACAAGCCCATTTGGTTGTCAGACATGATAGAACAAAATCTAACCTTTCAAGCTCTTCAGAGCTCCTACCCTGGTTTCAGAACTCTATCCCAGCTGAAACCAGAAAAGCTGGGCAGAGTATGATTTTAAGGGATGAAAGAAAGAGGAATGATCTCCTAACAAAAAAAAACCAACAAAACAAAACAAAGAAAAACAAAACAAAAAAAAAAACCAACCAAAAGAAAACCCACAAACTAACAAAAAACCCAAAACCAAACTAACCAAACCAAACAAACACAAAACCTCCCACAAACCAAACCAAAACGAAACACAAACAAACCAACACAAACCCTGATTCTTTTCTAAAAAAAAAAAAAAAAAAGACTTAAAAGCACCAAGAGGAGAAATTGGAGAACAAAATGCAGTGAGGCCAAAGAGGTGGATACAAGACATACAGTGCAAACAGGAATGGAGCTAAGACTTGAGGTGTGAGGAGAAAGAGAAGCATTTGATAGATAACAGAGATAAGGAGAAAACATGTCTGTACCCATCATGCAATTTACACCTCCTCACGCTGGGACCATCACTCCACCTGCTCCTCACATCCCTCACTGGCAGCACAACTGATTTTCACATTGGCCTAAACGTGCTTGTTCTGGAGTTTCATGGAAGTTTTTATCTTTTTCTTTTCCAGTTTAGTTCTTCAGGGGGTACAAGGCAAATCTGAACATACAAGACTTAAACAGGGTTTTTAAATCTGGCTTAGTTTTGGAAAAGGACAGTTATTAAACACCCACTCACTCAGGTGGCTGTGCTATCATCCATTCTTGTCAGAGTCAAATTAGTATCCCACAAGCAAAAGAAGCCAACTGAAACAGTGTTAGAACATCTCTTGGATCAGAACCATTTCAAAAACAGAGTCAGAATATAACACCTTAAGTTGAGCTCAGATTTCAGTACTTGAACTGGTCAAACACCCTACTCTGTTCAAATTCATGAGCCCCGTAATGTTGGCTTCTGTCAGTGCTATAGGTTTGAAAAATGAAGTAGAAGTAGCATCAAATGCTCATAATTATTACTGCTTGTAATGGATATATACAGAAGAAAATCAATTTTAAACAAAAGCAGTGAACAGATTTTACCCAGTGGGAAAGGTACCTTTTCTGCCTGTCAACACTTCATGAAACCTTCTTTGTTTTGGTCATGTGGGACTGCAAGTCCAGTTTTCATTACTATAAAATTCCAGCAGAAATGAAAAATAAAAGTCATTCAGAAGTGGAAGTCTAGAAAAATGACCTAAAAGATCTGTGACACCCAGTCAGTATTGGCTCCAGGTAATGCTACCAAGCAGTCAAAGCCTGCTGCTGTCAAAAGCCTTTATGCCACCAGAGATTCCACTGATGCAGGAGCACACAAGCCTAAACACGAAGAATAAAGTTATAAAACGGAAGTTTCATCAGAATTTAAAAATTTCTAAACCAACCAAACATATGCAGAATGTCTTGAATTCCCCTGGAAATACCATTCCTACGAGGAAAGGGAAATTTGGGAACTTTTTATGGTTAAACACTGGATATAGAGTTAGATTAAATTAATAAAGAGCAATGTAATTCCATGAGTTAATAACTTCAGTGGACATGCTGTCCTGAGAGACAAGGGCACAGGACACCTTGAGGGCCAGAGGAACACAAGGTTTTCCTGCACCCTTAATTCTTGCCAGTAAAATAAAAGTACAATGGTTTTGCTGTTCTTCTAGGTTCTTCTCAAAATCCTACAACACAAGCAGCAACAGGAAAAAAAAAATATGATTGAGTGAAAAAGGGATACATCTTAAAGTTTTAGTAGCAGGTGAAAAATTATAAGCAAGTGAAGTTGAGAGCCAGCTGGGAAGCAGATGATTTTACTTCATGCCAGGTTCTGTGACAACAATAAAAGCTCATCCTTGATGCTGTGTTTATGCCTCAATTCCCCAGAAAACCATCAATAATCTAATGAGAAAGCAAAGTTATACAGCTCAAGTGACAGCACCACTTCACCAGCAAATCCTTAGAAATGACAGGGAACGGGTAGTAGTAGAAACAAGAAGTTAACTCTTGTGAGATCTTCCCAAACACCCCTGCAAGGGAAGCAGCAATGCAGGAGCACTGATGTATCTCAGGCAGTGTAAGGGTAGAAAAGGGAATGGGAACAAGGCAGGGAGAAAAGCCATTGTGACCCTAGAATTATTGCTGCTTTAATTTTCTGTATCTCAAAGCTCATTCATTTTTCACCTACATTGTTGACAAGATAACAAGAATTCCTATTGTTTATTCCTTTGGCCATAGAAAGCAAGAATATCACCCACCTGAGAACAAAACTCATCCTTGAAAACCATCTCAATAACAAGATCATTCTTTCTTTCCTCAGTGATTAGTATAAAGTTGGGTGTGGGGTGGGGAGAAAGATGGAACATTAATTTCATTTTAGTTTTCAGGAAATTAAAGAAAACCACTGGATTTTTTCATGGTTTTTAATAACCATAGAGCCCCTAAATGAGATTTTCTGTTCCTTTAGAGTCAACTAAATGTGAACATAGTCCAAAAATCTTTCTTTGCATCTGTAGGTGGTCAGCTCCTCTCTCAAGGCATGAAAGGACTTTATCTTCTCAGACAATTTCCTATGTAGGGACAGAGAAATAAAGCTGGCACACAAACAGATGGTTAAACCTTGCAACCTGAAGAACTTCTATTCCTATTATTTTTATTTGTACTGTAGCACTGCCAAAAGAATTGAGACTCCCCTGTGTTACAGTGACTGGAGGTCATGCAAAGAGAATGATTGACACTTCTCAGTGCAGACAGTTTTCTGTCCGTTTCTGCTGCTTCTCCAGCAACATTCAGCAAAGTTTCAGAGTTTGCAAACATTTGCTATTGGACTCATCTGGATTATCATTACACCCAAATTGATCAAACACTCTTCAAAATCAAATCGCTCTGAGTGCAAAGGAGTGCTTGCAGTTTCACCTTTACATCAGAAAAATCAGCCAAGTGACTGAATTTTTAAAATTATCTTTTTACTTAAGGTGTTCCTTTGCTTTCTGTAATTCTCTCATCTTTGAGATTTGAGAGACAGCCTTTTGCAGCAAAGACAGAGAATGCAGGAGGAAAGAGAAAGAAGTGAGGGAGAAATTATGGCTGTTACTGAAACCAGGAACTTCTTTCCTATTCTCATTTTTTATAATATCATGTTTAATCTTTATATAATACTCAGAGAAAGAAAATAATTACTAATCCAATCAGAGGGCAACTCATTCAATACTTTCCATAATGTGATGCCTAATAATTTCCCAATGCATCATCAGAAATCAGTATCAGAGAAAAGCAGCCCGATGCCACAAGTGTGCTAATTAAATAATAAAATATAAATAGTCAAAAAAAAACGTAACATGGGAGGGAAAAAAGTCAGTCAAGCCCTACAATACTATATGGTGTCCAGCTTCAGTGAAAGAAGCAAGAAGCATGAGAAATAAGAACAATTTAGTTTGAGACAGCCAGGAAAGGGGATGCTTTTGCGCTGCTGTTCTTTTTTTTTCCTCAAGACAAAACCAACATGGGAAGGTGATGTCACTGGTTTTTCTAGGCAGCCCAATCAATAAAGAGACATCAATTTGAGTTTTCTACATGGAGATGTTATTTTAAGTTGAAAGGAGTAGTGGAAGCTCTCTGAAATGCTGAAGCAATGAGCGATTATGTTGTAGGAGATGAATAACAATGTTCTGGTTTTATCATCCTGTAATTCATTGCACTGTGACAAACGTCTTTCTTGATAAAAAAAAAAAAGCAATTCTTTTATCCTTAGACCTTTCTTCATGACAAAGCTGGTTATCTGATATGGAACAAAACTTTCTGTGCCTCGTGGTATGTCTTGAATCTGGTACCTGGGCTCTCCCGAAGTTGTCCCAATGTCCTTGTATATTCCTTCAGGGACAAAGGAGATGCTTTAATAGAAGTGATCTGGGCTAGTTTATGACCTGCTATCAGGGCTGCATATCCTGTAAATAGCAGTGGCCAAGGAAGTTTGCTCAAGTGCACAGAGACAGCAGCACGCACACCCCAAGCCTGAGGGAGTTTTTATGTGATTACTGTGCATCATTTGCTGTTCACATAGTAATTTTAACTTTTGGGTCACCTTCTCCTCTAGATATTCACTAAATCATCCAAAGTTGTGAATTTTAATATCAGTTCCCTATTTCCAAAATCAGCAATAATCAAGAGATACTGTTTTGGGTTCAGATCTATGGCAGTTTGTCCTCTAAACACCAGTGCTATGGCTCAGTGACATTTTCAGAATGCTTGTTCAGATTTTAATTTTAAATATAAAAACTTGGTTTCCTTTAAAGAATCCCATAACTTTTAAGGTTTGCCCTCAGCCAGACTCTATCAGATTGGTTCACAATAATCTACTAGTTATGTGGGGTTCACATAGAAATGGAAAGCACAGTAAGTCAGTACGTGGCTCTCCATATCTTAAAGCCAAAATGGTGACATTCACTGGCTTCTTTAGTATATGACAAACAAGACAACAAAAGCAGCAGCAAAGATGTGAAATGCAGGAGAAATATTAATTTTATTTATGTGCATTTTTATTTAACATGCACAGCTTTCTATGAGCAGCAGTCTCAAGCTCAGCACTTCTGGTGGCAGTAACGACAGTAATAAACAGCGTGATAAAAGCAGGTTTAAGTGAGACAGTGGGGAATTTGGCTGGAACATGAGTGACATGCCCTGTAATGAGTTTACAGCTGAGAAGTGAGCCCTCATCTGCTTCAACATTTGAGCTGAAGTATAAACAGGGAATCTTTCCTGATTATTAACTTCCCCTTTGTTTTGCCACAGGGCTTACTTGTCAGGAAGACAGGAATGAGTGTGAAGAGAGTCTTTGTTTTCCTGGAGTGTCTTGTATGAATACCTTTGGATCTTATGCATGCGGAATTTGCCCCAGTGGGATGGAGGGAAATGGTAAAACTTGCAAATGTGAGTGTTTTACATGATTTATTTTAATAGATGGGGGGACTATGGGTTCAATTCTACTACTATTATCGTTAATAAAGTACTTTGCCACTCATTTTAAGTACAGGCCTTCAAATATACAAAACAGACTACTGTCATGTTATATTAATATGGTTATTTGCAAATTGGTCTCTGCTACTTTTCATTTTGGTTAGAATGAACCCCACAGTACACAAAAAAGCATTTTCCAGATGCCAGCAAGATAACTTGCTAAGGACATTCCAGATGTTCTCCACTATTTCACTCCCAAATATACGATCCACTAACAAGTACCTGGGGAGCACTCCTGGGATGGATTTTGCTTTGGGTGAGTGCTGGATGGAGGGTGAGAGAAAGGTCCACGTGCCAATCCTTCCCATCCTTTCACCTCTGATTCCAAGGTGTGCTTCCACTAGAGGACACAGCCCACAGATGCTTGGCATGAAGCCATTCCACAGACCCCAAGTAGTGAAGAAAACACCCAGGAACAATTTTAGACATGTTCCATATTTGCTTTTAGAACAACAAACTCGTTAATGGGAAAACTACCGTGACTTTGTGCTTCCCAGTGCACTTGATGTGATTTACGCACACTCCACTTGTTTCAGTCATAGAGACACGAGTCTTCTGCAAAAAAATAATATTTTTTTGGCCTTAAAGAGAGAAATCCAAGAAACAAAATATAAAGATATTTACTGTGGAGATATCAGCATTTCCTCATATTGACTAATGAAACGAAAATAAAAATATCCACTGTAAAGAGACTGATTTGTAACTACAGGACCCTGGCACCAGCAGGACTGTTTTTCCCTGATTTACCAAATCTCTCTTCAGTCATATTGCCAAACGTCTGCATAGAATGTTTTCTTTGGCCACATTGGTTATTTCAAAGTGATTTTGCATCAGTTTCACTAATGTATATTTTTGTGGGTAATTTCACCAGTGCAGGAAGGATACACAAAATAATGTGCTTTTGATAAATATAAAAAAGTAATTTCTTACTTTGAATTTTTTAATTGCAGAAAAAAAAATCCTACTTCAGAAATGCACATTTATCAGAAGGAATAAACCTGAGGGCTTCCTCGTCCACCCAAGATAGGACAGAAATCATTATTTGTAGTTCTGACACACAGATTCAACATTACTGCTCACAATTGCCTTGCCTAAACAAATATAAAGGCTTCTGGGAGGAAGGAAGAGAAAACTGAAGTAATTTTATAGCTCTTAGAGTGAACAACAGCTCATTGCGTTGTTTAATATACGTAAAGAGTCAGAGCTTTACTAAGAGTAGAGAATATTCGAGAGACCCGGGGCAATTCAACTTGCAACACTATTCATGTAGACTTTATTCTTAATTTATGCAAGAAATTACCTAAAGGTTGTGCAAAAAATAACATTTTTGAGAGTCTCCACCAATCATTTTTCCTCATTACATCCACACATACTTACAAAGTTTTCAGCTGAGGTAAGTGAAGCCAACAAACACACACAGTATAACATCAGACAGAAGCTTTCAAGGAGAGGCAGGAACCAGTCAGAGCACAGGTCCCAGTGTGCACTGTAGCATCCTCATCCAAGCAACTGTGCTGTCAAATACTGGTTGACCTGAGGCTTTCTAAGTACCCTGAGTTCAATAAAAGATCACTGTGCATATTAAGTAAGTCTCCCAGATAAGCAAAGTTCAGTGAGCTTGGGCATAATAATTTTTCCTATATCTGTGCTGAAGCTTTGCTGTGTGTCAGCAGCTGACTCACCTGATTTGCCTTTATTTGCCTGATGGTTGGCTTCCAGAGTAAACTTATGCCAGGTTACCTGATTTGCTGTTGCTTTTTATCATCAATCACAGCTAAGCCCTAACACCTTGTTTCCTTGTCTCCCTGATGTCTTTTCACAGCTGTGCTTGCTGCTGATGTTACAAAACCTTTAAGCAATGGCAAAGGTGAATTGAATAGGACTGAAGATCAGCAGCCACTGCAATCCTTAGAGGCGAAGGATTCTCCTGCAATTAAGAATTTTAACATAAGTGATAGACGTGGTAGGTAAACAAGGATATGAAAGCACTTTCTGTATTCAGAAATCACACATTTCACCATCTGAACAGCAGACTCAAACTAGCTGTTTATGATGCAACATGGAAAATTGGAGTTAAAAATAAAAACTCTCCTACTACACCAGACTGAGGATTGCAGCTAAACAAATTTTACAGCAGTAGAGATCAGAATGGTCAGGCTTAAATTTGAAGTCACATCACTTCTGAGGTAGAACAAAACCACTCCAAATTTTACTGATCACTAGGAAGCAAGATGATAAGAGTGACAGCTCATGCCAGCTTGCCATAGCCAAGTGATGCTGATATTTCAGTATGTAGTGAGCACTTACTGAATTAAGAATTTTGAGCATAAGTGAAGGTAGACTCGATGTATGAACTTGAACATGGCAATAGCTTTTCCCAGAAGGGGAGCACTACAACACTCCATAAACGTGGGTGTGCACCTGCACAATCTTTATGTTGACCCTGTTCTAATGAGTGTTGCATGTTTAATTGATTTTCTAGTGAAAGCAGGCAGCAAAAAAATATCTGCTGTATAGAGACATATATAAAATGAAATATTTTGCTTCTTACCTTCTTTTTTTTTTTGAATATCTGTACCAGGCCAGTCAACACCTAACCAGACCTTGCCTCCTGCAGGTATCTTATATCATAGTGCTGTGGGTAAGGTGCAAGAATAATCCAGAAAATACTTGAGAATCCTGATAAAGACCTCACTGGAGGCAATTAAAAAAGATCTATAACCATCATTAAGATTGTATTCATCATCTGTTCTGTGTCTTGACACTGTTAAATACTTCACAGGCAGCTCATATACACTTGCTATTCAGTGACATCATAAGTGATAAAATATTATATACTACCAGAGTGTTAAATTTTGCACACAGTTCTAAGATAATTAAAGCAGTTTCCTGTAATACAAGGTTTGATCCATGAGGGATGATTTCTAGATCAGAAACATATGTACTTGACAGTGTAATTTTAAAAGTAGGGTGTAGGTGCTGTAAAGTTTGATAATTACCTTCCAATTATAGAAGACCAAAAAGATGTCAAATAATACAGATTCTCACTCAGTTAATCTTTCACTTATGCTGAAAATTACAGTTTCTATATTGTACATGATAAATGCCAAACAACTTTGAGTAATAAACTTGAAAACATGTAATTAGAGGACTAATAAATCTTGCTTTAATGAGAAACAGCTGTTCTGTTACGCTGTGCCCACAGGACATTCTCATGTTTGGCTCAAGGTTTGGGAACATTTTGCATTAATTAGACTTTAAAAGAATAAAAACAGTTGTAAAGCTTTAGCTGGGCTCAGGCATTCACTGCTAAATTTTATACAAGTGATTCATTTGAGAAATTATTAAACATGCTTGAACCCACTTTTTTTTATTATTATTTATTTCTTTTTTGGGCCGTGCAGCACCACTGTCACACGTCACCACCTGTGCCAACAGGCCATGTTTTCCTGGAGTGCTGTGCTTTGATCGGAAACCCCCTTATGTTGGATACGTCTGTGGCCGATGTCCAGCAGGGCTTTTTGGGAATGGTCGAGTCTGTACCAAAGTCCCCAGACCAGGTACTTTCAATTTTTTCGAATTTTAAAAATGTTTTGCGTACAAAGGCTGTAAGAAAGTATGAACAAGTATGGCATTACAACAACACTGTACTCTGTAATCCAATGCTGAAGGCTGTGTTCTTTCACTCAGCTGACGAGCAGCTGGCAGGTCTTATTTCAGGAATACCTGGCTCTATGAGTTGAAATTCAATAGATTAACCACCTCATTCGCTACTAGGGGGAATTCTTCACAACAGGACTTGCTCAGTGGTATGAATCACCACATCTGTATTTCTGCCACAGTGCTGGCAGAGGACTTCAGAACACGTTTCCTCCTCAGTAAGATCAGAACGTGACACGTGCCAGTATCACTACTCTTTCCTTTTTTCCTAATTCTTTTGCTGCAAGGCATCTGTTCTGCAAGGTGACCTGTGAAGACGATGATAAACAAAGTGTTATGCAAGAACAACTGTACCAACAACTGAAGGTAACAGATAATTAAGGCATTTCAATAGTGTGGTTTATAGCCTGAGCAATAATCTTTCTTGGGGAGCTCTGAAACTCAGCTGGTCCCATTAATCTCTGAGGACTGATCGTTAGAGGAGGTCTTCTGCTTTGATAAAAGAAAAGCTGGGTCTTGACCTCAGGTAGAAAGTGACAATGGCATAGCAACCACTCATCAGTCTTCTGATCCTGCTTCCTCTCAATGATATTCTCATAATTCAGTGTATGGTTCTCCAGGAGCAGTCTGGATGGTTGTTCTCTTTTTACTGCACAGAGTGATCTGCCAGGAGAACTCATGTTTATTCCTTAATAGCAGCAGTTGCTAGGTCAGATTCCTTGGTTTGCTTCTAAATCTTTTTCTTAAGTGTTCAAGACAGACTGACTTGAAACCTCTCAAGTTGTTCCCTGACCTCTTACACTTGACCAACCCACCTCATTCCCCATTCTGTATCCAAATCAATGAGTGTTACCTTAGTATTGTATTTTAGCACACTCTATCAAAGTGGAAGCAATTTTACTGCTTAATGTAAGTATCATCCAATCTCTTTGAACTCTAAATTGATTTTAGCCAGTTCTCCGAATCTAAAGGTCACAAAAATAAACTCAACATTTTTCTTTCTCAAGCTATGAGTATGTACAAAGTATTACTTAGTCTGCCAGCATCACTAAGGCAGCTATTGACTCTTCTTTAACTTGGAGAAGCTATAAAAGTGGTTGAGGAAAAAGAAAATCATTGTGCATATAAATAACTTTTCTGTTATTGCCCAAAGCTGCACCTTGTTGTTAATGGGATAATGGGATACACACTGTACACCCCACAGGTCTTTAAATGCCGTTGAGTAGAACAGATATTTTGCAGCAGTAGGTATTGGTACAGTAAATCAGGCACATTTACCTCGTGCTTATACAAACGTTAACCAATAAATTTGTCTGTGTTCTAAAAAGGGAAATGCAGACAGTAGCTGCCATTTGTTGTGATTCATACAGGTCATAGACAACTCCAGGCAAGATTTAAGAAACATCCCAAGTATCAGGATCTGAAACTAGTCAATGCTTATTTCAAAAGTGAGCTGTGTATCAGGGGCTGGGCGGTTGTTTGATATTTTTCTCTCGAATAAGCAAACTGAGCCAGAACGTCACGGTGACATGTGGCCATTCAACCAGCTTGAGCACCTCGGGAAGGGAATGAAGAGGAACTACTTTTTGTTCCATCAGAAGCTTATACTCACTCCTGTGAATTATATCACAATATAGACAATGAGAATTTTGTGCCTCAAGGTTAAATGAGAGTAGTCATTTGTTTTAATACTTAGAAATGAAAGCAATTGCTGCAGCTGTGTGAGTGTCCTAATTTATGGCCAAAATGATGGGTTTAACTTTCCTTCCCATGTGCTTTGCTAGTTGAAGCAGAAGTACTGTATAGCACTGATGATTAAAAGATATCAGACAAAAAAAAAAAAGAATTAGCTTTCAATTAAATTTTTGTAGAGTTGTGGATTATGATTATTTTTAAATCTTCCCTGTTAGAATAATAGCTTCTCTGCCTTGTAACTTGTGATGTCAGTGTTCAAATGAAACAGAATAAATCCTCTTCAGCTTGCTACAGTGCTTGTGAAAGTACTGGGATTATGTGCCCCTTCTTTCAAACTCTAGTAATTTTCATCTAAAAATACTCCCGCTAATCCCTATTTTGCACTTTTATTGGCTGCTTTTGACATGAAATTATACTCAATTGCAGTGATTTAAGGATTAAAGGATAAGTATTTCTTCATACTGAAACCACAAAAATTACCCAACTGCCTTTGTAGGCTCTACTGAGGAGAAAAATATGCCAGAAGAAAATTGTTTCTTAAGTCGGTATTTGATGAGCTGCATCCAAAAAGTCCTTCAATTTTGATTTATAATCAAAAAAAGTAACATTTCCACAGCATTGATATGTGATGGGTATTCATCTTTTGAAGTACTTGGCTTACTGCAAACTATGTAACTTCACAAATAAGTTCCTGAGCTATATTTACCTGCTCTGCCAACAATGCAGGGCCTCATTCTGTTCTCTCTTACATATTTTACCTGACATATATCAGTAGTTGGTACCACTTTAAACTGACCAAACTTGGTAGCAATTTTTCTTGAAGAACATCAGTATAGTCTTAAGGAAAAGCCAGTATGGAATTTCATATGTAAAGAGAAATTATTATTTTTTTTAAACAGATTCTCCTATCAGAGACAAAAAGCTATTTCTCTCCCTTTAAAATCCATCAAGCAGGTATCCTACATTTATTTAAAAATTTACTAGGAGGATCAAGAGTCTCTTAAGTCTGCTGGCATTGCAATAAAGAGGAAAGTCTAAGGAATGTAAATCTGTCCAGGCTTCCCTGGGCACATTTCACGTTTGTATAAAATATCTGTTACCTTTTTGCTGGAGGAGGCAGATCTATTAAATCAAACCATACAGTATCATTGGTCATATTCTTGGCACAAAGAAAATGAATATATCCTAATGGGGGGTGTTGGTGATGTTCCTGCACGTTGCAGTATTAGTTCTCATCACACACTACAGGTATTTCTCTAGACTGGTCTCATCACTCACAGTCACAGAGATACCCATCTGTTTGCACTTTCTTTAGCAGGTTAGAGAGGTTGGTGTCATCACGAAGGATTTATTTTTTTCCTATTAGTAAATCAGCAATTTTACTTGACAAAGCAGTGCCATATCCATCACCGATAAAAGATTGTTTGTTCAGAGCCAGCTCTTTCTGCCTCTCCTGGTTTAGGGAGCTCAAGATCAAGGGAGAGGATGATTTTATGATCTCTGTAATCGAGTTCTGCTTTTCCATTCTGAACACCACTGCAAGATCTCCTGTCATAGCAGTTAATTTGCAGTGTTGTAAACATTTGGCACTTGCTATATTTTGTGTGTGGCAGCTATTTGTTATGTTTACATGCTCTGTGCTTTAGACTCCAGTATCTGCCTGAATTCACTTTGATTTTACATCAGAGAGACCTCTGTCACCTTCTCATTTGCATCACTGTCAGATCAACATCAAGGTGTGGATTTAAAAAAAGAATAAAACATTTTGAAGTAAAAGAAAGTGTGTGTGTTTAAACCCATAGTGCTCAGTCAAACACCGGAGGAACATATTAACCTTAAGTTTTACATTCTTAAATTTTAACTGGGAAATCACCCCTGTCATTATTAGCACTCACAGTTGATCACTCTCCATGAAAAATAAATAACTCCAGTAAGAACTCTGGTCGCCAAAACAAGGTTTCATCTCTGGGGTTAAGTGCAGGGGTAGGGACTTCTTGCTGCCTGGAACCAATGAAATGATTTTGCTTCAAGACATGACTGAAGAACATAATGGACTCCTTTCATCTCTTATCTGACAGAATTGATGAATTTGCATTAAAAAGATCAAGGCCCAGATTCCAGTCTCACTTACACCAGTGTAAATCATAAGAGACTCCATGACTGAATAGCATTCTCCTAATGGACTGAGCTGAGCAGCGTTCCTGGGAGACACCACTTAAAACCTGTCAAGGTAGGCACAGCCCACACAGAACTTTAAAATATGGAATCTGATAAAGTGCACACACTGTTCAGCACTCAGAGGGTGCTTTGCAATGGTAACTAACCCGTCTTGACACGGTTTATGCAGTGAGTTACAAGGCTTACTTGAAGGTGGGGATGTTTTGATGCTGCAGCCATTAGCTGTGAAGTTGCCTGAGCTTGTCGCAAAGAAGGCACAACAGAAATACCAAATAAATAGTAAACGATACTGTGATTTGCCTCTGGGTGAGGCAAATAGCTCTCAGCTCTTCTTGCAGGCTCCAAACCCAGGAAGTATTGCATCTCAGTGGCTTCCAGCTCTTAGCTCTGACTCAGGGCATGGAAACTCCGCCCACAACTCATCTTTGGAATGCATGGTCAAAGTGTCCAATCCCTTCCATAAACTCTGTTCCTAGTTGGTGTATATCATGACAAAATGTTATTTTTTTTCTTTTTTTTTTGACCAGTTATGATGTAATGATGTGTCCTTCAAGGGGTATGTGATGAAACGGCAGCTGAAGTGGGGTTAGAAATGCCACACAAAGACATTCCATATAAATTTGGGGTCATGAAAGATGCAGTTTTGCAAACGGTATACCAGTAATCTTCACGTGAGGCCAGGATCAGCCTGATGTTTTGGACATAAGCTCTGACCCTTTCCTGCCCTCTCAGTCTGTAATTGCCACTGAAAATCCACTCCTGTACTTGTCAAGACAGAAAGGGGATCGGAGAGTCTTTCTGATGGCTTTCTCCTCCTTAGGGATACCTAATAAAATATTAAGCATTTGCAGAAAAATATCAACAGAGGCCTGTACAGTATATGCTATGACCCAAACGTAACAACCAAAGCTGACACAGTGGGAAGAATATGTTTAGATAATTTAAAAGATAAACGGTTTCCAGCTTCACTGATCCATACACTCTGTCAATCCAGAACTCGTTAAGTGCTTCCAATACAGATGATATATTTAGGAAATGATGTAGCTCAGCAATAGAAGACCAATGAAGCCCAAGCCATAAAACCACTAGGGAAGAGGTCTCAGCTATATGCCATGAATAATATTTCCATTCAATCAGAACATCAAGTACAGATTACATTTCTCTCCTACCAAGAATGTGCCACCTTTTGCTTAAGCAATCACTGTGCCATCATGACTTTTAAGTGATAATAACAACTCAGTCTCCAACAAATAATCTGCGTAGGACACGGGCCCAGTAGTTTTTTACATTGACAGAGCAGAGAGCAAGATTATCCTCTCTTAGAATTTCCAGGCTCATTTAATCATCCAGCTATAATAGCACACAGCTTTTAAAGAGAGCCAACTCTGTTTGCACAAATTTGACCAGATTGCTGTTTTGTTAAAGGCACTTAGAAGCCCTTTATTAAGACTGTAAGTAACTCATACTGGACCAATATCCTGGCCCCATTAAAGCAGCACAAGAGCTTTGCCACTAACAGATAAAGTAAAGCAGAAGCTGAAGAAAAAGGATTCGTAAGCGATGTATAGCACAGTCCAGTGTAGGGGGGGGGGGTAAAAACAGGTATGAGATACACAGATTTACCCCTGCTCAGGGCAAATTTAGGGCTAGTTCCATAATATCTCGCTGTTGTCTATGAAGAGGTACCTACAGATGTAGTGGCACCCACTTCACGGGACTTTCTTGCAGAATCAGGCGATGTTCGCGGCCAAACCATGTGAATTTTTCCCCCAATATTACATGTCAGGTGAATAGAGCTGGTTTATTTCTGAAGGAGTACAGCAACAGCCTAAAGCTGAGACAAGCAACTGATCCTCTGGGATGCAGGAGGAAATGATCTCTCATGCTGATAATATATTAGATTTAGAATTTCATAGAATAGCAACGCTGAGAGGGACCTCAAAAGGTCATCTGGTCCAAGGTTTGTGTTCTCAGAGAACTACCTTCTCAGAGAACTTCTATGACATGCCATCCGAAAACTTATTACTGAAATTCCTTGCTTTTTGTTTTCTAAATTAGGAAGAAACTATAGATAGTCATTAACGTAATCAGTTGAAGTTGTGGAGAATTCCATCATAGCATGATTTCACTGAGAGTATTTACGTGGGCTTATATGATATTAAAATAGATTCATTACTGATTCCCAGTAAGGCATAGTTTGGTTTGTTTCTTGGCTTTCATATGTAAAATAATTCATTTTTATGTGTTTACAGCCCAAAACAACATAATTATAGTTTTAGACCATTTATTTCTTGAATAAAAGGAGAATTTCACTAAAATATTCAAATTTAAGCTATTTTTTCCTTGAAGAAATATTATGGCTTTTCTTTTGAAGAAATGTTATGAACTTACTTTATAATCTATTATTACTGTTCTAAAGGATTCTACATAGATATTTCAGGGAATTAGACAGGGATGCTTCAGAGACAATCTGCCTTGATTTAGTCTACTTTGTATATATCTATCAACCTGTTCAAGCCATGAGAGATTCTGGAGGCCCACGAGGAATCATCAGATAAGAACACAGTTTCTATTAATTTTTCCATCTATCACAGTGCTGAGAAGTAAAATATACTGTCAATTCCTGAATAGAAAATATAATTTACTTTTATGAACTCTATCTTAATACCACCTTTGTAGCTGCTGAAATAATACAGTTTCAGGCTCAAATAATTGGAGAAGGTAGAACACAAAGAGGAGAGGTAAAAGTTCAGACCTGCGAGATGGACAAGGGATAATGAAAGGAAGGATGATAAAACAGTTACGAGGGGATTAAGTGGGTGATCCGTGGTGTTTTGAAACACGACCACGCTTCTCTTTCACTTTCTGTTTTGTTGGCTGGATATTCAGAGAAAAGCACAGGAAGGGCACCTCTGAAAACAGCAGCAGAGAAGGGGTTAGACCCAAGGAATGGAAAGAGCACAGAAGGAGATCTAACAACACAGGAGTGAGGGGAACACAGCTCCTGTCCAAGAGGTCAGAGCACTTCAAACATTTTAAGTTTTTCCAAACCCCAGGAGAGAACTTTTCAATTAAATCTGGAAATAAACGGGAAGGTAGGAGAGGTGTTTGGGAAAACATTGTTTGTTTGTAAAAACATAGCAGGTTTATAAATCTCCATACACAATACAAAAAAAAAGATACTGATAAAGGAAATTATTGATAGAGAAGGGAAAAAAATCCTGTTTGGGGAGTATGCTCATATCTTTGCAATCACTAATTCTTTCAGTATTTTTGAAAACACTGTCTCTGGTGACTCTGATGTTAAAAATTCTATTGAAAACTTACAGAAAAGATGACAAAAGAGGTAAAGAAAAAAACCCCAACAAACACAGTCTGCAAACAAAGTGCACAAAACACATTCTTTTCCTCAAAGACCCATTTTTCTGTACAGCTGTCATTGTGTTCATCACCTTCTTGCACCGTTCCTTCACTTCGACTGGATATGATGCCCAAGAATCTTACTAACCAAAAGCTGATGGATACCTCCTTGGAAAGCAGAACCACATCTAATAGGTGAAAATGTCATGTGTTAGGATGAATTTCATATTAAAACTGCTCTATTAGTTTCAGACTTGAGTGTCATTCTAGGACTTCAGCTCACAACCTGGTACTACTATTATCTACTTAGGACCCTTAAAAAGCAGCCAATCATTTAAAGTCTATGAGAAACCTAGCTGAAGTGAATATAAAGTCAGGTAGTATTAGTGCCCCCTCTTTTCTCCTCCTAGTCTTTTCTTTCACTTAATCATCACAACCAATCTTCAGTTAATATTCTCTGTCTCTTAACCTTCACAAAAGGTTTTTGTTTCTTAAACTCCAAATCATAATTCTTCATATTCCCTACAAGAAAAGAGCTATACCTAAGAAAATCTTTCTAAGGCACTGTTTTTGTACTTGTTCAGTATGAAAGGGGTTGTCTTTATGTGTCTGACATACCTTAGATAAGACCGAAAATGTTCTCTGGCGAGTAGTCAGTTATGTCATTTTTATGTTTGTGAATTGTTTGCCTCCTGACCAACCATCTCATAATCCCTGCTGTCTTTAAGTACATCAGTTAATGAATTGAGATGTCAATTATATTCAGAAAACCTTGAGGCAAACAAGCTGCACAGTGATGCAAAATAATACAGAAGACTTTTAATGGGACATAAGCAAACACACTATCTCATACTGAGGTAATATTTTCTTGTATACTCACACAGGATTTCAGCATCCCAGAACTGGAAAAGGACCTCCTTGATGGCAGAGTTTAGATCCCCTTTGTGGAAAACATTTGCTATGAACGCGGAGATACTCGTAAACAAGGTTTAGTGGGTGCGCTGACTGAAAATCCCAGGTTTTCTCCTCCACAAAAGTGTTGTGTTACAGCAGAATATATTTCATAGACACAAAACAAATTTGCCTTGCAAATTATGAATGGTGTTACAGAATTGTGCATGTGCAGCTGCAGCCAGATTGACAAACAAGAGCCTGAAGCAGAGGAATAGTTATAATCAGAAGTGGCTGAGTGATGCAGACTCCATAGACTATTCCCCATGGCTCACGATTTTGGTAGGTTAAGGGGAAGAAAATTGCTCACCAGATAGCAGCATCAGCAACACAATCTCATTTTCTATCAGGCTGAAACAGCTCAGGGACAATGAACTAGATGTTCACCTTTTAATTTCGTCATTAAAGCATCAAGTGAGTAAATTTACCCATCACAGAAGTGGCGGTTTGAGAGCACAGATTTTACAAAGACTGAATACACATGTGCACATGGATACAGAGTCAGTGCTGACCTGTCTGGATATGAGGCACGGCAGGTGCCTGGCTCTTTGAGCCCAGCACGAGCTAAATAGCCTGGCTGGCTCCCTCTGTCTGCCTGTGCACAGCCAATGGCTTTCACACAGCTCCACATTGTTTTCTGCTTTCTGAATCACAGATTTGGGCATAACATAAATGTTATTGCTCATATTCTCTATTTCCACATCTTTCAAAGTAGGACTTTTGTCTGTGCCTACCTCCAGTGTGTTGTGTGTTCCTGGAGTCTTCTATAACACATTTCACTTTTCATTTTTTTACATAAAAAATAGGTAAAGGATCATTAGGTCTAAACTTAAGCTCCTTTCTAAATTTATACTAATATCTCAGTCCCAATTTGCCATTGAAATGCTTTTGTTTCTACAAATATAATCCTGGAAGCAAACCCTTTGTGAAAATTGGGAAGTCAAAACTGTACCTCACTTACAGAGGAACTGAGGAATTTGTTCTGGGAGTTGCTGTTTGTGGTTGTAAGAGAAGATAAAGTGACTGGAAAGCCCAGGCAGCACCTAATGTGGGGAACTTCTGGATGCTGAAGAGGAAAGAAGCGAGTATCCAAGCTATATTACTGCATGTTTGGGGGAGGGAAGACATTAGGATAGGTTTGGATAGCTAAACAGAAGATTTAGGGATTAAACATGCTCTGACTGGAGAAGAAAGCAATCCCTGAATTTAATAATATTAAAGAGCAGATTAGGAATCAAGGCAAAAACAGAATTTCCCTGGAGCTCCTATTGACAGCTGCTCTGTTTTCCCTTTGTCACTGAGTAAATGTGGAAAAAAACATCAACATGGAAACATACAGAAAGAAATGGGAAGGTCCTTAATTTTTAGATCAGTGCAATTTTCTATTCTCTCTTGACATTTTAAATAAGATTTATGTGCTGGTAGATGTTTCAAATTTTAAATGATGACCCACATTGTGTAATATGTCAAGAGAGCCTTTCTCTTTCGACACACTTCGGAATGAGAAATGTGCCGGACAGCAGGTACTACTAAATGTTAATAGCTCTAAAACTACACAAATTGTAAATTTATAGAATTGTGTTAATAATGAATTCTTAAACTATTCACAGAATTCTGAAGCAGTTGTAGCCTGAGCAGAATTAAAGGTGCCCATAATCCTCTGAAGTGACAGACAGAAGTGGCCACAGCCAGAGGAGCTTGCTAAGGAGAAGGAGCCAGTCTCCACCTGAAGAGTACTGGTTTGAAGCATTTTTTTAGATTAAAAGAAAGACAAGCACTTGAGATTACATTGCAATGTTTATAGAGTCTCAGTCATGTCATTACATTAAAAAAAGTTACACTTACTTTGAAGAACAAAAAGGCAAGTTTCTGACTCTAAGCTGTGAAGAGAAGAGTGGCAATGAAAAGGTAATAAATACTGATGTCTGCAGGAAGTTTAAAGCAAGTGTTTGAGGTGTCAGCTGCTAGTTTGGGTCAGGATGGGGCTGTGTCCGAGGCACATGGCTTAGGAAGAAAGGTCTGAAGGTGCATAAGTCTAAGACCAACAAAGACTGTTGAACAGCACCAAGGAATATGGTAACCAACCTGCTGCACCCTGTCCTAGGCAGAGGGTGAAATGTGTGCTGTTTCACTGGGAACAGAAATATCTGAGTTCAGAAGGCGATGTGATTTCTCATAATTCAAGTCTGGATCTGACCATTTTCTGAAAGGTTGTAAACGCAAATTTAAAAAAATAATAATAATAAAAAAAAAATCAACCAACCAAAACCAACCAACCAAGCAAAAAGGAAAACAAAACAAACAAAAAAAAGAAAATCAGAAGAGAAAAATTATATTGGATTTATTCTCTGTGTTTCAGAATGTTGATGTCTCACCCTGTGTTTGAGAGATGTCGAGTGCCTTCTCTGTTTATAAATGACCATTTTCAGCAGGTTAAGTAGTTGTTTCATTCCCTTTGCAATGAACATGATCCTCTTCAGTAGTTCTTTAGCAGTTCCCTATAAAATGCAATTCAAGGGAGAGAAGAAGTCAGAATTTGCTGTGCCTTAGAAACACCGTGATGGCATTGGCAAACATGAACCAGAGACTGGTTGTGAGAGTTCTGATTTGTGAGCTTGGTGTGAGTGGCACAAAACATCTGAAACACTGGGCAAACCAAAGCCTGGAGGGTCACATGTATGGGAAGTGTCCCGCTGTCGAGTTGGATGAGAGATGTTAAACCTGTGTCTCAGAAATTTGCCCTCTGTCACCCCTGTTCTAATTTTCCCCAGATAGGAGATGACTGAGGAATCTGTCCTGGGGCCTGAGCCACCCCAGCATTACTCTGTGCTCGCAGTGGTGGAGCTCCATCAGTACGAATAGAGGTCCTGCCAGGCACAGCTGGGGCAAAGCAGCAGGTTCTTGGTCTCTTACCTACCTGCATGGAAAATAAACTCACTTATTCCACTGCTGCACATTTCCCTGTTACTATAGGCAGAAATACTGACGGGTAGTGAAAATGTGTTTTTGTTTTGTCATATAACCTTGAGCACTTTGCCTTGTCATTTTTTTTTTGCTATTTTCATCCAATCCAATATGTTGGCATCAGAGGGAAAAACAGATTCACACTCTCTGCATTGATAATGGGTTATACATTTGAAGATATTGATCAACATCAGGGAAAGTAAATTGAAGTAATACAGGATTTGAGAAAGTTGCTGACTACAGGCAACTGATAGTGCAATCTTTTGGTTTACTTTCTTTGTTTTAGCTTATTTAGTTATCTGGAAGACTGCAGAAAGAAATCTTCAGGTATTCCAGAAAAAAATCTATCATGTTCTAATCCAAACTAAATTGCACAGTATAAATATCTGAAATAATGACAGCTGAGAGGACACTCTAGTTGCAACATTTGAATGGTGCCAACATCATATGAAGTTCAGTGGCCTCTACAAAGTGGATGAGGGACCTTGATCAGTATATGTCATAATGAACAACCAACCAAAACGTATCATTACTCTTCACTGGTAGTGTTATTTGAGATGTGAAAATTACATTACCACAGAAACACTCCAACAGTGTGCTCTCCCTTGCCTTACAGGGAAAGATGAATCTCATTTGTGGGATGGGTATATCACCTATATCATCTGCTAAAGAAATAAAAGATTTCCCTTTCTCAGGTAGTCAGTCTGATCTCTTTACCAGTTACTCAGATTTAATTAGGAGGAAAACCCATTTAATTATGACACAGTGGAAGCAGCTCAAAGCTATAATCAGGGCTCATTTTGGACATTTATCAGAAAGGTCATTCAGCCCTTCACTGTCACTCCTGTTGATTTCTAGTCCCTGAGTCAAATTTTCCAGGGGCAGTAATGATCATCTATTACTGATAATTTTCTATGGAGATATTTCTTTCATCTTTCATTCATTTTTTAAAATCCTTTGGCTTCTCCTATCCTTCCATGCTCCTTTTGCTGATGTCCTCCCTGCTTCATCATCTCTTTTCTTCCATTCTACATACCTCATCTTTCATCAGACTTACTTTGGACAGTGAAATCCTTGTATTTGCCTACTGTGCTACTAAATATCATGTATTTACCTACTGATGGCCATAGCTCCATCCAGTACCACTGTAAGACTCCAAAACATTATGCTTCAGGGCAATGGAAACTCATCAGCTGCCAGCAGAATGACACTGTTTATCAGCCAAATAAACACAATTTTGGCTGCCTGGATTTGCTTAGTCAATGCTCTAACTTTCATTTGACTCTTGCCAAGTATCTGAATCTCTTTGCTCGTTAACTGTGGCTGAGTTCTACATCAATAGGAGTTTTTAGAAAGTGATTAATATTCATATTTAAAAGAAAGAGGTGCAACCTGCATGGGGTTAACCCTAGAACCAAGTGAGGTTTTCTGTCCAGGACCCAATATATTCCATATCCTACGGAATGAGTGTGCCAGAACCAGTTAAAAATAGCTTCTTCCATTCATTAGTGTCAGCAGATGGCCATTAATCTTCCTGAAAGTATTGATTCAAACTACTCGTCTCCACTTTCCAGGCCCTTCACAGACTCCCCTCTGCCCATCTATCATCCCTCCTTACACAGCTGAAAAGGTGGCTGGCTCTAGAACAAGTGGGTGACAGTAACAAACCAGCAGCTCCCTTACAGGCTGCCCCTCACGTCTGCAGGGAGCTGTACACAGTATCAACAAAGCTTTGCCATTTGTCTCCTTTAAACGCTTTCCTAAAACTTCACTCTGCCATAAGGGCTACAAAAGCATTACATAGTCATACACTGGACTAGAGTCTCTCTGTGACACAGTCTTGCCAAGGACCATCTTAGCACTGTGCATTTCTCCATCTCCAGTGTCTGTCTGTCACAAACAATGTCTTGTCTCCTTGGCTTCAAGTGTGTGATCCACCACCCTGTAAGTTTTAGCATTGCAGTTCCCTGTGCATCAGCGCTGGTGTCACCCTATCAGACAAACCCATGTCATTCCTATGCCAGTCAGCATAAATGTGCCCTAGCATCATGTTAATTCACTCTTTTACTTCTAGAATTGATGTTCTGTAGTTTGTTCCTAAGCTAAGTGTTCACTGTGGTTCCTTTAAACTCCAGATCACCAAATTTAGCTAATATAGATCTTCCTTCTGTCCTAGTTTCGAGATCTTCCCAAAGACATGTGGATTTTCCTAGAAGAAATATTGAAGATGCAAGAGGCTCTCACCAGGAAGATGTATTAAAGACATCAAGAAATGTATTCTCCCTTCTTTCCCAAACCCAAATTCCAAGAGAAGATATTACATACTTTTTGGAAAGAAACCCCACAGTCATTCACACTCCATCCCTTGCAGTGAACAGGAAGATTTCCCAAGCTCAGACATCGCCAGCAAAAAAACTTGATGTGGAGTTCACAGAACCTGAGGAACAATATTTTCTTGAAAAAAGAAGTGATACACACACACCTCTTCTGCATGAGGAGCCAGACCCCAGAGCCCCAGCTGTCAGTGTGACACCCCAAACCCCTCTGCGTTTCAAACAGCGCAAACCAGCTACAACACAGACTGTTCCTTCTCATCGCAACACAAGTGCAAGTTCATTCTTTGCAAGGCCACCTGTTGTTCAGCAAACTCGCTCCAAGTATGGCCATTCTCCCAGGAAATGGCCTGGTAGAGCTGCAATCTTGAGGACTAAAACATCCCAAGATTTCCCAACAGAGCAGCCGAGAGCATCCCCTTTGGCAACACACCCCCCCTTCCCTTCCCATTTAATGGACCCTTCCCTTGATGCAGCTTCTCGGAGTGACCCAGCAGGGTCTGCTCCCAAAGCACAGACCACAGCAGCCAGAAGGTTGTTCAACAAAGCAGTGGATCATGTGGAACTACCCAAAACTGGAAGTGGGATGCATCACAAAGTCATGTGCGCTGACGTGTTGTGCTTTCCTGATGTGAGGTGCGAGCCAGCTGAAGATGGAGGATTTAAATGTGGCCCTTGTCCCACTGGATACAGGGGTGATGGAATTACATGTGAAGGTAAGGGGGAAAAACCTCTTTGAAATTCTTTTATAACATCAGGTCTAATACTTCTCCAAAGAAAAAATTAATTTTTATTATAAATTCAGAGATTTTTGTAGCTGGGATCATTCTGTTTTCAAAACCAATTATATTTTGAAATAAGAAATATAATATAAGAAAGTCTGTAATTTTGAAAAAGCTCTTTCTGCTTACAAAAATGACATATTTATTTGATAATATCTAATCTCTTGAAAGCAGGGACAGATTGTGATCTTGCTTACCCTTGTGTAAGGCCAGATTCACTCTACTGAAGTCATCACATTTGAAAACATATCAGACTTCTGTGGGAAAGAGTAAAATTGACTGCATTTCTCTATACAACACATATTCTATGAAAACTAAGTGTTCTACTACCTCACAAATTACTTGTAAATATCTATCCAATATCTTAAATACAAAACTGAGCTTGCCCTCTGAAATGTATAACACCAGAAGGGTCTTCACAATATATTGATTTATTCATGAGACAGCTGATAATCCCTCCGTAAAACAATAGAATCGTGCACATTGTTGAAGTAATTAATTCCTTGACTTAGCTATCATTAATCACACCTTTTGTTGACATCCCTCTGACAAGTTCATCTCATAACTGGCCTTTCACTGCACAAAGCAAAAGTATTTGCATCATCCGCTTCACTCTCTTTCACACCTGGTCTCTCATGTTCCATGCACAGAGCAGACGGGAGTGGGGGGTCTCAGCTGTGATGTGCTGTGGAGGACCTTGCAAGGATTAGTTGCTGTAAGCAAGGCTTTTTGGAGGTGTAAAGTCCCCAGCATTGCTTCAGCCCTCTGAGGTCAGAGAACTGCTGGAGATAGTTTACGAAACATACAAGAAAAGGTTACTATTTTCTCGGGCGCTATAATTTTTTGCCTCTTTGCACATTTCTGAAATGCCCTTTCTAAAGGCCTTAAGGTTACTTGGCACAAAGGATCCTGTCTTTGACCTCTATTTTATACCTGGAGATGGAAAAACAACAAAGAGCTGGGAAGCCCAAAGCAAGTCTGACCCCTGAACGGCCTCCCCTCAGAGACCATACCCAGGTACAAATGAATATTTACAGATACGGATACACAGCTGCTGTGTCTATGTTTAGTATGCCCAACAGTATAAGACTTAAAACATAAATCTACCTTAAAATATAAATCTCCCTCTGCCTTTTACTATCTTGCAAGATGAGATGTTTTCTTCAATTACTGGTATTACCGAAAATCTCTCCGGAGAGTCCTTAGGATGAAATACTTTATTACCAACATCATTCTGTGTCTCAGGGCTTGATGACACGATACACAAACATCCTTTATTTGTCTCTTGTCACTGACTGTGACACCTGACTCAATAATTAGCCTGCCTGCTTCCTCCCCTGCTTCATCCTGAGCCCCTCTGCCCACCTGCGGGCAGCACCTTGGAGCGTGCCCAGTAGTGTGAAGAGCACCCATTGTACCTCCAGCTGTGGATGTCTCTTCCCATGTCAGAGGAAGCTGATTTATCGTGACAGATGAGGCTGAAAAATGAGTATAATTTCTTGGACTGAGGCCTGTCATAACCTCAGCTATCATCACCTTACAATGCGGACACAACTGTACCGAGAGTGGCCCCTTCTAAGAACAGCAGGCAGGAAAATTGGGCAAGGGATCAAAGCTTAGATGAGACCAACATTTGCAAAATATTCAGGCTTCAACGGAGTATCCTTGGCAAGTGAGCAAAAATGTCAACAGACTCGGATGCCATTGATAGTTGTCACCTTCCCATTTGATATCAAATTCACTGAGATAAAAGAAACAGCCCACTGATAACAAGTTTTAATACCTGTGGTGCTTGGGGGGATGTGACCTTTGTTTAATAAGAATGTCTGGAAATATTCTAAGATAATAAATACTTTTCTGAGTGGTATTTATCTTGTGAGAGTGTGTAAATTCTTTTGCCAGTTGTGCAGATTCGAAATCAGGCTCAGAGGATTTACAGGGAAAAAAACTCCACCATCCTAAAAACTAATTTCTCTTCTAATGTAAATCATAGAGCATTCTATATCTGTAATATTCTTATCCTTTTGGACAAACCCCTCAGTCTCCCTGTTATGATTTAATTGGAAGTCCTCTCCCTTTATTCTGACATTGGGAATCACAGGCTCACAGGATCACAGGCTGGAAGAGACCCCTGGGGACCATCAGGTAAAACCTCCTACCTTCTTTGGGAAGAACTTAGCTAGATATCAGTATGTTTTTCTTGTATTCAGGCATCTAAACTGAGATATGTTCAGATCCTGTTAGCAATTTCCATTTAGATCACCCCACTGACATCTTTATTGTCTATTAGAAGTAGAACCCTGCTTTTGCTCATCTTGCCTTGGTGCAATAAGGATTACAGATTCTTAATTCTTTTATTTCTGGCAGCAACTACATGCTCTGCAGATGAGGTGAGATGAAGCAGTTCTTCAAGGCTCTACTCATCATTCCCCTGCCCTTTCTTACAGCTCACCAGCTTTTCAGCTCTTAGAGCTCTTTCACCTTCCTGCATAAAGGCAACATGGCCATTTATTAGTGGCCTGATGTCAAGATTAGTCTGCCAAACAGACCAGCTTTAAAAGCTTCATTTCAGAGTAGTCTTTTGGAGATACAGTTTTGGAGATAGCTGGCATCACCTACACAAAAATAAAAAATATAAACAAGGGACATCAGGTCTGCTGTAGTCCCCTGGGTTCTCCCACATTTCCTCCTGGAGAAAATGCTCTCTGCCTTTTATGGAATAAACTTAGCCAAGAGTTCCTCTGATGACAAGGGAGGTTGCTAAATACCTAATATTCACTCTGAGTGCCATTTCCAAGGATATATGCCATAAAACCCCATGCATTACTGCAGTATACTTCCAGCAGTTTTACAGGACAGCACATATCACCTTCCAATGTGCACTGCAGGAGCCTCAGCACACTTACAGAGCTCTACCCATTCCAGCTCAGCATGCCAGTGGAATGAAAACCTAGTGCTGTAATAATGCAAAACAATTCCAATTCAGGATTGCTTTCAGAACGTTTCTGACGTTTTGTCTGGTTTATTACAAGCGGCACAAGTAACACAGCACTTTGTAACATCTGAGGGTAATGCTCTGGAATATTTCTTAGTGTTATTAGTCACCCTATAGAGCAATCACTTGTTGTCCTGCCTGTGTTCCCCACTCTACTACAGGGACACAGGCCTACACTTTCAAAGATGCTGCACCCACTGGACAAGGAAAAGGAAACAAATTCTGTTGTTTCCTGGTTCACTCACCGGGGTCTGTGCATATGGCACTGCCTGAGAGAAGCTGTTGTACTCCTTAAGCTCCCCAGGGTGCCCTAAGGTGGAACATGTCCTTTCCATTTGATAACAGGGTTGAAGTTAATCAAAAACTCGGCTTTGGGCATAGTTTTAGGGCTTCTTTTTGAGAGACATAGACCTGAAGACTGAATAAAGATAAGAATTTAAGCCACATTTCTGGTCATCTTTTTTTTTTTGTTTTGTTTCCCTATCTCCAAAACCTTTAGATAGGGAGTGTTTGGTCACTGAAACTGCGTGATTAAGAAGTCAAAGTCTCTATTCAGTAGAACACAGATAATTATTTTGAATTATTTTGGATTAGGTTGACATCTTTCTGGTTTTTTAGTAGTCATAAATGAACCTCAGCATTTCTATGGAAGATTAATACATGCTACCTTAGAAACATTTTCTTTAAAATGTGAAGTCAGTAAAACTCTGGGATATTTTATAGGCTTTGCACAGTATTTTCTAAGGGAAGGTGTAGCCTAGCATAGTAGGAGTCATGCTTTCTGTTCAAGAGTTAAAAACACAGCATTACCTTGACATTACAAAACCACTGTTCAAACTAAATAATTTTTAAAATAACGGAAAAGATGGAGTAGCTGGGATAGTGTTATGACCTCAGGATGAACAGCTGGATGAAACGAGGCAGAAAAAATATCAGGCAGCTGACATTCATCTGTTTTGACATTTTACACACAAAAAGATCTACCACATCAGACCAAAAGTCCTTCTCCTATCTCCAACAGCTACCAACAGCATTTGTCTGGTAGTATATGGGAAAGATATTGGGATACTGTCCAGAATAGTTTCTCAGCAAGTTATGGGTCATGTGCTTAGAAACTTCAAGGCAATTCCTTTGAACATTACCCTGTTCACCCTTTCTGGGCCATGCCAGCCTTCACAGCTTTCTGTCCTAACCACCCAGTCATGTCCTTCACAAGAACTTAATATATTCACTTGTTCTTCATACAAAAGCTCTTCCACAACTTCAGTTATCACCTTTTCCTGCATTTTCTCCCACTTTTATTGTATCTTTTCTGAGCTGGGGGATCAGACCTGAATTTTGATATTTCAGATGCAGCTCACCATGGACACAGACCATAATAAAGTCTGACATTTGTGCTTTGCTCATTTCTTAGCAATTCTAAAGACTTTATTTGCTTTTTTTTTTGACTGCAGTTGAGCACTTAGCTGACATTTCGCAAAATCCATTAGTACAACCTAACCAGAACCAGTGTCTGCACTTGTATTCCCAACTTATTCAGTCAAGTTACTCTTGTTTATATTCTAGTTGTACGATGGTCATTGCTCTAACAACTGGGCTCCAGACTGCTGGACTATTTAAATATGCATATGAGTTATTTTAATTGCACTAATACATGCCTTAACCCTACGTTTTCTTTCCTTTATCTGAGTATTTTGCATGCAAAAGAAATGTTTCAGCCCACAACTTTTCAAAAGGAAAACCAATAACCTGTTAACTTTCTTTTCCCTTTTTTTACCCACCTTGTGCTGCACATGTTGAAACTTCTTCATCCATTTAGGAAATTAGATTGATGCATCTTTGAAATAAAATAAATAATGTACAATGAAACAGTGTACAACAATGTAGATTCCTTCCAATGAAGTCTATCCTGATCAAAATTTAAGTAGGTAATGCTCTCACACTTCCAAGCCTGACTTCAGTGGTGCAGACCCATGAATTCCTATGCTGGATGGCACAGAGAGTTACTCACTTTTGAGATGCCAAGCAATAACTCTGTCCTGGAAGACATTTGCTGATGAGGCTATTGAAAATGGAGAAAACAACACAGCATCTAGTACTCCTGAGTGCCCCCAAAGTTATTGCAGAGAAACTTATAAAAAGGGTATGATCTCATTTTAATAGAAAAAAAGAGAAGATTTGGGATATTTCCCAAAAAGCCTTCTCAAAGAAAACAATAATGCACTTCTCTATTTTCACCTCCAGATTTTAAACTATAATCATAAACATACATACATTTGACAGCAAGACTGACCATTTGCAGCAACGTTTTCCTCTTTGCTGTTATTTTATCCCATCCGAAACAGCTTAGTATAAAAACACTGCAATACCTTTCTACAATTTAGCAAATGCTTATGGAAAAAAAAAATATTCATTCCAGAAGATGAAAGATAGAAGCTTGGGAAAAAAATCTGACACAAACAATATATTTCTATTACAGAGGGAAATGTCTTTTAGATGAATATTATACTCGCTCTCACATACCAGCCAGTGCTCAGTTTTTATTCTTTGCTATTCCCCAGTAATAGAACAGTTTTAAACATTTTACTATTAAATGTCACCATAAGAGCTAAACGTTTTAATACCCAAAATACCATGTTCTTTTCTGACAGTTCAGATGCATCTTGGAACGTGGAAAGGCCAGATGGAAAGTATTCTATTCAGACGGACACATTTGCTCTAAGTGCTACATACAAGCCATGCTGAAATAAAGCATAATATGTTTGAATGTCACTGTGCTTGGCATAGCACTTAGGCACCTGGAGGCTTTATACAACCGTCATCCTACAGGAAAGGCAACCACATTTCACGTACTTTAAGAAGTGTGGTACATTTTTCCCAGGTTTTGTACTCTCCCTATCTCCACACAGATAATATTAACCATTTCCACACCCTCTTAGTTTCTAATTGCAAAGAAATCCCTTTATAAACAAGTCCTGTGCTTACCCAAGCCCAGGGGAATGGGAAGGTTTCAGATGGCTCTGTGTGTGTCCAGCAGCACCCTTCTTTCAGAGCCCTGTACTTGTCCTTCACTTCAGTGAGATCCAGTGCAAGCCCCCAAACACAAGTGGTGAATTATAATCATAGCACTGAAATTTTAAAGGAATAACAAATTTATGTAAAACCATCTTCAATTTCTTCCCCTTTTGTTGACTTTCTGTTTCATCATAGCTTGTTACCTCTGGTTTGCCCTAATGGCATGAGTCCCCCAGGTGCCTGAGCCTCTGACTTGCTTCAGCTGCTGCTACAGGTGGCTGAATTAGAAAAACTTTGGGAAAGTTTAACTGCTTAAATGGGTCTAAATCAAATAATAGAATCACAGAATGCTTTGGGATGGAAGGGACCTGAAAGATCATCTCATTCCATTCCCCTTGCCAAGGGCAGGGACACCTTCCACTAGCCCAGCTTGTTCCATGCCTCACCCAACCTGATTCTCAACACTTCCAGGGATGGGGCAGACACAGCTTCTCTGGGCAACCTGTGCCAGTGCCTCACCACCCTCACAGTAAAGAATTTCTTCCTAGTATCTAATCTAAACTTATCTAAATCTATTTAGTTTTCCATACAATTATATTTTTTTATCTTTTTTTTTTCTCATAGAGGTACACTTGGAATTTCAGCTAAACATATGTTGATTTGCAAATGTCTAAACCTCACAGCCCATCAAATCAAAACTAAATTTAGCTCAGTGGCATTCTCAGCATGTATAGTATGGATTTAGAATACATCTAGTAAGTTTTCTGTTCTCAGGCATATCAAATCCTAAAGTTACATAATGCAGCAACGAAAATTTCACAGTTAAAACTGTATGGTAACAGGAAATGTAAATACCAAAGTACCTGAAGAGCAGATCTAATACCAAATATATTTCTTCAATGTTATTTGTGTCAAAATGATTGATTTCTTGGAGCTTGCCTTTTTAACTAGAATTGGCCAATGTGTGTGGCCTTTTATTACTTTTTGGGATGGCAAAGTTCATATTCCATGGCTTTACATGAAGGCTCTGGGATAATTATAAGAGGTGGGGAGGTCTTCAGCACAATAACTGCATTTAAATTATGAGGTGCCCCAGGAATTTGTCCTTCATTTAGCTCTCCATTTACACAGTCCATTTTCCAGTTTTAAGAACAAAACGTGCTGCATTAAGGTTCTTTTCCCTTGTAACAATACTTAAAATGAAAAGTGCTTTGTTTCAGATCTCTTTAGCTTCATTTTGCATTTTCCTTGGAATAACCTTGCTTAGCTTCGTATTCATTAGAAAAGACAAAACTCTGCCAGTAAAGTGTGCCAAAGTACAACATTTTTCTCTGTATTCACTTCCCAAGCACAAGGAAAGATATTTTTCATTCTGGTATGTGAGATGGCTTTTTTTTTTTTCCCCAGAGGCATGAGAGCCAGCTGACACTTGTGTCTTGCTCTGTTCCTGCACACAGCACTTCTTTTTTGAGTGCCAGTGATCATCTTGTTCCTTCTGTGATCTTCCTCCTCCTCTCTTGAGTTTGCCATACAGAATTACCTCTTATTGGAGGGCTACAAATGGAAGTGTTCATGATATCTAGTGTCAGGAGCCTACCTTAAATCTCAGGTTTAAGAGGCGAAACCTTCCAGGCTCCCTCTACAGTAAAGCCATTAGACTCATAATGATCAACATTTAAAAAGCAGGTGAGTCTCTTCAGCCTGGTTCAAGAGCTGCAGTGCATTCCAGCTTTATACCTGCTCAGCCTCTTTCTTCAACAGAATGACATTGCATATTGCAATAAGTCAAGAAATCATCAACTGATTTGCTGTTTTGACTACAGAACTCACACTACTCATTAAATACTAAACTTTTTGCTTAAATGTTTGCCATTTGGCTGGTAAATCTCCACACAGCACTCTTCTCTACAGAAGAAACTCTTCATCTCTGCCTTAGTGTAACTTCTGTCACATGTTAAGGCTTCCTGACCATCCACGAAGCAAATCCTGTACTTGGTCCATCTTTAGACTTCAAAAATATGTGCTTAAAAATGTGCGTGCTCAGAACTTAAACATGATTGTGTTAAAATCACTCCCTTGCAGACACTACACAGCTGCTCATTAGTGCTGTATTACTAATGTGACACCCACTGCTATCCTGCAGTGTTTTCCTCAACCAAATTACTTGTTGGATTATTAAAATGGTATGGGGAGAGCAGAAACCTGTGCTGTGCTCGTAACCACGCAGAATGTAATATTTGAGCTGCATTTTTTTTTTTTGTCTCCTGTTCTACTCTTGCAGCACAGTGTGATCCACCGTGTGAGCATGGAGGAACTTGTCTACCTCAAAACACTTGTTCTTGTGCTTATGGATTTGTAGGTCCTCGATGTGAAACCAGTACGTATGAACTCACTCGGGCTTTTATCATTATGTGTTTGAATTAGCAGAAAATTATAAGATTTAAAAAATGACTTTATTTTTTTCTACATTTCCCCTTAAAATGATTAATAAATACAGGAAGAAGAACAAAATATAACATGCTGAAGTAATACAGTAGCTAAACTATTTCAGCGCATATATTTACCAGCAGCATAGCTGTATTATGTAAAAATATGCACATCTATATCAATATTTTCTACATAAAGATGTTTCTGGAAAAACAAACAAAGAATCAAAAATGTGCATGTTATTTATAGTAACATTTATGAAATTCAATGTTGTGAGTGAAGGCGAAAATGCTAATTTTGAGAACACAAAATACCAGTCATACCTATTAGGAGGCATGTTACTCTGCAGTACAAGTTAAAATAGAGGTTCAATATAGAGAATGTCTGGGGGAAAAAATCAGCCTTCAAACCCTTCTGTATTAACTGAGTGGCAGAACATGTGCAGTTCCATCATCACAGTGCTGCTTATTTAAATATCAGGATGCCCTTGACAGGAATATCATTTTCTCTCTGAACCAAAGTAGCTGGAATACTTCAAAAGCAAAGAATTTTAGATGTAAGGCTTCTAATAGAGAAAGAAAACCAAGAAAAGGCACAGACTCAACACTCAGTTTGCCTCTTGGACCAATACTATTAGTTATTTGCTGTAATAGAGCAACTTTAGGATCTGCATTGGTGTCAGTGGTAAGAAATGTCGATCTTTTCTGTGTTTTCCAGTGGTGTGTAACAGGCACTGTCACAACGGTGGGGTCTGTGTGTCCCCAGATGAGTGCAAGTGCAGAGATGGGTGGAGCAGCCCTTCTTGTGAAACAGGTAAAGGGTTAGAAATGAGTGGTCTCTCAAGCCTTTTGATGCCTGAGATCCCTGTGAATCCTGTAATTCAGTGGTCAGACTCGGAATTGCTGCTTTAAGAATTAAAGCATAAGAACTGGAGAATAGTAAAGGGCAAAACCTCGGAAGGCTTTCTGGGTTTATGTAAGGTTTATTCCTAAGTTTACATGTTTATGTAAGTGTTCATAAGTTTAGACGTTTATGTAAGTATTCCTAAGTTTAGATGTTTATCTAAATCTCAGGGTTACGCAGAGGAAAGCCACAAACAAAACCTTTTCACAGCCTTTTACGCTTGTGTGATTCTGGAGTTATTTCTTAGAATGCACTGCTGCCATAATTCACACTGCTCCTCCTGCCTGCACAGCACCTAGAAAGGCATCCACAGAATGTGGGAGCTCAGGGAAAAGCCACCTCCACCAGTCAGTATGAAATGACAAGGTGAGGATTTGAACTGGGTACCTATTTCTAGTCAGTACTCACAGTTTTGAGCCCTGTTTTGAATAGACACAGCTCAGACCTCCCTCTCTGGATCCAAGTGCTAAAAGCTGGAGAACATATTTTTCCTCGAGAGCCACAGCAACTTCAGCACTCACCTGGGACAAGGCATGCAAAATAGTGAAATATTAAAAGGAGCAAGAATGAGGACCACCTTAATCAGTGCCAAACCTCAAGGCTACAGAGGCAGTCTGCTCTGCCACAGTGAATACTAAATGACTAAGACACCTTCAGTCTACATTACCTTTCCTGGAAGGTGAGAGATGTCATTTTAACCTCCATCTCCCAGAGATTGCTCTTCCTGTAAGTGTTAAAATGACAGACCTAACGAGGACACATAAATTAGCCTAGCTAAGACTCACAGAAAATGACTGGGATTGTCACTACCTATTCTGGTTCCTACTATCTCCTCTTTTTCTTCTCATTGAGTTCTGCAATTTTGTTTTGACGTGGCTTTAATAGGATTATTCCAAGAGAACGTGCAACAGCAACAGTGATTTCCAACCCAGAATCACAGCCGTAGGATTTTTTTGTCTGTGACACCTTAGAGGGAAGACTATCAGGCTCACCTCTCTGGCACTGTTTCGTGTGCACTACACAGAGTATTTTATAGACATTGCTGGGTTTTCCCACCTGAAGTGATATCCCAGGAATTTTTGAAAGAAGACAGATATAAAAATGAAGGAAAAAAAAAAAAAAAAGGGACTTAGGGGGCTGTACCAATGTAAATATAAACACTGACAGAGTGACAGAGTGTGAACAGCTGTGAATTAGCCAGGAAAATGAGGCAACTAACCCAAATTCTCCATTAGCAATGAATGAGGTCCATTTTGACTTCATAAGTCATTTTCCTTAGTCAGAAAAGCCTCTCATCTAGACTACAATTACACTTTTTTTCTCTTTCCAAATTGACGTTTTATTTCTTCTTTAGTTCATCTGAAATATTTTAGTGACCCTTAATTTATTTAAGCTTAAATGTATTTAATTTATTTAATGGGCTATTCTGCAAGATACTGGAAGACAAAGGGAATAGAAGGAAAAAGCCTGGTTTAAATTGTCACTCTGCTGTACAATAAAAACTTTATCAGATTCTTTATTCTTCACACACCGACTTCCCAGCTAAACCAATTTGCAATTATAATAGTCCTTTTTTTTTTTTTTTTTAAACAGTCTGGTACTTGCCACATACAAATATGCAAGACAGCCTTTAATTCCTAATGCCTGTTATATCATCTACAGTAATAACAGTTGCAGAGAGAGGCAAAGGGAGCTCAGCCAGTGGCTTTGCTGGTGATGCATGAGCCAATGTGTTGTGGGAACTGGCGTTTAAATGAGGCAGAACAAGCAGGTTTTGTGGTGCACACCTATTCAACCTCGTGGAGATGCCATGATGCTCTGCTGAAGGCAGACAAAGTAGCAAATGGTTAATATCTCATCTCCAGGTTATCCAGGGGGCATATAATGAGACTGCATTTACTGCCTTGGGATTGTGTGTGGCGAGGATACTGGAATGGGAGCAAATGAACTGTGCGAACTAAAGGAATACATAAGAAATAAACTAAGTTATTACATTAAATTATACTCCATTTCATCCCCCAAATTATGCTAAAACACACTGAAATGCTCCCACTGTGTCAACTATGAATAAATACTGCAGCACAACTGACCAGCAAGGACTGCATGAAACTTATCTCAGTATTACTAGAAATATTTACTCTAATGACCTGTGCAGCAGTAAAAGGGTAGCTACTCTAAAAAGTTCAACGTGATCAGAGATCCACAGAGTTGTCTGATGTTCCCATACAGCTGTGTGCAACCCTGTGTGCCTGAATGGAGGAATCTGTGTGCGGCCAAATATGTGTTCATGTCCTTATGGTTTCTACGGACCACAGTGCCAGAGAGGTAAGAAAGTTCTGTTTTTCATCTTGATAAAGGATCTAGGCTTAAAATACAAACACCACCCGTATTTTTACCTGCCCCCTACATGAAGTATATCCAGAGAGTCTCCCTGTTATAACTCCATGCTCTCCTTTGGTGTTATAGTCTGTCATAAATCCACATTATATTGTTCTTAATGGTACTGTGAAGCAGTAAACATTTATTTGTGATGGCATTAAAGATAACTAAATAATTAATCTAAAGCTATCTGAGTCAATGATATCACTACTTAGCAACTATTCAATTAAACATTGAAGCGTGGCCCTACTTTGTTCATTTTGTGTACCCTGTGGTGTGTACTGTCAGAGTCAGATGACAATTCATCTTCAGTGGGGCTCACAGTATCACTTACTTGACCACCCTAAAGTGCCATGGGTGGGAGATTTGCACAGGACTCCATCAGGTCCCTGTTTAAAGATCTGATCAAATATTGCTCTGACTGACATAGAGCAGGACCTGATTTGGAATCCTGGTTCTAGATTGAACTCTAAACTGAGGCAAACCATATCTTGGGTTTCTTGCTCACCTTGTGCTCCAGAAGTCAAATTAATGACCCATTATCTCAGGCAGAACATGCAGGAGAGAGAAACCTCTGTTATGGGCTCAAGTAGCTGGAAGGCACCCGTGCTTACACCACTCACTTTTCATTTCTTTTTTGAGCATAGCTCTAGTAACCCTCTAATCTGGTAGTATAAATACACTCTTATTACCAAACCTGAACTATTTCAATATTAAGTGGTCTTTCCTCTTACTCTCTCCCTTTTATTTCCCTGGAGTTCCTAGATGAGTGCAGTCCCAATGCAGATTTTTGCAAGTGAATGATTCGCACACAAAAATCTAATTGCAAATGGAGCTTGCTGGAAGCTCTTTGTTTTTGTGGTGGTGGGGGTGAAGGAGAGAGCAAAAATGATACAGAAATGATGCAAACTGTATCTTGATGATCTTTCTCTTGAGGTTCAACATGAAAGGTGATTTCCAACACCTAGGTGATTTGGAAATTTTGCCCTTAAGTGTTATGTTTTAGATAAAGCTAAAACTTGAAAATAAATATCTACTTTCTTGGGATATGGAATTGATATGGGGATATAGTGGATGGATGCTGAAGAACAGCAACGCCCTTCCTCCTGCTTCACTGAGAAAGGGGGAAGAAACAGCAACAAGGTCAAGTTAGCAGATGTCAAACACTGACGTTTGCTTCAAGGGCAGAAGCCCTTGAGGAAGCTCTTTAGCTGGAGATTTAAAAACCTAAGAGATTCTCAGGAATATCTTGACAACTTAACTGCAGGTATCTAAAAGAGACCTTTAGCTGCTGGGAGTCATGTCTCCCATTCTCTCCATGGACAAGATAGAATCAGGCTCTCCATCTGGGCATCTGCCCAAATCACCCTTTGGGGAGACACCCTCCTTACCCCAGCTAAAAAAAACCACCTGTGCAGGTTTGTCTCCCAAAAAGGTCCCTAAATAAGGAGCCCGTAGTTAGGCAGTGCTGATCCACCATGTGATTTTGGTGCACAAAACTTCTCCTTTCCTTTCACCAGCTGTGTGCATTCCCCCTTGTAAGAACGGCGGCCACTGCGTTCGAACCAGCGTGTGCTCCTGCACCGAGGGCTACACTGGGAGAAGGTGCCAGAAAAGTGAGTTACAGATTTCCCTTTGTTTGCCAATGTTCTCTCACTCCCAAACAGCTTTTTTTTTTTTTTTTCCTTTTTTTACATGTTCCACAGAATACTCAGCCTGTATTTCTGCTGTGATCTCCTATATTTCTATCAGAGCTCATATAGCACTACATTACACCCAAAACCTACCTTTTAATTAGAATAGCATTAAGTCAAGTCAGTGTCAGGAGTAGAACACTTTTGCTAGAATCCTCTCTAAATATTTCATTCAAAATGAGTAACACTCGAATTTGGAGAGGAATTAATTATTTTTCATTACAGTTTTTTAGGGGAAAAATATTAAATCCAAAGGCCAAGCAGCTGAATGAGATCCTTAAAAATATTAGTACATCATACTTCTAGCTTAATTAAGACAGTTGGTTAATAACACTTCAGCCTTGACTTTGTTCTTGTCACTGAAAATTCCCTTTTCATGTTACCATCAGTATTAATATTTGATTCTTCTATTCTTCTAGGCAAATAGGTTATTTTGGCACTTTTACAGACTCTATTACTCAACAATACCTGTCAGCCAGGGAGTTTAGGATATGCATGTGAAAACTTTTTTTAGTATTATTATTATTTCCTAATCAGTTTGAAATTGGCTGAAGGGGAGCCGTGAAAACTACCATTCTTGGCAGGAAGAATCTGTACATTTCCAGAGCAGTTTATGTCTCTCACACACACACAGAGAAAAAAAAAGCTAGTAAAAAATTCCCTCCAGCAACAAAAGCCCTCTCATTCCCCGTACTACAGCTCTCCCCTCCTTCAGCAGGGAGAGTCATGATGCACAGGACACAATTGAATAGTCTGTTCTGGCAGGAATGAGCTGGAGGGAGAAAAAAGGAGGAAAAAAACCTTATGTTCGGCATCTTGTTTTTGAGGTTAGAGAACATTAGAAAAGTGCTGTTTCCAGCTTTAAACATCCTGCCACGTCTCCAGGCAGATCAAAGGAAAACGCGGTGATGGTGATTGCAGTCTAGCAAAGCACTCCCTGAAATCCTCCAGCCACTACCAACACACAGAGTGTTTCTTTCCACTTTCCAAAAGTTTATGAGGTTTTGTTGTCCATCTTGATGTAATCTTTTGCAAAAAGGTTTTTTGAGATGAAGGAAACATTTTTGTTCCATCTGATCCAAGCCTCCATTCTACTTCAAAAACCTCTACTTAGTCTGTTTTATTTAGCCTAGTGTTATAAAAACTTAAATAAAGGACCTATGAATGTGATGAATGGAGAGGAACATCACTAAGTAGAAGGAAAATGCTACTATTTTCTGACTCTTACTGGCCACTGACTGTAAATTGATGAAAAATGTTGAGCAATGTTTATTTTTCTCGCTTAAAATCAACAGGACATGGGACAAGTATCATGACCCATCAAAAGTATTTTTTTCACAAGGTTTTCATGTCAAGCTGTTGCTATGAGGGTTGTATGTCTTCTCACTGTTGTCATATGAAATACCTTCTCTCTCCTCTGCCAGAGGTTCCAGATTTTGCTGCTCCTCTGGAGCAAAGGACTGCATGGCACATGGCAGAAGTCAGTCTCAGCTTACATCTGCAAACCTTTCTCCACAGTCCAATCAGTGTTTTCATCACTTACCCTTTGGATATGTTGATATTGTTTCCATTGCTTTTAAGCGTTTCTCTTTCCTTCTTAATATCTCTCCTGCATGGACAGAGAAACAAAATCTTCTGTTTGGTTTTGGCAGCTTCAGATTCTCAACTAAAGGAGCGAATTAAAACTAAAAGCCATGTGGTCCATCAAAGACAGCTCATGTTTATACTGAACCCAAATAGGATACTGGTTTATTTTAAATATACACAACATGCTGTAGGATTTTCAGTTTCATCCCTGTAGAGTTTGGAATTCCTTCTGCTCCCTGCATGACAGCCAAAAATGTGCAGGACAGAGTGGTTGCACCACATCTTTGCTGTTCGGGCTTGCTCCTCTTTGCTTCCTTAGTACACGGAGAAAGGCATTCAGCCCGAAAGTTTGTGGTTTGTATCTAAATAAACATCATCTCAAAACCAAAAAAAAAAAGTGCAAATCATCGAGGTCTGATTGGCTGCCAGCTGAAATATAAGGCTTTGCCTGGTGTGTTTCCTGGTAAATAACTGCCTGGTGATTATGCAAACCAGACACCCACAGCCCAGATGAGCGGGTGGCAGCGCTGACAGTGAAATGTGTGGTTATACCTCAGCAGTCCTACAACCTTGTATCCTCACTTGCTACGTGTTGTTTTCGGTATAATCAGTCTTTTTGAGAGGGAAGAGGCAAACGCTGGCAGCACCTCAAGAGAAAATATATTTCTGGATCAACTTTGCATCAAACAAACATACTCAGCATTAACACTAAAGAAGAACTATTTGCACAGGGGTCTGGATTCCCTTTTGAAAAATGCACAGTTGTAACAATCCTGGGATGTCACTGATTTTCATGAGGCTCTAAAGCAGGGTTCTCACTGATTTCTACTGCATCCTTACTAAAATTACAAAGACAACACATTAGGTTTCGTTTATTTACTGCCTGTATTTTCATAGGACTGCTTTGCAGAAAAGCTCTCACAAATGAAAGCTCATAAAGCTGAGTTTTCTTTGTGAATGGTTGGAGCAAAAAGGAGGGGAGAAAAGCAGGGATTCGTGTTACCACGCATATATCCTGCACTGCTATCTGCTTCTTGTGAGTGCATCTCTGAGCAGAAAGGCGAGCCACAGCTCCCTCTGGAGCTCATCAGCCAGCAGAGGTCACGGGAGAACAGTGCCGAGCATCCTCCTCCTCCCTTCTCCAGCGCACCCACAGCCTGCCCTCGGTCCCTGAGTCGGCACCCTGCACGCTGGCCCCGTGTCCCGCAGCACAGCCCGCAAGTTTGGCTTCACTCACCGTTTAACACCGAGACCATGTTCCTGCACGCATCTATTTCATTGTGTCAGGCTGAATCCTGACGGCTTTGTGTCACATAAATCATCACGCTGACACTGGGACTTTGCAGATTGGATCTCAAAGATAGGAGATAACTATTTCTCCATTTCAGTAATTCCTGCAGGCAGGATTTATAGTGCACAATATAACTCACACTCATTTCTCCAGCTCTGCTTGCTCCTCTTCCCTCCCCTTCCTTTTTCCTTCCCGGTAGCATGAGGACTTTACTTGCATGAGAGCTAGAGGCAAACTAATTGGAAATGTGAACACTGGGTTTCAAAGGCAGCTTTTTGCTAAGCAATGTCATATTGTGAAAGTCACTGATTTCCCATATTCCAGCCTTCCCATGTAATATTTCTGTACATTACTGCCTCGCCAGCTGCATAAGCAGGAAGTTTTACTGCTCAACAAATCAGACTCCTACCGAGTTGTCATTTTGACACTGTGATATATTCTCTGGAATGCCTTCACTGAGTAGCCAGATTGACTTAAGCTGTCTAAAATCAGCCAGTTTGCAAACCAGAGGTCCAGGATACCCTCCCACACAACCCAAGCAGGGAACAAACCACATATCTCATCTAAACGGATGGAGGAATCATTTGCATTAGACTTTCTTTTCATATGTCAAGGATGTGCTTAAAAGCAACAAGTGTTTGTCTAAGATTTCTGGATGGCAAATATCCTTGAGCAGTGGGTGTTTGGAAGAAAATGAACAGCTGCTTATAGCAGAGAGACTTGTAACTTACTGCTCAAAACATTAGTTTTGCAACAAAAGTACAAAGATTTGCAGGCTGGCCTGGGGACTGGTTGGTGCCCAGTCTAGAGACAGGGGAAGAGGAAACACTGGTCTCACTCCTTACCTAATTTTCCAGTCAGTGTAACAGAATAGGGTCATATTAGGTGTCATCTTCCTTCAGTGGGTAGGAAATACAACAGAAGAAGGAAAAAAAATCAGGGCTACTGTTGTCTTTCCCATTCAGCTGAACACAACATGACCCATGTGTTTCGCCTGGGGAGAACAGGGAGAGCTGTGACTTCCCAGAGCAAGGAGTAGGGCCAAACAGGAGAGTGACTCAAGGTACAACCTGGTTTTTGGTCTGCTCTCAGAGCAGTGCTTCTCTCTGCTCACTCAGTAGGGATTTGTCACAAAACCATTAGTTGGCCTTTCTTAAAAACTACATTTTATTCATATATCTGTAGCTGATGCATTTATTTTAATAAGGGGTTTGAGCACATGCAGCTGTCAAAATTTATTTTTCAGGAAGAGAACAAGAATACGTCTGGGTAAGAATTGAATATATATCCTAAATAAGCCCAAAAGCCTTATTAAATTTTTTATTCATTCCATAAGCAAAACATTCCCAGACTACAGCATGAATTTTACTAAAGTAGAAAATCTAAATTCTGATACAGTATTTCTTTTGTTGTATCTTAAAGGTGCAGAAAAGATGTGCCGGAGCTGCTTCTGTATGTAAAAGCATATCTAAAGTAAAAGAGCGGGGGTTCCCAACTTACTGCATCTCTCTTTGCAGTGGGCCTCTGTGTGAGGATAAGTGCTTTTTGCCCACTAATTGATTTAAGAAAAAGTACTTTAGGGGGTCTATATTTAACTAAAATATTTTTAAAATGTCTCTTAAAAAAGGAGCAATGGATCTACCAGTTGAAAAGCCCAGCGGACAGATGGTTATGGAGATTAATGCTGTCTGTTTATACAAAAAGACACTGGTAAGACAATCCTCTCCAGCACTGCTTTCCAAGTAAGCTTAAGCTTAATTTCTAAGAGAGATCATAACAGGGTGATGAAGAGATAAGTGCAGTGCCAATACAGACAGAGGTCCTATTCCAAACCTTCTGACCGGGCTCTTACCTGAGGTCCTCACTTTTTGGCTGGGTTATCAGCCAGACTACAGTGGCCTGTGGCTGGTTTTCTTGTCCTGAGACTTTATCTCCTGGGCCACTGCAGTTCTTGGTTACTCTGCCTGAATCTCCCTTTTCCTCTGTACAGATGAAAATAAACCAACTCTCACCAAGCCCAGGCAGTGGCTTCACCCACTCAGCGCAACAACAACGTGCCCAAATGTCAGGTCATACTGCAAGCACAGAGCTGCAGAAACAGTCAGCAGAGGGAAACTGTGTGTATGAGAATCCTCTTTCTCTTCTCATTCAGGCATGACAAGAAAACTCAACAGAACGATTTATACACAGGCTGGAATGGTTCACTGACCTAATAAAACGCAGAGCATTCCTCAATAAAGAGAAAATGTTACCAAATGCAAGCCCCTAACAAGACGGGAATGTGAGCTGTGCTGAGAGTATACTTTGCAATTCCCCACATTAATTATATACTAAAGAATGCAAAGATGAGAATAAAGTAGAGCTATGGTCTCTTTCAAATTAATAAAGTTGCAATCAGACTAAAACCAGTCAGTAAATGAGAAAAAGAGTTTGCTAATGATCTTATAATACAATGGTTCCTAGCAGAATATTCCCCAAATATACAAACGTGCACCTACACGTGCATATTTTAATTTTAGTGACTTTCATTCTGAAAGATGCTGAAGTATTTTGCAGCTATCCCGGCATCATACAAGCGTGTCAATAAAGAGTTTCACCTGACAATAAATATTAGGTAAAATGAAGGTCGTGAAACCAAGAAGGAGAGACATTTCAACCTGAGGAGAGTGGAGAGTCCCCTGCCTGTGACAATCCCCCACCGGTTTCCACGGTTTCCTGAGGCTTAAGACTCTTACCCACCACACACTACCAGGGGATCTTCTGGAGGTACAGTCAGAGAGATGGGAATCATCTTTAGCTGATAGAAATGTTATCATCTGATGAGAGGGACACGACAGCAAACAGGTATGCAGTGCATTACACACTGACTCAGAGCTCAGTCCAGCATCTCAGTAGTTTTCCCATCTAGTAGTAATTATTTTTCTCATTTTTCCTGAACTAATAACTAACTTAGATTTATTTTCTGCTTTAATATCTCTAAAAGGCCCCATAAGTATATCAGATTACACATCAGAATGAAAACCAGACATAATTAGGCAAAGCACTGGCATTGCACTGCTATCTATATGGTTTACAACTTTTCAGACCATTTTTTCATCTGAAATGTGTGCTAGGTCATGCAAACTAACTCTTATTGCTAAAACTGTGTGGTAAAGTGAATATATTAGAAGCACAAATTGTCACCACACCCATCACAATTACATTTACAGCTCCCTCTGTGTCTTGTAGTAATTTGTTCTCCCGCACTGCATTCCTCAGAGGTTTCTACCAGATTATTTTTTACTATTCAGAAAGGTAATTTATTGAAAAAGTGCTTTGTATCTCTGTCAGAGGTACGTGAAGCGAGAAATAGGGATGAACAAACTTCAAAATGATTGGTAGCTTGAGAGGGATAAGGATCCAAATTTTAGAACATCACACTAAAATTTCAATTTTGTTACATGACAAGTATTACTTCTTCTTAAAATTCAGTCTGTGGCTATAATTACTGATATTCAGTGGATCACACATCTGAGGTTACTCAGATAAAGCTTGGAGAGAAAGTTATTTATTTACAAATCCAAATCAACACAGATGAGGAATTTCAGATAAAATCAAGCTCTGAAACAACATATGTGCCTAAAACTCAGCATGAGAAAAACTAGTTCCTCACTGCCCTTGGAAGTAGAAAAAAGGGGACTAGAAATTGCTGGTGTCCCGAATCCATAATGTTTTTCAGAGCTATGTGCATTTGGGACCTTCACAGCAGCAGATATATTGGTACATCCATCTTGCTAATGATCTGTTGAGCATCAGTTATACCCTCTAAGGCGAGAATGACATTGTTTACCTCTGGAAGTTTCTGCCAGTAGAATCCAAACAATGGTGCCCATTGTCAGAAACATCCTATTTGGCCAGACCACACCCATCCTGTGTCTGTGTGTTTTGTTTGTTTGTTTTTTCTTTCCAAAGGACTGAAGATCATTCAGCAAGATCAAATCTTTATTTGGAGCCTAGAAGCATCCAACCAATTGCTTCTTTACTACAGTCAGGGCAATGCTTTATCCGAGCAGGGCTCATAATGCATCCAGAGAGACAAGGAACCTTCTTACAGTGGATCAATTGAACTGTGATGTTTAGTTAAACTGATTTGACCTTCCAGTTCTTGTCCTATGACAAAGATCAGCAATATCCTGACATTTTAAGGCTTCAGTCTCATGATTGTGCCATTCCTGGCACAGAGCTTATCCACGTTCTTGTGTTTTGCTAGTATGTGATATATTTTACCTGTAAACATCAGAAAAGGATTAGCAGTGCCAATTTTAACACAAAACCCACTGCTTTTACATCTATTGGTTTCAGGTTTGCTCACAGCTTGAGTTCTGTCAGCTGTACTTTCCTGACAAAACCAGTTGGTGTTATTTTTAAATGTCTCCCGTGCTCTGTGTCCGTACTGTCATATCTGCCCAGCTATAGTTCGTTCCTTCGGAGAATGTCACACCCAATCAAGACAACTAAGCAGAAAGGAGGAAACAAACCTTAAAACAACATGTACACACAGAAAAAAACCAAAACTGAGACTGATCAAGCTTCCTGCTCCTCAAAAGAGCAAAAGAGCACATTGAAACATGCACTGGGCCCACAGAGAAGTCATCAGTTCAAAACCAACACCGGCCAGAAGTAAAAGCAGTGCCTGTGAATCACCTAGAAATGTCAGCACAGGGATGGTGACTTGAAGGATGCCTTGAAGTGTGTATGTGCCAGTAGGTGTTCTTTTGGCTGCAATTCTGTGTTCTTTGTCAGCAAGCTCCAGCCTGATGCATTGCCTTAGCTGGCCCACACAGATGTTACTGCTTGAGGCTATTTTCTCTCTTGCATCCAAAGGCAGGATGCATTCAGGTCAGCTCTCTCAGCTTCTACAGGGCATCCTAAAAAAAAAAAAAAAAAAAAAAAGCAAAGCTGTCTTGAAAACTACATCTTCTAATTATCACTGCAGCTTGACACACTGTCTCCTCATCAGCAGCCTGGCTCAGGATATGTGATGACAGGTAATTTTTGATTCAGAAAGGAATAGTCTGTGTAATCTCATGGTCAGGAAAGGACATGGATGTTGCAGGTCCTGAAGCATTGCAGAGGATCCCTCTCTGCCAAGATTTTAGGAGCCTGGTTTAGTATTCCCTCTGTTTTGACTTTAAGAAGGTGGTGGTGAAGACTGTCTTATTTCAACAAAATTACAAACCTTTCACTAGTTATCATGATCTCCTTCAGCAAGAAAAGGTTTAATGGGGTACTTACATGAAAAGGTGGCTTGGGTTCAACTAGAAGAGTTTTTGTCAGATAGTCTACAGAAGCAGTGGCAGTCCGAAGGAAATGTCTGACTTTTTCTAATCAGTGTAAACTAGTCAGCAGATACTGCAGGCTAATGGTGTGACTGTTAGAGTCACTTCTAGTATCTGCAGTCCAGCAAAGCATGTCCAGTGCTCAGCTTTGCCCCAGGTCACTTTTGGCTTTGCATAACAGGGATATTTTGCTTAATAATCCATATATTTCAGGGAGACTATTACTGTAAATCAATGGAAACTAGGGTAGGCAATGGAAGACACCGAAATTGTGGGTGTCCATCACTGATGCTACTCGGACAAGGAGGACAGACCTCACTACACTAAACATTACAGGCGTTGGTTGGTTTTAGTAATCCCCGGAAATATTTATTTTGTAGGCAAATTCTTCCCTTTTTTTTTGACAAAGCAGAAGGACTGACTACCTTAGAGATATTAAGGCTGAAGAGCTGAACTGTGGAGCTTCATGGAGGCTGATAAAAAGAGTTGCAAGAAGCACTTTTCACTGGGTCAAGTGAGCCTGGAAGGGATAAGCTATGAAAAAGGGTCGCAGGAAGTTTTAAGTGATTGTAAGGTCAAAATGCATTAAAGCCATCAAAGAGAAATGGCTGCTGCATAAAACAGAAAGCTCAGCAACTTGTGAATGCCTTTCATCGCACAGAGGGCCTGCACATGTTTTGCATGATGTCCCGTGCAACACCTATGTTTTATCTTAACACCTGCAGCTGCTTGTTACCTTATCAAAATCACCCCTCACCTGAAATACAACATGTAACCATGCTTTTTCTTTAACCTGCATTATGACCTTTGGCATAGGGTTACCTTATCTAACTCACCAGTTTTGGAAAACACAAAATTATGGAAGTCTTGTCTAGTTTTAAACAGTGGCCTTGAAGAATCATGGTGCTTTAGAGAATTGAGTCACTATTGCATACGAAATTCTGTGTGGAAATGTCAGTGTTGACTGTGAGGGGAATGGGAGTAAAGCTTTAGTAACACTGACTTCCAGCAAGCTTGCACTCAGGATGTGTGGGTAGTACAGGACTCTCCCTACCCCCAGTGATACACCCTACCAAAGTGCATCAAGGGGAAGACACAAATGTGTTTATATCCTTGTCATTAGAACCAGACCCCAGGGCAGATAGAAAACTTATCAAACCACTGTTGTCTCCAGGTCAAGATGCCAGGCCTTTTTTAAGGGGAGGGCAAAAAAAAAAATGTCTTTTCAAAGTCATGCCAGTGCCTGGGAGGATTGCAATAATTCGATTTGCTCTCCTAGTGTCTGATAATTTATTTAGTTTTCCTGGGAGATGCTGTAACATTTTTGTTTGCTATTTTGAAATTGGAACTCCTCCACAGAGGCCAAGGAGTGGGACTAAAAGGGATCCGAACTAGTTATCATTAACAAATGTTGAAGTCTGCCTGATGGGTATTGAGATGGAATTGTATTTAAGGAAGTTAAAGAAAGGGAGAACAAGGTGGAGATGTCAGGCAGGAAAAGGGGTGAGATAACACTGCATTCATTTACATAGAGATGCTGTGAAGAAGGTGCTGGCAAGAAGAGAAAGTATCTACCCTGGAGGGCAGGCAGGCAGAGGTGTTCCTCCAGTTCAGAACTTACTTGAACCCTTAGTTCCCTTTGAATTGAACTCCTTTGGATTTATCACTGAAGTCAGAGATGCCATAAGTAATAAAGGCAGTTCATGCTATATTTTCATAGCTACCTGCTCATTCATAAGGCAGCTGAACAAAGAAAGAGAGAAATGGATCCCAAGCTGAAAGCTAGTTTGAACTTGTGTTTTATTCAGATCAAGACTCGACCTCACCTGTTGATTAAAGTTTTACCTAATTGCAGTGAAAATAGAGCTGGAACAAATGCAGTTATACACAAACTGAAAAATAGAAGTTAATGAAGAAGCACAGTAATTTGTCTCCCTGCAACTGAAGAAAGAGTCTATTGTACAATTTAAAATATCTGCTATCAGTACAAAACAACCAGGAATGCAATTTCTTGTGTAAGGTTAAAAATACACAGAAAGGTAAGAGGCAAAAGGAAAAGAAAACACAAAAAACAAAAAGGAGAAATATCCATTTGAACAAGTACTACTGTCCTTAGTTGCTTTTTCTTGACTTTACTTTTTAAGAGGTGAAGGAAAGACATTTTACAGGTTTCATATGATCTCAAAACCAAATCTATAGATTTTGGGACAGCAGGTTAGCACTGGGAACACTATGGTCCATCAATATCACAAAGCATGAGGTTGTTTGCAATCTAGAACCAAACTTTATGGTTAGGGGTCATCTTTTCTAAATTCTGAATGTCCAGGCTGCTTTATAACTAAGATGCCAAGTCAAATACAACACAACATAAGATTGTGGGTCAGAAGTCTGTTATTGGAGATGTAAGATCAAAAGGGAGAGAAAAAGGAAAAGGCAAAATAAGAGATTAAATGATTTCAGAGTTACGGATGCCATGACACTTTGAACTCATCCCAGGTTTTAACTAGTGGCTGCAGCATTTTTTGATAGCTCAGCAAGAACTGTGGATCCCTGTTAGCCTTAGTAAGCAGAGGCCAAGATTACAGCATGGATCAGGAGAGATGGAGAAAGAAGGAAATAGAGGATGACAGTTTAAGGGCTGGGATCCAAACAGCTCCTATAAGCATGGGCAAGTCTGCCCTGCTTAAGGGCAGGTCACTGTGCTGAGGGATCCAGGAGTCTTGGCACAGAACAAAATGCAAATGTGGCAGCCAAGCAAGAGCAGCAATATAGTGCTGAAAGCTGCCAGTGCAGCAGCATCTGGACCGAAGGGATAGACCAAAGTGCCACAAAAGCAATATTTCTGTACTTCAGAGGAATAATTAGGGACCCTAAATCTACCAACCTAAAAATGCCTGATGGTCCCTGAGAGAGGAATAGAAGGTTATTCTCCCATCAAATAACAGTTGCTGTATTTTTGCATGCTATTTTTTAGTAATCATTCCTATTTTGAAGCTCTTTTCAGGATTCCACCCTCTACAGTAAAGGTCTGAGGGAGGGTTGTGGTAGTTCAGAATCCTGCATGTAGTGATGACTTGAAAATCAGAATTGCTACAGCATTAGTATTCAGGTTTTGTTCCTAGTGCTGATGTGCTAAAAGACACCACAACCTCAAGGCTAATGAAGGCACTGTAATGCTGTGCTGTAGCTGTCAGCCCCTCAGTGCCTGCAGAAGCAAGCTGCAAGAGCTGGGTGCTCCACAGCCACCCATCTCTGCCAGCAGGGAGGGCTGGCACTGGTTACCACTGCTGTTAACGAGTCACTGGCAAATCCTCTGTGTCTGTAAAGCTTTAAACATGGCAGGAGCCATTCCACACAAATGTGTTCTCACACCTTCACTGCCAGACTCCTCCTGGCTTGGCTCTCATACCCCAGGCCAGACACTTGCTGTGTAACATGGCTTTTTGTACTCCACTCACTTATCAAATGCCTCCTTCCACGTGAAATGCAAATCATTCCCACTCCCATCATACCAGCGATGCCACGTTTCTAAACTATCAGTGCCTCTGAGGGGTCCCTTCTACATGTACTCTAACAGGCAAGGAGAGAGGAATTTGGGTATCTACCTGTATCAACACAAGTTGGGATTGCAGATGTTTGACTTACCAGAACAGTGAAATTTTACTGCTGGATGTTCTAAGACAATACTGATAAATACAGCTTAATGTGAGACACAAAAATTAGAGTTTAGATTCCTAATGAAATCAACAAACAATTGTCTGGTTTCCCTCTGTTGAAAGAACAGCTTTTGGATTTTATTTGTGTGAGAGAATAAAGTCAAAAGGTAAGTCACTTAAGAAATAATGCTACAAAAAGGCAATGGAGGAATGGATCTGTTTAGTCTTTACGTGTGGTTGAATGCAAAAACATACCCAAAACTGTGTGAAAACAATCCATCCTCTTCAAGTCTTTTCTTATCCAAATGAACATCTGAGAACACGAATGAGGAATTTTCCAGTGAGGAAGTGAAAGCTCTAACAAGCATTTGGGCTGCCCACTTGCTTTTCTGAGAATCTTTGTAATCAATGCCTCAGCTTTTTCTGGTGAGACAGCAGGAGCTTCCCCCGAAGAGTTTCCACACAAGGCACAGCATTTTCTGGAAGGATTTATGGGAGTTATTACGTCTCTGTGTTTCAGATTCTCAAATCCAAATTACTTTCCAGCTTTTTAATTACAAGCAGATGAACCTGCTGCAGGGAAGCAAGTAAGTCTCTGCTAAAGCCTTCCCTAATTTTCCAGCCACCACATTCTTCCTTTGATATGTTCCTGCAGGTGTCTGTGATCCCACGTGCATGAATGGAGGGAAATGTGTCCACCCAAATGTCTGTGACTGCCCATCTGGTTGGAGGGGAAGCCACTGCAACAAACGTAAGCAACAGCCCATCAAACAGATTATTATTACTTGGGCCAGTCAACATCAATTGTAATCTTCTTTTGATACTAAAAAACAATATAATGAATAAAATTTGTTTTGCTACTTCAGCAGTTTGACGAAAGCCAGTTTTAAGTACAGGTAACATAAAATATAAACAGTTGATGCTTGCAAAGGAGAAAAACCTGTGTAGGGGAAACCTGGTTCTGCTTCATGAAGCTCTGTTATACATCTTGTTATGGAAATTCATTTTTATAGTATTAAACTTGAAGCATTGATTTTATGTTTTAACAGCTTCACGTATTTTCTTATATTTTGCAGAGAAATGTCATATATTTCAAAATATAGAACTATTTAAAGCTTGCTATAAAACCTTCCAGACTGATGTACTCTCAAGGCCATTGGTGCATAATTTGGAGAATGATGAGTTCTTACTCTGTAACTCTACCAGATCTGACTACAGTTACATATAAATGTAATTAAAAAAAAAACCTCTCACCCTGAAATATTTTCAAGGAACATTTTTTCTTACATGGCTGTTCATTACCATGAAGTTGACAGATAAACTGAATAAATTTATAATCAAGATGACATCCTGTATGTAAACCAGATTAAAATATTGGCTTTTTACCCTTTGGGTCCTGATAGTAAATATGATTTCAGAACCAGCGGTTTGAATTTATAATATTAACAATTTATTCAGAAATACTGAAGGAAGGAAGTGTCTCTTACACAAATACACCAAATCATGCACTCTTTCAGGATCTCTGAACAAACAGTATATAGACAACAAACATATCAAACTTTACTATGAAAGTATTTATTTTTGACATGGAACTCATAATAGGCATATGACACACATGAATAAGTCCTATAGAGATTATTCTCAGCTGATGGTGAGCTGAGCATTAAGAAATGGCAAGTCTCCCAGTAGACAGTCATCAAAGATAAATTTCTTAAGAAGAAAATATCATGGAATCCTAAATACTGATTATCTGATGAACAGAACACGTTCACTTCTCTGGAAGTTAGCCAGATGGAACAAAGCCTAGCAGGTCACCTTTCAGACCTTTCAGCACACAGATACATCACGTACATCTTCTCACTTGTTTCATGTCAACCTGTTCAGCTGTTTGCCTGCAGAAATGTCTGAACGGTGGAGAATGTGTCGGTCCAAACATCTGCGAGTGCTCTGGAGGATGGGTGGGAATGCTGTGCCAGACCCGTAAGTGATCCTTCATTTACCACAGCTTTGTAACCATGCACATAGCACCGGAGATTTTTATGCATTAAAGTTTCTCCTATGTGTATATCGTGTTAGGTTTATGGTTGAACTCGATCATCTTAAATGTCTTTTCCAACCTAAATGATTCTATGATTCCATTATGTGTAAAAGTCAACCATAATGTGATTAGCACCTGAATTCTCCCTTTTATTTGTCAGACCTGTCCTATGCTGCCAGTAAAACTATAACTTTCAAAGACATTTCTGGACTCAACATCAGCGTGAGAAAGAGGCCTGACTCACCTTTTCCTTACCTGGATGATGAGCTCAACCTGTCAGACAAAATAAATAGGTTTTAAATTCAATAATTTGACATATAAGGTAAAAAAGGAGGGTTCAAGGAGAAAAGGAAATACCCAGGTGGCATTAAGCACTGAAAGCAATCCTATGTATCTGCCAACCTTAGAGCCAGACCCTGTAAATCCTCCGTGTTCGGACTGACCACCAAGATGGCTGGAAATATTTGCATTTGAAGGGATTGGAAGACCTGAAATAGGAAGAGACCTCTTATTGCCACTTACAAAGAGGGTCACTGCAGTTTGTGTCTCTATTAGCTTTGCAGCATAAGGAGATGAGGAAAATATCAAGGCATTATCCCCTTTAAAGGGCAATCTTCCTTTCCCCTCACACTCGCAGAGCATAATTACTTATGGAAATCTTTTGTCAGTGAAATCCCAATGGCTGTGTAATTGTTTCTTTGTGCCAGCTGTCTTCTAGTTCAAACATGGGGATGTTTAAAGATATTTATTCATTGGTGACATACTCTTGACTCAGTTTATTAAATAAATAAACAAATCGTGATTGTTCCCGTGAAAGGCAAGTAAGGCTCACTGTCATTAACAATTTCTGCTGTCCTATGCAGGCACACAAGCCCAGGTAACTTTCTGTAGATCTGCATAACCTTTGAGGTTTTACTCTAAATCCCTTCACTTGCTAATCACTCAGGTTTTACTATTTCTTCCCATGTTTTCACTGTACTGGGAGGTTAAATAATTTTTTTTTTTGTCCAAAAGAATCTGGCTAAAAATCCCAGGTCCCACAGCAAACCCAAATAATCACCAAGTGGCTGGAATTTCTGGGTTTTTAAGGGGAAAGAGAGAAGACTATTGTCAGAGAGCAGATGGTGAGGTCTTATAATGTTGCTCCAGGGTACCCACAGTGAGGCAGGGGTGAAGCAGGGGAACAGGAAAGTCTTCATCCTCACAGATGTTAGGCAGAAATTTTGCATAGAAGTGTAACCCCTGAAAACAAGTCAGGTTTTATGTTTTAATGGGAGGTTATTCCCTCAAATCCAGAACTCAATGAAAAAATGTATTTACCTGTCAAAATATAAAAAGCCTCCTGATTGCTTCCCTTTCTCACCTTCCCCTCAGCTCTGGCACTGCCATGCCAGCTGCTGACTGTAACCAAACCTCTGGTTACCTCTTTTTGTTGTCCTTGTTTTGCTTTGGCCCCTTTCCCATCTCCCAGCAGCACACGGATAGTGGGCCAAATCCACACACTCTGCCAGAGCCAGTGTGTTTCTGGCAAGGAGGTGTTTGGTTCATCTCACTACTCCCCTGGGCAAAACTGCTTTGTCACATTTAATCTCCTGAGGTTTCCCTGTGCTCAGCACCCCCTTCTTGCTTGGATGTGTGCGCCCAAATTCCGGGCTTCACTAAAGTATCAGCAAGGCTGAAGATGGCCTTGATTTGCAAACTTTAACTACAGACTTTGGCTGTTAAAGTCAACAACAGGGCAAAACATTCACATTTTAAGAGAAGAAAGCAGTAGCAACATATTATTCATTATATTCAAATATTATTTAATATATTAATATTTATACTTATTCTATAACATTGTATTGAAACAATAACTACTGCTGATTTTACTATATGTGAATCTAATAGTATATATTATCTACTAATTCTCTATTTTTCATATGATTAATCTTGTAATGTAAATTTTTCACCTCACTCTTCAAGTAACAAACCAGAGGATAACTTTTCTCAGCAATCACTGTACCTTCTCCACTATCCAGAATCCACTAGGTCTGGACTGTTTCTCTGGGGTTTTTTCTAGGGCAGGAAAAGATTCATTAACCTCAGTTTCATTCTTTGTTTTCAGCCTGTGGATTCACTCAGCTGCCCTTACAGGGAGGGCAGAGATGGAAATGCAGATACAGGTTTCATCTACACCCTGAACATCTTTTTTTCCTAACACACATTCAATAGGGTGACTAAACCAAAAGATCTACAGAGACTTCCACTACTATTTTCTGGACACTTTTCAGGTGAAATAAATTGTTTCAGTCTTCTCTACTGAGAGAGCCAGAGTAGGTCATTAAGCCAACAAAGGAGACAATGGACCAATACTAAAAATTTATATTGGCCATCTACTTTTCATTTATCTTTAAAAAGTCACAGATCACCTTCATCAGTGCAGTTTCTAAGCTTACATGGACAGTTCAAGAAGACATTTGGAGGCAGCAGTAGATACAGCTGCCACAATAAATCTCCTCTAAATCTTTTCTCTTCAGTCTTCTATAAAACCAGAGAAAGCAAAACATTACATTCTCTACTTTTAGGTCTCTAATAATTAAATTAAATATTTAAAGCTGAAAATACCGATGTCTCAGACTTTGTCCCACCTTTCACCAGGAAAAAAAGACATAGATTTTTATTACAAGTGATAGCCCAAAATGCTTCAGCCTTCCATCAGACAAACCCAGTGGCTATATCCTAGAACAAATTTTTCCATTCTCCTGTAATGAAGATTGGCAATATCTAAGTCAGGATAATTTTATGTCTAAAATATTTTGAAAATGCCTCAGAGAGACCTCTGTAATATCAGAGGTCTTCACCACACATTAAGGAGCTTATATCTAATCTGGAACAGGTCTGATGCATTTCGGGGATGGAAACACACAAGCAAAAACTCTGCCTCTTTTGCAATGATGCACAATGAAATTGCATGTCAGTGTAATGCAGTGAATTTTGAATTCTTAATGCTACAATCAGCCAAACTCACAGTGGCATTCCAGAGACACCTGTGCAGGATTGTTTATTTACAGTTTCACCCGTCTCTGGCTACAACTAAACTAAAAAATTTGGCAAGATTAAAAGAAGAGGCTTCTAGGAGACACTGGTAATGGATAAAACACAATAGTCTTCCTTTATCAGACTGTAAATAAAGAGGTCAGTCAAAAGAATAGTTTTCTTCCCCACTCATCTGTAACTGAACAGAATGGCTTCTGAAAGAGAATCGATAAAATAGGTCATTTGTCCCAACAAATAAGGTGTATGGTGGAATACACACATTATCCTTGATAAATACCTGTGACTTTGAGGAGCACAGTTTAAGGAATAATGGGCAAGGTTCAGACTGTACTGCAAAGGTAGGGAAATAGACTTTTGGAAGAACAGGCTAAAAATGTAATTTGAAATATTCAAAATGTCTCAACTATAGAAACTAGAAGCTTTATAGATTAGGCTTCTTCTATTAGAAGCTTTTTTTGTTTGGTTGGTTGGTTTGACTCTTGTTTTCAGCTTTCACGGCAGCAGCAAAAACATTCAAAAATTTCCCTCTGTGAGAAGGAAGAAATAGTATCCAAGGGTCACTTTGTTTTCCCATTAGGGATTTCCTTCCTATTCCATATTAGGTAGCCAGTCTAAAACTCCAGCCAGTGGCTTCCCTTTGCCTCCCATGGTGGTAACTGATAACTATTTTCATGAGCTAGGAAAGAAACATTACACCAAATAAGTCAACACACTCGGCAGTACAATCTGATTATCCCAACAAATATAACCAAAACACAACCTAGTACCTTCAGAAGGCTTCCAGCCAGGGGTATAAATCTGGTTTTTAAGGCCCTGAATGCAGGATCAAGGTATAATTCTAATAATTAATCATAAAGTATAAGAAGGTTATAGTTGTGAAGGATCTTCATCATTAAAATTCATGCTGCTATCTTCTGTTCTAATATTATTGAACCCATACTGGCTCCTCATTGCCCTTCAGAATATCTTCTCTTTATTTGCATGTTATAAGTGTCAAGCTTATGGCCTTATAATTTCCTCAGTATTCTCCCCCGTTCTCTCTCTGCCTTGAACAACATCTCAGGCAGGCTTTCTTCTAGCCTTCCTATGTAACCCTTTCAAAGCTTAAGAAAAAGAAAGTTCTTTTGAAAGCAATGTCGTTCACATGCAAATTACAGCTCTGTTCTTTTAACACGCAGAGATAAATCTCTTTCTGTAATTGGCATTTATTGATTATAATTTTAACATAAGCTTAGCTTGTTAAATGACTTTGCTGAATCTGTACAGGATAATGCATACATAGCCAGTGTCATTTTTGGTGTTTAGAGGCTTAGTATCCCTTGTAAATACATTTATGAAATATTCATTTGAACTTCAGCTATGTTATTATCTCCTGTGATGTCAATTCCAATTTTCCTCCAAAATGTTTTTAACTTTTCTCCTGACTGAGCTCTTGTTTTTCTGAGCACTACAGGAATAAGCAGGGGGTGGGCATAGAGAGACAGGCAGGTAGCAAAGGATGAAAAAAGGTAGGAATAGTTTCCCTTTTTTTTTTAGTTTGTTTGCACCAGAGAAACCACAGGTAGAAAAAAAAAAATAAGCCTAGTACCTTATCTAATGCCTCTTCTTCTGCCCATGTGTACCAGAACACCCTCAGATGCTATAGAGGCCTATAGAAAAATCCTTGCATTACCTGTTCTTATTTTATCCACTACCAAGCTGAAAGGAGAATCAGGTTCCATTTTTCCCCAGTCCAAGTTCATCTGAAATGAATAAAAGAAATTTATACAGTTATCTCATTAATAATGATAATATCATACCGAGCTCTTTCTCTTCCTACTTACCATATAGAGGAACAAAACTGGAGTGGGCACAAGGAGCCCCTTCTGCTGACAGTACTGACATGTTTTTGTTCCCGTGAATGAAACTTTTTCCAATTATAAATCTGAGCCCTTTCAAGGTTCATGGAGGAGCTGGAGAAGCAGTCAGCAGCTGATGAGCTCACTGTTCTAACTTGAGTGTCATTCCATCCCTCCTCTGCCACATCCACACCCAGAATTCAAACTTGGGCCTTCACCTCCCAGAACAGGGAGAAATTCAGAAGTTTGCAATTGCCTATTCTGGATCTTAGGGAATGTTTTGCAAAAGATGCCTAAAAATCCCATGTTTTCTTCTTAAAATCTTGTTTCAAGAAATCAGCACTTTTACCTTTTCGAAACGTCAGAAATACATCAACTAGCTCATACACCAGGAAGGCAAGTTCCCAGCTTCAGGTCTCTGGAGTCCTACAGCAAATCACCACTGACACAGCTGGCTTTTCAAACAGGAGCACCTGAAGGTCAGCAGCACATGCAGGTCCCTGGGTGTTCTTGTTCTGGACACGTTATGGGTCAGTGGTTCTGACACAATGTGAACCCTCAGTACCTGACTGTACTCGAAAGGGTAAGAGCAGTTTGCCAAGCTGTTTACAGCCTCTCCTCTTTAAGATGTGCACAGTGGCAGTAAGTTTGGTTCTTCCCTCCTCTGCCCCATAGCTATCAGGTCTGTAGTTTGCTGTAGATATTTAGATTTTAGTGTTCCCTACTCTGGCAAAATCTCAGCCTCCTCACTGACCTTAGCTGCCACGATACCCTGATAGAACAAAACCAATACAGACTCCAGGTTTTGTTAAACATCTTGCCATTGGCCTCCCAAGGTCATTATAACCATTATTACGACTCTGAGAATCACATTTGGAAGTCTTAGGATCTCACAGTGCCTCCTAAAGAAACTTCACTGACCTGGTCTATCTCTGAGACTACAAAGAATTTGCATGAACATAAATCTGTGTCAAAATCAGAACCGAAGTCCAACAAACTGAAAGTGTGGAATTGGATCCTTAAGCCCCAGAATTTCTTTAAGTTAATTTTCTGTTAAAAAAACCACATGGGAATAAAGCAAATTCATTCAAAACCAATGGAACATTTTCTCCATGATGAAGGAGATGCTGCTGGATCATAGACATGGGTCTACTTTATTTTCAGCTCTGTCTTAATGATGCATGGTTGTGCCTCTGCCACACAAGAAAATATAAAAAGCCACTTGTTGATTCACTTCTGACCAGTTTTGAAGGCATTTAATTCGGCTGCCTGTAACTAGGATACAATATTCTGGCAATATTTATGGAAGGTTTAACTCATGAGATCTAATTAAAATACTGTGACATGTGTGTTCTTCTTGAATTGGTGCCCTATGAATTGGCTGTTCTCTTTCCTCGATGCCAAAACAATGTCATAACAATTGAAACTGCTAATGAGGATGAAAAACTAGCTGAAATTTGACTAATTATTTTTTCTCTCTTAAAAAACAAACAAACAAACAAACAAAAAAACAAACAAAAAATAGAACACTGATTCTTTCATTAACAGAATATCCTCAGATTAATGGGCCTCTATGAATACTAGACTCTGGCACTCTAAATAAGATAAAAAAGTTTTTCTGATTCCTTTTTCCTTGGGATAAGTAGCTCATAACTGATTCTGTGTGCCCATGAAATCACATGTTCTTATACCCTGGTTTCCAGAGGTGCAAAGTGCACAGTTCATCACATTCTCCCATTTATTTATTTATGGTGTTACCATCACCTTTGGAATTACATATTTAACATATTTTTTGATCTCGAGACCTCATCTTTTAACAGCTGTTGTTGATTTCAGTTGGAACAAAAGAAAATCAGTTTGGGCACAAATCTTACCCAAAGATCAAGGCCCAAAATGTATCCTGGCTTTCAAAACTGGGCCTTGTGCTGATCCATTTCCAACTGAGCTGAGGTTATTACTTTGCCACAGTCTTCCCTTTCCCCATCATTGGGAAAAAAAGAAAAAAAAGTAAAGGAAATTGCAAACATAAGAGACACATAGGCATAAAAAGCCTATGAAAAACCATGTTTAATTTTCAAAAGCATCTAAATATTCGCTTCCTAATGAAAAAATTTAGAATAAGTGTATTTCTAAAGAACTTTGTCTTTCACTTTTAGCACTTTGTGAGCAAAAATGTCTATTTGGAAGCAGATGCGTAAGACCAAATGTCTGTGCTTGCAGAAGTGGCTACACTGGTTCAGCATGTGAAAAGAAGGTAAGGTCCAAACCCACTCATTCTTATGGTAAGGACAAAAATACCCAAGTGTGACTGAAATTGTTTCCAGGTAAATGGATTAAAGCTTTGTTAACCTTATGGAAGATGTAAATAAAGTTATAGAATATTTTAAAGCAAGTTTAATGACTGCTCAGCTGCAAACTAACCCTGTATAAAAGTTCCAGATAATTTTTTCTCTTATGGAACAGTTTCATATTTTGATCATAAAACCCAGAAAAGGTGTGTCTATTCTGATAGTTAGGGTCATCTTTAATACCGTGTTCCTGTCCAAATCCACTAATCATCTACAGAGAAAAACCTGGAGAAAAACAGTTGCAGTCCAGGCAAGTCTGGAAGCTTTTTGAATTGCAAGGACAACCTGCTCCTCCCTGCTTTTCCCCTCCCTGCCTGCCTAATTTTGCCTCCTGTTCACAACATGAAATCTCAGGTCTTGCACCCAGGAGGTCTGTGAGCAAAAATTACTCTTGTTCCCTCCTTCTTCCCTCCAGTTTCCAAAGTCCACAGACAACTCACTTCTTTATGCCGAGCTTGACCTCAAACTCTACATCAAATGTCCCTCCAGACCTACCCAAAGTCAAAACAGCAAAGCATTCTCATGATCAGAGGGGGATCTTTGTTACTTCTCCAAGTAACTTTGTTAGAGGCTCTTTTCCAAAATGAGTCCAGTTCATGAAAATATGTTTTGCACTGAGTTGAGAAATAGGATGTGTCCAGCAACCACAATGGTTTGCAAGGTTATAGAACATCTGACAGCTGGGCTGGACCTGACCATCACATCAATGTGTGTCTTCAAGTCCAGTTTGTGCCCTGCATCACTGCTAAGACAAAACTATTTGGGATTTGTCAAGCCACAGTCATTTCCTGAAACTCAAACACTATTCCACTATTCCACTTGACTGGCCCAATTTCCAGCTCTCCAAACAGGCAGGTCGCCCTTTCATTTACCTGCACTGAAAGGCTGGGGGCAAAAATCAATGTATTTTCCTTTCAGTTACACAAAGCATTAAGAGAAAGCATGAAAATCTATTCAGATAGTCACTTAATTCTGTTAATGATAATTAGATTTTAATATCACAATTAAAGTTCTGTATAGATTTTCCTAGCAGGTACATTCTCATAGTAGACTACAGCTCCTACACCAATACCAAAATGAGGCTGATGTAGATAAGATGAGTAAGTGCTGTAATTTTCCATATATAAAAAAAATCTATTAAACCGGTTGGCTGCGGCTTAGGAAAGTGAGGTGCACATTTTCTCCAATAATTAACAGAAGAAATCTAAATGAAAGCAAGGATAAGACAAGATAAACTGCAATTATTCTCCACAGGTGCCTATATCCAGGAGAATTCCCTTGGTAGGTCAAGAGTTGCCCTTTTGGATCCATCAGACCAGTATTACCAGGATTACTTTAGAGCATTATTCTAGTTGTGGGTGTGCAAAGTAAGATATTCTTAATTTCACAAACGGAGTGGAACTCTGTTGCACTTAGGAGAAAATATTAAATCACACAGTTAGCCCTCCTTTATCACGTGAATAAACTATTACACACTAAATCAGTCCTGAAAGAAAAATAAAGCAGAAAAAAAACCCCAAACTTTTCACATTATGTATGTTCAAAATGCCAAGTCATCAGTGGCACATGCAAACACGCTTGTCTCTCTGGTAGTGATTCATCTCACATTTTTTAAGACTGTTTGAAGCACTCTCTTCATTTTCAGGGCTTATTCTGCAGAAATACTGATTGGCCAAGCTGATATGGACGTGCACTGCTTTGATGTGAAGAAGGAAATGTTCTGAATAAAAGGGACTTAACAGGTTTCCTTCAATCCATGAGCCTTGCTGAGAGCTAGAATCAAAGCTAGTAATTAAAATTATGGATTTCATGGTGTCTAATTTAAATTACATGGCTTATGCTATATGAAAGCAAATGAGCTATCCCTGCAAAAAAAAAATCAAAATTATGAGACATCAAAATACAAAGCTCATTTACTAGCATGGATTATAGTAAATTGTACACATACCCATATTTCTGTTAAAAAAATGGGACATTAGGCCTCCCAAGAGTTTCTTTATCAGAGTGGATTGGGTTTAAGCAAAAAATCTGAGTAGGCTTTAATCAACTCCTTCTCTAAACCTGTCAGTCATGGAAATTTCACAATTTATCTAAGTAACTGTTCAATTATTTGACTACATTATTAGAGCCCAGTTTTGTTTTTCCTAACACTGAACATAAACCAAATCTGTTGCAAGCAAAACTGATACTTCTTGGGGCAACCTTGATGGGAAAAAAAGTTAGCTCAGTTCTTTCAGAGACAACATTTACATGTCTGAAGAAAATTAGAGTCTCTGCTGCCTGATTCTATCCCATTTTCCAGAGCTAAACCAACCAAGTTTCAAACCTTGTTCTCTGTTACTTGTCTAAACTCCAGTTTCTCCATGTCCTTCCTGCTGTGCTGTAGCCCAGCATCTTCCTCCCTCTGTGGCTCTACTGTCTCTGATTAATAAATTTACAGCAAGAGATTTACATTTTGCTCTGACAGCCTTAGAACCAGCTCAGTCTTTTCCACAGTCCTGAAATCTTATCACTTATTTCCCATTTGGCATTTGTGCAGTTGACTTTTCCTCTGAAAGCACCATCTTTATTGTCTTTACTTAATTTTCTCTTATGGATTTCAAGCTGTTTCACCCATTTATCAAAAAAGATTTTTAATTCTAAGCCTGCTTCCACTGCATCCAAGTGCAGTATTGTTCAAAAATGTGACATCTCATTGTTTAAGACGTTAATGAAAGTGTAGAATAGTAGAAAAATCAGGACCTACAGACTTGATAAAATTATTCCTTGATAATGCTTTCTCAAACAGGTCTTGCTCCTTTCTTATCTGTTATGAATCATACTTACTGGCATGACTGTCTGAGTCAGATCAGAAGTTTGTCTAAAGTGAAAAACATCTGTTCCTTGTGGACAGAGTGGCTGCTTCCCTTACTAAGCTTGAGGAGCTTATAAATTGACTGTTTAATAATTTACGGTAATATCTCTCCAGATACCAACTTAGTCTGAATCTTTGGCTGTCATTCTCTTACTTTTCCTTCTTTTTCCTCATTTAAAGAAATGTACTGTGTTTATTGGGACTATTTATATCCTTTGGGACTTCTCAAAGCAAATCACTGCTGCTTTAAAAACGACATCTTTACATATGCTGGGGTAACTGTGAGGATCTCTTGACCTGGAAAAGCTGCTTCATGTCAAGACCCTCTCATTTGCTAAGATGTTCCATATGGGGATTTAATACACAGTAGATAGTATCACATAAATTCAAATCCCAGGTTATTGCCCAGCCGTTTAACCTCGTAAACAGACCTTAAATCTGACTTTTCTGAATTTAAATACTCACTTCCTTCCCTATTCTCCCCTGCATTCCTGTTCCCTTGTTAAATCTGATCATGTCAAACCTTTTGTCACATTTAACCTTTCTGAGAAGACTGAAGAAAAGGCACTGAGCACATTAGCCTTGCCTGTGTCATCTGCAACCTTCTCTCCTCCCTGCTGGATTCACCACTACCTTTTGCTGTAGGAATTAAAAGTCATGCTTTGCTCTGTTTCTGTTATGAATCTTCAAATAATGGGAACAATGCAGCAGCAGTGACATGTAAAAGTTTTCAAAACACTGGATTAAATTGGAGAGGAGCAGCCCTTTCCTTTCCTTCAGCAGCAGCTGACAAGGGATGTTCTAGGCGACTGCACCTGAAGCTGAGTGAATCCTGCTGTCCTCCTTTTCCTAGGGAAGGAGATGCAAGGTAATTGCCTCTTTTAGGCAGTTGGGAGAGTTAGTTAAATCAGTTTAGGAGACTGATTTCTTCCTTTAAACTTAATATTTGGTCTTCAACTTATTCTCACAAAATTTGAGGGGAAAATTGGTTTTTAGCAGATTCTTTTTTTTGCAGTGTAGATTGAAACCACTAAGGAGGCAGGTGCAGGCAACTGGAAAAAGAAGACCTCGCTGCAGAACTCCTTTTTTTCCCACCATCTAAATAGTGCCTGGAGTCTGGTTTTGCCAGTGCATTTGGAAAAGCTGGATGGCCCATATTTGCCTAACCAAGTTAATTCCCCCCTCTCTGCTGTAATCTTCAGTATTGCTCCCCTTTGCACAGTTAAGAGTCCTAGAGGAACAATATACATTTCCCTAAATTATTCATCATCTACATCCCGTTCCTCACATTTATATTGCCAATTGATTTGCAATTCATTTTCTGACATTTTTGGTTTACTTTGTTTTGGGCTTCTGCTAAACAAAGCCTGCCAACAGCATTCCTCGGAAGGCTAATGAACTCGCTGGAATAGCAATCACTCTCTTAGAAACCTTCTGCGTACTTTTAATTTGTATTGACTCTCTGAGAGATCCAGATAATTTAGCAAGTTTCGTGGCAGACATGAAGACAAATGCTCCTGCTGACTTTCACATTCAAACCAGCCGGTAGAGGACATTTATTCCGGGCTGCAAGGGGTGACCCAAACAAAACAGACTAAACAAACCTCGTTTCCAGTGGAACTACAGTTAAAAACTCTGGCATTAGTCCCAAAAGACACTAGCAAGGCGATCACTGCATCGTTTTGTACAACTGGGAGTTTTTCCTAAAGCTGAAACTGATGTTGTATCTGTTGTCCTAACTGATACCATCAAGCTTTCCTTGTTGGTTTTGCCTTCTTAAATGGATTAAAGTAATAGCATTAATTAAGCGGACAGAATTAATTTAAGTTAAACAATGTTATCTAGTTAGATACAAATGGTACTTAATATTATGCTACAAGCTATCGTGATGGTGTATGTTCCCAATAAGAGTTTAAATATTAATGTGTTAAACTTGTCTGTCTGTTGAATATTTATTCTAAGGCATAAGGTACTGAGAAGTGTAGCCTGTTACGGAAAATAATAATTAAGAACAGGCATATCTTGTAGCAGATATTTTTAACAGTGGAATTTAGCAGTGAACTGAACAGCAACAGGGCATCCATTGCCCAGGAATGAACCCAGTGACTACCTCCCAAAGATTAAACATCTTATTGATTTCAGTACAGCCTGAAAATACATGATGTTTTTAATAAAAAATTTGTCATATTAGGCAAGCCTTTGCTGCAGCTAGTGACCTTCACATCACCGTTGCTTTGTTCATTTATACATTGAGAGACATTAAACCACAAATCAGGGTGCTCAGGTTATACAAGCTGTATTCAGCATCAGTCAATACACAAGTTAGTCATCTGTGGAGTTTTATGAAAAAAAAACGGCTTGGCTCTTTGTAAGTTGTTTGACAAGTATGGAATTAAAGGAATTAATATGAGGTTAGCAAGGCAAAGTCAAATGCAGTATAGAGCTACACATGTATGTTGGTCTGACTATTTGCACGTTACAAAGGAATCTAAGGGTATTTAATGCAATTTAAGCAAGAAAGAAGACTCTGACTTCCTCATCATATCACTGAACACCTTCAACACATATTCATGTATTCAGGTTGAACCGAGAGGCATCATGTTACACTGTAATTAGTCTAGACCTCGAAGCACCCAAATGCCCAAATAATTCCACACAGAGATTTACCCCACCAGGTGAACCTGCCTGCTCAGGTCCCTGCTCACCCAGGGGTGGGTCTCCATGTGTGCTCTATCCTATTGATGACAGAAGCTTGTCTGGTTCTTAAAGGATTTAAAGACCTTTGGTAATGTTCAGTATGAGTACTTAAGCTCCTTTTTAGTTTCAGAGAAGCTTATGATGAAGGAAAACTTACAGAAGTGTTCCTTTTGGACTTCTGCTGCTTTCCTGCAGTGAAAGGATGCACTCTGTGTATTCTCCTTCAGACAGAAAAGTGTTACTGATTTGGAAATCAGAGTTTTTCTTTGGTTCTCATTAGCTTTTCATGAATGCAGGAAAGTTTTCCCTGAGGTGCTTTGGCTTGAATTGACACATGCCTTCAGAATGGAGTTTTGGGGTGATTGCAGACAGGTCTGTGTAACATGAATACTTAGGAGTCTCTGCCCTATTTGGTACTCACTACATGCTCCACCTTTTTTCACATATGATTCTACTGAAAGAAAGCAGGATGGGGCCTTTGCAGCACACTAAATTTCATAATATGTCCTACTTTGTATATAAACATGCATAAATATATATGCCCAAAGAAGGGCAAGGGAGCCGGGGAAGGGTCTGGAGCACAACTCTTATAAGATGCAGCTGAGGGAGCTGGAGGGGCTTAGCCTGGAGAAAAAGAGCCTCAGAGTCCTTCTCACTCTCTGCAACTACCTCAAAGGAGGCTGAAGCCAGGGTGGGGTTGGTTTCTTCTCCCAAGTAACAAGTGACAGGACAAGAGGAAATGGACTCAAGTTGCACTAGGAGAGGTTTAGCTTGGATATTTGGGAAAAATTCAGAGAAAGGGTGATCAAGCAATGTCACATGCTGCTCAGGGAAGTGGTGGAGTCACCATCCCTGGAAGAATTTAAAAGACATGGAGATGGGGCACCTAAGGACATAGTTTAGTGGTGGATTGGCAGTGCTGGGTTAATAGTCAAATTTAGAATTTTTTCCCAACCCAAATTATTCTGTGATTCTATGATTTTATATACATATATAAACTTGCACGTACAAATGTGCACATCTAAAATCCAGATAGATATTTCCATATAAATATGTATACAGATATATGGAAATATGTAATATGGGAGAAACATGCCCATACATTTATATTTGACCTCAATAAATATATATACTCTTCTAGATATTACACACCTTTTGTTCATGTAAACTCAAATCCTTGTTCTAACTAAACCTGTCTAAATTGCAGCAGGCACTTGTAGGAGTCCTTTCATATAAAATAAATATGCCATGTACTATTCACAAATGAACAACTGCTGCCTGGATATATCACTACCAGAAACTAAGGTAGGGTATTTTAGAGTCAAACTGGGAAATAAAATTTGGATACATGCTAATAATCAAGGTTAACCTGTCATATCAAATACAGATACATCAGGATTAAGGAGTACCTTTCTTCTTGTCCTGAATAGTAAATTAATATCAACCTCTTTATATGCTTTATAATATAGATTTCTATAAAAATGCCCTTCAGAATGGGTTCTTAAATCTATGTGCAAGCATAAAAAAAAAAAGCTTTTCATATCATCTGTTATCTTGTTTCGGGATAAAGAAAATTATCTCATGTATTTAAACCAGGATGATATTCTTGGACAACTTCTGCTGTATGAAAATGGGATAAGTGCACTGAAACACTTTCAGGCAAGAAGCCAACAATCTCCATGCGTTATACAGAAGTGGCAGAGTGATTTTTTTTTTTTTAAGGCACACCTGCTTTAGATGAAAGAAATTGAATTCCAACTCCATAACTGTCAAGCACCACCGCAAATAATAGAGCCTAAGCCTAATCATTTCAGCAATATAGCTATTTTCCTGTTGAAGCGATGGAGCAGAAATCAGCCATAGCTAGATGATATCACTTTATGTGCATGCTTTGGGAACAGTTCCATTCATCATTTCACTGCTTAATCCCTTTCAAAAACATGTTCTTCATTCCCTGGTTAATAAAAACGTTGGTTGCCTAAGTCAAAATTGTGAAAAAAACTCAGAAAAGTGGACTGTGATTTTGCCGTAATTACATAAATTCCAGAGAAAATACAGCAACTACAATAAATCATTTCAGCACTTGCGTGCAATATTTCTTACATGACATCACATGCATGAGGCTGTTTCTTCTGCAGTTCTGTAAGCAGCTGAATCCTCATTTCTTTTTTACAGCTCCCAGTAGGATGAAGATAACAGCAGGACAATGAAGACAATCGTTTGGGTATTGGTAATCGGGAACTGAGCACGTTTTTCATTTGGGAGGATACAGTGTGAAGAAATTGCTAGTTCTCTCCCTTTTAGCCTCATATAATCTCACAGAGGAGAATAAAAAAAAGCCAACCCCCTTCTCATATGTCAATAAACCTACATTTATTTTCAAACCTGTCTACGGCAAAACTCAAATTCATGACCCACGGCTGTAGTGACACCAGCACCACTGCTCCTGACATCAAAAAGGTTTTGCAGTGGTACACACCACTTAAAAAAAAACCACTAGTGCCATGTTATTCTGATTTCATTAAAATTTGAAGGCACAGATAAATGTCCAGAGAAAAATTAATAAATAAGATCCTGATTTTACTGAGAAATCTCAGTGACTGCCAAGGACAAATCGTCAATAATGTTTAACACAAGCTCAGTGTATTTCTGCTGAGTAATTGCTGAGCCCAAAAGCTCTGGTATTCTAAGTTGTCAGTGTGTCAGCATTTATTTGGGAGGTATCAAGGCAATAACTGGTGAAATGCTGGCTTTTAGTTGCCCCTACACCTGAGTTCTCCTTTACCATCTCTAAGGACTATACATTGCTCCTGAATGAATCAACCATTGATATGCGAAGGACACAGAAACCCACATAGCCATACAGCCTTAAGGCCTAGAAGCGTTTTGGAAAAAAACAGCTTTCTAATCACACAATAGGGGCTTGGTGAAATGTTGGAAAACCTAGGTGTTCTCAGAGTTTTACAACTTAATTTGAAAATCCGTATTTACAGAAATCTACCATCGGCTCACCTGTGAGTGGTCGTGTGTCTCATCACAAGCAGGTAATGTTGTGGAAAAATTGGAGGGAGGAGGAAAGAGTGCAAGGAAGGGAATAAGGACAACAGTTATAAGTTCACTTAGGTAAAAAGAGTCCTAAAGTGTCACCTTGGACAACTCAGGTTCAGTAAGGTAAATCCTAAACGATGCTCTGGGCATCCACCCTCTCCTTTTGTTTGTCTTACCAGAAGATTCAGAGGAAATATAGACTGAAATCTTGGTGCCGTGGTGGAGGAATGAAGAAGTTATTACATTCCCTAACCCTTCCTGAAGCAACTTACTGGAACAGTGATAGAAGCAAGGATTTTTTGATTGAACCTTCAGGACTGCAGCAGTAACTAGATGTAAGATTTCTTCTGACTCTTGCTGTCAATTTATAAGACTTACAAAAACCTGACCATGAGATCTCTGAATACTGCAAATTAAGTGTCTAAAAAATCTTGGAGAAACTGTTGCTACTGTAACTCACTGAAATATTTCTCCTCCCTTTCACCGAGCTCCCAATAGCAGCTTCTTCTCCATGTGTAACTAATGTAGCAAAATGCTTTTAAATTTCTCTAATCTGTTCTCCAACAAATTATTCTCTATTCTTTATTTCTGAAATTCCCTGTTATGTTATCAGCTGCTCCAGTGTAAATAGGATCCCAAATGCCAAAGATTAAAAAAGCAAATTCGCCTCATCACTTATTGCAAGTTACCTGTAAACACTTAGACGAAGGACCAGACTTCAAAAATCCTTCTATATTTTATTACTACGTACTGATCTATATCACAGTCAGCAATGTTAATATGTTTTTAGTGTTCACTTTAACAGTTCCAGGAAGACATTAACACTAAACCAGAACATCGGCCCTTGATGGGTATCTACAAGATTAAATTTAGGGTGGCAATTACACCTTTCTTGAAGTACTGCCCCAATCAATAAAAAAGAATTCTATTACTTTGCCTCCATGTCCACAACAGACAATGCTAATGATCAAAACTCCCTGCCAAGATTGGATTTGAAAACCTGTAACAGCTTTCCACACCTTGCAACTTCTCACTGTATTTCTAGAAGTGACTATTTGAGACATTCATCCCGATCTATTTAAAGACAATTAGAAAGTTGTTTTGTATCATTGAGGAATGTTCATGTGTGATTACGAAACAGAAGTAATTGCTAATAAATAGCAATTCTCATGTTTCAGTATCTGATATCAAACTACAGTTAACCTACAGTTGCTTTGGGTCACAGTTCATGTCAGTGTAACTGCTTTTGGAAGCGTGAATTTGACACTCTTACCTCTACCCACTTCACCACTTAGCCGATTTTCTTGCCTTGATTGTTCAGTATACTTTGCTAAAAAATCACTAGCTATGGTAATTGCTGTATTCCCAGATTGTGTCTTAAACAAGGTACTGAATAATGTAAGTAAAAAATTACACCTTAGAGTTTCATACTTGTATTACACCTGGTAGAAAACTACCCAGCTGGGACATTTTCTTGGAAATACAGGGTCTTATTTTTTCAAACCTTGTCTTATAACCCACTTCTAACTGTTATATGACAAAAAATATAGCAAGGAGCTTAAAGCAGGAATCTATCTTAGTAATTGCACTCTACCAAAAAAATGTACCAGCTCCATACAGTTTCTTGGAGTTATAAGTTACTTAGTTCTAACTTCTAACTGTCATTATGACTTCCAATATTCATTGTTTGATGAAGAATTATTTCAAAATCCTATTAAACCCAAAATAAATAGGGTACAATAAATCATAATCTCTTGTTATGGGAATAGCAAACAAAATCATTATGCAGAAGGGGGAGCTTGGGGGGTTTTTGCTTAATATAAACCCCTTTAAGAGCACAATAATTGGCAGATTTAACTCATCCATGGCTTATAATATTCATTCATCTGGATGTTCAAACATTAAGTCACTGCCTTTATTCTTTTAGGATTTTTGTAGGGTTTGTGTCGTTTTCCAGACAAAAGATGTCGCCTACACTTTTTCTGCCCAGAAAGCAGGAGACTGCAAAAAGTAGAAATTACTTAATTTTTGTACCTACTCTGCCACTATTAACCTTTGCCAAAATATGTGACAGGTTACAAGCTTCACTGAAGATGTGTATATATGCACATATATGTGTATTGCCATAGTACATCAGCTCAAAACCTCAGAGACATTGCTTTCAAGCAAAGAAAAGATTTTTAATGGAAAAATAGCCATGCTGTTCAGTATTCCATAAGGAAAAGTACAATTTAATTTGAAAGGATTTTGTCTCTCGCATTAAGAAGCACAATCTAAGTTGAAGGAAGCTCATGTACTCCCTGCAGAGTAGATATTTAGATGCAATGTCTTAACTCCTTTTAGAAAGAGCAGTTTTTCACCAGAAATGCACCACTTTTGGGGGCCTGCAGATGTCATTCCATGATTTATCCACAAATAAGTACAGCAGCAGAAGCCACTATTCTGACCTAGGGAGACCACCCATAAGGATGATCTGGTCTCCATGTGCACTCAATGTTCAGCCTTCCTGCCAGAAAATCCTGTTTCACATGGATCACTGATACAACAGCCAGTGACGGATTAAAGTGAATACAGTTTGGGGCTCATTTCAGGCTGACAATACAGTGAGAGGATCTGCCAATTCATATATCACATCCCAAACGAGAAAGACTTTGCAATGCTCCATGTACATAAAGAAACACACAGAAATATGCATAAAATTATTTTCACTTTAAATTATTCAGCTACAAAAGCTGTAGTTAATTATATGCTCTGTGGGCCTAATGCTACATCTTTATGCTCAATTAATTTTTTTAACATCACTATCGGTTGAGGAAGGAGCAGAACATACCAGAACATACATGGTGTGCATAACAATGTGTACCTCTAAGATTACCACTTATACTTCAGCAAACTAATTCATGCTCAGGAGCTCTGGGTAGGAGCTGCCACATCCAAAATTAGTGATCGCTATTCAGAACAAGTTTTCACTGTGCTTGAGAACAGGAGCTCAGGGTCAATCCCTGGGCACCTGCAAGGCAGGTTCAGAAAGGAAGAAGGTCTCTGCCTTACAGGACACAGACATTTCTCTTTCTTCTACATTGCTTCCTAACTGCATCAGCTGAGATTTGGGAGGTTTGATGGTTTCCTTAAGGAGAGAAGCTTATGGATGGATGCACTGTGTGTTTATTCTGTAAGAGCCCTGCCCTGTGAACAGAGGTGGGTGAGCAGAGGTGCAGGAGTTCCAGCTGCAGAGGTGAAGTCCAGCTCCTGTGGCCCAGCCCGTGCCTGTCTTCTCTCCATGCTTGCCTTCCTTTTCTGAGGATATTTTCCTCTTGTGTGTTCCTCTGTGCTCCTAAACTAAACCAAAAATTGTCCCAAGGTGCATTGCTTTTCTGTCTCTGCCTGGATCACAGGCAATTCAATTCCAAATTAGTTGACCTCCTCAGAGTTCAAAGAATTACACCCTTATGTCTCTTCCCTGTGCCACAGCTAGTTCTGTTATCACTTTCCCATTTGACAGGTAACTCCACACCTCTCCAAACTCTTGCAGCTAACCCAGCTTGGAGAAGCCTTTCTATTAAAACTGATCAAAAAAATGGAAAATGACTCTGAGGAAAAACCCTTGCTCAACAAATCTCAGCCTGAACAAGAAAGACCTTTCATCCTAATGATCATAATTTTGTCAAATGTTTTTTGTACTAACTTTCCTCTTGAAATTTTACTCTTCTGTCATGATAGTGTTCCTGATGGGATCAGCCAATTTCCCAGCTGATTCCTTTGACACCTAGAGAAGACATTTTTTTCCCCCTTGTTTAGAAATAATTTCAATCCAGACATGTAACTTGCTGGCATCTGTACTGTATTAGGAAGATGGCGATATCTTGCAGTAAGTTTACCGAGAGAATACAGAGACTTTTAATCAGTTTGCCTTACAGCCATGGAAGAAAGAAACCTATTCCTGGTTTGCTCTCAAGTCTCCCCCTTTCTCCTTTCTTTTTTTTTCCCCTGAAGCAGCTTTCAGCGTGCATTACCCATGACTGATTTATTAGATTGTTAGTGCTGTTAGAGTCCATGTCAGGTATAAGACAGATCTGTCATAAGGGTGCAGCAAGCCTACATTACCCTGTTCAAAAGCTGCATGCCTTCCCTGTACTCCATGCCAAACCTCTGAGAGTCAACAAAGAGTTTGTCACCAGCATGGATGCCTCAGAGAATGAAGATCCAAGCCTTTGTGATTATCAAGGCTGTTTATTTCCCATTTTAACTAAGTCTGTGGTACTAGAAAAGAATTTCAATGTGCACAGGATGAAGCAGCCGATCTGCTTAACACCACAAGCCACTATCAACCTCATATGTTCATTTGCCCTTTAATACAGAGACCATTTCAAAATCTTTCTCCTGCTATTAAAACACTTTTAAAAGCTTATGCCCTTATAAACCAAGCAATCATTTTCTCCTCGACAGCTACGACCTGCCATCACTTTACAAGACCAAATTACTGAAGAAGATTGGAGGTTCATGAAGGCAAGTGGCAGAGATTTCCTGCAGAAGATAAAAATGACCAAAGCACTACTCACACACAAAATTAAATTCAAACCTGGGTCTGTTTGCTATTTCTTCATGCAGAACAAAAACTGGTTTTGCAGCTTTTACTTCGAAACATCTGAGAATAAAGATACAAGTCAACTCACAGGCAATGAGCTAAACAAAATTTTTTAAAGAGTGTAGCTGGAAAGATAAAGAAACTAAACCATCAGTTGTTGAAATCATACAAGGTTCAGGTCATTATAAAATAAAACAGTGAAATAAGTAGGGTGGCCTGTGAATAAAGCAAAAGCACAAAGATAACTATGTCATAAGGGTATACAGATACTACAAAGTCAGCCCAGAACAATGATTTACCTTTCCTTAAAAAAACAGAAGAGATGGAGAAGAATGCATGCAAAATAAACAAAGGAAAGACAGGCTCAGTCTCAAAGTAATAGAAGTTGAGGGTGAATTTTTGCATTTTAAGGTCTGAAAAAAAAGGAGAAAAAAAAAAAGAAGAAAAAGTAAAAGAAACTACCTGGCTTTAAAAAGAAAGTTAAAGAACTTTTATATAAAATGATAGCAAGCTATTCTAGAATCACAGTGTAAACAGGAAACATTTACATGTGAAGAATGTTTAAAGGGTGGCTACAGAGAAGATAAACACACCTTTTTCACGAGGAGTCACATGGAAAAGATGAGGACTGAGAGGTAGAAGTTGCTCCTGGGAGGTTCTAATTAGTCACATGAGGAAAATTTTTCACAATTAAAACAATCAGATATTGAATAATCTCCCCAGGGAAGTGGTGGATTCCATGTTCTTGGACATTTTTAAGATGCAGGTAGACAGGGTGCTGGGCCATCTTGTCTACACTGTTTTTGCCCAGAAAGGTTGGTCCTTGAGGTCTCTTCCAACCTCACATTCTGTGATTCTATGAAATCTCTTTAAAATGTTAAAACATTGATCATGAAGGAGCTGCATATATGCTGATTTAGAACTGAGGGGATCTATCCATGGAAATGCTTATAAAATCTGTACAGTCATGGTATCTGCTGTGTTTTTAAATAATTGAGAGAATCAGACTCCCAGACCAATGCTCTTACAGTGATGACATTTTTCCTTTCTAAAGAACTTACGTTAGTTGGGAAAGGGGAAGAGGAAGGGGAAGGGAAAGGGAAAGGGAAAGGGAAAGGGAAAGGGAAAGGGAAAGGGAAAGGGAAAGGGAAAGGGAAAGGGCCAGTTATATCAAATAAATGATGCACTACTTAAAAGTCATAACTTTTTCAAAGACTACGAGTGGTTTAAGGTCACAGGGCACCATGAGGACAAGCTAAAACTCAGAGAAATTAAATCAAGGCAATTGTTTCCAAGGCCACGCTGCCACTGTTTAGTCCACAGTTCAGCTGAAACAAACTTTTAGAAGTTCAAGCTGTTTTAAACACATTTTAATACCTAAGTTATAGTATGAACCTAAATGCACTCACCCCAGTTAATTAGCAATCTGCAAACTAATAAATATTCCATAGATGGGGGAGAAAGCGTCCCTGTGCTGAAGAGAAAAGTTTTGTGCCAAGAGCCTGGCACCACAAACTGAGCCTAATGTTTGAGTGGTGTTCTGTGTCCATGAAAAGAAGTCTTAATCTGCAATTTTAATATTTTACTGACAACTATAGTACTGCAATCTGTTACTGTCTGAGAGTGCTGGAGAGTGTTTTGCCTAGATGCTCTAGGCTAAGTCCTGTCCTTGGGTGCAAGGGCACAGCAAAATGCATCTGTATACTTGAGGGCTAAATTTAGATGAAGGAGAAAAGGCCACATGAGAAAGAGTTTCACTTTGGATCATTTCATGCTTGGATTTGTAGTCAGTAGCTTTAAACTTTCCTAGTTAAAAGAGAGGGCACCTGCAATACACTCAATTTTATGCAAGTTAGGGGGGCTCTCAGAGTGGTAGTACAGTGCTGAAGTAGCTCCTACCTTACAAAGTTTGTACAAACTTAATAAGAGAAATGGGGGGGGAGAGGATTTAAGCAACAGCAAAACAAATTAGGCAGGAGTTTAGAAAGTTTTCTGGCTAATTTTGAGGTCAAGCTTTCTCGAGATCAGTCTCACAGCCCTTATACACACAAAGGAAGATGCCTGAAGGAGAGCAGAATCCCCTCTGACTCCACAGCTGTCCAGAGAAACGCGTGTTTTGCCTGCCCGACTGAAGCCAGGCCAAAAGTATTTCCAGCTCCTGCAGCTCCCCATGGCCCCTCCACATGATTTCAACACCACTTTATCTGTGCTGGATTTCCAGTTACAGATGCTCTCCCCCATATATCCTGCAGCCAAGGTGGATCTGGTGAAGCAAACATTCATTGTGCGCACCCACTGACCTACCTAAAAACCATCTGCATTTCCTCCCTGGGCTCCCTTGAGAGCCAGCACAGGGAACAGGAACTACTCAAGAGCTGCAGTGAACTAACAAGCAAGCCAACTCTCACAAAAGAGAGAATTTCTTTGATTTCAAAAACTTACATATAAAGAATTCAAAAGCCACAGAACTGAAGTCTGAAAAGAAAAGCTCGTAGCTGAGTTCCAGGCTGTGGATTTATCAGTCTGTAATAGCAAAAGAAAAACCTGAATTATTTGTGAATTAGAAAGATGACGACTAGGCCCCGGGATTTGAAGCCAGCCCTCAGTGTATTTTTATTGAAAAGCATATTGTCATTGTTTAATATGCCCTGAAAACTAATCAGAGATTACTTTACGTTAACAAAATTACAGCAAGAGTTATCGAAGACAAAAGCTAAAACATTATTAAATAATACACTTCCATTAAAAATTATAAAATGATTGTTTACTTCTCTTTGATAGAAGTAACTACTGGAGAACATAAATCCAAGTGGACATTTATTAAGCACAATGCACTTACTTTTTAATTAGTAGTTTATAGGTAAAATAATGTATAACTCAAAGAGACAGAATCAGATCAAGTTTGGCTGTCAGATTTTCTAAACATTAATTTAATGTTGCTATGTGTCTTATCATTATTTTATAAATTACTACCAAGACAACGAAAATATTTACATTTCATCTCTCTAGTCATGTAAACAATTTCTATCAAGAGAATATATCAGCTCAAAACACCAAGACTTGGAAATTACTTGGATCAAAATATATAATGAAAAGGGGAAAAAACCCCTACATAATCCATCTTCAAAATGAGGGAAAATAAATTAATTTTCCCAGCCAATATGAGATCTCAACATGTAAATTGTTGTGTAATATGTGGATAAAATGATTAATTTCCTATTTTTGCAATATTTTTATTATCACTAAATGCACTTTAATTGCTATCTCCTCCCTTTTATAAAATCTAAGCAGAGAATAGATGAAAGCCTACATTTGAGCTGAAGAAGGGATTAAAAGTTAAAACCAGAGTTTACCAGCTCTTCATAACCAAGTGATGCATTATATCAGAAAAGTCTTTTAGCTTGCACCAATATTTCTCGGTCATTTTAGGATCTATCATATCTCCTCTTCTTTAGGCTCAGTGTCTCCCAGTCTTTACTCCCTGCTCCAATTTTCACATTCAGATCATTCCCACTGCTCTCCTCTGCACTTCTGTAATGCTTAAGACAGTTCCTGAGGTCCAATTTCCCTGTGGAGTGCAAGGAAAAAGCTGAGGCCTTTTGGTGCCAGGCAACGTTAGTACTGATGCAATACATCTCCTTAGATATCCCTAAGTGCTTGCTGACTTCTCCTCCGTAGCAGGACAGTACTGACCATAATCTTCTCTGTGCTTTTTCACGGCAATGCCACCTACCCATGTGGTAGACACTCAGGCAGGGAATTACTCCTGCTGGGTGTGGAGTTTTGCTCTTTCCATGGTGGAACAGAAGGCTACTTTTTCCAGACAAATTTTCCAATTTGTAAACCTGATTTTGAATCCTGCCTTCCAGCTCACGTGCAGCCGTGTGTTACCTGCATGTTCCATAGGCAGGATCTCTGCCCTACCATCCCAGTCAGGAACAAGAACAGGCTGTAACCAGACACAGGGCAGACCCCACGGAGCCTCACTAGCAAAATGTGCCCGCAGAGATACTGTGAACCACCAGCAGCTCCTGAGATTTGCTCCCTCCTCTCCCCAGACAAAATGCACCTGGTCCAGATTTCATCAGCTGACTTATGAAAAGAATTCTGACACCGTTGCAGAAGGCAATGAAGTTCAGGCACATACAGTTTTCCAGAGAAAAGGATTGGTTTGACATGACATTTTCTTAGTAAATTCATGTTGACTGTTATTCATTTTCTTGTTAGTATGCCCTCTATTCATACTGAAACAAAAACCTCATCATCAACCTGCTCCTCTTTTTTCCCTTCCTTTCTTTAAGCAGATCCCATTGTAAAGCAAAGCCTTAGAGCCAGATGATATTCCTTGCTCCTTATCTTTGATTTCAAAATGGAAGTATGATGGATATTCTGACAGAAATGAGAACAGACACATTAGGCCATAATAATCCTGTTCTCAAATAACTCAAGGCACTAGTTCAGCTTCACTCATTCAGCAACACGAAATATTATTTATTGGCTGTTGAAGAAAAATATGGCTGTTCTCTATGTCAAATTCACCCTTGTTTTTAAACATCTGTTATCAGTGCTGTGAAGGTAGCTGTAAGCATAAGTTTTAAAAATAGTCTTGAAAAGACATTACCTCTGAAAAATTGAAAGCAAAGCTGATGGAATGCAGTTTGATACCATACTGTTGATAGTCATAGAATCACATCATCTTACAATGGTTTGGGTTGGAAAATACCTTACAGCTCATTTCGTTCCACCCCACTGCCATGGACAGGGACAGCTTCCACTAGACCAGGTTGCTCCAAGCCCCATCCAGTCTGGCCTTAAACACTTCCAAGGATAGGGCAGCCACAGCTTCTCTGGGCAACCAGTGCCAGGGCCTCACCACCATCAAGAGTTAGCTCACAGCAGAGAATTTCCTTGTAATATCTGATCCAAACCTACCCCTTTTCAGTTTAAAGCCATTTTCCCTTGTCCTGTCATTCTGCACCCTTGTAAAAAGTCCCTCCCCATCTCTCTTGTAACCCCCTTTAGGTTCTGGAAGGTGCTCTAAGGTCTCCCCAGGGCTTTCTATCCTCCAGGCTGAACAACCCCAACTTTCTCAGCCTGTCTTCATTGCAGAGGTGCTCCAGCCTATTTGTGTCCTACTTTTGTTTGGGGACCTAGAGCTGGATGCAAAGATCCAGGTGGGGTCTCACCTGAGCAATGTAGAGGGGAAGAATCACCTCCCTTGAGCTGCTGGTCTCACTGCTTTTGATGCAGCCCAGGACATGGTTGGGTTTCTGGGCTGCAAAAGCACATGACTGAGTCACATTGAGATTCTCAGCAACCAACATCCCCAGGTCCTTCTCTTCTGATCTGTTCTCAATCTATTCTCCACCCAGCCTGTATTTGTGCTTGGGATTGCAGTGGCACAGGTGTAGGACCTTGTGCTTGACCTTGTTGAACTTGAGGTTCACACATACCCACCTCTCAGGCCTGTCCGTGCTGCTCTGGATGGTACCCCATTCCCAGCAGCGTGTCGACCACACCACGCAGCTTGGTGTTGGGAGCAAACCCATTTGCAGTAGTGCCACAGCAGCCCACTTTCCGTATTTCCAACAGAATGCCTGAAGCACAGCTGTGCTCACGACAGTGATCCTGGAGGAAAAGCAGCTCTCACTCAGGCTGCCTTCCTTCCGAGCATCCCCTGCCACAAGCTCGAACTGCAAACACACAGCACACAATTGAGGCATGTGGGACAGCACACAGCCTGAAATTGGAGCATTTTTAATCCTCCAGACACTGTAATAGAGGTCAAATACCATTTACACTGTTTAATATTTTATTTTTAGGAAGACTGATGACATTATAGCTCATTGGATATTTGTGAAGAGACTTAGTAATCCGTTTTCACGGGTAGCAAGTGCCGTGGACAGAAACATTCACACAAAACCCAGCTGCTGATGAGCTGCACTGGGAATTTTTCCTGTGCTACCCAACACTGACATTCTTAGAAGTGTCAAGCTCTATCTTGACCAAAGCATTCTGTTTTGCTGGTGATTTCATACAGCAGAAGGCATTCTGAGAAAACAGAAATGGGCAGGGAGCATTCAGTAACACAGGCTCATTAAGTCACTGCAGCACAACTTAATTTGGCTGTAGGACATTACTGTCCATGGAAACCCTGGTTTGTGCTAACACAACTCTACAGGAGGTCTAAAGGGAACAGCTGGAACTTTCTGGGAGCAGGGGGAGGAGGCTCTCACTGTGCCCTGTGAGCCCTCAGCTGCCAGGACCACAGGACTGTGCTTAGGTTTGTCTCCAGCTTCCCAGAGTGCTGGAACATGTCAAGGATTCTGGAACA